>PVKZ01000209.1:167500-830027 GCA_004027375.1 Macroglossus sobrinus
ATTTTAACTACACTTGTTGTGGTAATCATTTCATAATACATACAAATTAAATAAATATGCTGTATACCTAAACTTATTTAATGTGTATTTCAATTATATTTCAATAAAACTGGGAAATATACTAATGAACATAAACCAATCAAGTGATAAAATAAAATGTGTACCACATCACATTCATTTTAAATCTCACAAGCTGTTTTTTTCTCATATGTATTTGATGTTAGAGGACCTGAGGATTTCACAGAATTGATCAAATAGATTTATCAAGGCTAAATTCAAAATTCTCAAGTATCATTGTAAAGGACTCTGTTTTCATTACTGATTTATATGGACTGATTTGATAGAAGGAGCTAGGGAATTTGGACAGTTACTATCTTCTCTAACCCCTTACACTGTTGTTTTTCATATTCCAATAAAATTCTGTCTGGCAGAAACAATCTGGAAATTCACACTTACTACTGAGATCGTCATTGTAACTATGGGGTTTTTTATTTCTTTTTTGCTTTAAATGTGGTCAAAGCTATCATGTGAATAAATATGCCAACACTCCTAACTGACTATATAGGCACTTTGAGAATACTATGGAAAAGATTAGGCAAACATTTAATTATTCTCTAAGGAGTGTGTAAAATTTTAAATTTTTTAAAAATATAGCCATGCCATTTCTTTTAAAATAAATATGTTATGAGCCATTCTCCCAGAGGTATTACTACTGATAGGAACAGTATAAAGACAAATATTCAGATCAGTAGCATTCTCCTACCTGATCATCAACTGGCAAAGTACAATGGCTTCTAACAAGTAGATGTTTCTTTCTATTTGAAGCTGCACAAGGACTCTAGGTTTTGGAAATTTAAGCAAATTGGCTTTAATTTTAGGCTCTACCACTTGCTAACACTCTGAGAGTTACTTAGTCACTTTAAAACTAAGTAAATACTTTAACATTTATCACTAAGAAAATGAGAAGTTTATCCTACATAACCATAATACAATAATCACATACAGAACTTTAACATTACTACTATATATTATCATTTGATGTTCATATTTCCCAATTATTCCAATCTTTTACCAATGTTTATTTTCTAAGATTTATTCAAATGTCATCTTATAAAATTATTTTAAATGAGCTTTTAAAAACATTTGTAATTATTTTATTAATACCAACTTTTATATAAAATGTCTAAAAGATAAGGGAGAGTATATGTTTTTAATTATTAAATCATGATTTCTAGACCAAACCATGGTATCTAATTTTTTAAAAATCCAAGTGCAATTAGAAACAAATGACAAATTTCCAAACATTATATAAAATGTAAAGATATTTCTACAATGGTAATTACCACCAAAATATAAGGCATCCATAGCAAATTATGATATATTATGCAACAATACAGAGTCATTGTAATGGACAGAATTTGTCTTCCCAAAATTCATATTGAAATGCTAACTCTGAATGTGATGATAGTAGGAGGTGGGGCCTTTTGGAGGCAATTACGTCATGAGTATGGAGACCTATGTAATGGATTAGTGCCCTTGTAAAAGAGACCCCAGAGAGATCCCTCATCCTTTCTGTTGTGTGAGGACATATCAAAAAAATGAGTGTTAATAAACCAGGAAGTGGACCTTCACCAGACATGTAATCCGCCGGCACCTTGATGTTGAACTATCTAGAATTCAGAACTGTGAGAAATAAATTTCTATTTTCTAAAAGTCTCCCAGTCTATGGTATTTTGTTATAGCAACCCAAATGGTCTAGACAGAAATTGATATATGAAACCTAATACATACAGTGAATCATAATTTAAAATAATTAATGTTGGTTTGTGCAATAACCACAGATAATTATTGTTTATAGTTATCATTTTGTTTTGAAATTTCTGAAATAATTATAAACTGAATATAAACTGTTTAACAAATTAAACATTACTTACTTAGACCAAGATACCACTACTTATTAGATATAAATTATACAAAGTCATATCCTTTTTCATATACACAGAAGCAAAAATCTAAACTAAATTAGTATTCTTTTAACTTCAGTACATTTTTTAAAAACAGGCACATATGATATGCTATTTATAAAATATTTCTACATCTATTAACAGCTTTTATTTTCTTTAGAACGTTCTAGTGTAAGCCTGATGGTTGGGAAAGAAAGAGTCAGATAGTTCATTTCCTACAGAGTTATATCAAACTGTTTGCATAAGAGGTAACCCAAAGCCAATAGCAAAGAAATGCCTACTGTCGATTACTGCCCTGAGAGCATTTAATGGTAATAGAAGATGAGTTAGAACTACTCTTACTAAAGTTTATATACAGTCTGTATGGCCTATTATATTGATTTCTAGTTTAAATTCCATCATTTCTTTTTAATCTTGTGGATTTATTTTTACAAATATTTGATTTGTATTTTCTCATATGTATTAATTTATCATTTTCTTTAATATGTTAAACAAAGTAATTCTATGAGTTGTCTCCTTACTATTTGATATTTGAGTATATTGTAAAGAAACCTCAACATGTCTCATGCAAATATAAAAATCAAAATAAGTAAAAAAAAAACTGTTATCCTTGGTTTCAGTTGGAGTAGCTTTTCTCAAATATTTTCATGCTATTTTAATCTGCAAAAGGTTTAGAGTTTTAATTTTATTGCAGGTTTTATTGGCTATCAAATTATAAGTATACTATTTGAGTTAACAACATACTTTGCCTTCAAATCATTTTGTCTGAATTTATGTTACCATTTTTACTTATTTATTCTTTTTAAATTATTAATCATTAATACATTAATTTGTGAAATTTGTGCTTTTTATTCTTCTAAAACCATTTTTTGAGATTTCTTACATTTCCCTTTTTTATTTTAAAGGCTTTGTAATAACATAACAAAAAACAAATACAGTTAAGTTTCTAATTTACTATCATCCTTACTTAATGATTTTTATTTTTTATGCTTGTTTACATTGTTTACTATAACCAGCTATGTAATATCAATTTTGTATGCATGTTCATTTTTCTTATAATTTCTTATAATTTTCTAATTCATTCTAACTTAATTTATAATTACTTTGTTTTTAAATCATCTCTAAATATTTTTATATTTTAAACCAAGAAATATATTACCATTTGAATAACTATTTCTAAATCTTTGGCAATATGATCAAGGATTTTAGAAACTTGTTATTTTTTCTAACATTATATAGATTATTTTAAGTATCTGTATTCCTTTGTAACTCATTGATGAAATTGTTTAGGTTAATTTGTCTTAATCATCAGTTTGAACAAAATTCATTTGTTTTTATTGAGAGAAAGACGACTCAAAGTAGTTTAAAATATTACGTCGACAACAAAAATACAGACATAGTAAAAAATTTAAGCATCAGCAACTAAAAACAAAAAATGCTGCTAGAACTATTGTCCTTGATCCTCTCTGTATCTTTTTGCTTTTTAAAACTTTTCTTTTACATTGAAACTTTTTCTTCATAGTGAGAAACGAACATTGATAATGTCTAAATTTTAAAATATATGGCTTCTGCTACTACAGTTTGAATGTATCCTAATTTCTAAAATCCCAAGGAAAAAGATTAACCAGCCCAACTTTGACCAATTCAGTAGGTTTAGAAGAAGTAATAATTTTAAGCAACATTTACATGTCCATCACAAAAATAAGTGTTATAAGTAGGAGTTCTCAAAGTGTAGGGGAAAATAGGTAAACAATTATAGCCATCTGATAATTCTATTATAGAAGTATCATAAGGCATTTTAAGCTTTTACCTCTCCCTGGGATATTCAATAAGCATTTACTGAAATTATTATCTTATATTCCATGCAGCTCATATATAAATTCTGCATTGGAAATATTAACTCAATTGAAATCATGTTTTTATGTGAATTTAATATTTTTTAGCTTAATTCTTTTCTCCTATAAACCCATTAGTATTTGTGTGTCTTTTGAGAAGGACATATTCAGTTTCTTTGACCATTTTTTAATTTAGTATTTATGTAACTTTTTGCTATTGAGTTGTATGAGTTCTTCATATTTTAGATATTAACTATCAGATATATAGTTTGCAAATATTTCTCTCATTTTTAGGTTTTTTTTTTTTTACTTTATTGATTCCTTTTGCTTTCAGAAGCATTTTAGTTTGATATATTCTCAATTGTTTTTTTTTTTTGTTTCTGTTTTTGTTTCTTTTTACTTTTTTACTTGTGGTTTAGGTGTCATAGTCAAAAAATCATTTACCAAGATCTGTGTCAAGGAGCTTTTTACTTATGTTTTCTTCTTAGCAGCTTTATGGCTTCCAGTTTTACAGTTAAGTCTTTAATCGATTTCAAGTTAATTTTTGTGTCTGGGGCATATGTGTGAATATGGTGGTGACAGCTCTAAGGCAGAGGTGCACATGAGGTGGTGGTGACTCCATTGCCTAGGGCAGGCAAGTGCAGTGGGACCACAGAGCTAGAGTTTAGGGCATGAAAAGTACAAAGCAGCAGTGATACATATGACTGGAACCTGAGTACCTATATGGCAGACACTAGATCTGCTGTATAGTGGCCATGGAGCCAGTGTCCAGGATGTGGTCATATGTGGAGTGGCCAGAAACCTGGAATTTGAGATGTGGATTATGCAGAGCTGCAATGATACCGGGACTATGATGTGGTTGGCTGTAGAACAGCTGCAAAACCAGGGTGTGGGATACACTCATGCAAGGACCAATGGTAGGATCAATATCTGGAGCACTGGCACAAGTGGAGAATCATATCTGTGGTATTTGGAGCATGTATACGGTGGTGCCAGGGCAGGGGTAAGGAGCACAGATCAACTCTTTCTCTGAGAGGACATGCTGGCACAAAATCTGAACAGCTCTGTCAGCTGTGGCCTACCTTGGTGTTGAAAGTGGCAGGTTTCCACCAGCAGTATAGGCTGCTGGTGTCTCATTTTTCTTTTCCCCACAGGGTTATGTCACGGCCATGGGACTCCTCCTTGAAGCCAAGCAATGCTGTGCCCAGGCAAAGAGTGATGTAGATAAAAATTCTTCCTACAGTTTTCAGCTTTTTGTTTTTGTTTTTGGTGTTCTAGTGGGTACTACAGCTTCTTTATTGTACTCCAGAGTTCTCTCAGACCTATTTTTATCAATAGATAGTTGTTTAATCATTTTTGTAGGGGGTTAAGCATTGGGACTATCTAGTTCATCATTTTGATGTCATTATGCTTAATTCCTTTGATTCAAAAACATAATTTCAACAGTCATGTAATTTTTATTTACTTTTGACTATCAGCAAAAGGTATAATTTTGATATAATGGCCACTTAAATGGATTATGTGGATATGAATGAATGAGGAATAAATGAATAAAGTATTACATAATGAAAAGGCAACATTTGCCAAATTAAATATGTATCTGGGCTTTGAAGTCCCTGGACATTTGTGAGCCTAGATATAATAATAAATCATGAGAATAATTACCAGATCCAAAGGGTGATGCTGGATTAATTTATCTTTAAAACTATTTGCATCTCTCTCTCTCTCTTTCTCTCTCTCTCTCTCTCTCTCTCTCTCTCACACACACACACACACACACACACACACACACACACACACACACACACACAAAGTGCTAGTCCTCTGGGGCCTCTGCTTCCTTGGCTCATTATAGGTCATGGTTTGGTAAGTGCTTGCTTAAAATACCTTTTTGCTGAATATGAAGCTAAAAATAATTATTCTCATGTCTATAGCATGGCTAGATAAAATTAAACAGGTTACTGGACTTCAATATTTACATCATCCAGCCTTTCAAAGTTTGCTGTGAATGATTTCACAGTAAAGGGCAGTCACACAGTAAAATAAGAGTTCAGTACTCACAATTTTATTGATCATGTTTGATAATTAAGAGATGATTTTCTCTTGATTTTAAAGGACTAATTTATAAACGAAAGTTGAGTCACTATGGTTTCCAAGCTTATTATCTTTCAGAATCAATTCATTATCCCTGAGAATATATAGCTGTAATGGTAGTATAGGCACAATTTTAATATTTCAAAAATATTCAATTGGATTGCTATATAAATTTTATAATAATATTAAGTATATTATGATACAGATCTGACTAGTCATAATTTTATATTCATTCTCATATTTTTAGATAGTACTATACATGTATATATCATTTAGAATCTGCTATTAAAATATTTAATAATCATTGATTAGTCATTTTCTAAGTTTATAACCATAATAATTATTTATACTACATCTGAAGTTAAACAACTTTTTGTCACATAAGCACAGTCTTAATATTTCATCCACAAATGATTTTGAATGGCTTCATTGTCATTCTTGCTACATATTCATATATGTAAAAATAACTTTATATAGTTTCAATCATGCTGAACCCCAAATTTTGATTTACTCTCTTTCTAGTCATTTGAAATATAATTGTCAATAAAATCTAAGCAAACTCAGGTTATGTTTTCAGTCATGCAAAACTCAAATGAAAGCCAGTTATATTTTGTAACCCAACAACTCCAATAAATGTGAGTGGACAGATGTTTTGATTTAAAAGATCAGCTGTAGTAAAAGTAGAATTTAATAGGAAACACAATATACCATATAATATATGTAGATATATGTATTCTTTGTCTCATTATGCCATCAGCATCTTAACACAAAGCCTAATTACTATTCTTGATATGCAATGAGGAAGAACAGTTATAGATATATATCTACTTAAGGATGGTTAGCAATTCAAAATTTTACTTTTTAAAATCATGTTCAACAGATTTCAGTTTTTAACTTTTAAAAATAGAAGTTTAAAGAATTATTTAAATATATCTCTTAAATATATCTCTTGAGAGGTTTTATTTGAATTGTAAGGCAGGCAATTATGTATGGAATATTTAGATCTTTTTCTGTATAGTCAGATTCTTTCTATACACCCCTAAAAATCACCTTAGAGCCCTGAGAGGACACACCAAGGTAGGCTCATGCCTCAGTAAATCATGTACAAGCTGGTGGGCTGCTTTAGTGCTCTACTGGTTCTTAACTCTAACAGATGAGAGGAGTGAGCCCAAGTGAAATTATTAAAGTTCAAAATCATTTTTAAAATGTCATCACCCAGAGCATTTACTTATCCATAATACTAAGAAGCCATTAACATTCACAGCTTAAACATCAAAGGATAAACTATCTTTACTCCCCTAGAAAAGACAGCTGTTAGAGATGTACATTCCTCCAAAGACGTTGCATGAATCTGTGACTATCAGACACACTCTTCACATTCAAATCCTCTTAAAATCTTAGTCACACTTTCCCTTTGAGATTCAACATTTTTGTTTGGGGCTGTAATGACTCCTCAATCTCTTAAAGCATCAATTTTTAATAAACAGTAATGGTTTGAATTATATCAAATAATTCTACTTGCTTTATAATTATGTTTTGTCTAATTGTTCCTTAGTAAAATCACATTTGCTATTAAAATGTCTTTTTTTTTCCCCGGATAGTACCATTGAAAAGAAATTACTAAGAACTCATTTTGTGAATGCCATGTCAAAAAAACAGGTTAGGACATGGTTTAAAACATGCATAAATTTCCTGGTGAAAAGACAAGAAAGTAGCTAAGTAGTGACCTTTGTAGAATATATTGCACATTCTAATTGTCTTGTTTGGCTTCTAATTATATTCAAGCCTCAGGGGAAGATCAGCTTCAGGCAGGAGTGCAAATAGGATGATTTTTTTCCTAATCACAGGTATCCAGAGTCTCGTTTCCTGTTATTTTCTCCCTTCTATATTCTTTACATCATCCTTGCTTTACATGGAACAGACCTCTTCTATTAAATGTCTTCCAAATATCTCTCCTTTTATCCTTATATCTCTTAGGCAATTCTACTCCCACCATCTTTCATGGACCTACTTCCTCTAAAATAAGGTCAACTTACTCTAGTGACATAAACTCTATTATTGTTTTTGCCTCCTATGATCTCTGAGGGTAGAGCTGGGGTGGAGAAATGAGGTATTGCTGTTTCTAGGCCAGATTTTTTTATCCTCTTTAAATATCAGAGAAACAATTATTTAAGTTATCAATGCAGGATGTGGCATTTCTAGCTTAAATAAATCTTTACTAAATATAAGTTCAGAAAATAACATTTCAGTCTTCATTAAGATAAAGAACAAAAGGGAGAAGTATTATCAATCATGCAATATTATTTATTACATGGATTTCATTTAAAGTCTGATTTTTATTATCCTACTGGAAAGAAAACAGTCTATTCAAAGTGATGTTTAAAGGCCTTCAAAAAAAATTTCTATCACCATTCACCTTAGTAGAGTAAAATCCAATACTTATAAAGTATTAGGAAAAGAGTATGTTCATGGTTATACACATAGCGATGTACTGTTATTTTCATTTAAAAATTATAATTTATCCTAATATAGACTAAGTAAAAATATAAAAGATAATTTTATCATATAAGACAGTCAATACGCTATTTAAAAAGTAGTTGTATATATGCTTTAATATGTATTTTGCCTCTAGAAATTATACTTAATAAATCTTAGTAAAATTAGAGAGACTAAAATGTTGCCCAAAAAATTGAAAAAAAAAATTCTGAAAAGAAGATACTTCAGAAGAGTTATTTCAAATCAGAATATAACACCTATGGCAAGGAAAGATTCACATTAAGCCAAATCATTTTGTTTACCCATGAATACATATGGAGTTAGTCTTTGAAATATGTAAGAAAGCACTGAAAATTCTATTAACATTGAAGATACAATACAAAAAACAGTACAAAACAAATCAACATAAAATAGTTAAGGTTTAAGTTGCATTTTTACAAATTAAATGTATACTTTTAGAGTATTCATATTTACAGAGTGTTGACTGCATAAATCTATTCAACTACCTAAGAGTATAATAACTCTAAAATAAAAATAACTGATAAATAATTAGTATGATGACAACAGCAGTATCAAGATGATTGTTAGATTCCAAATCATATAGTTAGAAAAATAAACCCCACAAAGAGAAAACAACAACAGTATTATATTTTCGGATATTTTGCTTAACTAAAATTTTCAGCTCACTTCTTTTTTAAGGATTACTATTTGAGTACAATTGTCTTTATCAAGCTATGACTATAATATGCCTGATACCAAATCATTATAATTTTATCAGAATTTATGCCTAGAAATTACATTTTTAAGAAAAAATTGAAAAATTGTTTGAATATACATAAATGACAAAAATAACAGTAATGCTATATTCAACTCTAATTATAAACATTAAAACCAATATATGTTTTTCTCACTAATTTTATAAATTTCCTAATGAAAGGAAAGAAAGTCAAACTATTGAATACAGTTGTGTTCAAGGGAATTTTAGAGAGCAACTTGGTGTTGCACTAGATTTAACATGTTGCAAAATTAGCTAGCTATAGGATTTTGACATATGAAATAAATTTGTCTAATATTGAGACTGTGGAGGCTCAGTATTGCTTGCTGCACACTCTTGTAAGAAGCTTTTAGGATTATTTTCGGCCTTCTGAAAATTCGTTCTTACCTTCCTTCACACAGAGTTTGAGAGAAATAGCTGGAGTGATCCTGATTGAAGGCAATGTGCCCCATGTTTGCCAGTTTCATTTTGAAGTTTTAAAGTTTTCTGTGATAAAGTGAGATGCTTCCTGGTATTTGTCAATTACACTTTAAAAATTGTTTGGTTCAGACCTGTAGGTTGTAAATTTACTATTGATGGGCCAGAAGAGGAATGTTTTAAAACTTGGAGGTGTAAAAGATTTAGTTGAGGTTGAAAGGAGCCTTAAAACTCTTATGTTGCCCCCACAAGGGGTCTTAGAAACTATAGCAGCAGGTACATGGATTGAAAAGAAGATTATTTCTTAAGCAGAGTAATTACTGAACCCTGTTGCTACCTGTTCCATGAAGCATTTCTGAGCTCCCTGTGTCAAAATGAATTGCTACCTCTGCTCTGCTTCAATAGCACTTTGGGCATTCTTATATACTTCTCTTATCTGTTTTACACTTAATTGCATACACTTCTGTCTCCTTCAACAGATTATAAATTTCTTGAGCATGGATAACTTTTAATTCATCTCTATAACTTTTACAATCTAGATTAATGCCTAATTCTGAAATAAGTAAGCAACAACATTGTCTAACAAAAAGAATTTTAGAAATAATTTTGAGAAAGTTAAATAGAAACTGAAGACAAAGTGAAAAAAACTAACATAATAAAATACACCATGAAAAAAGAAACTAAATAATATTAAATGAGAGAATTAGTATGCCCACAGAAGTAGAGATAATAGAAACATTTCTAAAATTATAAAATATGTATATTTACAATTTTAAAATGATTAGTGATACAATAGAAACCTCAGTGTAGAGGATCCTCAAAAAATTTCAAGAAAACATTTAAAAACAAAAGAGCATACTTAGGTAAATTAAGTTCAAATGGATAGGACAAACAAGAAATTAAACACAGAGGAAAAGAGAAAAATCGGAATCTCATCTTCACAAAATCTTCTATGAGAATAGAAAAAAATATATAACATATATTATAAATATATAAAACTATAAATGTAGATATATAGATATATATTGCATAGGTAAGATGACTGAATGGAAAACCCTTCCCCTTGAATTTGAGAAAAGCTTTTTCCCTTGGGCTATCTGATCACTCCTGACAGTATGGGAAAATTAGCAAAGTTTTAGCAGCCTTTGCTTTAGTGAGTTAACAAATGGAGTTAGAGTACGCCAAGAAGCAGAAAAGGCGGCGGATTCGTTCTGGTAAAAGCCATTGATTTTAGGTTGGCAGTCCATGATAAATGAAAATGTGAGTTAGAAACAGATCCTTGCCATTTCAGGAACTCGAGTTCATCTTTCAGTTGTCATAAATACTGAAAGTGGATGCAGAAGGTCTGAAATCACGAATACTTCCAGTCTTGCTCTTGCCCTGCTAAGAGCAAAAGTATATTGTCTCTGGAGGAAGTAGATGTCATTTTATTCCAATATTGAAAGGATTCATTTTTTAAAAAAATCTCTAACCCTGTAAAATAATAAAGTCTCAAGAATTGCAAGAAAGTTAGCTACAAACTCAAAAAAAAGTAACTATTATTATACTATTATTATTATTGATCATCTAAATGCTCCATTTTAAAGATTGTCAAACAGGATTAATATTCAACAATACACAGCTTTATAAGAACTATATCTTAAATATAGGGATACAATACGCTTAAAAGGGCAGGAAAAAAGATTTATTTTATTATGCAAAGAACCAATAAAGAAAAACTAGAGTAGTTTTTAACATTAATTAAAGTAAGTGTTAAGACAAAGAAACATTACTATAGAAAAGAGACTAGGTAAAATATAAAATTTATTGAAAAGATAAAAATTCTAAATCTGTGTGCATGTAATGATGTGACCTCAAATTACAGAAAACAGAAACTGAAAGAAATCAAGAGAAAAATAGATGAGTCTACAATCATCTATTTTAGCACACTTGTCTTAAAATGAATAGAAAAGCAAACATTATTAATAGAAATATTAAAAATTTAATAAGGTGATTAAAAATCTGGGCATAATTACTATTACATGCTCAAACTGCAAAATATAGTTGACTCTTGAACAGCACAGGTTTAAAATGCATAGGTCCACTTATAAGTGGATTTTTAAAAATGTATATCTAGCTGGCCCTCTCCCAGGTTTAATTTCTATGGATTCAACCGACAATGGATTGAAAACAGTACTTTCTATCTGTGGTTGTGGAGGACTGATTTAAGTTATTCACATACTTTTGATTGTGCAGGAATCTGTGCCCCTAACCCTGTGTTGTTCAAGGGTCAAATGTACACATTCATGTTAAGGTGACACTCAGTATTTAAAAATGTTTAGGTTTGCCAGGGCTTAAATCAAGATGTTACAAATGTCAGGAGACTAAATTTCAACAGGGTGTGGGAAAAATCTAGAAATCAGTAACATAAAGATAACTGTATAATATCCATATATTTGGAAATAAGCTTCTAAACCTAGGGTTAGAGAAACGTATCACCAAGAAAATTAGAAAATATTTGAACAGAATGAAATTGAAAATACTATGTATGAATAATGTTATGTAGCTATAGAAATTATATCAGGTAGTGTTATAAGAATAGATAAAATAGGATAACCCATAAAATAGCCTAGGCATATATTGGTACCTGGATTATGACAAAAGTGAAATTGCAGAGTGTTTCAATAACTAATACTAGATAAATTGGATAGCTGAATAGAATAATGAAACTCTCTTCTCATCTCTGTCTCATGCACAATGGATATTTCAAAGTAGAAGTTAGGTCTAAGTATAAAAAAAATAAATTAGACTTCTTAAAAATAATAGATATTTTTAAAAACTTGGTATAGAGAAATATTTAAATATAGAAATCATTAAACCTAACTAAAAATTTAGAAGAATTAGAATATGTTAAAGTTGTTTTTTCATCAGTAATACCCAATATATAAGTATAAAAGACAAATCACAGATTGAGAGAAATTATTTATAACATATAATTAACAAAGGACTCTTAGCTAGTATACATAAAGAATATATATAAATCAATGGAAATAAGACAGTGAACTCACTAAGAAATGGGCAACAATTTTGAATTGGTACTTCAACTCTTGATATTAACTACTAAAATTAAACTTAGAAAATGTGTATGCTAATCTTAGGAATACATCTAAATAATTTCAGGTTTGATTAGAGAAGTGAAACCATAAAAGCAATATAGACTAAGAATTTATTATTAATAGTAAACCTTCCTCCATTTTTGGACCTGGTTGAACTGTCTATTTAAGGCTCATTTCTATTCCTAGTTGGGCCTGATGTCAGAAGCTGACAGTCAAGAAGAAAAAATAGAGGTGAATTGAGGACAGCAAGGAAAAATGGAAACTGCAAATAAAAATTAGAAGCTATGAGAACAAACTGAATCATGAGATTGAAACATAGACTGAAACATTGAAACTATATTCTGCCACTACTTCAGGCAGTCTCAAAGATGAGGGAGATATGTTGGATGAGCTGGTGCCTCTTACACTACAGCTGCACATGCACCTGACCTAGAATTCAGAAAAGCTAAAACTGGTGATAAGCATCAACAGTGCGCCTAGCACTATGCTGAAATAGCTATTGCTTACCTTCTTTTAATTTATTCAGACTTAATTGCCTTCTATTCATTTCACTGGAGAGGGAAAATTTTTCCTTAAGAATGGGGGTGGGGAAGCCGAACACACATAACATTCAACACTGGACAGATGAGATTGACTCCAGTTTTGTCATATATACTCTTGGTCTGGGGGAGGAGGATACTGTACCAATCAGAGCCACACAGGATTGCATCTTAGAACAACAGGGATAACTAGGAACTATGTGTGTGTGGGGGTGGGGGGGGCAGGTTTTAGAATGTCAAAAGAATGAGAGTTTCTCTGGTTTCCACAGAAAGATGTGACTGGCTTGTTTGAAAAATTCTGCAGGCTGGTGGGTAACTGAAACCCACTATTTAGGGATGAGCAGGAACTGTGCCTTGTTCTCTGAGAGAGCCAAGTGGGAAGGAGAACTTGCAAGCAGGTCTTGCTACACTAAGGACTCCTGGTTAAAATACTTAACATAGCCAATATAAATTAAAACAGGGCCTTCAAGGATTGAAGTTTGTTATGTAAGACAAACAGTGAAGGAGTGATTATGTTCAATGCTTCCCCATTTAATAACCCAATTTGGCCAGTTCTTAAACATGAAAAGACTGAATGTTACCTCATAGTACATTACCACAACCTTAATGCCGTGATCCTCTCCAGTAAGACCTACAAAACCCAGTATTATTAAAATTACTGATTCTATTCAAATAGAAAATGTTGCTATTATAGATTTGGCTATGTTTTATTCAGTGTCCATTTAGATAGCCTCCCAGACTTAATTTGCCTTCATCTCTGAAAAGACACAACTCACCTTTACCATGTTACCTCTGCAGGCTTTCTATTTTATACCAACTTCACAGCTGAAACTTTATGTCCGCCCATCCCTAGCATCACAGGGATGACATAATATATACCAAAACCAATACACAAAGCTCCTGTTCTCTTTGGAATACCTGATGTTCCTGAGAGTGATCAAGATATTCACTTCACTTCTCAGAATGCACAATGCTGCACTCTTGAAGGCATTTAATGGAACTTACCTCTCCTATAGGCCTAAGCATCTGGCTTAATTGAGTGGGATAATGTACTCCTCACAGAACTCCTATTTAAGTTATGAAGTGGTAAATTGACCACCAGCTGGGTGTTATTATTGCTACAGGCATTGGTTAGTCGAAATTCATGCCCCCTGGGCACATGACTGCCTATACTGAAGTCTCACAGGTTCCTTAGTTTTCTTTATTGGCCATAAAAACAAAAACAAAACTCTAAATTTATTTTATTTTATTCAAAGAAAATATTACCGTGTGTCACTCACCCTTCCTGGCTAGTGTCTAGTTTGCTTCTTCACTGACTCCCTGAAAGTCTCAGTCATCATTAAGGTTTAAATTGATGTCAAAATATCAAGTCATCAATTGTAAGATACATCCTAAAATCAAAGGTCAGTATTATGTGGTACCTTGAAAGCTGGTGAGTTTGAAGTGCCTCAAATGGCCTAAACCAAATCTCTTCTTCCTTGTCTGGTCTGATAAATACGGTCCCTTAGCCAAATAACCCTGTTTGTAAAGAGGACTAGACATGGTTTCTGTTTATTCCCAAAAGGTGGGTTTCAAAATTAAACCAGAGAATTATTCAAACAACTCAATCACATTCTATCATGATACTGTCAAATCATTACCACTTCCTTCCCAAGCCTCACCTTTCACTGTTTTCCAAATACAACTCTGTGTAACCCTGCATGGAGCAGAATCTTTCTCCCCTGGGTGTGAGTATGTGACTATTAAACTGTTCTATATTTCGTCTGTCTAGTCTTGGGCATCCTGTGTTTGTCCATCTGCTTTATTCTAGGGCCTAAATTCCTCCCTAACCAATGAGGAGAAGAAAACATGGTTAAAAGAGAGGAAGGGAAGGAGGAAATAAGTTAGGATCATAAAAGGGATTTAGATATGAAAAAAAAGTGACACTTTTCGCCCAATAACTAAGAATATATCTTACCTATATTTGTTCTTAGTTCATTGATCCTAGAGCAAGCATATTTTTTTTTGTTAACCAGAAAATAAGTATTGTTTCCTAAATATTTCTTGCTTGGCCAACTGCATTATTGGTTCTTAAAAAACATTACTGTATTATTTCCACAATATATTTCTATATTTTTGAAAAGTTGGGAAAACTGTACCACGAGTTTTTTTTCAAATGGTGTTTAAAATATAGTAAATACATTCCAAGAAGAAAATCTACTCAGCACCACTAGCTGTAAAATAAGAGCCAAAACAATCTCACAACCATTAGTAGCATCCTTATGATTTTTGCCATCAGTATTTTATTAGTGATGTCAATACAGTCCTCTTATTTAGGTTCTATAATGGAACACCTGAAAATGCTTTGATCTTAAAAGTCTATTTTCTAATCTATGAAACTATATTTAGAATTTATATATAAATATAAATATATAAGTATGTATGTATGTATTGTATTCTCTATAAGCACATAGCAAAAAAAAAACACATACAGTTTAAAAGATTGTGTGTTTTCTCATGCTACTTTAATTTGTGATCTTACTTGGAAGGAAGGAAACAGGCTTTCTAATATTAGGCCCCAGATAAATCTTTTCTAAAGGGAAATCAAGTAGATACATTGTACTTATGGCAAAACCCTTCCTTTGTCAAAAGTATAAAGAACAGATATCTCATTTTCCTTTGTAGTCTCAAAACATTCAATTTCTAGCCAACTACCTTCTGAAGTAAAATGATAGTTATAATTCCCTACATTTCTGTAAATGGCAAAAAGACATAATAAATGATTAAATAAATGAATGAAAAAAATTAATAGCTGAGAAAAGCAAGTAAAAATTTTGCTTGTTTGCTTTTTAAAAATTGTTATAATATCTGAACTTGTAAAGTACAGGAATTTGGTTATGATAAAGACTATAGGAGGCATATCTCTGTTCATTTTTGTTCTTATCTAAATGTTGTCTTTGAGGTTTGAGTGGAGATCTTATAACATGATAGTAATTAAAAGTTCCAAAGCATCAAATAGTAAAGACATTTCAATAAAACTTAAGAAAATTCTGGGCAGTAAATGATAAGTTCTAAATATTATGACATGTCTTTTAATAGACTGTATTTTTAAAACATACAGTCAAATATACATATAAACATATAAACATATCTACAAACATACAATCCACTGGGGATTGTTCCAGAACCCCTACAGATACCAACATCCACAGATACGCAAGTCTCTTTTATAAAATGATTTTATTTGCATGTAACCTATGTACAGCTTCTCATGTACTTTGAATCATCTCTAGGTTACTTATAATACCTAATATAATATAAATTCTATACAGTTGTTATAGTGTATTATTTAGGGATTAATGGCATGAAAATAAAGTCTATACATTTTCAGTACAGACACAACCTAGGTCTAACTACATAGTACATGTAGTTAGCAACTATGTAACATTTTCCAAATATTTTCAATCAGCAATTGGTTGAATCTATGGATGCAGAACCCTCAGATATGGAGGGCAGACTGTATTGTCATCATTCTTGATCAGAAAGAATAAAGAATTTTTAGGGGGAAGACTTGATCGATTTAATCTCATTGTTGTATAGAAATGCTCTATTATATTGCAACAATTTTTTTATTGAACAAGAGGAAAGTGTAATGATTAGACCTACAAACATATCTTGAATTAGATGAATTTATTATTTTAATTTTACATAGATGAAATATTTATACTTGATTTTACTTATCCCGACTAGGAGTAAGCAAGCTATGGCCCATGGGCCAAATCTGAACCATTTATTTTTATAAGAAATATTGAAGTACAGCAATGACCTTTCATTGTTCTACTGTCTGACAGATTATATGGCCTACAAAGCCAAATATTTTACTATCGTGTCATTTAAAAAAAAAAAATGTTTGCTGGCACCTCATTTAGACCATTAAGCTAGATCAAATATCTTTGGTAAGTAGGATTTGAATACTTAATATACTTTTATTTATTTACATTTGTGAGTCACTGTCTCTCTTCTGTAAATCCTATTGACATTATAGTCAAAAAAAAGTTGAGGTGGGAGTTGTGGACTAGAATAGAGACATATGTTTCCTTTTACTAAATCACAGTATAAATAATATGTTCCAAAAATATACTGGTCAATGATCTTAAATTTTAATGAGATATAGCCAAAATAAGAGAAAGTAGGGATTAATTGATCCTATGGATTGCTATCACATGCTATAATATAGTGTCTCTTTCCCTCTAGTTTCACAATCAGTTCAATTTATTATATATTTATAAATGAACAGAAAATTTTTTAAATGATTAATGCAAAAGATAAATATATTAAAACAAGTTTGAAATGGGAGTTGCAAAAACATCAGGACCTTGAACTTGCACTCTTGCAATGTGGATAAAGGGCACTGAGAGGGTAAAGTCAGAGGACCTTAGTAGATTCTACAGTGTTTTCTTTGACAAAGTCAAGTTTGAAACTATGTATGTCTTCATAAGATGTTGGGGTGAACTTGCTGCCATATATCTGACATATGTTTGAGTATAGCCCTCAGTTAAGATAGATTACAAATATTAATGAGCATCATTCTTATTTACTTAAGCTTTGGTAAAGAGAAGGGAATGTTTTTTAATTATCAAGTTATATGCAAGCAGTAGCAAATTGTCATCTGTTTTAATTCTTGAGGGATGATAGGCACTATCTATGATAATTCCCATTATTTTATTAATATAATTAATCTTATAGCCTGCATGATATTGGGATGCATTGTTCCAAGAAGAGTATTTAATTAACTAATAAATATTTAAAATGCATATTTAAAGAGAATCTTGTTAATGGTGTGGTTATATAAATTTTAGAATTTGTGTAAAAAGAATTTAAAATTCATTTAATTACTTGGCCATAATTTAGATAGCAAGAATAAAGTTTAGTCAATAAAACACATGGAAATTTAGGCATGAAATAAGAAGGCACAGTTTGACATACTTTTAGAACCAAGGAGTGGAAGGAAAGAGAATAGAGTTTAGCAGTATTGTACAGAGGATGAAAATGCCTGTGAACACATAAGGACATTTTGGAATTGTAAATAAAATGTAGTCATAAATAGAATAGCCCAAGACCCTCTTAAGAACTGCACCTATTTTTTCCCTGCTATCATTGTGGTGAAAGCATTAGTAAGCCACACATAGCCCAACTGTAGGAATCAATGCATTAAGAAAAAACAACAACAACAACAACAAACCACAATCTCTATCTTGAGCTGGTGAATTTCATTTAGTGGGGATCTTGAGGGTCTACTTAAGTTGAGGTAGCTGCTGAATTAGTTGTCCCTTACCTTCTCAGTTCTGTGCTCACAAAGAGGATTTAATTACCAGTGAATGCAGAATAGAAATACCCAGTTGTTCCCATAACCTAAGGACTAGTTTTCACTTTGAAAGCCTTTTGACTAGCAAAACATAAATCTATCCTGAATATTTTAAAGTATTGCCATATATAAATATTTTTAAGAATATTCAACCAAGAATCAAAGCTAATTCAAAGGAGGATCTCAAAAAAGATAATTCAAGCAAGAAAAAATTCTTGGGTAAAAATTCTGCAAGTTCACATAAAGTGACTGTTCTGAAGATAAACATATATTGAGATGCATAAGGCCTAGTGCATTTGCTACAAAATCAGTCTCATTAGCAGATACATATGAATATATTTTCACACCTCATATACTTCTGAATTCAAATCATAAGACTATCTGCTTCAATTAATGAAAGGCAGATTACAAAGGGAAAGAGAAGCACCTAGAGAATTATATTGGAACAACAAAGCTATTAGTAACACTTAGCACAGAAGCACTGGAGTGTTTTAAGTAACAAGCACTGTTTACTTTTCTAGTCCATGTTCTAAAGAGAAAATGAAACCTTTAAGTACATTTGCATACATTAATACCATAAGGAGTTTTAGAGAAAATGAAAACCAATATCTACTCTAATATTTAATTATCTTCATTGGTTGTCTCTCCAATGATTTTTTAAAAGCTGATATTAATTGTGCCAAGAAAATTATTTTTAAAGAAAATAAATAGCCTTTGGCCAATGAGCTATTCACTGAATTGAAAACATCTGACTAACTCAGTTAATTATATTTTTTGATATCCCAACTCATAAAAGTTCTCTCACGTTTAAAAAAATGTCTAGAGTATGTTTCTATCTGCTGAAGCTTACAACTTGGGTTTCACCTTGTCTTTCTAGACTAGATATTAAGACAATCAATGCTTTATTTTCCCCTAGACTCTTATTTACTGATATGCACAGTGCTCTAAATAAACATGCTTCATTTACCAGGAGAAAGAATGCTGCAGTGAATCTCAAGCTTGAAGGCATTGATATACAGCACTTCCTTTGGAGATCTAGATAATGAAAATGATTCTGGGGCATATTGGTTTTTTATAGGTATTCACTGCTAAAGAAAGGAGTTAGGGCTCAATAGTACATCCAAAGACAACCAAGGTCCTGTCAAGTGGTAAAATAATTAAAAGTGTGATGAAAAATACTCCTTTAAAATTACATACATGCATGCTTGTGTGTGTGTGTGTGTAGTTGGAAAACATTAAATTAGAAAAGGAAATTTGATCATTTTTTCAGAGGACTTAATTTTTATTGCAATGACTTTAAAAATAAATATTGTTTAGATTGGAGTCCAGAGTTAACTCTGGCTATGCATACAAGGTGGTACATTATTAGGCAAATGACACAAGTTACAGAATGTAATTACTGCAATTATTAAAGAAATATTTTATTTCTGGTGACTTTAGCAACACTCTCAAAAGCATTTACATGATATAATTTCAGTGTAGTCTGTCACCTAACATCTGATACATAATATCCATGCATGTCTTTAATAGATCCTATAGCTGTGCATTCAGAAAAAGGGTGATGGGGATAACTGAGAAAGACAAATAACACAATTGCCCTTTTAAATCCATTTTTCCTTTCTAAGTGCAGCTCAAAGGAGATACTGCCTATAGCAAGTGAGCATCTTTTGGCAAACTAATAGCACATATCTAATTCAAACATTTTAGTATGATGCTAATGCTCAGTGATTACATTCCTGCCTTTTAAAGATACAGAAAAATAACAAATTATTGGTTATCAGGATTATGGGAGATTTAGCGATGGTATAAAATAACAACAAAAAAAAGGATCTTTGTGGTGATGGCACTGTTCTGCATCTTGACTATGATGGTAGATATATGAACTTACATGTCTGATGAAATTGCATAAGGCCAACTATACATACAGATAGGTACATATGAAACAGAAAATGAAGATCAGTAGTTTTATGTCAACAATTCCTAGTTGTGATATTATACTATAATTTTGAAAGTATCAAAATTGGTGGAAACTAGGTAAAGAATACACAGTATCTTTAAATTATTTCTGACAACTGTATGCTAATCTCAATTATCACAAAATGAAGAGTTAAAAAAAAAAACATTTGATTCCTTCTTACACAATATACAAGAATAAACTCAAAGTGGATTAAAGACCTAAAGGCAAGACCGTAAACCATAAAATTCCTAGAAGAAAACATAGACAGTCAACTCTGAAACTGCTCTTAGTAATATTTTTTTCAGATATATCTCCTTGGGCAAGGGAAACAAAAGAAAAAATAAATGAGACTATATCAAACTAAAAAGATTTTGCACAGCAAAGGAAACCATCAAATTGAAAAGACAACCTACAGGATGGAAGAAGATATTCACTAAAGATATATCTAATAAGGGGCTCATATTCAAAATTTATGAAGAATTCATACAACTCAACACCATAAAAACAAACAATCCAATTAAAAAATGGGCAGAGGACCTGAAAAGACATCTCTCCAAAGAGGACATACAGATGGCCAATAGACATAAAAAAGATGTTCAACCTTACTAATCAGAGAAATGTAAATTAAAACCACAATGAGATATCAACTCACTCTGGTCAGAATGGCTACCATTAAAAAATCAACAAACAAGTGTTGGTGAGGATGTGGAATAAAAGGAACCCTTGTGCTCTTGATAGAATTTTAAATTGGTACACTCACTATGGAAAACGGTATGGAGGTTCCTTAAAAAAATTAAAAATAGAACTACCTTATGACTTAGTAATTCCACTTCTGGGTATTTCTCCAAAGAAATCCAAAACACTAATTTGAAAAGGTATGTGCATTCTTATGTTTATTGCAGCATTATTTACAATAGCTAAGATGTAAAAGCAACCTGAGTGTTCATTAATAGATGAATTGGAATGGAATATTACTCATCTATAAAAAAGAATGAAATCTTACCATTTGTGAGAACATGAATGGATTCAGAGGGTATTAACGTTAAGTGAAATAAATCAGACAAATACCATATCATTTCACTTATATATGAAATCTGAAGAACAAAATAAACAGAAACCGACTCATAGAGAACAAACTGGGGTGCTGGGGAGCTGGGTGAAAAAAGGTAAAAGGATTAAGAAATACAAATTAGTAGTTACAAAATAGTCATGGGATGTGAAGTACAGCAAAGGGAATATAATCAATAATATCATAATATCTGTATATAGTGCCAAGTAGGTACTAGACTAATGGTGGGGGTCACTTTGTGAATTCTATAAATGTCTAATCACAGTGTTGCACACCTGAAACCAACATAAAATATTGAATGTCAACTGTAATTGAAAAGAAATAAAACAAACAAACAAACAAGCACTGACTCCATTTCATTTTCTATCAATGGAACTGCAATAAGAGTAAACTGGTTCATTAATACTTAAAGTATATAAATTTCAAATTCTTGTGTTCAATCTGATTTTTGCACATCAGGTCAGAGAATGCTTCTTGAGATAAAATGAAAGATTTAAATCCTTGTGCTATTATAAATCTGTGAATTTCTGATTTTAGTATAGAGAGTGAGTTTCTAACACACTAGTTCTCTCAAAAATAGTAGTTATAAATTCTGGAAATTTTTTTAAAAATAAAAACTACCTGAGGTGTCTGGATTTGAACAAAAGTAGTCAGATTTTGAAGTGTAAGTGAATTTTGAAGCAGGTCCATTTTTGTAGTTAATGCTGACAAAGCTGGCTTAACTACTAGAAAATATTTTATCTTACTGGGCAGAGGATACATGAAGAGAAGCCCAGAAAAATCGAGAGCGACAAGAAAAGGGAAGCCAGAGAATGAAAAATTATATAACAAATAAGTTATTAACAAAACATCGAACTAAGAATGCATGGGGCCAATAGGCTATTAAAATTCTGGTCACTGATGTAAACAAATACATGTTCTTAATAAATTTTTTAAAAATTCAGCAAAAAATTGAAAATAACTAAGTTGGGTTTTTAAAAATAAAAATGCATTTAATAACATAAAAAATGTACTGTGTAATTTAATTTAATTGAAGAATTAAGAAAAAAGTGTCAGTCTAATAAGATGGATTAATTAAAATAATCAAATTTAAGAAGAAGAAAACACGATGTAAAGTAAAGAACAGAACCTTGAGGACATGTGGAACAATTTCAAAGGCATTACATATAGAAAATTGAAATATTAGAAGATGAAGGAAAAAAAGGGACAAAAATTCTTTGAGGCCAAAAATATTGGCTCTAAATATAGTTAAAAATTAAGAGTTTTAAGATTCAAAAGGCTCAGTTACCACAGAATCTTAGAGCCTCAAAAATGAATGCAGTGAATTAAATAATGTAGATATATATGTATATATATAATATAATATAAATCATTATATTATTGTATATATAATATAGAAGGCAAATTTTCCTTTAATAATTTTACAATTTATGCGAATAAACAGAGCATAATGTATAGTATTATCTTTAAATATATGTTAGCATTAAAGGTCTAAAAATCTGTGACTTAAGGTTTTACCTTAAGAAGCTAGAAGGAAAAAAGCAAGTTTAAGACATACTAATAAGTAGGAAAATGAAATAATAAAAATGAGATTAAGAAATTGATAAATCCCTGTCTAAAAGAATCAGGAAAAAGACATATGGCAGAAATCATCAATATTAGGAATTAAAATTATAATACACATCCTGCAGACTTTAAAAAGCAAATAGATCTTTAACAGCTTTATCGCAATACATCTGGGAACAGGTGAAATGACCAGATTTGTTAAAAGATAACAGCTGGTAAAATATACTGAAGAAATAGATACTATGAATAGTCATATTTATTACAAAAATTGAATTTTTAATTACACATTTTTGTATTAAAAAAGCAGATATCTCCCCCTAATGGTTTAATTGCCAAATTCACCACACAAGATAGAATACTATTTCTATACAAACTCTCTACGTAACTGTGATAAGAACACAACATGAGATATAGTCTCTTAAATTTTTAAGTGCACAATACAATGTTCTTAATAAAAGTGTCAAAAGTTAATTTAACATTCAAAAATCAATCATTGCATTTTATCATGTTAACAGAATAAAGGGAGAAAACATTTCTATAGACACAGAAAATCATTAGACAAAAGTGAACAATAATCGTGCCAATATTTGCAGCAACCTAGAAAGAGATAAGAACTTCAATATGATAAAAGATATATACTAAAATCCTACAATGAGCAGTAACTTAATGATTAAATATTGATAACTTTTCCTAATATTGGGAAAAAAAAGGCAGGAATACACACTCCGAACATTTTACTCAACATTATATGAGAGCTTCTAGATGTTACAATAAGGTAAGAGGAAAAAGTTATAAACATCAGATAAAAAAGTAAAACTTTCTATTTGCAGATTACATGATTATTTATACAGAAAATCCTTAGGGATTAATAAAACTTGAATAAAAGAATTTAGCAAGTTTGCAGATATAAAGTAATATTTCTATCCACTAGTAGTCAGAAAAACTTAGAAAACAAATTTAGAAAAATAATTTCACTTATAGTGGTATCAGAAACTACCAAATTTTGAGGAATAAATTTAGCAAAAGATGGGCAATATCTCTATACTGAAAACTACAGAACACAGATGAAAAAAATGAAATGAGATCTAAGTAAATTTATTAGCTACAATACCAATCTTTTTTTTTATTTTCATTTTTTTCCCAAATCTTTTAATCAATATTCATAGTATATAATGAAGGTCGTTGAGCTACAAACCATGGAACAAATTTGTCCCACAGCCTGTTTTTGTAAATAAATGTTACAGAGCACAGCAGCTCTTGTTCGTTTACAGATTGTCTATGGCCACTTTCATGCTACAGCTGCAGAGCTGAGTACACAACAGAGATGTATAACCTTCTAAACCTAAAATAGCTACAAGCTCTTCCTTTGCAGAAAACGTTATCAATCCTCTGTATAGATTATAATTAAATTTTTGTATATTAACCTTGTATCCTGTGACCTTGCTAAATTCACTTATCAATTCTAGTAGTAGTAGTAGTAGTAGTAGTAGTAGTAGTAGTAGTAGTAGTAGTTCTGCAGATTCCCTGGGGAAGTGGCTCTGCTGAAGGAAGGTTTTAGGCAATGAAGTATCTGCTGGGCCTACTGAACACATTCCCACAGTGACCAGGATAGTAAAGGTGAGACTAGATCCTTTGTGTAGCCAATAGAGGGGAGTGGAACAAAGTTTCAGAGTGGCAAATGTATCAATATGGAGATATCCTCCAATGATATGGGAGTTAAATCCATGATAAAGAGCTTGAGAAATACTACTAGTATTATCTTGCTGTTAGGCAAGATAATTATGTTCTTGGCATCAGTACATACAACAGTTCCTTTTGACCCCAAGTTCCAATGGGGAATGCCATAGGCCCAGAAGGATATTCTGTATGCAGTGGTTTTGCATTGCAGCTTAGAGACATGAAGTTTTGGGAACCTGTCATATACAGCAAATGATAAACAAGACTGCTCTTTGTCTCAGAAGTAAAATTATCTCATCTTCAAGGATACTTGCTACAGACACAATACTGACCAAAAGTCCAGAGTAGAGTAGCCAGAGCCTTGCATTATTTCAATAACATGCAGCAGCAATCAAGTCCAAAACAAAAAGTCATAGACCCAGAGGCTTAAAACCGATCTCTATCCCAATTTTTGAAACTAGAACTGAGATCAGGGTGCAGGCATGGTTGGGTTTGGTGAGGCCTCTCATCCTGGACTGCAGATAGCCACCTTCTTGCTGTGTTCTCACATGGTGGGTGGCCACGGGGGTTGGGGAGAAGTGAGGGGGAAAAGACACATTTTCTAGTGTCTCTTTTTTTATAAGGACACTAATCTCACCATGTGGGCCCTACTTCAATGACTTCATCTAAATCTAATTACCTCCCGAAGGCCCCATATCCAAAAATTATCACACTGAGTCTAGGACTTAAACATATGAATCCTGAGGGGTCACAATTCAGCCTGTAGCAAGGCCTTGCCCAAAACTGAGAGATGAAATAACAGTAACTGAAAAGATTTAGCAACTACGAGGTTAGCAGTAACTTGGAATTAAGTTTCAATGGTGAATTATGGGAAGAAGTCAAATTAGAAAGGAGTGAGATGTAAATGAGAGGATGAGAAAGTAGAGCTAAGAATATGAGCTTAGAAAATAATTTCAAGTCTAATGTTTTTATGATGTTAATTACAATTAATTTTACTATTTTCTAAGATTATTTCAAAGTTACAGTGAATCTGACTTCCAATTATTGTCATAATTCCAAAGGCTTTGATGTGAATATTTTCATTAAATGAAACATTCACATGTAGCACAGTTCAAGATTTTAAAAAACATCCTTTGCCCTTTGTTGTTTGCTTGATAGATATTACAAAAGTATTCTATGTTTATTTGATAATTAAGCCCATTTAATTAAGAAATTAAGGAGACTGTCATTTATTTTATGTCTCCTAGGCTGAATGAACATTATCTTTTTTAATTCTGTGACATGGGTTTTTTAAATTACCATTTTATATGCCCCATTAATATATGTCAGAGTTTGACTTTAAAGCCCATACTTGTCCTTCTTAGCCTAATGTTCTTTTCACTACAATATACTCTATTGGAGGAATATACCATGATTTATACACTAATCATTAAGAAAACCAACTACTTAAAGATTAAGGAGATGGAGGAAAAAGAAGCTCAGAGATCACTGTAATGGCATTCTCAGATGGTTGACACTATGATTACTGAGAAAAAGAAAATTCATAGGCTGTTATTTTCATTTTTCATAAAAATAAAATTATAGTTAGCAAGAAACTTTCTAGCACTAAAATTTAGAACCCTAGCCAAAAAATTACAAATACCCTTTAATATTAAAAAATACTGAAAAAACTAAAAATACTGTTAACTTATTGCATACAAAGTATGTGATACTTGCCATAAAAAATTCTGAATTAGAATGACCTCTTCCTCAATTTCAATTAAAGAAATCTTTGCTAGAACTTTGAAAGAATAATCAGCAGAGTAGATTGACAGAGAGAACCCCCTTGCCAAAAAGATATAGGAAATATCGTAGCTTGTAACAATACTGAAACTTACTAAAGAGAATTATTGAGAAATTCTGTAAGCTTACTTCCAAGGTCTCTATGAAGAGATATAATTGAAAGATTAATCTCTTCCTTGCATACTGTTCTTTCTCACTGGTTCTCTCACATATTGAGAGATAACATAATTTCTCATACATTGAGACAGTGAAAATTTATCATATCAGGAAACTAAAGATACAGTGATGCAGAGTAATTTGTTTTTAAACCCAGCAGTGTTCACATTCTTTATATTTAATTTATGTGTATCATTTGAAAAATTATATAACCCCTCTAAAAGTTAGTTTCCTCATTTATATAATGTATATAATAAACAATAATATTTTATTAGAGTAATGAAATTATTAACATTTGTAAGCATAATACATGTCTATGTTTTTATTATTAGGAGTGATTCAAACATTTTCACATAATGATCAAGAAACTCAGAGACTTACTTGAAACCACCCTCTAGACCATTCTTGCCTCCTCTTAAGTGATAGATTGAATCCCCCAAAAGAAATATTAAATATTTCTTTTAAATATTACATGAGACAGCATGACACCTGTCAGTAGAAGAAACTATCACCTTTCAACTTATTTTTTGGCATGGCAAAATAAAGGAATCAGTGTGCTTGAGACGAACAGAATTCTTTTAGAAGTCTCTATTTTAAAAAAGACAGGTCAGCATAAATTAATTTTTTATGACTTGAATAATGATTTTCCTTATGCCCTGCTCTGAGTGGTGTCTGAAGAAAATTAAGACTATATCTTCTTGTTAAATTATACATATGAAAACAAAATGTAGAGTTCATTTATAAAAAAATATTTTTTTTCTTTTGTTATACTTTTTTTCACCTGACAGCTTGATAAAGGAAACTATGTAATTGAGTATGATTTTTAAAATAACTCACATATCTTTCAATATAGGCCAGCATTTGTGAAATAGTGTCTTTCCTTAACTATTATCAGACTGCTGATGTCATTCTGCCTTAATATAAAAGTTAGATCTGCAAGTCTGTTACTATTAAAAACTGTTATGCAGTTACATGTCTTTAATAAAATCCTATAGCCAGCTAATATATGAAAAAGAACACATTGACAGAAGTATTAGTAATTAAATGATTTTAATTAGGGCCCTTCATCACTCCTCATGTTGCATTAGCTTACTAAAGAAATCATACTTTGTGCTTGTGTATGTAATTTTCTACCTTAGGCTACCTTTGAAAGGCTAAAATCTCACTAATCAACGAACAAACAGGCACTGGATTTCCAGGTCAAACTGCAGACAAGAACATATGGATTGGTCTTCTCTACTACTGAAAACATAATGACAACTGTCAGGAAAATGGGAGAAAAGTGGACATCAAAATAGAGACAATGGTGAGTTTTCAGTAACAAGAATAAGAGAAGCCACAGTCTCAGAAGAGATGAAGCAGAGACAGGAACTGATCTTTCTGTAGAGATGTGAAGTGGCTGCAAATTAGGAATAAGTGAGGCAGGGTGGGTTAAGAACATGGGACAGGAACATGCAGCAATTTCTCTCTAGCGAATGTCTCTTGACAGTCCTTTCCACCCATGCATGGAGTTTAATTCTAAGTAAAATCCATTTTTCTGTTTGGCCTTGAAATTGCAAAAAATGCCTGGAGAAATCAGGGACATCTTGTGGGCGCAGGTATTCCTCATTTCTCCCTGTTCTTACACGGGATGAGGGTACCTGATTACTGGCCATTCATCTATTCATTCTTACTGCAAATATTTGTTCAGGTAGTCTTCTAGATAATGGGGATGCAGAAGTGAATTAAACAGGCAAAAATACAGGCATCATACATGCTGGAGGAGAATGCAAGGAAACAATAAAACTGCAAATAGGTGTATATTGTATATATAGATAAGTGATGTGGAGGAGATAAAGAAGGACAGCAATGACAAGAAGTATGGGGGAAAGCACCTCATCGCAAGGGCAGCATTTCATCCCATGTCTGTGTAACAGACTTTCCATTCAGGAATAAGGTCTATTTTAGAAACAGAATGAATTATAAAACAAAATACTCAATAGCTACCTACCTGGTTAAAATTAACAGTGCAAATCACTATATATTTGAAACACATATGCAACACAAAAACAGAAACAAAATTATTGTAACTGAAAGAAAAAGAAATAATTTAGAAGAGAGGGGTGGAATGTTTAAATTCTTATCAATAACATTAAAGTGATATAGAGCTATATACTTGATGTATGAGCATGCTTGCTGAAAGAATTAAAACAAAGAGGTATGTGATTATGATCCCAGTATGTGATAAGGGACAAACATACTTCACCCTTGAAAGGATACAAAATAAATCTAATATTGAGTACTAGAAAAAAAGTGAACAATGCCATAATGTATGGAAAAATAATTCTGAATACAGAATACTTCTGAACACACCTAAACTCAATCAATTCAGAAAATTTTCAGACAAGCTTGCATTCACACATGCAGTATCTGAAAGACAAAACTTTAAAGGGGATTTATTCCAAAAATAAAAAATAAAAAAAAAATAATACTAAGGGGAAAAGGGAAAATCTTAAATTCCATGACCATGTCACAGTAATGCAAGAGGACAGGGTAGAGAAGTTCCATTTAATTAATCTGTCCCCAGGCCCAGGAAGGAGAAAAAAGTCAGAGGTTTCAAATCTATACCTGGGCAACTTCAACATCTGTGCCTTTTCCACCTCGGCAGTCAGCCCTCCTCTCAGTATTACTCTGAGAGGTGATGCAACATTCCTGCTTATCATCAGGTCCCTATGTGTATGCAGAGATACAAGCTATGAACTAATGGGATATTACTCATGAGAAGTAAATTGATGTTCAGGGACCCAATTGTGTGGACTAAAGATATTTTCAGAAATATGATAGAGTCATAGAACCAGTAAAGCTGCAAAGAAAGAAGAGCTATTTCATATAAAAATGTCTTATTTTAACTCATGTTTTTTGTTTTCCCCATAACAGATGTGATTTTAAAAACAAGGTTTATTGGCCAATAGAATATTAGCAATTTTTAAAAGTCTATTTAAAAACAGAAGTGTTTTCAAAATTTTATTCTCTTGCCACTTACTAATTGGTTGTTCTATATAAAGCTATTGCATGTGTCAGATGAAGACCTACTTATAATTTTTGTCCACTACTTTCAAAGTATGAGAATTGAAATACCACTGTGACCACATCTGAATTAACACACTTTATTTTAAATTAAATGTATTTTTTAATTCAGAAATGCAAGACACTCATCTTTTGAAATGTTATCTTCCTTCTTTGTAATTTAAATGAACTTTTCTTTTTAATATAAAAACAATCTATTTAGTTTAAAGGCAAATTTAAGTTCAATATGCATAAAATGAATAAAATATATCCAATTTGTTATGGCAAAATTAATTTTCCATAGTGTGAAAAAAAGCATACAAGTATGAACATAAAATTCTACCTTATTGATCATTTTCTAAAATTCTTTAAATTTCTCCAATATGTATTGTCCTAAGTTATTCTCTTTCAGATGCCACATATAATAAACAAACCAAAAAAATACTGGAAATACAACTGGAAGAAAAAAAGAATATAGCTTACTAAAATTATATTCATTTCATATATAGATCATTATAAAGAATATTTTGAAGTTCTCTGGGAATATTGAATTTTGTCTATTGTTAGGATTAAATCATTATTATTTAAATAAAAGAGAACCAGGTAAAAACCTTGGCATTTAAACACAAGTAAAAAAAAAGGAAAATAATTTTAAGACTAATCCTGCTGATGTGTTATATTGCTCGAGCTATAATTTATGTGACCAAAATCAGGTAGAAATAAATCACAAAAGAATGCATAATATTAAAAGTTCAAAGTTGGGTATAAGAATAATGATGTTCATCCTTGGATTTTTATATACTACGATATTCCAAGATGTTTTTGTTGTTGTAGTTTAGTTTTAGTTAAAATATAAATCCTCTTTTCTCCAACCTACATTCTAACCTCTGAAAGTGAGAGCAAATCACTCCTTTCCTGCAGGTCCTACCTCCAGTTCTTAGGATGAATCTAAACATATAATCAGCATGAAGCTCACATTCTGTGGCTCAGCATCCTATTTTACCTAAATTTGTGCACCTTTCTGAGAAGGTTTCTGCATGTTCTGAGGACCACATGCCTTAAATAGCCTCAGCCCCAGTTATATGATCAACAGCTTTATAAACTCTCTGGCAAACTGTCTCTCTCTCTCCATTCCTAATACTTCGCCTTGCTCTTATCAGTCCCTCTTAAATGAATTAGGGCCCTATTCTTCAGTATTTCTCTTGAGTTTGATGCTGTATATACTGTCTGGCCTACCTCTGTAATTCAATTGTTTGCCTCATGATTTCCAAATAATACACCTTGTAAAGTCCCAATTTGTTGATATTTGATCTATTGGAACACTCTATGAAATCTTAGTCTTTGTGTGTTACCTTCTTACTTGTACTATAGGTAGTTTTTGCCTGTAATTCTTCCTCGACTAACTGGATTCTAAGACAGGAGAACTTTTTTTTCATAGAGCAGAGATAATTCATAATGTTTGAACTCTAAACTACACCAACTTTGATTTTATCTTGTAGAAAATAATTGATCAAAGTCTAAGTCTCAAGACATGCCAACCCATGACCATGCATACACATTCAGAGATATACACGAAACACAGAAACGACTATTTTGTATGAAATGACTTTTTTAAACATTATAGAGAGCATATCTTATATAGGATTATTAATTTAGGTATATACTGTGACTTTATCATCCAAGTAAAAGAGACTATTATAGGCATATTCTTTGTAGTATTACTGTAATGGAATTTTCCTTGCAGTACAAAAATAAATTGGATAGTTTTAAAGAAAATAAAACTGAACCAAATAGCAATGAAACTAGACAATACAAACTAGGGACAATCCTTTCTTCTTACAATTATCTTGCTAGGTTTTAATGACATTCTCCTATCAGGTAATAGGAATCCATTCAGGGAAACAGAAAACATGATAGGTATTTCCAATAAAAAGAAATATAATAGAGATTGATTACCAGGAAATTAGAAGCTGAGAGAACTAAAAAAGTAGAAGACTCTCAGGTTTAGTAATAGCAGGAGACAACTAAAATTAGCAGAGCTGGAGACGTAAAAGAAGGTACAAGGCTCTTACTATTTTGTGTGACGCATATATAGCTAGTATTTGGACCTAAAGAGGAGCCATCTGAGGCTGGTGGAGAGACCCCTGGGCACCTAGGCACTTCATGGCTGCTTCCCGAATCACCAAGATGACTACAGCAGGTGCAGCTAGCCGGTTGGTACTGGCAGTGCAGAGAGAAGCTGGAATCCAGGAACAGTAAACCAGTCCCTTTCTCATACTCTAGTCATTTGCCAGTGCCTCAGTGATCAGATTCTAAGAGGAATTCTGCTAAAAAGGGAGCCTAGAGATGCAGTTTGCAGACTCCCAGGCCCCATATCACCTGATACTGAAGGGGAAAGAAGGACTGAGAGATATGTGAGTAACTGATACACACACACATACACACACACACACTATATACATATAAATAACTAATACACAACAGATATGCATAGATGACATGGAGGTAACTGATATACACATCTGAAATATTATATCTGAAATATTATATCTGAAATATAATATAATTTCACTCCCCAGATTAGGAGAGGTTCAAATCTCATAATTTGGGAAACAGGAACTTTCATTATGTGGATCTTTTTTTTTTATTATATACTTTTACTATTTAATAACATTATAAAAAACAAATTTTATTTATGCTCAAAGGTAGATCACTTATACCATATTAAATATCATTAGAAAAGAGATAAAAATACATCAATTTAAAATAACAATTAGATAATTTAAAAATCAACATATATTTGCATTCACCACATGTCATTTTTTTCCATTTTTTCATTTAGAAAGTAAAATATATATTGTTTTTTACCTGTTCTATAAAGAAAATAAATTGAACAGTTATTGAGCCTAATTTCATGTACAAATATGTTTATATAATTTCAAGTGAACTTGTCTTTAAAATTTTTCAAAGTACTTTACTAAGAAAATAAAAAACAACTTAAAAATGTTTTACATCCATTTCCACTAATTTGAATGAGTAAAAAAAAATTGTTTATTTTTGCTGAGAAGTTGTTCAAATTATAGTGTCTCTCATCTTACTGCCCTCAAAAATCAGTGTGTTGCTGCATTATTCATATCCAACAGCATTTCAAGATTAGCCATTTAAGTAAGAATAAAATAGATTTTTATAAATATTCCAAACAATTTGATTACACTGTTAAAAAAGACTTGTAAATAATATGAATTATAAGATTTTACTGCCATCTTCTGATGAAACTACTTTATGAGGAAAGTAAAACATTTAGAAATTATTTAAATAAAATTTAGTGTGGTACTTGTGGTTGGGAATAAAATGCCAGAGGAATGTACGGAAAAAAAGGTATGTCAGTAACACAGATATAACTTTCTTTCTCTGTTTCCGCAAACAAGTTACTAATTGCAAAATTTATTAGTAGGGTTTTAATATGAAGGAGCATTAAATATATTTAACATGAATATAAAGACATTTAGGTTTATTGCTCTTATTCTGAAAAGTATGGTTCAAATTCTGTTTTTGCTTCTCTTAAAAAACTATAAACTCTAAAGAAAAAGTGAGTAAAATATTATTATACCATTTGTCTGATGATTAAATTGAAATACATGAAAATGGAACCAACCAATGCTTGGTTGTGCCATGAACTTGAAGTATAATTTTATGCCAGTCATATTTGGGCCCTTAGTTCAATACGAGTTCAATGTTTTCTAATGACCAGTCTCAAAACATCATGCCTATATAGTCCTATATAAGCTTTTAAGGTGAAAGAATGCTGAATTCCCCTTTCCTTCAGAACTATTTCACTTATGTTTGCAGTTATAAGTTCAGATATTATCTCAAAACCTAAGTACTCAAAACTCAACTTGTGACCTTCCTTCCAAGTCTATTCCTCCTGCAGAGGTCTAGTCATGCCACTTCCTGGCTCAGAATCCTGACAAGCTTTCTTCTTGCTTGGAGGATGTATGATAGATCCCTGCCTATTGCTTCTGCTTCTGGCATATCTCCATCTCTCTCTATCTCATCTCCCCATCTCTATCTCATCTCCGCCTCTCTCCCCCTCCCTGTCCCTTTCCTTCTCTCTCTCTCTCTCTCTACATTTATGCTGAATTTCCTACATTTTCCTACACAGTTCACTTTAAGGTCTACCATTATACAGTTTTCACTGCCTAAAACATCCTATCTTTGCACTTAACTATCACGTATTTTCTTTAGTTCTCAGCTAAAATGTTATTCTTATGAGCCCAAGATTAATTAACTCCTTAATCCCAATAATATAAACTCTTCTAATATCTTGGTATTGTTTATTTCTATTTTTATCATTTGATTATTCTGTCTACCTGGACAAATTATAAACTCCATGAGAACAGGGACCCTGTCTGCCATATTCATAACAACATCTTAACCATCACATTTTTGTCTGGCACATCAGACAATCACTAAATATGGCTGATTAACTATGACATTAATTTATTTACTCATTCTACCTAAATATCTTTCTAAATATCTTTATGGCAACACTTCTCATATTTTATCCCTTGCTGAAAATATTTAGTTTTGTCACTGAGCTCATATTTTTACTTTTACTTCTAGATATCTTATTTCTAGAGGTAGAAAATTAGCTATCTTTACTAGTTATTAATAAACATAGAGGTAGAAAAATCTAAAGGTAGAAAAATCATCTTTATCTACTAGTTACTAATAAACCTTACAAAATTAAAATAGTTCACATGATTCTATGAGAGTGACTAAAGCTTTTTACTAATTAAAATATTAGGTTGTTTAGATTACTTTATAATCAAATATTATATACACAAGATGTGAGATATCTACTAAGAAAACTCTTGATAGTGCAAATCAGCAAACCATCACCTTTTCAGTAATGAGCTTCAGAAAATTAGACTAAAATTCAGATGAAAGAAATAGCAGGATTACCAATTATATCCTGTGGTTATGGCTGAAATGTGTTTATTTGGAAAAATCTATTACTAGCAGATTAAATTTTTAATGTTTACTTAATATGAGCTTGTTCAAACATTTGAAAATGAAGTTGAGTCCTCAACAGATAAGCTTATGCAAATCAGTCACATCTTACGATATGGTGGATTGGATTGCTTATTAAGAATGAAAAGTCTTAAATATATCAATGCTCAGAATGCCACCAGACTTCAGTGAAGATAGTTCATGAGAGTCTTAAATATATATATATATATATATATATATATATATATATATATATCACACCCAAATTTACAACACACACACACACACACACACACACACACACACACACACACACATTTGCATAGGATGAGCTTATTATAATGCTACTCTAGGAAAGTACCTAGGCAAAGCTGATAAGGTCTTAATGTTGCTATAAAAAAAAATGTGTTGTTTTTTTAGACTGATGTATTTAGGATTAATCATATAATAGATATTTATTACTTTCAGAACGTTTCCTGCTTTGCTTTAAGCTCTATAACTACAAACAGTGCATTGTTTATCTTTGTACTTTCAAATGTCCTAGCTGAGTCCATGGAACAACCAGGCTAACACAGAGTGGGCATGCTTTAGGATCTTGCTACTTCAGGTACAGTTCATGGGGCAACAGTAGCAGCAGATGAGAGCTTATAAGAAATGCAGAAACTCAACACCCTCTCCAGCCCTGGTAAACTAGAATCTGAATTTTAACATAATTCCTAAAATCATTCAACTCACATTAAAATTTAGGCAACTCTGGTGTGAAAGACACTATATAATTTCAAGATAGAGATTTTTAAGCTCAGGCGTTTGAAACTTTGCCACTTACTGTCTATAATCCTGAAAAGTCCTTAAATATCTTTGAATCTTATTTCCTCATCTGAAAAATGAGATGAAATTAACACAAATCTCTAATTATGAATATCTGACATTTTATAAAAATATTAATATTTATAAAAAGGTTATTTCTATCACATGTAAACCTTGTGGTTTAGTCTTTTACATTAAGCTCCACAATTCATCCAGAATTGTTTTTTGCCTATGGTTGAGACAGTTTACATTCATAATATATTTAAATATATGTATATTCAGGTAAATCAATTTCATTTTTAAAAAATCTATTTCTTCCCTATTAATCTACTATGCCATTTTGGTCACCATTCACATGCCTCTAGATAAAAGTGTTTCTGAATTCTATTATTTTCCAGTGATATATGAAACTCTGCCAATACCACACATTTCTTTAAATTGCTGTAGCTTTATAATAAATTTTGTTTCTTGACAAAGTAAATCCTTCTAACTTGTTCTTCTTCCAGAGTATCTTGGCTTTCTTAGAATTCCAATTATGTTAGAAGTTTTAACTCATCTGCTAAGATTCTTATGTCCTTTAAAAAAAAAAAATCTTATTTAGTTGTCATTATCCATTCTGGTACACTTTTTTCCTGTTCTATTTTCTAGTTAATAATTATATTTTAATTTTGTCTAATCTACTATTAATTTCATATATTTAGTCCTTAATATCCATGATGACATGTTCAGTTCGAGGATTTCCTTTTGTTTCATTTAATTGATTTTACTTTTGTGCTGAAATTACCAATTTTATTTTCTATTCCCTAGTAACTGTTCATCCTTATTATTTAAAAGTCTGCTTTGGAATGATGTTAGCAACATAATGGCATAAGATATTCTTCCTTTTTGTCCTCCTTTTTAATCAATGAATTATACACTCATACATGAACAAAAACACCTGCATGAGGTTTTTTGTAGACTTCATACCTTATTCTAAGGGATTCAGAAGAAATCTTGTAAACTAGTGTAGCAGATTGGAGATAAGAGAAATCTCCATACAGGCTGCAAAATCAACAGAGTTAGCCAGACATCCTGTACCCTTCTTATCACAGTTGGGCAAGAATTAGGTAAGTGCTGAATCGGGCAAGCACTCACTCCTAAGAGAGCTGCAGAAATCTAGCCCTTCTGAAGGGTGACTCCAACACACCATTGTAAAAATAATAATATATTTTGTTTGCAAAAGAGGTGAAAGAGAAACTATTCTGGGGTTACCTATTTCCAAGGAGGCACTGATTTTTGTGGATATATCTGGCAGAAGTGACTTCTCCCACTGGGGAAAAAAAAAGTTATGAGAGATGGCCTTCTATCCAAGTTGAGTTGGACATAGCTGGAAAAACTCACCAGCACTTATAGTACTAAGGTGGGAGCTCTTAGAGAATTTCAAATGACCTTGAAGTCATTGTTCTCAGCAGAAAGTCCACCTACAAGCCTCTATGAGTGCCTCTTCTGGGGACTTCCAGAAGTCCCAAGCATCATGTGCTGGATTCACACATCTCCTCATTCTGCTGCTGGCTCCTCATGCACATACCAAATGCAAGAGCAAGAATGAGGACTTATAGGGAACATGCTTAAAAAGGCAACCGTCAGTGGGCAGGAGGAAACTAAAAACTTGAACTATAGTACTACCTTCTGGCAAACAAACAACAGGTTTATTATGACCAGTCTGGTGAATTGACAGCCAAAGGAGACATAAAAGCTAATTTAAGGAAGTATCTGGTACTTCAAATGCAAAAGTAGAAACACATAACTACAAGCAACATGAAAAATCAAGAAAATATGGTATCATAAAAAGAAAATTTCCTAGCAACCAAGTTCAAAGGCTAAGGGCATTGTGATCTAACTGATAAAGAACTGAAAATAGCTATTATGAAGAAACTCAATAAACTACAAAAAACTCAGACAATTTAATGAAATAGGGAATAAAATGAGCATAAATTTTTACCAAAAAGATTGAAATTATAAAAAAAAAAAAAACTGAACAAAAATTCTGGAGTTCAACAACTCAATGAATGAGAAGAAATATGCAATAGACAATGTGTGAAATAGGGTGGAAAAGATGGGGAAAAAAACAATAAATGAATGAGAATAGGAATATAGAAATAATACAGTTGGGAGAAAAGAGAAAAATACATTTAATACAAGAACTATTGAATTTCATCAAAAAGGCAAATAGAATAACCAAGATTCCAAAGAATAAGAAAGGAAGAAGGGGGTGAAGAGTTTAGTTAAAGAAATAATAGCTGAAAACTCTCCAACCTTGGGAAAGACTTGAACATACAAGTCCACAAAGCTAATACAATTCCTTATTATCTCAATGCAAAAATACCTTCTCTAAGATACATTATAATGAAACTGTTAAAAAAACATGGCAAAAAAGAATCTTAAAAGTGGCTAGAAAAAAAAAAAAAAGATGTAACCTACAAAGGAAGCCCAAATAGGCTACCAGTAGATTTCTTAGCAGAAACTCTGCAGGCAGGAGAGAGTGGCATGACATATTCAAAGTATTGAAAGATATAAATTGTCAGTCAAGAGTGTCTTATCTTGCAAAGTTATTCTTCAGCTATGAAAGAGAAATAAAGGCTTTCCCAGACAAAATGTGAAGAAATTGATCCCCACTGACCTGCCCTGTAAGAAATCCTAAGATGTAAATCAGTACTGTGAAAATATATAAAGTAAGCAATACACTAGTAAAAGTAAAAAAAACTTACAAACTTAAAAACTGTATAGGATGGTATGTTAACCACTTAAATATAGTATAAAAGCTAAAGAAAAAGAGTAGTACTAATAACTATAGCAACTCTAAATTGTTAATACAAAACATAAAAAAAGGTAAATTGTGACATCAATAACATAAAAGGGTGGAGACTTTAGAGTTTTTCAAAGATAAGTTACTATCAGCCTAAATGGGCTGTTTTATTGATATGTTTTGTGTAAATTACAAGATAACTACAAAGCGAAAAAAGTAGATCCACAAAAGATTTTTTTAAAAGACACAGTGGGCAGGAATAGAGCATAACACCAGAAAGAATAACTAATTTAAGAAAGTAGGCAGAAAGAGAGAGAAAAGAAAAAAAAAACAGAAATAATAAGATGGTGTCATAGGCCCTTACATATCAATAATTATTCTAAATGTAAATGGATTGAATTCACCAATTAAAAGGCACAAAGTGAACTGTTGGTTTAAAAAAACAAACAAACAAGATCTAACTATATGCTGCCTAAAAGAGACCTATTTCAGTTCTAAAAACCTATATAGACTCAAAACAAAGAGATGAATAAAGATAGCCCATGCAAGTGGAAATCAAAAGAAAGAGGAATAGCTATACTTATGAGACAAAATACACTTTAAGTCAAAAGCAGTAACAAGAGACAAGGAAGGTCATTATATAATGATAAAGGGATGAATTAATCAAGAAGATAAAACATTTGTAAATAGCACCCAACACTCAAGCACCTAAATATCTTAAGCAAAAACCAACAGATATGAAAAGAGACATACACACTACACTAATCTTAGGAGACTTAAATACTCTGCTTTCAACAATAGATAGATCATCCAGATAGAAAATCAACAAGGAAAAGATGAACTTGAGACATACTTTAGACCAAATGGTTCCAAAAGATTTCTACAGAGCATTTCATTGAATAGCAGCTGAATACATTCTACTCAAGTGCACAGAGAACATTCTTATGGATAGATCATGATAAGACAATAAAAGTCTTAACAATTTAAGAAGATTTAAATTATGTTATGTATCTTTTCCAACTACCAACCATAATGGTCTGAAAATAGAAATCGTTAACAGGAGAAAAGCTGGAACATGTAAAAACATGTGGAAACTAAACACAATTTTAAACAACCAGTGGGTGAAAGAAGAAATTAAAAGGAAAATCAAAAAGTAACTCAAAACAATGAAAACAGAAACACAAGTTATCAAAACCTACAAGACATTGGAAAAGCAGTTCTGAGAGGAAAAATTTATATTGACGAACGTATATGTAAGAAATTAGAAAGATCACATAAAACAACCTAACGTTACAACTCAAGAAACTAGGTAAAGGGCAAATTAAGCCCAAAGTACACAGAAGGAGAGAAATAATAAAGATCAGAGAAGAAAACAATGAAATAGAAACAAGAAAAATAGAAAAGATTTTTTTAAAAAGTACTAGTTTTACAATAAGATAAATTAAATTTTCAGATCTTTAGTGAGACTAAGAAAAAAAGAAAAAAAGACTCAAATAAATAAAAATAAAAAAGAACCAACACTATAGAAATACATAGGATCATCAGAGATTATTCTGAACAGTTATATGCCAACAAAATAAATAACCAAGAAGAAATGCATAATTTCCTAGTATTATATAATGTAAAAACACTAAACCAGGAAGAAATAGCAAGTCTGAATAGATTAGTATGAGTAAGGAGTTTGAATCAGTTATCAAAAACCTCCCAACAGAGAGGATACCCAAGAATCAAATGGTATCATGGGAGAATTCTACCAAATGACTGAACAAGAATCAATGTCATTCCTTCTCAAACTATTCCAAAAAATTGAAGAGAAAGGAACACTTACAAACTAATTCTACAAACCCAGTATTATCCTGATACCAAAGCCAGATAAGGATGCTACAAAAAATAAATAGATTAATATTCCTAATAAACACAGGTGAAAAAATTCTTGCCAAGAATTAAACTGAATTCAAGAATTAAAAAAAAAAGGATTATATATCACGACCAAGTGAGATTTATATCTGGAATACAAGGATGATTCAACAATGCAAATACATGTGATATACCATATTAATAGAATAAAAAATAAAAATCATGATCTCAATAGGTGCAGAAAAAATACATATGTTCATGATAAAAAACTTCAACAGATTGCATGTGGAAAAAACATATATCAACATGATGAAGACCATATATGAAAAAAGCACTGCTAATGTTTCAACTGAAAATGAAAAACTGAAAGCTTTTTCTTTGAAATCAAGAACAATACAATAGTACCCACTCTCCTTACTCTTATTCAACACAGTACTGAAAAGGTCTAGCTAGAGCAATCAGGACAAAGAAAATCACCAAAATTTGTTTTTAAAAACTACAATTGTTGCTATTTGCTGATAGGATCTTGTATATTGAAAATCCCAAAGACACAACTAAAAAATTGTTGGATCTAATCAATGAGTAAAGTTGTGGAGTATAAAATCAGTACATAGAAATCAGTTGCATTTCTATACACTAACAATAAAACTGAAAAAAAAAACAGTCTTATTCATGAGAGCATCAAAAACAATAAAATACCTAGGAAAAAATTTAATCAAAGAGTGAAATATCTATACAATAAAAACTATAGAACTTTGTTGAAAGAAACTGAAGACAGCACATACACATAGAAGGACATCTCGTGTACATGAATTAAAAGTTAATATTGTTAAAATGTCCATACTACACCAACCATCTATAGATTAAACATAATCAAAATTCCAATGACACTTTTCACAGGAATAAAAAAACAATCCTGAAATTTGTATGGACCCCAAAAGACTACAAACAGCCAAAGCAATCATGTGAAAGAATAGAGGCATCAAATTACTGATTTCAAACTACATTGCAAATCTACAATAAATAAAACAGTACAGTTCCAGCATAAAAATAGACAGAGCAATGAAACAGAATAGAGAACCCATAGGTAAACCCCCAGATATACCGTCAACTAATTTTTGATAAGGAAGCAAGGGATATTTGATGGGGAAAATTAGATAACCACATGTAGAAAAAGGAAATTAGACCCTTATTGTATATTATACTTAAAAATTAACTTAAAATAAAACAAAGACTTAAACCTCAAACGTTAAACTATAAAATTCCTACAAGTAGAAAAAAAAGCTACAATGGTGGTCTGACAATGATTTTTTTTTTTAAAAAATATGACACCAAAAACACAAACAAAAGAAAAAAAAAATCAAGTAAGACCACATCAAACTTAAAAGTTTCTGCACTGCAAAAGAAACAATAAACTAAATTTAAAAAAAAATCTATGAAATGGAAGAAAATAATTGATATTGTATAAAATGTTAATATCTAAAAATGTATAAAGAAATTATTAACTCAATAACACAGTCTAATTAAAAACGAGAGGAAGAACTAAATACACATTTTTCCAAAGGAAATATCCAATTAGCGAACAAGGTACATAAAAAGATACTCGACATTACTAATAACCAGGGAAATGCAAATCAAAACCACTGTGAGATATCACCTCACACCTGTAAAAATGGCTCTCATCAAGAAGACAAAAGGTAAGTGTTCACAAGGATGAGGAGAAACTATTGCTGGGATTATAAACTGGTTCAGCTACTATGGAGAACAGTATTGGTTACCTTCATAATATTTTATTCTTATGATTATAACCATTTATTTTCTATTTAAGAACTTTGAATTTCAAAAATATAAAATTTTGTGTCCTCTCTTCTTCTGATTATACTCACTGCCAACACTTAATTTTGGTTGTATCAGTTCGTTGTTGCCTTCAAAACTTAGGTACTATTGAATATATTATGTAATTGACCATATTTTACAAATATAGTTTAACCTTTGTTTTTGATATGCAAAAATGTCAGCATTATAAAACCTCCCATATTCTCTCTTTCATAATTTTTTTAGTCTTTAGCTTAACACTGCTGTCACATAGTTTATTGCAGATAAATTCTTATGAATCATATTTTCAAAAGTTAAGTTCTTCAGTTAAATTGATTCAATATGCATTTCCAGTTATTTTATAACATTTCTGTTCCTCTGTAAGTTGGTACCAAATTCATCATGTAATATTTCTGAGAAAACTTTATGGGTATTACATTCTCTATATTTTTATATTGTATTTCTCACTTTTATGTTTGAATGGAAGTTTGAAAGCTTCAAGATTCCTACAATATACTTTCTCTGAGGATATTATTAACATAGCTACATTATTGTATAACATTAAGTATTGCAGCAGTGTATTATGAACCCAGGTAGAACTTTACATTAATAGATGACCTGTTTTCTTTCCAATGATAATTGTTCCTCAGATTTATATAAAATTCTCTCTTTAGTTTACAATCAATACTTTTATTAAGATAAATGTTAATCCATATCTATCTTAGACATAGAATAGCCTAGCTAACCATCTATCTGTACACATATATATTTCTCATTTCAGGGTAGTTTTCTGGAATTATAGCTTTGATTGCTTATTTTATGTGTTCTATCTTATGAAAATCAAATTGTCTATATTGTTTCTCTTTTGTCTGTCTTCCATATGACTTGTAATATAACTTTCTACTGGTGAAAATGTAAGTCCATTTTTTTCTCTCTAAATAATGCCTAATATATGACTAATTATATTAAATCAAGTTGATAGATCAGGCACACATTACATTTGTATTGGTTATGGTGTTTTCAGAAGAACTGCCTGTATTACACAAATCATTTCTTTTTATTGTACTTTCAAGTAGAAATCAGCAACTTTCCTGAACAACCCTGCCTGGAAATGCCAGGGCTTATATGCAGCCAAACAGAGGGCCCAGTCATCAGGGCAGAAAGCGGAGAAGTGGGGCGAAACCACAAAGAAATAACAGTTGATTTTTATCCCCCTGGTTGCAAAACCGAGGCTTAGCCTCTGTCCCCAACCCCAAACTTAGAAGGCTACTCCCCTCATATCCTCCGAGAGACCATTAACAGTGGATCCCCAGAGAAATCTGAGTAAACACTACCAAAACTGCTAGGAATCCAAGAGGCTTAGACACCACCTACTGGAAATCAAAAGAAGAGTGACTTTTTTTGCAGCAAGCTAAAGAGAGACATTTAATAAATCTTGTTTCTGGAAAAACAACAAAATATACTTCCATTAGTGCCCAGGTGTAGAAATAATCCATTAAACACCATGAACAGCCAAAGTGACAAGGCATCTCAGAAAGAAAAAAATATCTCCAGAAAATAAGCTTACAGACATAGAAATATGTGACTTTAATGATAGACTCAGAATGGTACTTCTGAAAAATTCAATGAGATCCAAAACAAATCATATCAACAATTTCAGAAATTAAAAAAAAAAAAAAAACTAGATGAGCAGAGCGAGGAGATTGAAACCCTCAAAAAGAACAGAATAGTCTGGAGATGAAGAACGCACTACAAGAGTTGAAAAATGAAATAGCAAGCTTGAAAAATAGAGTTGACCAAATGGGGGGAAAGATCAGTGATATCAAAGACAGAAATCTAGAAATAGATCAGAAGAAGAGAAAAACTGAAGAATGAAAAATAATGAAAAAGAAATACAAGAACTAGCTGATACCATCAGGAGAGGAAACATAAGAATAATAGGCATTACCAAAGGCAAGGAAAAGAAGCAGGGATTGGAAAGCATCTTCAGACAAACAGTGGACTAGAATTTCCCAAATCTAAGGAATGAGCTGAAGCTTGGAATTCAAAAAGTCAACAAAACATTCTATTATCTTAACCCCAAAAGGCCTTCACCAAGATACATTCTATTAAAGTTATCAAAAATCAACGAAAAGATAGAATTCTCAAGGCAGCCAGGGAGAAGATAACTGTAATGTATAAAGGAAAACTCATTAGCTCACCTAAAATAAAATGACAACAACAATAAAAATACATAATTAGGGGTAAAGTGACTATCAGACAAATAGAAGTAGAGGTGTGCAACCCTTACTAAGAACAGGGCATTATAGCTTAAATAATAAGTGAATTGTTATAACAAGATAGTTTTGAATGTTCAGCATACATAGGGATAAATTGAGACAGCAATAACTGAAAAGGGGAGGATTCAAAGATTTATATTAGCAAAGGGGAATGGAGATAAGGCACATGCAGAAGAAAATGGATGACTGTGTATGTATATATATATATATATATATATATATATATATATACAGATATATCTATATATATAACTATTCTTTACATATTTGTAATGGTAACTATACACTAAAGATTCAGAACTGAAATACATAACATAAAACAAGATCTAGAAAGAAAACCCACAAAAGCCAACCAAAATAAGGAAAACAGAAACATATTGACAAGGAAGCAATAGAACACTAAGCTACCAGAAAGCAAAAGATAAAATGGCTATAAGAAGACCTCATATTTCAATAATTGCCTAAATCTAAATGTACTGAACTCACCAATAAAAAGGCACAGAGTTGCTGAATGGATCAGGAAATAAAACCTAACCATATGCTGCATTCAGGAGACATATCTCAGCTCCAAAGACAAATATAGACTCAAAGTGAAAGGGTGAAAGATGATATTTTAAGCAAATGGCATTCAGAGAAAAGTGGGAGTAGGAGTATTAATATCAGACAAAATAGACTTCAAAATAAAAAGGTAAATAAAGATACTGAGGGACACTTCATAATGATAAAGGTAATCATGCACCAAGAAGACATAACACTTATTAATATCTATGCTTCAAATTAAGGAGCCCAGAAATACGTAAAGCAATTACTAACAGAACTAAAGGGAGAAACAGACCAAAACACCATCATAGTAGGGGACCTAAAAACCTCACTGTCGGATAGATTATCCAAACAGAAAATCAATAAGGTAATAACATCCTTAAATGACACATTAGACCAACTGGACATAATTCATATTTACAGAGCCTTCCATCCCAAAACAGCTGCTTATACATTTTTCTCTAGTGCACATGGAACATTCTCAAGAATCGACCACATATACAGCCTCAACAAATATAAGAGTGTTGAAATCATACCAACTATATTTTCTGATCATAATGCGTTGAAACTATAGATCAATTGCAAAAAGAAATCAGGAATAACCACAAATACATGGAGATTAAACAACATACTACTGAAGAATAACTGGGTCAGAGAAGAAATAAAAAGAGAGATCAAAGTATACATAGAAATGAATGATAATGATAGTATAACATATTAAGACTTTTGGGACATCGCAAAAGTGGTCATAAGAGGAAAGTTCATGTTATTACAGGCCTACCTCCAAAAATAAGAGCAAGCCCAAATGAACAACCTAATGCTTAATTTTAAAAAATTAGAAAAGGAAGAACAAATGAAGCCTAAACTCAGCAGAAGGAAGAAATCATCAAAATTAGAGCAGAAATAAAATTGAAATCAAAAGAACAATAGAAAAAAAATCCAACAAAGAGCTGGTTCTTTGAGAAGGTTAATAAAATTGACAAACTCCTGACTAGACTTTAGAAAAAAGAGAAAGAAAAAAACAAAATCAGGGATGAAAGAGGAGAAATTACGACTGACATCACATACAAAGGATCATACAAGAATACTATGAAAAAGTACATAACACCAAATTTAATAACCTAGAAAAAATGGACCTTCCTAGACTGAATCAAGAACTAGAAAATCTAAATAGACTGATCAGCAGTATGGAAATTAAAACAGACATCAAAAACCTACCAAAAAGGAAAAGTCCAGGACCAGATGGCTTCACCAAACATTCTACCAAACATTCAAAGAAGATTTAATACCTATTCTTCTCAAACTTTTTCAAAACTTCAAAGAGGAGGCAATACTTGCCAACTCTTTTTATGAGGCCAATATTATGCTCATATCAAAACCTGGTAAGAATAACACTAAAAAAGAAAACTACAGACCAATATCTCAAGAACACAAATGCAAAAAATTCTAAATAAGATACTAGTGAACTGAATACAGCAACATATCAAAAAGATTATATACCACGATCAAGTGGGTTTCATCTCAGGGGCACAAGGATGGTTCAACATACGTAAATCAATTAATGTGATACATCACATAAATTTAAAAAATAGGAATCATATGATCATATCAATAGATGCAGAAGAAGCCTTAGACAAGATACAGTATCCATTTATAATCAAAATACTTCACAAAAGAAGGAAAGTATCTTATCATTAAAAGCCGTCAATGACAAACCCTTAACCAACATTATACTTAATGGTGAAAAACTAAAAACCTTCCCTCTAAGATCAGGAACAAGGCAAGGCTGTCCACTATCACCACTTTTACTCAATATAACATTGGAGATCCTAGCAAGTGAAATCAGACAAGAGAAAAAATATAAAAGGCATTTGAATAGAAAATGAAGAAGTCAAACTGTCACTATTTGCGGATGACATGATTCTCTATACAGAACACCCTAAAGACTCCACAAGAACACTACTAGAAACAATAAGTAAATATGTAAAGTATCTGGATACAAAAAATCAACGTTCAAAAATTCATTGCGTTCCTATACTCTACTAATGAAGTGTCAGAAAAAGAAGTTAAAAAATAATTCCTTTCATAATTGCAACAAAAAGAATACCTAGAAATAAATTTAACAAAATGCGAAGAATCTATATCATGAAAACTACAAGACCCTATTAAAAGAGATTGAAAAAGATAGAAAGAAATGGAAAGATATTCTGTGTTCTTGGATTGGAAGAATCAATATATTTAAAATGACCTTATTATCTAAAGCATTATACAGTTTTAATGCAATTCCCATCAAAACCCCATCAGCATTTTTTAAAAGAAATAGAACAAAAAAATCATCAGATTTGTATGGAAGCACAAAAGACCCCAAATTTCCAAAGCCATCCTGAGAAAAATAAATGAGGCTGGAGACATCACTCTGTTCAATGACAAATTATACTACAAAGCAACAGTAATCAAAACAGCATAACATTGGCAGCAAAACAGATACACGGACCAGTGGAACAGAATCGAGAGCCCAGAAGTAAACCCATATTTATATGGGCAAATCATTTTCAACAAAAATGCCAAAAGCACAGTTGAGAAAGAACAGTCTCTTCAATAAATAATGCTGGGAAAACTGAAAAGCCACCTGTCTGCAAAAGAATGAAACTAGACCGTTGTCTATCACCATACACAAAAATTAACTCAAAATAGATTAAGAACCTGAATATAAGACCTGAAACAATAAAATACATAGAAGTAAACATAGAAATAAAATTCAAGGACCTTGGACTTAAAAAGAATTTTATGAATTTGACCTCAAAGACAAGGGAAGTAAAAGCAAAAATAAATGAATAGGACTACATCAAACTAAAAAGCTTCTGCTCAGCCAAACAAAACAAAACAAAACAAAACAAAACAAAACAAAACGTTAACAAGGTAAAGAGACAACCATCCAAATGGAAAAATATATTTGCAAGCAATATATTTGCAAACCTCCAATAAAGGCCTAATATCCAAAATATACAAAGAACTCATACGACTCAAAAACAACAAAAAAACAAATGATCCAATCAAAAAATGGGCAGAGGACATACAAATGGCCAACAAATCTATGAAGAGATGCTCAACATCACTAGCTATTAGGGAAATGCAAATCTAAACTACAATGAGATACCATCTCACACCTGTTAGAATGGCTATAATCAACAAGACATGTTGGAGAGGATCTGAAGAAATAGGAACCCTCATACATTGTGATGAGACTGCAAATTGGTGCAGCCACTATGAAAAACAGTATGGAGATTCCTCAAAAAACTAAGAATTGATCTACCGTATGATCCAGCAATCCTTCTACTGGGGATATACCCCAAAGACTTGAAAACTCATATGTATATAGATATTTACACACCAATGTTTATAGCAGCATTATTCACAGTAGCCAGGAAATGGAAGCAACTAAAGTGTCCTACAATAGATGATTGACTAAAGAAGCTGTGGTACATCTATACAATGAAATATTACTCAGCCATAAGAAGAGTTAAAATACTGCCATTTGCAACAACATAGATGAAACTCGAGATAATCATGCTAAGTGAAATAAGCCAGAAAGAAAAAGTTGAAAACCACATGCTATCACTTATCAGTGGAATATAAACCTATAAGCAACAAATGAGCAGAACAAACAGAGACTCATAGACATGAACTATAGACCAGTGTTTACCAGAGGACTATAGGGTAGTGGTTACTAGTGGGGTATTGGAGGAGGGGGCAGGTAGACGGGATAAAGGGGGTCAAATATACGGAGGTAAGAGGAGAGTGAAGTGGGTAAAATGAATCAAATATATGGTAGCTGAAGAAAACTGGACTTTAGATGGTAAACACACAATAGAAAATATAGATGTCATATGATAATATACACCTGAAAATTATATGATTGTGTTAACCAATAAATAAAAAAACTAAAAACAACAACAACAAAAAAAACAAATAATATGAGCAAGATTAGCTCAATCAATGTAGCAGTAACATTTTCTAAAGTTCAATACTTATAAGTGGTTTAAAAAAACTCACTCTTTTTTTTAAAAAAGAGTACTAGATCTAAAATTTATCTGAATAGGCAAAAGACCCAGAATAGCTCACTTGATATTAAAAAAGAACAAAGTCACAGGACTGACACTACCCATCTTCAAGCCTTATTTTAAGGTACTATACAATAATAAAGACAGTTTAATTTTGGCAGAAGAATAGATAAGTAGATCAATGGAACAAAGAAGGACTAGAAGTAGACCAACATAAATACAGTTAACTAATTTTGACAAAGGAGCAAAGGCAATATAATGGAAAAAGATAAGCTTTTCAACAAATGGTCCTGAAAAACTAATATCCACATACAGAAAAAAAAAAAATTTAGAAGGAAATTTTACACCTTTTACAATAAATAACTCAAAATGATCATTGACCTAAATGTAAAATGTAAACCTTAAAATTTCTAGAATATAAGAGAAAACTAGATGATTTCGAGTATCACAATGACTTTTTAGATATAACACCATGGGCACAATTTTTGAGAAAAATAATTGATAACCTGAACTTAATTAAATTTTAAAATTTCTGTTCTTCAATAGAATGAGAAGACAATTTGCAGAGTGGGAGAAAATATCTGCAAAAGACACATCTGATAAAGAACAGTTCTCCAAAATACAAAGAATTCTTAAAATTCAAAAAGTAAACAAACAGCCTGTTTAAAAAGTAGACACAAGAAGAGAAATGACACCTCATCAAAGATATACAGATGACAAATAAGCATATGAAAAGATGTTCATCATATGTCATTAGAAAATTGAAAATTAAAATGAGATACCACTACACCCCTATTTGGCCAAAATGGAACACTCACCATCACCACATGCTGGCAAAGAAACAGAACAACAAGAACACTTATTCATTGCTCATGGGAATGCAAAATGGTAAAGCCACTTTAGAAAGCAGTTTGACAGCTTCTTATAAAACTAAACATGTTCTTATTATGCCATCTAGCACTGTATTCCTTAATATTTAGCCAAAAGAGCAGAAAACTTATATCCATGCAAAAAACTACACACAGAAGTTTATAGAAGCTTAGTAATAATTGCAAAAACTTCAAAGAAACAAGATATTGTTCGGTAGGTGAGTAAATACACTATAATATATCTAGATCATGGAATTACCAATGCTAAAAAGAAATAAGCTATCAATACATGAAAAAAAAATCACATAACTTAAATGCATAGTACTCAGGGAAAAAAGAAATCTGAAAAGGCTTACAGACTGTATGATTCCAACAATATGACATTCTTAAAGTCAATAATACCATTGAGACAATAAAAAGATTCATGATTGCCAAGGGTTGTTAGGAGAGAGGGATGAATAGGCAGAGGGCAAGGGAATTGCAGGCAGTGAAAGTATTCTGTGTGTTACTCTAATGGTAAATACATGTCATTACACATTTGTCAAAACCCATAGAATGTATAAAACCGAGAGTGAACATTAATGTAAACTATGGAATTTGAATATTCATGACATGTCAATCAACACAGGTTGATTATAACAAATGTACCATCTGGTATGGGAATGTCAATAGTGGGGATGTTTTATGTATGTGAAAATGGGGTGTATAAGAACTTTCTATACTATCCACTCAATTTTGTGATCCTATAACTACTATTTAAAAAGATAATTTTAAAAAGTTTAATCATAATAAACTAAGTTTTCCCTTTGAGTATAAAAAAAGAAATAAAGTAAAACATAAAGCAACAATACAAACAAAAGGAAGCCCACTCTAATTATTGTCTAACACAGAACCAAAATTACTGACAATCAAGTGAATGTTTTTAAGAGAATTAAGACTCATTATTTACAAATAACATAATCATTTATTAATAAAAATCAATAAAAAACTATTACAAGTAATAAGAAAGTTAAATGAATGATCAGAAACAAAATCCGCTTACAATTCAGGAGTATTTCTCTATATAAATATTAATTACAGTATATAATAAAAAAAGATACTGCCAACGAAGCAAAACTATAAAGCACCTAGGAGTTAAAATGAAAAAAAATGTGTAAGATATCGATGAAAAAGGCTTTAAAACAGTAATAAAATTTAAAGAAAATGAATACTTTACAAATCAGTTAACCTTGAACAAAATAATATGCAAATGAGTAAGTAGGGAGAATTTTCCTTACTATATACAACAAAGACAGACCAATAGAAGAAATAAGCAGCTAGCTAGGAAACAGATTCACACATATAAAAATGCATAATATAGATAATAAAGGTGATAAAATTATTGATGAAAGGACAGATAATTTAGTTTTATTGGAAAATCTGGAAAGAATTAAAACCTATCTAATAGCACATATGGAGGTGAATCATAAAGCAAGTTAACAATCTAAACCTAAATGTAATTATAATATTTTTAAAAATAGATTTTCTGTGAAATAGGCAAAGAAGAACTTCTTAAAATTTTACAACAACCTTGTATAAAAATAATTGATTATAATTATATAAAACTGAGTCCTTCAATAAATGACATTATGGACAAAGTATACAGATCTACACTATAGAAAATATTTGCAATTTCTAAAACTAAGTTGTAATTAATTGTAAACACGTAAACACACACACACACACACACACACACACACACACACGGGATTTCTGCAAACCAATAAGCATAAAGTAATAATTTACACTAGAACTTTATGAACAAATATTATACACAAAATACCAGTTACTAAAGAGAGAACTCAAGAGGCTAATGGGAATATGAAGAGAGGGTACAAATCATTAGTAATTAGAGTAAAGTGGAGTAAAACAATGAGATATTTTATTCCTATTAAATAGGCAAAAGATTAAAAGTTAGATTATACTAAGAGGGATGTGGGTGCAAACCCTTGTGTATTGTTGATGAGAATGTAATGAATGGATATAGCTATTCTGGAGAGTATCTGCTAGTGACTTGGTCAAATTAATTATTCTTATATATTATGAATTAATAATGCTAACATCACTATATGTCTCCAAAAAATTCTCCCAGAGGTAAATAAGGGAATATACATAGAAAAATGTAGTTATCACAGCATTCTTTGTGTTAAGTAATGAGGGAGGAGTGAGTGACAACCTGGGTTTCTGTACTTGGTTGGTGGATAGGCCAAATGGGATATGTGCACATCACAGATTACTATTCAGTAGTTAGAAATAAGTATTGAGATACATGCAGCAACTCAAACCTTTAGTGTTGAGTCAATAAAAAGAAAAGTATTTTACGTTTGTACATATACTATATAAAACGTTTTAAATTTATATAAATTAAAAATATATGAATGCAAAAACATACACTTAAAGAGACCACATGAAAGCAAATATACATATGTGAATGATTGTAAATAAAACAAGCACGGAACCTTGTTCAAACAAATATAATTTTAAAAATGAAAAAACACAAAATTATTTATACTGAAATCCTATATTTTCAATTTACATAACAATATAGTTATATATATTTAACACCTACATCAAAGAGGTTTTAGTATTTTAGTATTGAAAACTTTTAAAAAGCTTATTGGACTCTGAGTAGGAGCACAGCATTTCTCACTTCACCTTTTTTTCAAAAACTGCCTTATATAATAGTTTCTCATTTTGTTAGATCTAAATTATTTTGGAAGACATAACTAAATTTTCTTCTGATATTGACAGAATAATTAGAGCTGAACCCATCAAAGTTCAGAAGAAGACTGAAACTAATAGTCTGTGGTATAATAAAGGACTCATCATAACTGGAACAAGTTCTTTTAATAATTCTATAAATCCACTTGAAAAGCCCAATAAGTGAGGATATATAGTTTTAGAATCTCAGTTCTATAAATAAATAGCCATTTCTTGCTTTCCAGTGATAGCCAAGTCAAATACTACATTATCTTTAGTACCACCTCAGGCTACATATTTTACAGTTCTGTTTTATTTAAGTGTCTCTTAAGTGCCCCTTTATGTAAAGACAGTAAAAAATAAACAGTTGTATATCAGGTGTTTATGGTAGAATCCTCCTAAATTTCCCAAGTCCTAAAACAGAACACTAGAGCTTTAAAGTTCCCTGTGATTATATTTAAATTCGATATAGGGATAAACTTTGACAAATTCTGAAAATGGGGTAATCCTCAAATACACTTATCTATTAATCTGGTGAAGTCTGACTTGCTTTTATGGAAATCATTAGAGACCAGTTGCTTAACGCAGCCTTCCTGTTCATCCGGGGTCAGAAATTTACCCATTCTGTAATAGCAAGAGAAACCAAACAAATTTCTCATCAAGTAATTTTTCCTCCTATTCATTTTATCCCTCACACATATCTTTATCATTGCAATACTTTAAATCCAGCTACAATTTTTTTTTTACCCAAAGATGAAATTTATGTCTGCATAGCATTGGTTTGAGAATTCTTTATATTTTAAACATATATATTAAAAAGAACTGTAGAATATCTAGATTTAATCTTGATTGTTGATAAGTCATATAATAAAGATTACTATGGGAAACTATGAGGCATGATGAATCTCAGTTTAATTTTGGAATATGATACTTTACCAGACGCAAAATCTTTTCAGAGAATAGAATTTGTCAAACTCAACTGAATATGTTGATTAGCTAGGGTCAAAAAAGGTTGTATGTGATTTTTTATAATACTTTTATAAAAATTTGGATTCTTAAATATAAGAGGAGACTTACTAGGCAAGTTCAAATATTAGAAAAATATTTGTTTTGAAATTCTTCTCTAAGATTGTAGATGCTTCTAACTTTCACACAGGATGTAGAAATATGTAAAGAAAGGTGCTCATACACTTAAAAACAAACCAGTGAAACTTCAAAGTCTAATGTCCTACACAAAATATGCAGCTTTCAACTAAAACCTATGAGATGCATCAAAAACCAAGAAAACACATATACGCCTACACCATCAAAAGAGAAAACAATAGAACCAAACTCAAATATAGCCCGATGTTGAACTAACATTTGGTGAAAATAACTGATTAATATATTAAAGACACTAGGAAAAAAGATAAGTGATATAAGTAATGAATCATTTCAGCAAAAAGATAAACTATAGTGAAATGGAATTGTTACAGAAGAGAGAGTAACAAATAAAGACTGGTTTAGATGGGCTCAACAGTAGCCTTAGTACAGTGAATATAAGAATTGTCAACATGAATTAGTCTGAAGACCACTAATTTGAAACACAGAAAAAAAATAGATTAAAAAAGAATGACAAAAGACTGTGAAACCACAAAGTATTCTAATATATTTGTGATCTAAATTTCAAAGAATAGAGATAGAAGAAATATTTGAGGAAGTAATTGCTAAGGATTTTCTGAATTACTGAAAGACAACAAACCAGTTTTAAGGAATTCAAAGAACACCTAGTAAAATAAGTATAAAATAACTAACCAACCAACCAAGAAACTCATGTCTAGATATAGAGCTATTCTATCTACTCCAAACTAAATAAAAATATATAAAAAATATTAAAGGCAGGTAAATTTTAAAAAAAGACTCAGAGAGAGGAACAAAAGCAAATCATAGCTGACTTCTTTCTAAAGCTACACAAGCTAGAAGACAGTGAAATTACCTTTAAAATGTTGAAAAAAATACTGTTAACCCAGAATTCCATACCAGCAACAATATCATATAAAAATGAAGAAAACATATAGGCCTTTTTCCAGATTAAAAAAAAAAAAAACAGAGAAGTTTTTGCTTGTTGACCTATACCAAAAGGTATGTTAAAGGATGTTTAGGCAAAAGTAATATAATTCTACATGGAAACTTAGAACTATACACACACACAACTAGAGTATAAAGATTATAAACAAACAAAATTGTTCTAAGGAGATGTTTATTACTAAATGCCATGCAAAAGACTAGACAAAAATAAATATATGAAGGCTAAAGTAAGGCTGACCTTTTTGTCAGACAAGTAGTTCTAATGTAACTGCTCCCATAATAACCCAAGAGACCAAGGTTTTAGAAAGTTTCAAACATGCCATTAGAGAATCCTAGTGATTAATTCTAGAATCAGAAAGTTATTGGGAAATATGTTTTCCAATTACATGAGCATAATTGTTGGCACTCTCAAGATGTGGCCACCTGATACTGAAGGAGTCTGAATGGAAACTTGAGAAGATCTTATATAATAATTTGATGTTAAGAGAACAAATTGGTCATTTCACTCAAACAACAGCATGCATGAAACTTTATAATTATTAATATTTTTGGTCCATGTGTCCTACTAATTTTGGTAAAACTAAAAAGTTGAGACATGAAATAGTCTCAAACTTCATGTTTTAATGAATATCCTCTCATGGTTACATGTAACTACATACTATGTCTTGGCCAATGTTGCATAATTCACAGGATGGACAGAACCTTTCTGAAGAGTTTTGTCTCTGACAGTACTGTGGAATTCCAACATATCCCTACAGTTATAGAAGCACCTATTTTCATAAAGTTGTCATTGAGTAGCTTTATAAATACTTGCTACTTAATGAGAAAATCCACTTTACTACTCCAATATTCAGGACAGGTAGAATAAATGAACAAAATTCTGAAGCTGAAATTTGCAAAGTCCTCAGAGATCCTCATACTCAAACAGCTTAAGATATTTTTATTGACTTTAATAACAGTGAATTCAACTCATTTAGAGGAACATCAGCTCTCTCCTTAGAAATAGCCAGACTGTGTATCTGTAAATATCAATTTCTTAATTCTATCCTATTTTAAGGAGATGATCAAATGTTTCAAGAAATTCATACAGCAAACCCAGTCTTCTCATCAGCATGAATGGGCAGTCTTTCTTCAACATCTTTCTGACAAGCTTTGCATAATCTAAAACCTGAATACTTGGTCTTTTGAAAAAGGCTATAGAAACATACAGCCCTTGAAATCCAAATAGAAAGGATCATACTGGGTAATGAAAATGATCAGCAATTTAGATATAAAAGGTTCCTCAAAAACATAATGTGTCCCCTAAATTTTCAGCTGTTATAAATAGCAATGAATGTTTTAATAATTTATACTGTACTGTCCTGTATTCTTTAAATAGTCTGCACCCTCGTAACTTTCTTATTAACTTTAAAAATAGAAATAAACACAAATCTGTTTCACATTTAAAATAAACTTTTGATCTTTTGATTAAAAAATATTTCCTATGAATGTGCTTGCAAACTCTTAAGAGACTATCCGACAGATGAGGGTTTGTATCAAGTCAGGAATAGTCCCTCTGTGAAATAATAATCAGACAGTGTTTGTTAGAAAAATCTGTTAAATTGAGATTCTTCCCACAGAAACTCAAAAATTAAGTATACAGAATTTTTTTTTTGCTTATATTCTCTAAACTTGAAATATGTTCTCTACTTGAAAAGCAATCCATTTGAATTAGTAATTAACTTTAGTTCTAGAGATCTTCAAAGCAATTATTGTTTTAAAAAAATATGTGAAATTGACCTTAGGTTAAAAGTGTATGAAGAAGTGAAAGGCCTCTAATAAGTGATCTTATTGGCTACTTCCTTGGCAGTAGAAAATGGAGTCCTCTCAACTAATAAAAGCTATTTAAATATTACCTCTCTTCTTGCCACCCAACTACTTAAATAACCAACAGAGCATCTATGAAATCAAGTTTTGCCTGGTGAATATGTCCAATAAATACTTAAAAAATTCTAAGACTTTTTTTTTTTTTTTTTTACTAATTATTGCTTTTGGTGATCAAGCAGGCCTATGACTCCAAAATACTTGAGGAGTCAAAGGGATATAAATGGACCTAAACTATGAGGAAATTAGTCCCTTGAACAAGATAACAGATTTATCACTTAAATTGGGTTTTATCTGAGCAGATAGGGTGACCTGTTAACAATTTAAGGTTAGCAATTTTTTTTTTCCATTGGTGGAGAGCACTGCTTCATTCCAACCCTAATGAATCCAATGTCCATGATAAAGAAAAATGCTTCCTTGACTTCCTCCTATTGTTCTCATCTGTTAGCTAAGTCACTGTCACTTTTGTGATAGCATTATATGCAAATATGATAATCAATGTAATACTAAGCCAATCAAAAATATCTCAATTGTAACAATTTCTTCGTATACTTTTAATGATAATGTTATTTGACAGTGTCCTTCCAAGACATAACTTTTGGATTTAAATAATATTGTAGTGTCAGCTGTTCATTTATACATGCCACATACTGTTCTGTGAACAGTTAAATCTTATCTGTCATGTATTTGTCTACTATTTAATAAAGAATCACCAGAACACTATTTTGTAAATATAGACATCTCAATTTCTTTCAAGAACTGGAAACAAAAATAACTATTTTGTGTTGTTTTCTTAGAATTATTTTTTTAGTTTTTCAAAGATTAACATTTATGTTGACCTTTAATTATACCCTACTCATATAGAGGTATGGAAGGTAAAGAGGTATACACTGTAAAGTAACCAAACCTGTAACATAGGAAACTTCATAGTACCATACCCACATGCCCATGGACCAGGCAAAGAAGAAGGACCAAATTGACTAAACCAGAAGTAATATTGCCACATATACATTCAACAGGGCAGGAATAATTCAAAATAATGTTACCATTTAGTTTCCAGAGAGACTCTTTAAAGTAGCATTCCTCAGTCTTTTTTTTGGCATTAGGGACCAGTGTTTCTATGAGAATCTAATGCTTGATGATCTGAGGTGAAGCTGAGGTGATGATGCGAGCACCAGGGAGCAGCTGCAAATACAGATTAAGCTTCACTCACTTGCCAACCTCTCACCTCCTGCTGTACGGCCCAGTTCCAAACAGGCCATGGACATTATTTCAATAGTGATATATACTTTACATATCTCAATTCCGATGCTAAATTTTACTGGAAATATTTGATTTGTATATATTTCATAAAATTTATAGTTGTAAAACTAAACACCCAAGTTGTTCCAAAGGTATTTTGATGTCTGATTGGAGTACCAAGAATTATTTTTATTTAGTTTTCATACCCACAGTGATAAAACTGGTTCATCCATTTTAAGATAATGAATTTACCTTTGAAACAAAAGCATGTCAATTTTAAACCTACATATCTCTGACACTAATGCTGTGTCCAGTATTACCAACATTGAATTCAAAGTATCATTAATATTAAATCAAAATTCTATATATATCGATATCAAATATGAATGTAATGCTGCCAATTACAAGAAAAGAATTGTTTCAATTAACAATTAAAATTAAAATTTGCATATTAATGTTAGAAAAACGGGTAAAATCAATATTATGAATATGAAATATTTAATTTTCAACATAAATTTTCATATTGCCTATTTAGGTCTCAAATGAGACTTTCTTCTCTTTGGAGCTCATTTGTATGCAGTGTAATATTGGTGAGAATACAAACACACTGACATTTTTGTCTGATTGTCCAATATTTGGCAAGCATTCCTTTTGTTTCAAGAAAATCTTGAATTGGAGTTAGCAAAACAAGCAAATCTTTATTGAAATCTTCCATGACTCAACCAATGAGCACTGACAAAGAAGACAAGATCATTAAATTCATTGTCTTCTATTTCTCTAAGCAGTTCTATAAACTGGTGATGATTCATAACATTTGCATATATACACTGAAAGATTTAGCAACTATATTCATGACATTTTGCTAAGCATCTGCTTCAGAAAATTGAGCACAAATGTATTCAATATTATCATACAGTGGAATAAAACTAGAGGGAGAGCATTAGCCTCATGTTTTGAAATTTCGATAAATACTAACCTTTGAACTAATGAAAAAAACCGTATGTCCTAATAGAAACTATTTTTTATCTAGCTGAAATTCTTCCTTGACAGATAAAACATACAAAAATTACTATGTCAAATTTTATATTTCAGGCTTTAAATTTGCAATATTTCTTCATAAATTTGGAAGTCCTTGAAACAACTCAAATATTAACTGAGCAATTTCTCTTATTGCATGAGTAATCTAAAACTAGAAAAAATTTTGCAACTTACTGAATTTTGAACTGATGTTAAATGTTATTAGAAAAGTCTTGTATTCACATTCAGCTGTTTGGTAGCTAGTTGAAGATCTTTAACTTTTTCTGAAAGATCTTTTTCAGTCTGTTTCTCATCATTTTCAACAAAATCTTAATGAGTATTTACCATTACTCTATCTAAAATTGTGTTTTTGTGCAAAAATCAAAGCTACAAACTCTGTTCCTGTTAAAAATTATTTAAATGCATTTATTTCAGGCAACAAATATCTTTATTTTTGATTGGTGAAAGAAAACAATTTCACTATGTTTTAGTTGAAAATATTATTATAGTAAATTTTATTACTTTGAAACTTTTACATAAGAGCCTCATTGTTTTACTCTGCTGCAATACATTTGAAAATATTTTTTTCTTTATTGTTCTCATTACAAGATTTTCTGCATTCACTCAACTTTGCATCAGTTGTTAGCACTCATTTTAAATTTAAAAAAAATCCATACTTATCTCTTAAGTGATTTAATTAAATTATAGTAATAAGTATTAACTACCAGTAACAATTTTTCATTGACATCACTATTTTAATGTTCTCCTCCTAAAATATTCAACTTAGCATATAATGTTTTGTACAAAGCAAAAGGTATTCCAACTGAATCAATCCACTGACAATAGTTTGATTCGTGTTTATTTTTAACACTAGATATGATGTGAACTCTCAACTTTCACTGCAACACAAAGATATCTCAGGCAAATCAGTAATTAAAGTGAAATGGAGTTTTTCTAAAAAAATAAAGTTGAGTAGCACAAACTATTTTATACAGCTTCAGTGAATGGTTTAAAAGAAAAACATTCCACACAGCTAAAATTAAAGTTAATATTCATTTTCTCTGTACCTTAGCCATATTTTAAATGTTCAATGCTAACCTCCATGAGATGGTCAATAAAAATCCCCTCCACACCCATATACTCAGATAAACACATTCAACAGACAAGGGAGATTTCTGATGTGGTCTTTAACCAAACACATTGATGTAGTTAACTAAATATATGAGTATCATTAGCTGCCAGAAATGATGTATAAGTAACAAAATGGAATATGACAGATCATTATTCTAATAGAAAATAGTATGCAAGTTTCCTTAAAAATGAATCCAAGAAAATGCACTAAAGCATTAATCAGAAAACAAATATTAAATTTTCTTAAAAAATACTATGACTTATTTTTACATCTCATTAATGTACTTTTTATATATTCATTTTCAATTTTATTTTGAAGTATTTCAGACTTGCAGAAAAGTTGTAAAAATAGCATCATGCCTATTTACCTTTCTCCCAAATTCCTTGATGTTAACATTTTACATTTTCATTCTTCATCATATTCATTCTACACACAAACACACACATGCAGCCGTCATTTTTCTAAAATATTTTTTAAGTTACAATCATGCTGTCAAATTGCTTCTAAATATTTCAGTGAATTTTCTTAAAAATTATTTTATATAACCATAATAAAATTATAAAAATCAGAAAATTATCAATGACATAATATCTAATCTATTGATTACATAAGCAAATTTCACCAATTGTCCCATTCTCATTATTTCAAAAGAGAAAATAAATGCTTGTTTTTCAGGACTGGGATCCAATTTAGAGTATATACTAAATTTAACCATAAGCTATGTTTCATAATTATTTTTTAGTTACCTGTTTTTTACCCAAGGAAAATATACTCTGTGTTCTAAGTGTTTACATGGTTGAAGCTCAACACTGACTTTCAGTATCATTCTTCACATTTATTGTCAATACTAATGCCCATAAATAGCAATGTTTCAAGTGAAAAATGCACTTAGAATTGAGTTTATCTTGCCAGGAAAACACATAATCACCCATTTTCTCTTTAGACATGAGTATATAGCTTAGGACTGATAAGTACCCCAGATTTTTCTTTAAAAAAGAGGGCCATAGAATATTTTCTGATCAGGATCATAGATAACACATTTTGGGTTAGGGCAGGAGTATAATAAGGATAGTCACAATCCTTTCTAAAATTTTATCGTGGCTCCAAGGGAATGTGAGAAGAAATGGAAAAGCAGCTACATACAGTACTTGAAACCATGATAAAACTTCAAGATCTTCCTTCTAAACAATGTAAGTAATCTCTCTGAGCAAGAATTCTGCATAATACTAAAATTAAGAGCAAAGCAGGACAATTCTATAGCTCAAAAAAGCTGGAAGGACAAAGGAAACGACAGTTCTGCCTAACAGCAAAATGCACCAAAAACAACCGTCCAGGAGCAAGGTAAACCATGCAAGTTCAACTTCTTCTTTGCTCAGAAACTATGGAATCTTAAATGACCCTATTTGTTTCTTTCTACAAAATTCTAAATTATACATGTAAATTTCTCTGAAAAGAGAACCACTAGAGAAGAGAGAAATAGATGACTTTAAAGAAAATATAAATTTAAGACCCCAGAAGAGTTCCCACTAACTTGTCTTTGAGGGAATCAGAAGGTGTACTGATGTAAATAAAATCTAAAGAGAAAAAGAAGGCTAGAAGAAGAGGAGACAGAGTTAGTCAAGAAAGTAGAGTGAGGAAGGAAAGAATGTTTTTGGAGTAGCACAGGCAAAGGTGAGAGAGAACTTGCCACAGTTAGAAAACTGCTTGGTTTCCAACATACACCTGAGCAGAATTTTGTGTAGCAGTATGGTAAAAGGGTTATTTAATTACATTGGGGTCAAATATTATTTCATATTCTTTGTTCTTGTGACATTTCATATAGAAGACTATAAGGATTTATGAGGAGTTTAAGTGGTGGAATGAAATCATGCCTAAATCAAATTTATATTTCAGAATATACTCTTAACAATTAATAGAAAATGTCAAGGGATGAGAGAAAATAAACAACAGGATTGGGGAGTGAAAAAGGAAGGTTGATTAAGAAGTTATTGACAAAAGCAAAGAGAAATAATGAGTAACAGAGCCATGACAGAAATCAAAGACCAGAAGGCATTGGTCTAAATGTTAGTATATTTGAGATTAGTGATTGAAACAGGCAACATTTTCATGCCTTTCAGCACCCTATCCTTCTGCCTACCCTTGTCCTCTTTCCTTTAATACTTCAAAGCCATCTATAGTCAGGTCAGGTCTGCCATTAGCATTTGAGGAAAAGACATGCAGGTTGTGTTTGTGAACTCACAAAGGAGTAGGAGTTCTGTTTACTCAAAGTTTATTATATCTTTCTGCTCACCAGGAACTTTATAAGAGCAGCTAGCTTAGTCTTAACAAACATGACCAATATCTCTGATGAATATTAGTACAAAAATTCTAAATAAAATATTAGCAAACTGAATAATACATTAAAGGGATTAAATAGATGAACAAGTTGAAATGCAAATGGTTTAATTGAAAAAAAAATCAAGCAACACATCACATGAAGAGAATAAAGGACAAAAAATACATGATCATTTTAGTTGATGCCAAAAAAGCATTTGCCAACATTTAACACTCTTTCATGATAATAAAAATAAAACAAAACACAACACTCAAACTGGGCATAGAAGAGAATTACTTCAACATCATAAAGATTATAAATGAAAAGACCACAAGTGGAAAATTGAAACCTTTTCTGCTAAAATCAGAAACAAAACAAGGATGAATACTTTCACACTTCCACTTGAGGTAGTACTGGAAATCATAGCTAAAGCAATTGGTCAAGACAAAGAAAGAAAAAAAAAACAATTAAATCTGAAAGGATGAAGTAAAATTATCTGTTCCCAGATAATATGATCTTAAATCTTGGAAACACTAAAGATTCCACAAAATTTTTAGATATAATAAATATATTTGGCAAAGTTGCTGGACCCAAAGCCAAAATAAAATCAGTTGCATTTGTATACACTAACAATGAACAATCCACAAAGAAAAATTTTTTAAAATCTTATTTATAATAGCATTGAAATGAATAAAATACTTAGGAATAAACTTAACCAGGAGGATGAAAGACTAGTATACTAGTAACTAAACACTGATAAAAAAAAATTAAAGACACAAGTAAAGAAAACACATCCTGGGTTCAGGTATTGAAAGACATTGTTTTTTATGTCACACTTCACAAAGTAATTCACAGGTTCAATGCAATCCCTATCAAAATTTCAATGTCATTTATTCCCAGAGTAGGAAAAAAAAACTTCTAAAATTCATATGAAACCACAAAGGACCCCTAATAGCCAAACCATCTTGAAAAACAACAAAGCTGGATACTGTACATTTTATTTCAAAACATTACAAAGCTATAGTCATTAAAATAGTATGATACTGAAATAAAGACAAACATATAGACAAATGAACAGGATAGGTTGCCTAAATAGAACAGGGGCAGAGGTAAGAGGAATTTCCCTTTTTCCTGACTAATTTGGTTAGCACATCTTGTTTCACTGTTGCTTGTCCTTGGACTGGGATTTATGTCATTGGCTCCCCAGATTCTCAAGCCTTTGGAATCAGACTTAATTGTACTATGAGCTTTTCTGGATCTCTAGCTTGCAAAGAGCAGACTATAGAACTTCTCAGTCTCTATAATCATGTTAGCCAATTACTCATAATAAATTTTTATCTATCCATCTATCATCTATCTATCAATTTATTCATCCATCCACCCATCTAACCACTCATTTACAAATCCTATTGGTTTTGTTTCCCTGAAGAATCTTTTAATAATACATAGCGGTCTTAGCGATAATTTACAGAACATGACACCTAAAAGGCAACAAAAGTAAAAATAGACTTGTGGGACTACATGAACTAAGCAGTTACCATGCAACTGTCATCTTCAACAGAGAAAAAAGGCCATCTATGAAATGGGAGAAAGTATTTTCGAGCCATATATCTATCTAATAAGGGGAAAATTTCCAAAAATGTATAAGAAACTGCTACAACTCAAGACAAAAATAACACAATTAAAAAAAATGGAAAAGAGAACTTGAGTAGATATTTCTGCACAGAAGACATTAAACTATCCTACAGGTATATCAATAGATGTTCAAGATCCCTAATCATCAGGAAAATCAAGTGAAAATTGAGCTATCTATCACTTCACACCCTTTAGGATTTCATTATCAAATAAAATAAAAAATACAAAAAAGTGTAGGTATGCATATATAACAATCGAAATCCTTGTGCACTGTTTGTGGAAATACAAATAGTGCAGATTCTATGAAAAACAATATGGAGTTCCTGCAAAAACAAAAACAACAACAACAACAACAACAACGTCCACAAAGCTAATACAATACTCTATTATCAATGTAAAAAGACCTTCTCTAAGACACATTATAATAAAACTGTCAAAAAATAAAACAACAACCAATGACAAAAAAATAGAATCCTAAAAGTGGCCAGGAAAAAAAAAAATTAAAAAAAAATGTAACCTACAAAGGAAGCCCCAATAGGCTATTAGTATTTATTCCCCCCCAAAAAAAAGAAAAAAAAAATTGGGATCTCAAAGAAATATCTGCACTCCCATATTTATTGCAGTACTCAGAATACCTTAGAAGCAAAAACAACAAATATCCATCTACAGATGAATGAATAAAGAAATTGTAGTATGTACATACAATAGATTATTTAGTTTTAGTATAGTTTGATATCAGATATTGTGATATCTCGTTGTTCCTCTTATTCAAAATTGCTGTAGCTATTCATAATCTTTTATGGTTCCATATAAAGTTTTGGATTACTTGTTCTAGTTCTCTGAAAAATACCAATGATATTTTGATAGGGATTGTATTGAATCCATAGATTGCTTTGGATATTACGGACATTTTAATGATGTTCTTTCTTCCTACGCATCAGTATGGTATATGCTTTCATTTATTTGTATCTTTTTCAAATTTTTTTCCAATGACATAATTTTCCAAGAACAGGTCTGTTACTTCCTTGGTTAACTTGATTCCTAGGTATTTTATTGTGTTTGATGCAATTGTAAATAAGATTTTTTTTCTTAATTTCTCTGATAGTTCATCATTAGTGTATAAAAATGCAACTGACTACTGAATATTAATTTTGTATCCTGCTACTTTACTGAATTAATTGTACAGTGCTAATAATTTTTGGGTGGAATCTTTAGGGTTCTTTCTATATAGTGTCACATCATCTGCAAATAATGACAATTTTACTTCTTCCTTTCCAATGTTCATGTCTTTTTCTTGTCTGATTGCTATAGCTAGGACTTTCAATATTATGTTGAATAGAAGTAGTGAAAGCAGACATCACTCTCTTGTTCCTGATCTTAAGGAAAACACTTTTAGTTTTGCCCTATTGAGTATGATGTTAGCTGTGCATTTGTCACATATGGTCTTTGTTATATTGAGGTATGTTCTCTCTATTCCCACTTTGCTGAGAGCTTTTATCATAAATCATTGCTGGATTTTGTCAATTTTTTTTCTGCATCTATTGATAAAAGCATATGGTTTTTATCATTTAATTTGTTAATGTAGTATATCACATTAATTGATTTGTAGATATTAAACCAAATTTGCATCCCAGGAATAAATCCAACTTGATGATGGTGCATAATATTTTTAATGTATTGCTGAATTCGGTCTGCTAACATTTTGAGGATTTTTGCATCATTGTTCATCAGGGATATTGGCCTATAGTTTTCTATTTTTATAATGTCTTTGCTATAGTAATCAAAACAGCATGGTACTTGAATAAAAAGATACATAGACCACTGGAACAGAATAGAGAATCCAGAAATAAATCCATGACTATATGGCCATTTAATCGATGTCAGAGAAGACAAGAATATATAATAGGATAAAATGGTCTTTCAACAAATAGTAATGGGAAAACTGGACAGAGATACACAAAGAAATTAAACTAGAACACTTTCTTACACCATAACAAGAATACTCAAAGTGGATTAAAGACAACTTTAAGACCTGAAACCATAAAACTTCTAAAAGAAAACATAGGCAGCAAACTGTCTGATATTGCTATTAGTAATTTTTTTTTCTGATATCTTTCTTTAGGCAAGGAAAACAAAAGAAAAATAAACAAATGGGACTACATCAAATAGAAAAGTTTTTGCACACCAACGGAAACCATCAACAAAACAAAAAGACAACCTACTAAATTAGAGAATATATTTACCTATAATACGTCTGACAAAGTTAATATCCAAAATATATTAAAGAACTCATAAAACACAACCGCAAAAAAAAAAAAATCAATTAAAATGCACGGAAGACCTAAATAGGTCTTCTTAAATATTCTTAAATATTTCTCCAAAGAGAAAATACAAATGGACAATAGACATATGAAAAGATGTTCAAGATAAGTAATTATCAGAGAAATACAAATTAAAACCACAATGAAATATCATCTCACACCTGTCAGAATGGCTATCATCAATAAATCCAAAACCAACAAGTACTGGTGAGGATGTGGAGAAAAAGGAACCATTATACATTGCTGGTGGGCTTGCAAAATGGTTCAGCCACTATAGAAAACAGTTTGGAGGTTCCTCAAAAAATTAAAAACAGAACTAGCTTTTGATTCAGCAATTTCACTTCTGGGTTGTTGGGAGCCATTCTTTCTGAATGCCCTACAGATAGGATTAAAGTTGCCTGTGAGCTAGAAGTTTGCAAGGCAAGTAAGCTCATTACTACTGAAGGAGGAAGTTTGGCTTATTGGAAAGAGTTGAAAGTTCCTTAACCCAAGGAATAAGAAAAGAAAAACAGGAACAAGGATGTTTTGAGAGAACTTATGTAAATGTCAGCAATTGTTAGAATATTTGCAGGTTTTGCTTTTCATGAAGTTCCAAGGGTATAAATATGCTGTGCTAAATAAACTCCTCACCCCGTATTCACTGTTAGCCCTCTCCACTATCTTTTGTCTCTCTTTTTTCTTTCTTTTCTCAATCCTCACTCCCCTTCTCAGGAACTGTTGGATCTTAGCCAGTGGGCTCCGCACTGGGTATTTATCCAAAGAAAACCAAAACACTAATTTGTAAAGATCTATGCATCTCTATGGTCATAACAGAGCTATTCACAATAGTCAAAATAGGGAAGCAACTTAAATGTTCATCAATAGATGATTGTATAAAGTATTATGTGTGTGTGCACACGCGTGTGTATGTATATATGTATGTGTGTGTGTATACACACACACACACACACACACACACACACACAATGAAATATTACTTGGCCATAAAAAATGAAATCCTACCACGTGCTACAACATGGATGAACCTAGAGAGTATTATGCTGAGGGAAATAAGTCAGACATAAGATAAATACTATACGATTTCATGTATATGTGGAATCTAAGGAACAAAAGGAACAAACTAAATGAAAACAGATTCACAAATACAGAGGGCAATTTGGAGATTGCCAGAGGGGAGAAGTTTGGGAGAAAAAGGTGAAGGAATGAAGAACTACAAATTAGTAGTTACAAAACAGTCATGAGTACAACACAGGGAATATAGTCAATAGTAATGTAATGGTTATGTGTAGAATTAGATGGGTGCCAGAAAAATTTGGGGGATCACTTCATAAATGATATAAATGTCTCATCAATGTACTATATACCTGAAATGAATATAAAAATTTTTTTAAAAGTTATTCATCTTTAAACAGGAAAGAAATCCTGTCATAAGGTACAACATGGATAAACCTTGAGGACATTATGCTAAGTGAAGTATGCCAATTATAGGAGCATACTACTGTAAGACTCCACTTATACCTGATACCTAAAAAGTCAAACTCACATAATCAGAGTAGGTGGTGGTTACTAGGGGCTTACAGAAGAGAGAAAATGGGAAGTTGCTATGCAATAGATATTTTCAGTCATGATAATTAAAAATTTCTAGAAATCTGTTATACAACAATACATGATGAAGTTAACTAAATTTGTATACTTAAAAAATTTGTTAATAGGATAGAACTCACATTGTTTTTACCAAAACTCATTTTTACCTAAACTCATATTTTCAAATAACTAAATATAGCTTATTATAAATATTCATGAGCACCTACCATGAATCCTCTGTTTCCTTGCCATAGGGAACACAGCTATGAGTAGAACATAAAATTCCCTGGTTTCATGGAACTTAATTTCTGGTGTGTTGCAGACAACATTCAACAAATATTGTTAGGCATCTCTCCTTGGCTATATGTGAGAGTTTTTTCTCTATGAAGGAAAACAAGAAGAAAAATTGCTGGATCTTATATACTGGGGGCTTAAGGGGCAATTTATTTTTCTAATCAGTTGTGCCTACTATAATTATATAATATTCGGTTATGTATATTAGTTATTTTGTTATTTTTAACTTAGATTGATAATACTACTTTTGATATCACTTAAAATAATTTTGATATTTAAATATTAACAGTATATCTCAATAATTCATTGTGATGAAGGGTAAAGAATATAGTTTTACTAGGGTTCTTAATATTTGTTGCTAAACTCCATTCCAAAATAAAATTTTAGCATTATAGAAGGATGCCCTCCTCACTTGCATTTTTTTCTTTTACTTTCTCCAAAACTGTAAATGAGTAAAAATTGTTTTGAAGGAGTTAAGTAGCTGACTTTTCTTAAAAAAAAAATTGATGTAGTTTTTATGCTCTATAGAAGGAAATTTGTATAAAATATATTCATATCAAACTACTATTATAGTTTTTAATTCTAATTATTGTAATATCCTCTCGGTCTTAGTTCATATAATTACAACAACATGTATTGTAAAGATACAGAGGCACACTGACATTGAATATTTCTTAGGTTGATAGAGAGTTCTAGATATAACTTATTCTATGTGATTTTATTTTAATTATTTTATGGTGCTCTTGTGAGCCTCCCGATAGTGTGGTATATATTTTACAATAAATAAAATGAGTAATGATGTAAAGGAACGTGCATACTTCTGCAAAGCACATGTTTCTGGATGAGGTTAACATTTGAATAGGTTTACTGAGTAAATCAGTTTGCCCTCCCTAATGTGGAGGGACCTCAGCCAATTACTTGGAGACCTGAATATAATCGAAAAGCCGAGGAAGAGAAAATTTCACCTGTCTGAGCTAACACATTGGTCTTCTGACCTCGGACTGGAACTTACACTATCAACTCTTCTGGGTATCCAGCTTGCCGACTGCAGATGTTGGGAGAGTGGAAGTGGTTTATACATGATCAGGTCCTGAAGGCACCAGTAAGTTACATGAAGAAGTGGCTCACATGCCAGTGGTTCCCATTTTTGCTGCACTGCCTCGTCTATCTCTGCCTCAACCTATGGCCTCATGAGATGTTTCCTACAGTTGAAAAGGAAGAGATGACTCGGGCCTAGTTTACAGATGGTTTTGCACTGTATTTCTGGGGTAATCCTGAAGGGCCCTGGTGAAGAGAAATCCTTTCAGTGGGCAGAACTGTAATCAGTGGATCTGGTTGTTCACTTTGCTTGTCTGATTGGTATATACGATTATATACCAATTCATGCACAAATTTATGGTTTGGTGAGTCATAAGATACTAAGTCACATGATAACTTGGCGGTCAGTGGTTAAGCATTCAGTCTCTTTTAAGGCCTTATAGCAGGCGAAGAACCATTTTTCAAAAGGGGAATAGTTATCTGTAGAAGATGGCAAGGCTTTGCTCTAAAATTCTAAGGGCATGCTCAGTGGTTCACTGATAAGGGCAGGCTAAAAGCTCCAAACTGCATGCCTATCTGCTACTGACACTTCAAATACCATGGGATCTGCTGGATCATATGCTCCAAGTGGCAGAGCAGCTCACATAATGGCCTGGACCTGTTGCAGAGCCTTCTCTTGTTCCGGACCCCACTGAAAATAGCAGCTTTTGAGGTCACTCACTAAGGGGCTGAAATAATAGGTGAGGAACATATGGCCTCCAAAATTGAATGAGGTCCAATAATTTATCCTTCACTTTGGAAGGGGTATCTTGACATGTCCCATACCACTAGACCCTTGAAATGTCACTGAGGCAGAAGGCCCTTGAATTTTAATTGGATTTATTTCCCACCTTCTGGAATGCAAATGTATGACCAATAAGTTGAGAGTACTTGCTATTTCTCACTAAGTCCAATTAACATAATGCCATCAATGTAATGTACCAGGGTGATAGTTTGTGAAAGAGGCAATCAAGATGCCAATGAACTAAACTATGGCATTGACCTGGGAGTTGATGTACTCCTGAGCTAGGACAGTAAAGATATACTGATGGCCAGCTAAATGCAAACTGTTTTTGGTGGGCTTATGCTCAGTGATAGAAAAAATGTATTTACCAGCTCAATAGCTGTGTTTCAGGTACTAGGAGATGTGTTAATTTGCTCAAGCAATGAAATTGTATATGCAATAGATGTCATCACCTCATTAAGGTTACAGTTAATCTACTGTCATTCTTCAAGATCCATGTGTCTCTGGTCCAGGACAAATAGGCAAGTTGAAAGGGGATATGGTGGGATTCACCACCCCTGCATCCTTCAAGCTCTTGGTAGTGGCATTAACCTCCACATTACCTCTAAAAATAAGGTATCACTTAAACAGTAGGCATCCTGCGAGACTGGGAGTTCAATTTATGTTTTAATTTAGCCACTCATAGGATGAAATGTTGCCTTTTCAATTTTTTTTTTTTTTTTTTTTTAACAATATCAGCCCTATGGCTACAGGAGATAAGGGTCTCTTCTGAGTACACATAGAAGCTTTCAGGTCATTTCTGTGGCACTTGAGCTGGGAATTTAAATCCCTGAGCTCATTATTTTCTTTTACTATTTTGTCCAGTGAAATTAAGAGTGACCAGTAAACCACAAAAATATTCGTTGGCAAAAAAATTTGAAAATATAATACAGTTGATTAGTTTCCAATGGATATATTTTGCATTTCTCTGTCCTTAGATCATGCTGTGGACTATCAATGCTCTCTTTACTCTGAAGTAAAGTCTTAAGTGTCTTTAATTAGATTACAGAGCCAATTCTAGGAATTCCAGAACCAATTCAAAAAACTTTTAAAATTCTGTTCCTCTACAACCACTCTCAGTACCAAATCCATGTTAGTCTGGGTTCTCTGGATATGAATACATATTTTATAAAGAATTGGTATACATGATTGTGGAGGCTGTAAAGTACTAATATCTGCCTGCAGTTGGCAAGCTGGAAACCCAAGAGAGCTGATGGTATAAGTTCCAGTCTAAGGGCAGAAGACCAACGTTTTAGCTCAAATAGGTGAAATTTTTTCCTCAGCTTTTTTGTTTTATTCAGGTCTTCAAGTAATTGAATGAAGCCCATCCATCTTAGAGAAGGCAAACAGCTTTACTCAGTATACCTTTTAAATGTTAATTTTATCCATAAACTCACAGACACACCCAAAATAATACTTAACTGGGCATAGCCGTCAAGTTGACACATAAAACTAACCATCACTTAAAGTATTACCAGTCTAAATGGAAAAATTATTAGAAAATGACCCCCAAACACCCAAATTATACCAAATATCCCAAAGAAATTAGCAATGACTCCTAAATACTTAATAGTTGATTTTAATATTCTTGAGTATAAGCAACAAAATTTTTCTCAATAAAAATTATGTCTATAATTAAAAGTGAAAATAGTGTAAAATTTCATAATTAGGCTGATTACACTGTTTCTCTGTTTACATTCACAAATATAAAATTTGTTTACTCAGTATATTTATTCATCATGTGTGACAATGTTAAATATAGGCATTCTCATAGGATTATACTTTCTTTTGCTTTTTATAGTATTTTAATAAACTGTAATGTCATATTTTAATTCTAAATGTTATAACTTGGATATCTTCAAATACATTAACTGATCTAAAAAAGTGAACTCCATAATTAAAAAGTACAAACCATTTAAAATATAATTTTTAAAAATATCTTTAAAATGACAAATTTGATACATTGTCAAATATATTGTTGTGAAATATATTACATATGTAAGTAGTCCCACTTCATGAAAAAAATCACTTTGCAAATATGCAAAGTTAGACTTTTAAGTATAATTGTTCTGAAATAACACTTAAAGCACAAAAGATAGCTAGAAAGAGTTTAACATTTTTTTTTTAATTTTATGTTTCTTTAGGCTTTGCCCACTTTACTTCATATTCACCACTGATATGCTCATTCTCAGATGTTTATTATACCTTTCATGATCTGCTAACCCAAATTGAGCTCAACTCCTTTGCTGCCTATGACACAATGCTATTCATTCAAATTTTCCTTCTGAACATAGAAGAAACATTATCCTGAACCCTTGATCTGGATAGAGCACATCAGTAGTTGCAGCCAATACAGTAGAAGAGAAATACAACATAGGATTATGTATGCTTTTTTCAGGTCTGATAATTCATGGGAAAAAAATTCTCCCAAGTATAGTTTTTACTCTTCCTCTTCTATGGTGGCCCTGGAGGTCACATGCTAAGAGGAAGCATTCCCAAATGGAAGGATGTTTTAGATTGCTAGGTCCCTCAAAGGCCCTATCAACCAGGCATATTTGCATTGTAATTTGCATAAGAGAAGCTTTTTACTGTGTTAGTTCATTGAGATTTTAGAGTTATAGAACATCAATTATCCTAATAAATTTCACTTACAGAGCTTATCTGGCTTGAATATCTTTTTTAAAAGTACTAAAACCAAAGTAGTATTAAATTTAGGTACATATGATGCATAATATCTACTGTTTGAAACATTAAAATTTCTGCTCCTTGGCCTCATATACCCTGTTCTATTCAGACACTAATCTGGAAAGCTTCCATTATCATCACAGGAAAGATGGAACACTTTCACATGCAAATATCTTAGCTCTTAATTCCTGATAATGGGACTGCTTTGATAAGCTATAAAAGAGTTTCTACTAAGTTCTATTTAGAACTTCCTTCTATTTATATATACTGATGCCATTTAGAAAGAAACAATGAGTTAGTTCATATTGCTTATTATGTAGGCTTCTCCCTTTCCATTTTCATTTCTGATCCCTTCTTAGATAGGTGAAAACATATGTTTTACTCTTAGATAAGGCAATTAACTTTATCTTTATAAAAGTAGAATGATATCTTACTAATAACTGTCGGGAGCTGTTCTTATCAAGGCTCTCATACCTGAGATCTAGGCAACTTCGCCTTGGGACAGAATCTGCCTCGCCCTGTGCTATTTGATAGGATAGACAGCATAAAGTCAGTTGCCCTGACATGCCCTGACTTGCCCTGGGCCCCTTGAGCCATTTGCTTAAACTAATCTGACCTTGCAGCCCCTTCCTCTCCCGAGACCCTTCTGCATTTTTGGGTCATATAAGGAAATGGAATGTTCTGGGGTTCGGTATCCAAGGCAACCATGATTATGCAAATCCTCCCCTTTATATACTCTACCTCTACCTACAATAAATGAGGCTTGATCAGAACTTTGTCTTGCCTCCATTTCTTTGTGTCTCCTGTCCTACCTTCATCCTCCACAGGTTCCTCCTCGCCCTGCGTTGTTTTGCCCTGCGGGTCGGGGCAAATAACATCAATGTTTCTAAGGATTATAAGCATACTAAAATGAGCCAATTACAAACCATCTTATAAAGTAACTTTAAATCTTAGAATATATAGCTTCTAACATTGTTATCTCATGAGTAGTTGGCCAGAAGAGTCACATTATTTGGTGCTTTGTATACATTATCAAATAAGACATTTTAGTAACTGATATCCTAGAACATAAGCTATCAGAAGGCTAATTTAAAAAGAAACAATAAAATAAACTAAGTATGAAAACATTTATTGTCTTGCATTGCACAGCTTTAAAAATGAGACAAATACACATTTATCTCAATCACAATGTCAATCAGAAGTTAAATAAAATCCCATTAAAGTTTTTCTCTTTCAATTTTAAAACTAATAAAGTACCTTTTAAACTAATTTATATATTTAAACCTCAAATATTGAAAAACATTATTTCAGCTAAAAAAAATGTATAGATTCTTATATTATTGCATGAATATATTATTTCAATGGAATGAATCATTTTTTGCTGCCTTCATATAAAAAGGGGCAAATAGAAGCAATTTACAGAGATAGCTGAAACATTTTTATGGTTATGTTAGTGTAGTTTTAATTTTATTATTTTGCTAAAAATATCACTGACACATTTTCAATTTCTATTTTCCCCAAATGTCCCAATTCATTTAGAAGAATTTTAATTGAGAGGGAAACTGATTCTAAAAGGTGATAGATATGAAAAATTTATTTCAATAAACTATACCAAAAATATTAATTTTTTTGTTTGCTATATGTTCATATTCTATAAAGCAGTGCACCTAGTCTAGAGGATTGCTTTCTGTAATCCAAGAAGTCTGGAAATGACCTCTGTTCATGAATAAAGAGAAATTGAGCTGATAGTAATTAAGTACTAGAAGAAAACAAAAAATTTTATTCTATTTTTTTACTCAGATATGCCCCTAAGAAATGCCAGCAAATTCTGGGGGAAAAAAAAATAGGACATTTGCCTATATGAGAGTGAAAACACCTTAGCATCTAATCACCAACCTATACCTCAGAAGTATTTCCAAAATCCACATTTTCTTTCCTATTCCCAATGTTACCTCCTCTGTCAAAGTTTCATTATCTTTCTCTATATTTTGGTTCATCATCCTGATTGCTAATTTCTGCAAACAACTTATTTTCTGCAGAATTCATATAGGTTATGTTATAGTTCAGATAATTAAGCACCTACCAAATAAAGATCTCTTTAGTTGTACATTTAAAAAGCTTCAGAATGTGCCCACTTCTCTAACTTTACTCTGCTTCTTCATTCTTCCTTACATATCTGAAGTTTCAGCCAAACAATTTCAAGTACTTGCCTGAATATTACACACTGGTTAGAAATCCTGTCTTCATACATGCTCTTCTTTTATCTTTTACTAAATGTTCCCATGTTTCTGACTGTCATGCTTCAACTCATATTTCAAGACCAAGAGGAATACTATTTTCAATTAGAATTTTTCACACATCTCCTAGAAAATTGATATTTTTTTCTCCTGATTCTCACATTATTTTATTCATATTCTATAATTCAATTATCTGCTGAAGTCATGTTACAGTTTGTTGAGACTTAATATATCACTGGATTGGCTCATCAAATGTCAGGTGAGAAATTTAATATCTACACTAAGATTTTCCAAACCTTGTCCCTGGAGTTACAAGGCCACACAATCCACTCTTGCTCAGTGAAAGACTACAACTGAATTCAAACTCACTCATTTCTTTCCTGCCACGACATTTTCTTCTCTCCATTCTATGGAAGAAACAATTTGGAATATAATTCCTTCTGTTTGACCAAAACACTACTAAAATAAACTATTTGAACCTAAAGTGGATCAGATATATTTGTTCCTTTGTGACTTTTGTTATTCTGTCTCTGAAATGACCAGATTTATATATATATATATATATATATATATTATATATATATATATATATATTATATATATATACAGAGAGAGATTTAGCAAGTAATTTCCTGAATGAAGGGTACCTTTATTTGCTCTGAAATTTTAAAGCACCTTATCACATTATATATTTAAATAAAAAATTGACAGAAAGATTATGATACTTGAGTGGGGGTGGTGCTTTTAGATGTCAACTGTGGTTTTAAATAGATTTTTTTTCTACAGATATGCTTCTACCAACCAAAGACTTTTATCTGTGGTCTAGCAATTAACATTGAATTTGAAATGTTAGTTCATATTGTATTCTTTAAAAATCCAGCAAGAAAAATGTTTTGCATATATTAGGCATAAAAATAAAATGTATTCAATAAAATGGGTGAACTAAATCAATTACAGCATTTATATTTTATTTTCTTTCTAGATAAATAATTGATATTGTTAAATATTTTTTAAAACATTATATGGAAACTGATAAAGGTATTCTATATAAACTTAAAAAAGAAAATGATTGTGAATAATGAATTATTTCAAAATTATTTTCCCCGGAGACTTATAACATATGCAGAATTTGAGAGAAGCCTCACTAAGAATAACAATATAGTATAAAGATGAATCTATACTCCTAGCACTTTGTGGTGTCTGGACATCAAAATTCTGGGTAATTTTTCATGTTAATAATTTGTAACAACTTAAAGCTCGAGATATAGGTATTATGTTAAGTTCAAATTGATTTTACAAATCAATACAGTAGCTCTGCTGAAATAGTGCATTAGCTCATCTGAACTATCATACTGATAGATATTGCATACATTAAAACAAATACAGTTTGTAATGTTTTTCGAGGCTTGCTACCAAATAAGGCATGGATAACCAGTCTCTCTCCTCTACGCCTGCCCCATTCAGTTAACAGTTAATCAAACAAAATTATATCATAAGTATAGAAAATTGCAAGATTATTCCCAAGGGATCAGTACAAAAGAAAATGCCCAAGCACAAGCACAGTAGTAATTCTACTACAAAACAGGTCAAGCTGGTTACTTTTAAGCACAGAGTGCAGATGATAAAATTCAATCAGAGCTTCCAATCACTTTTTTAGTGCCTCATTCTTAAATACCAGCATATGGTCAAAGATCATCAGATTTAGTAAAGCAATTAAAAGACCAAATAAAGCAAGTTAAAACAAATAATTTAGTGGAATAATGATGTAAAAGAAAATACTGAAATTGTTATGCTCAGACAGGTTATAGAAGTTATGATATCCATGAATCAAGAAACACTCCATAAAAAAATGAGTTTAGAACAGACCTCAAAAATTCAATAGAAAGCTATGGAAATCAAGAAAACAGAAGAAAGATGAGGAGATTTAAAATAGGAGAAAATGTAAGAAATTAAGATGTGGGAAAGAGAAAATTATAGAGCAGAAAACAAAGTATTTCAAAAACTCTTCCAGAGAAGAATACACATTTTCTGATGCAAAGGACCTATCAGTCCTTTACAATAAAGAAAATACACATAAAAGGCATATAAAATTCCAACATATAAGAGACAAAGAAAAATCCTGCAAGTTCTGAGGAAGGAAATCTAAAGCAAAACAAAAAAAAAAACAACATGTTTTACAGAAAAGATCAGGATAAAATTGCAAAGTACTTTTTAACATTATTCAGAAACTATAATAGAAAACTGTCTTCGAATTCTTTTCTAACATAATTTCTAGCCCAAATCTATATTCAAACCTTCAAGATGTGATAAAATAAGCGTATTTTCTGCTGTACAAGATTTGAAAATAATGAGCTCCTATGCATCTTATTTTAGAAAGCTTCATCTAAACAGGAGAAAAACACAGACAAAAAGAGACATTGAACATTGAAACAAGGATTCTTATACAAGAGCACAGCGATAGGGAATTTCAAGGTTGAAAGGCCACTGCAAGGTGATAGCTATTGCAGCAAGCCTGAAAGCAACCAGTAAAAATATCTTAGAAAGACATTTTTTCAAGAAGACAAAAATTTTAAAATACCAGAAGTTTTTGAACTTTTGAGTGAAGATTAATGTTATTAGAAGAGAATAGGAAGTTAAACTAGTGGAAAATACATTAAAAATAAAGAAAATAAAAAATACTACAACACTAATATTAACCAGGGAAATTGAAAGTTCTAATAAACAAAATATTACTAAAATATAATACATGGCTCAGATCTGAATAGCATTTAAATAGTTATAAAATGTAAATAAGCACTATTTTTACTTATATTATTATTATAATAATTAATGTACTTTGATAAATATTTTTTCTTAGATTTATCAGCATATAGAAATTTTATTCTTTCTTGATGTTGTCAATTAAGAGTTCAAGAAATGTTAGAAGACCTCGTTTTACCCCCAATTGTACTATTAAAATGAATTTTTTTAGACACAACATTTTCCTGAAGTTGAATAAGAAAACATAGCACAGTCTCAGTTCTATGTGCTCAATATTCAAAAACATTTACATAATTGTGAAGAAAAAGAGTAATGATTTGTTAAACAAGATATTCTTTTCACAATTTAACAAATTATTACAAGTTATTAGGGATATGTATGCAATTTTACTTCTAGATATAGCATTTTGTTTTGAGGATCTCATGTAAATATGAACTTACTCTTTCTTTTCACTTTACTTTTCTAAGACGTTTTAAGAAAATATTGCACAAAATAGATGTCTTAACGGTTTTTTTCTTTTTATGTGTGTCATTTTTTACAGTTTTATGCAGAGTATACAAGATCAAATATAAATATCTCTTAAAGAATGTTCTCTATTAAAATCTTAGAACTTTTAAAAACATTATGTACTTGACATTTAAGTAATTTAGAAGTTACCTCTCTATCCAATAAGTAAAAAGTGAAGAAAATGAACAATCAACTAGTAGAATTAAAAACAATTTACCTAATAACAAAACACCTAAGACTAAATTACACAAAGCATAATTTAAATAGCAAAATCTAAATATTTAGAAAGCATATACACACACAAATGCAAAATTTAGACAAGGAAGGTAAAATAAATGTTAAATAATTGTGTATCTTGTATAAGTTTTATTTAATCTGTAATGTATACTTGAAATTTGCTAAAAGGATGTATTTTAAATCCTCTACACACACATAACTATGTGGTGGTGATAAGTTATTTAGCTTGATTGTAGCAATCTCACAATATATACATATATCAAAATATGGAGTTGTACAGAAGCTAAAACTAATATGAGTAAAATAAGCAATCAAGAAGCAATCAAGAAAGTAGAACTTTAGTAATAAAATGTAGCCTCCAACTACAATTTTACATATAATTGCAATCAATAGATAAAATTTAGTGTTGTAAAATTCTTAGGCCAATGCTGCATTAGAACAATGTCTCAAAAAATGTAGAATCAGGCTGTTGGTGCCACTACTTTTGTGTTATGCTTATTAACCATGTCAATTTTCTCTTTTAAACTTAATAGTTAGGCTAGAGAAAATTTTTTGTTAGCAGTTTTTATTATTCTCATTTCTTAGTTGACTCAGTGACATTTTTAGAAAAAGTGACAAAATAGTAAGTGTCAAGAAAAAGTGAGGTAAGAAAGAAATCATCTAGTAATAAATGATGTTTTCCTCCTGCTGATATGATTGCATTTGTATCTTATTCCCGTAAAGCTTTTAAATTATCTAAACTGTAATTTAATTTATATAAGAAATCTAGTCTGAGAAATATCTTCAATCTTTTTGAATATCAAATTACTGATTAAATATTAACATACAAATGAGAAGTTATGGGTAATGAGAATATATTACATCTTAAAACATTTTTATTCACATATAACCATGCCAAAGCATCTAAAAGCCTCATATGTGAAGAACTATATGGTCAATTGAATACTAGAGTAAGAGAGTTCATTAATCAGCCATATCAAAGGGGGATATACATAAATATATATGATGTAATGTATTTATTTATTGTAAAGAAATTAATGAGCATTTATTAAAAATAAAGAATTTTTACAAAAGGTATAGGGATATGAGACTCTGCCTATTAAGTGACATTTTTTTTAAGTTTCTTCACAGGGAGAAAATAGAAATTCAAATAAAGCTTAAAATAGTTTTATCACATTGAAATATATTCCAGAAAACTATTTTAATTATCCTCTTATGTAAACTAATATTTATATACTGAAGTTCATTTTTTAAAAATATCTTTGAATAATCACAATAAAAGTGATACAAAGTATAACACAAATTTTAAAACAAGAAAGAATATTACAGACTTGTTTTTTCCTAAAGAACTTTCCAAGAGATCGTCCACATCCTAAAGGGCTGTAAGTGAAATAGAGTATCTGTAATAAAGCTCTCATTCAAGAGTAAAGTATCAACATGCCAGTGTATAATTGTTTTTCTATTGGAAGTTTTACAAATTTTAGTTATATCAAGAAAAGAAAATTATAAAATATGTTAACAACAATTTCATAATATTGTTTGGAATGAGGCATACCACCTTGTTAAATTTTAAAAGACTGCAGTAGAGGCCATTCGACAACAACAGAGAGCCAAGATTATACACTCTGAGTAAAAAAGGAAAATCTAAAATTGCTGCTTGTATCACTCTAAAATTAAAATTTAGATAGCTGTAACAGTAGTTATACTCTTATTAGAACTGTATCTAAAAGCTGTTGTGCCAAATTTTTGAGTTAATCTTTTTGTAGTATTATAATTGATCATTTATGTAAAGTTTATGATGAGATTTAAAGAAATTCTTTAATCCATTAGGATGTTGGACAGCAGAATTTAAAAATAATATGGTGCTTGGGGACCTGGGTTTCGATCCATCCTTTGTCACATTCTGACTCAGTGACCTTGGGCCAATAATTTTGACTTCTCTGAGAATTATTTTGGGGTTAATGGTAAGATACATTATTCTAAGGTAAGTCCATTATTTTGCAAAAACAACTAAAGAAAAAAGTGAGTATGCATAATGACATATATCTGTAAATTAGATTTTTTTTTGAGAATATCTATTAATTCAGGGATATAGTGAATTTTCTTTTATGAAACTCTGACATGTCAGAATGTGAAGCCAAACAAGATTCTGCATCATTTTTAACAAAATACAATAATCTGATGCCCCAATTGAGCTTTCTTCCCTAGAAGCTCACACACAAAATGATGCTGTTCAGTACAAAATTAATGGATTTTGCCTTTTAAAGAGAAAAGCTCAAAATCACAAAGAAATCACCCCTCTTAGGTAAAACAGGAAGTCTTATGCCAAGAGTTTTACAAAACCAATATTGCAAATTTAATGACAATTTTTATGCTTGGAAAGACTATGTTATTGGCAAAATATTCATAGTTTTGACATTTTTGGTGCTAATATCATAGAGTTAGAAAAATAATTACTATCACTTTTCAAAGTAGTAGTATAGTCTGCAAAAGAGTGCCTGGCACTAGGGACCAAAAGAGAAACAACCACGTGTTGAGCCATTAAGGCCAAGCTCTCCATATCAAGATTCTGAATGTCATATAGCCTCAGACTTGTCTAGCAAAAGCCTTAAAGTAATTTTCAGTCTATAATTTTTAGGCTGACAGTGATCTAGATATCTAGAATTATCTGATGCAGATAACAACATTTTTGCATTCACAATGACATAAAATTGAGTGTTGAGATTGTCTGGCATATACTTAAAGTTATTGTTCAGTCAGATATGAATAACTTGGTGAAAGGCAGCAAACAATTTACTTCTCATAAGCATAAAAATCACAAGTATGATTTAGTTTTATTGTTAAACTGCTGGGGAACACAATGCTAAATGTTTTATAGATGCTGATCTACAATTAAGCTATGTGGAAAAAACATTTTGAAAACATTTATGCAACCTCCCCAGGTTTATATTTTCCTCATATTTTGTAGCTTTGGTGAACATCAAATAAAAGTATTATCATTTGTAGATAGTACTTCTCAGAAAGACAAGAGACCATGGTAATGTACCCCAAGACTGAAAAAGGTGTCATACACCTGATATTTTTAATATGATGGAAGAATTGAGAACTAATGTTAACTACTTGACTTCCTCTTTTTAAAATTTTTAATAGTAGCATTGCCAAAGGTAGTGATAATGGTGGCAGGGTTTAAAGAAGTGGCAGTAAATAAATAAAAATAAATTTCAGATTTAAAATATATTTAGGATCTGGGTTACTTATTTTAAGATAAAAGATTAGCATCAAAGGGGTCATAGCAGTTATCAGCTGAGGTAACGATAGATGACAGTGGAACTCACAAGAAGAGAAGCAAGCTTAGGTTACAGACTGATAATCAGTTTTATTATACAATAAATAGCTGAAAGTTAGATGAAGTCAAAAAATCAAGATACTACAGCTTTTGGTGGGTCAGATATTGCTCAGAAAAGTTTCAAAACCTGCAGAGTAGGAGAAAAAGATAATGCAACTAAAATCTTTTAAGAAGAACTGAGAAGCTAGTGGTACAGCCAGGTTCCCCAAATAAATGGATTTTTATTAGAACCTGAATGATCTAAAAGCATTATTAGGGGTGGCTGGATTCCATCTGCCATGCATGATACTGGTGGAGCTTAGGATAATAAGTATCTCTTCTTAAGAAGGCTGCACAGAAAGCAGTTTCATTTAATGCTAAGAAGGGGAGCAAGCATTTTTTAAAGAGGTTGAGAATGTAGCCTTTTTTTTTATTTTTAACATACTACAAAGTTACAGAGGAAAAAGTAGAAATTTCTAAGAAGGAGAAAACAATGGGAATTTGCATGAAAGGAAATAAGGCACAAAGCAATATCAAGAGCAGAGTATTGGAGAGGAAAGATTCAGAGCACTTGTATTTAGATCATGACTGATAAATCTAGGATGTATGGAAGAGTGATTGAGTTGTACTCAAGACTTTTGTAAAAGTATTAGTCTCAGTACTCCTTTTATCTTTCAGCATCATGTACCTTTCCTGAAAAAAGCTAACCACAATGTATGTGTGTGTGTGTGTGTGGTGAGGAGGAGAGGAGAGCAGTGGAGAGAGGGGGAGAGAGGAGGAGGAAAAGGGGAGGGAAATATCAGTTTTACCTTTTAGCCTGTAAATTACATACATGAGATCAGATAACCCAGTGATCCTACTCATCATTGTTTCCCTGAGCACAGGCCTTGTAAACTTGTAAACTTGTAATATACTGAGTCAATTCAGCTATCAGATCTAGATTTGTTCTCTTGTCTGGACTTAAATGCAAATGGATTTTTAATACACGTATAGTATTAGTCTATGGGATGTTTATATGAAACTGTGTGCAAAGAGGGAAAGATTGATTAGACACTAAAAGTTTAGTTCTACCTATTTCCTTCTTGATTTTTTAAGGAAAATTTAGTGGATATGTACAATTATTATTCCCATGAAGGTGGAGATATTTATCAAATGAATGACTTAACCCACCAAATTTATAGAAAAAATATCCTCACATTTATTAAACATTTAGATAATTCTTGACTAAGAATATTATTTGGTGATAACAATACTTGATAATATTTCCAGTAGATCTACTTCAGCTAAAGGGAAGCAAGGTACATGGTGGTCAGTTGTAATAGCAACTAGTCATGTTTGCCACATGAATATATTACAAGAGTAACATAAGGAATGCTAGAAACATCGTGCTGAAGGTTAAGGTAATACTCTGAGAAGTGTGGCAAGAGAGTTGTAATGAGGTTGCAGCTGCTGAGTAATGTACACAGTAATAGTATAAACTATTTGTATACTCATTTTTAAATGCATTTCTAATATCAACCTCCACTACCTTCAGGGAATAATTTTATTTCCTATTTAATTTCAGGTTTTTCAATTGCCTTAAGGTTATTATAAATTATGTATAGCACTATATAGAAATAAAGATTGCAGTTTCTATTCTTTACCAAGTACAAATTTTGTTTTAAATTAAACATGTTGTAGATTTATGATTCAATTCATGATCTTGCTGTGGTTACATAATACTTATCAGGGGAGAATTTCAATGGGCAGCTTTGAAAAATGCCAAATTTTTCAGTAAATTACTGAGAACTCTGATATTGCATTCATTGCTTTTTAAAATTTACAGAATAATCAAATATATAAACTTAAAAGCATACTTTTCTAACTAGAAATTAGGTTACTCTAGAGCCAAACGTTCAATAGTGATGAATCTATCTTTTCTTTCCCTCTCACTTGCAACCCTCAATTCTTTATTCTCTCACTTTGTAACAGCTTGGGAATCTGACATCTTTTCCCATTTTTGTCTGTGAAGCAAAGAAAGCAAGCTATGATTTTTCTTTCTTATTACATGTTTTTTTTAATGAAATTCTTTGACAAAGTAATTATACTGTTATAAAGAAATTTTTATTCTGAAATTTTAAGTTTATTTGCTCCTTAAACAGTGTAATTATATAACTTCATTATTATATAAAAGTTATTTTATGCTAATTTCCAGTAAAGCTTATAAAGTTCTTTTTTTTAGAATTTCTAAGCAAAAACTTTGTTTCTGTATCTATCGAGACCACTTATTTTAGAACTAAGCAAATATTGAATAGTTGAGAAATCTTGCCTTTTAAGAAATACAGTGAAAGAGGATTCTATAACATTGACAATTTATTGAAAACAGACTTTTATCTTTAATCTTGAATTTGTGCAGCCTTTGACACAGTTGACTGCCTCATCCACAGTAAAACATTTTCCTCTTTTGGATTTTCTGTCCTTGTACTTCTCTGCTTAAATCCAACCTCTCTGGCCATGATTCTCCACTATTATTCACATCATTCTATTGTGTGCTGGCTTGGACCTTAGTCCTGAACTGTCAGCTGACTCCCCTGACTAAACACCTTGTAATAACGATTTTGATCTCAAAACTACTAAATCCCTTGAGCTCTTCCTCTGCTTAAATAGCTAGCCCTTTCCTACTCTGTAAAAAATAAATAAATAAATAAATAAATAAATAAATAAATAAATAAATAAAATAAAATAAAATAAAATAAAATAAAATAAAATAAAATAAAATAAAATAAATAAATATTACACAAATCTTAATTATCTTTATTTCCAAGTTCTGTAAATAAAAATTTAAGGGATTTGTTTTTCTCTTTTGCCAAGGTCCTTATCCTCTTTCAATAAATGTTTTTCCTATTGCTTTAATTTTTCCCAGAAACATATGTCAAATACATTTTCTATCTTTACTATCACCAGTATCATATCTCACCTATGAAATAGTTTCCTAGTATGTTTTCAGAACCTTTAATGATCCAAATAGTTAATCTTCACACAGCAACCATGGAAACATTTCAAAAATATAAACCAAATAATTTTACTTCTGTTTGAAAATTTTGAAGGTTTTTCACTGCTCTCAGAATCACACACAAATGCCTTGACCTGGCCTACAACGCCCATCATGATGGCCTCTGATCTTTCCAACCCCATTGGATAACATAGACTGTACTTCCCTCTCCTTCATTATGTTACACCTTCACTAACTCCCTCTCAATTTTCCACAACAACTTCAAGCTCTTTCTTCCCTCAGGGCTCTAATCTTATTGCCTCAACACCATACAAAAGTTGTTCTATCCTTATATGGATCTCATCTTAAATGTCATATTTTAGAGGGGCCTTTAAATGATCTTCTATAAAATAATTTTTCTTATTAACTTCATAGAAATTAAAATCAGAAATTTTATTTTTATGTATATGTGATCAGGCTTCCCTTTCTAGAATGTAAATTGAGTTATGTCAAGGATAACACAGGTCTTGTTCTATACATTTCTATCCACTAGCATAGTATTGGAATATAGGAGGCATTATGAATTCTTGCTGAATGTTTAGTAAAAGCATGTATAAGTCATGTTCTCTCATATTAATGGATGAAATGATGTCTGTTTCAGTCTTTTTCCATATGAAGAGGTCATGTATTAGTGCAATGGAATAAAATATCATGAACTGAGTTACTCAATTCTCATATACCGATTTTAAGCCTGACAAATGACCTTGTTTCAAATATGCTCACAAATCTGTCAAAGCTCCTTTTCTCTAAATATTTGGAGTATTAAGTTGGTTAGAATAATGATGACCTTAGCTTCAAAAACTCATAGGTACATTTTTACAATTTTGACACAAAATGTATTCCTGAGAATTGGTGAAATAATTTTTGAGGTGACTTGTATCATTTTAGGAAGGTGCCTTCTAATCATTAAAGTTCTTTGCTTGACCAATGCAAGAGTATGTTGTTATAACCTCTAATTCCAGGAACCAAGAGGAACTCAAAATTGTTTATGATCCCTAAGCTCAATGGAATAGAAAAGATGTGGGTTTGTTGATGAAGGAATAGAACGGCGTTTGCCAACTCTTCCAGATGTTTCTCCTTTCAGCCAGAGGAAGCCTCACAGCTCATTTTATTTAATCCATATGCTACCTTTTGATGTCTTGGCAAAACAAAGGTAAACTAAGTCTATGAACCTGTTAAAGGTAGCATTTTCTCTGCCCTAAATGTTCATGTTAAGTTAGCAAAAATGAGCTAAAAATCTCTTCAGAACTATTTTGATGACCTATTCACCTAAATTTATACAATTTAATTTTCTTTTCTGGTGGCTGTAACACATCAGCCACTGCATAGATCAAATGTATCAAATTAAATGTTTTCTACTGGCTTGCAACAAACACAAATACATCCCCATAGTAACTTATTATCACTTTAAGAGTTAGATGTTTGGATCTTTTTCAGAGTTTTTGCTTTTTTAAAACTAAAAAACAAAACCCCCTTTCTTCATCATTTTAACTTTCTTTGCACCTCAAGTTGTAAATCTTGTCTTCAATATATATCTAGAATCTACCTTCATTACATAAAATTTTCTTGTTTTTGTCATGGTAGGAAAGCATGGCCAATCAAGTTAAATAATTGTATATTCAAAGCTGGATTTTACAATTTACTCACACACCTGGACTAAGTATGTAGACCGAGTCTTAATAGGAGTCTTGCTGAAGCTAATAATCGTCGCATTACAAGATTGTTAAATGATTAAGTGAAATAGATGAAAATATTTAGAAAGTGCCTCATAGTAATACTTACAAGTAATACATTTCATATAATATGATGCTAATATCTTGAATATCTTTTTAAAGAAAAAATGCATTGAACTAAGTGAGGCAATACTTCTCACATTTGTACCTCGCATCTGAAATAACTAAAGATTTTCCTAATGAAAAGCAAATACCATATTCAAGTACAAAAGAATGTAATGAAAACTGAATTTTAACTAAATAGGATGCCAAAGTAACTGAAAAAAATTATAAACAAAAATAGGAGCTTGGGGCAGATCAAAAAGCTCAAAGCTACTGAAAGTAGGAAAAAAAGTAAAACAAAACATGTCCTTTAATCATTAAATTATTGAATTTCCCGATAGAAGTTTGTTTGCTTGTATTTCTGCATCTAATACTTCATATGAAAAAAAAATTAAAGATATAATTATTGCCCAGGTAGAGCTTCTAAAACTGTACATATATTCATGAAAATTTATGTCATTAATTACGAAAATGAGATTTTACATAAAATATGCATGCAGTTTTTCATAAACTCAAGCCATACAGTCAAATCAAGTCATTTACATTTTTTCTGTTAACATATTTGCATTTATTAGGTATTACAATTAATTTTAAAAATCATTTTAAAATTCAAAAAATACATAATCCTGATTAATACGTCTATGATATTTCCAATTTTAGATTGTTTCACCTCTCCCCCAGTGTTTTCCACAGAACAGATGCACCCCCCACCTCCTTGCATTTATTTCATTTTCAGGAAAAATCCAAATCTGTTCCAACCTATCAGAAACCCTAGAGGCTTTCAGGAAAGCAAGACATTTCTGCTTAAAATAAAAGCATCTTCACTATGTTAACTAATTCAGGACAGGTTTGTAGCAGAAGTGCAAACAAACTCTGGCTTTATTGCCAGATGCTGAGGGGCAAATTTATGTAACTTTTGGCAAAACCAATTCTCATCATTTTCAGTTTCCCTGGGCTCAATTAGTTTATTTGCTATGAATTTAACTTTGAAGTGTGTTTTTATAAATTATAGAATAAAATGTTCAAAATATTTAAACTAACCAAAGCAACTACTTTAACTGCAATAAAATTCAGGATCTCAAAAAGTAATAAATGCAAACTTAAATGATACTGCAATATTTTTACATTCATATATGACAAAGGTGGTATAATGATTTTAGATTTTGTTCAACAAAACTCTGACTTCCAAAAAATGCTAAAGTGGGGCTTAAAAAAGTAAATTAAGCTTTAAGAGTTATTCTTTGATCTGTAAAACATACTATTGTTAATATTCTCCAGAATAAAGTTGTGGTCTCAGAAATATTTAGTGAAAGGAAAAACTTATTCTGTAGAATATTCACAGACACTATTGTATTTTAAATTGAACTGTATAATATTGGGTGATGGGAAAAAATTTAACTTTGGGTGGTGAACACACAATGAAATATACATATGATGTATTACTGAATTGTACACTTGAAATCTATTTAATTTTATTAACCAATGTCACATTTAATTAAAACACAAAAATCTTTGTCATGTTATAGGTCAAAGAATCAAATAGCAGTTTCATATGTTCAAACTTGAGAGCTTTATCAATTACATAATCTGTATCATTTTTGTATTTTGCTTGAGTCATTGTACCAGTGGTTCCTAAACTCTGCTGGAATTACCTGGAAGCTTTAAAACTTACTAATGCATGCTTCCCACCCCTAGATATTATGATTTCATTAATGTGCAGTATAATCTGGACATCAAGATTTAAACTCTTTCCACATAATTTTAGTCTTCGGCAATATTTGGGAATCAGTTTGCAACATGATTGATTTTCAATCTTTTGTTTGATTAAGAATAAACTAGGAAGCTAGTTAAATCTCAAAATTCACAGACATCATTCTCTAAGGCTCTGATTTAAAAATTAAAGAGTGGTTTTCTTGGATTGGACTCTAGAATAAAGCTGAGCCAACTACCATTTTTGTAGAGATATCTAGTGCAGTGGTTTCACAGGGTACTGTAGAGTTCACACAATTAAGCCAGTGAAAATAATTCATAACTCCTAGTGGTGAGGCCTGAACCCCGACTTTTAAATTTTTCACATAGTTTTAATATGCTGCCAGAGATGATAAATCATTGGTTTACAGTTTTAATTAGGTACAGTGATAAAAGCCACAACTAGAATCAAACCATAGTTTGAGCCCTGCAATTCATTTAATCATATGCCATGGGGAAAATATAACATGAAATTTACTTAAGAGTTTGCTACATGAACTGAATGACAGCAGAAACCTTATTGTTGTAACTGTTCTAATGACTGAAGAAAAAATTCAAAGTTATTAAACATGGTATTAAAATCTCATTTTTTAAAAAAGCAGCAATAAGAACAGAAACATAGTCAAGCCATTTTTTTTCCTGTAACTAAATTCCCAGCTAATCTCTTCTTACTCAGATACACCTTAACTGAGCTCTAAAGTCAGACACAATAAATATTCACTAATAACAATGGAAATCCTTAATCTTCTACAAACGCTTACCTCTGTCTTCAGGACATCAGTCTCTTTTGATTTTCCTCTTACCTTACCGGATGTATCTTCTCATTCTGAAGTGCTCCCAAGGTTGGTTTTGAGAACTTTTCTCTTTATCTGAATCCTGTCTTTAGGAAAGTGGTCTTATTCATTTCTGCAGCTTTATATATTACTGATGTGCCAACACCTCTGAATATTATTTCTAATTCCAAACATTTAGTCAGGCCTAGAGCTGTCTCCCTCTCTCCTAATCCCTCTTTAGAACCATCCAGCAGAGACCCACCTCCTATAACACTTCTCCAACTTCCCTTATTAAAATGCTCTCAAGGTTCCTCAGGAACGTGCTCTCCTTTTCTACAGCAAACTTTGATTGACTTCTGGTATGTTTCTGGAGGTCCCTCACTAGTCTTAGATAGCTGTTATCAATTATCACAGATATGTTTGCTTATTTGTTTAATTATTATTCTCTGCTTCTCATACTTAACTGTAAGCTACATGAAAACTAGATTTTTGTTTCTTCACTGTCATATCCCCAGAATCTGGTTCAAAACAGATGCTCAATTAATATTTTTTTGAATGAAGAATAATAAAAATAATTTTGCTCTGGTAATATTGTTCTATTGCTATTCTCTGTCACATCTATTAGTATTAAAGAAACAAAACTAACTTCTTGCTCTTCCTCTGCATGTACATCATAACCTACAGTCAGAAATATAAAGCATTTTGCCCACTGAAATAGACAAAAATAACAGCGACAACAAAAACTCAGGGTGACCTTCCCTAGGTCTGTCACCAAAATAAATAAAACCTTGATTCATTTCCTATAAGTTACTAATAAAAACTACTTTGTTCCTAATTTGGCAATAGGGATACATGATAATCCTTGCAGAAATAATAATCATGTGGGGAAAAAAATTCTCTTCTACCACCATGGACAGACTAATTGTAACCTGGTTAGTGCAGGTTTCTACTTGCTTTGCAAAATATTTTTTTTTTAAATGCTGGTATGTTTTATTTGTTAAGCCTGTATATCCAAAACATGAATTCTCTTTTTAAAATTGTTTAAAATAAAGTAATTTTATTTTCAAAATGATTTTGCTTTGGAATCTTTCTTTAGCACAAGCAATACCATAAAATAAAAATGAAATAGATATAAAGACTATAAGTGAACAGTCTGATTCCTAGTTCCTATTCTCCTCTATTTAAAGAATCTTTTAAAATATCATTGAAAATATAAGTTATCCTACAATATGGAATTTCACAGCAGATAACAGAATATATATACACACATATATACATATATACATATATATGTATATACTTATGTGTGTATGTACATATATATATACACATACAGATAAGATTGAAAAATATCAAAAGTAATTGGGTTAAATGAAAGTTCTGTCCTTATAGCAGCTGTCATATATAACCCAAATGGCTTGCTATAAGTAGATGTTGATGGTTTAACTAATTAAAAACAGATGGACTATTTGAACACAGGGCAGGAGAGGTCTGCCATTCCCAGGTTTGGCTTTTAATGATAATAAAATTATTTACAACAGCGGGTATTTAAAATGCCATCTATGTAAGTAGAAAAGTATGCATTGGGCATGGAAAGTTTTTTTTTTTTTTTTTAAACCAGTTCAGGATTGTTTCTCAACTTAGGAAGTTAAGTTCTATTTAAATGGAATCTAAAGGTGGTAGCACTACTAAAAACATTCAATGATTATGAAAAATTAAAGTTATTTAATTTATAGATTCACAGATGAATGTGGTTACATATTTTGATAATATATAAACTATTTATTTTTAAAGTCCTGTACTTAATATAGGTCTTCAAATTACAACACAATAAGCAAAGATATCTTTCTTATAGTTTCGTCCCAAATTGGATTATTTTTGGTAGAATGGGGATGGAAAAGCTGCCTTGTTTTCTTTACAGTCAAGAAAAGGGCTTGAGAGTGTTTCTTACTCTACAGAAATTGTTGTTTGTATTTGTTGTTTAATATTTATTACTTACTAATGAATTATAATTTTAATTACAAGATGCAGGCTGGGACTGGGTACTCTTTCACTTAACATGTATGATTGTTAGCAGTTGATGAAACACTTTCCTTGTGAGTTACAATATCATGCCAGATTGTAAAAGTTAAAATGAATTGCTTTCTGTGTTTGAGTGACCTTGCTTAAGCCTTTTATGTGTGGCAAGATTCTTTTTATCATTACTTTGTTAGGAAAAAAAATATCCATACCTTAGAAAAAAGCAGGAGGATGACTGTATGTCCTTTCAATGTCATTTTTTAACAAGCTCACTCAAGAAATATTTAATTATCTAGGAGAATGCACCTGTGTGCTGCTTTGCTATTTATATTTTATTAGAGCCCTGAAACTGTGAAATTAAATGTTAACTTACAAGTTTCTGTCAGGTAGGAAAGATAAGCCAAAAGGTTTCAGGGTTTCTCTTTTAAGGCTTATAGAACATCGAACGGTTTTATTTCTATTTCAATTTTTTTTTTTTCAAGGATCCTTTGACTAAGTCTCTGTTCCTTGAATTATCCTTTGAACCAGTTTTTCATTCTACTGGTTTCCTCAATGATGAATGAGACGAATAAATTGTTGAAACATGTTTATTATGTTTGTACTATGATCATGCTTTTATTTTGAGACAATTACACTTTAACATTTTAGAAGTTCTAGGGAGTAGGCTCACCTGGCAGAGACAGTTACTACACTGAGTCAACTGAGAACAGCACCTGACTCCACCTCTTGGCTCCCAGAGGCATTAGAACTTTAATTTTTTGGCTCTGATTCTGTTACATTTCCTGTTTTTGTGTTTTTGACCTTGCTTCCAATTCTACATCAAGTTTGGTTCTGTTTCTCATTTGTTCAGGGCCAATCAATTATTCCAAATTGGTGACAGCAAAAATTAGGAATCTGGTTTTATGATCTGATTACTTAGTGGTCCACTTTGAGTAAATTATAGAGATATATTCTCTGTTGAGGAAGAGTTGTTAGGGAATCCTCCTTGATGGTCTTTTAAAACTTGCTTTTCCACTTCAGAGAACAAATCAATTACAAAAAAAAAAAAATCCCATGCCCTTTGGAAGGGAAAACCTGTAGTTAAAATCAGGGAGTTGTTATATTTTTATATTTATTTGGAGCCATTATGGAGGTTGTAGAACTTAAGCTCTAGGTTCTGTGTGTGTCTCTATGTTTGGTAAGAGCCTTTAACTCTCATTTTGTGAGTTTAAATACATTTCTAGTCTAAGAACATATTAATAAATTAGATTTTAAAGACTCAAATTTAAATAGTCCTGCATTAATTGCATTATGGAGAATAAAGGTGCTTACATAAATCTAATATTTCAAAACTTAATAGAAAATAAAGAAACTGACCAGGCTTTTAAGAAATACAAAACATTATTTTTTAAAAAATTTTCTAGCTCAAGGACCTGCTTAAATGACTAACCAAGTTCACATGAGTCTCTTGATGACTCAAGACATTTTAATGTTCTAAAAACATTTTTAATAGTTTTAAAAAATCTTATCTTTTTCTGTTTACAATGTGAAGTATACATTGTATTTACAATATTTAAATTTATTAATCTAATATAATGTTTAGAATTATAAAAATATAAAATCATATTTTCAATTAAAATTAGCCATTATTTTAATTTTAAGTCTGCAAAATGTATAATAGTAATTTTGCTTTGTGATTTGTTAGCTTGAACACAATTGCTAAGATCAATCCTTGGTTAATTCAAAAATGTGGACTAATATTAAATTGGATCTATTAATAAACAATCTTTTGATAGATAATTTCTATGACAAATACTAATGCTTTTGTTAATAAGCATAATTTTATATATTAAACTTATATATTATGGTGACATTAGTTAATAAAATTAACTAATTAACTAATAAATTTACTAATAAAATTAACTAATAAAATTAACACATCTTAAATATAAGGATATAGAAAGGTTGACAATAAAATGATAGGAAAATATAAACAGTAACATAAATAATAACAAAATAAACAATAATGAAATAAAGCTTTTGTAGTTATATTCATATCAAATTATGTAAATTTTTGAGATAAAGAGAAATTTTTCATAATACTAAAATATCCGATTCATCATGTAATTATAAATTCCAAATTTTATTTATTTAATAACATACAGTAAAATATTAAAAAACATGCTAGGTATAAAGAACTAGACAAATCTACCATTATATAAAAAATTTGAACAAAACTTTCTTGAAAACTAATTTTTTAAAAAATCTTAAAAGTCAGCAAAAAAATAGCAGACAAAAAAATTAAAAATGGACTTGATCCATGTAGAACGCTGTATACAACTATCAAATACACATTCTTTAATAATATATGGAATATTAATGTTCTCATAAAGTTAATTTCATGCCCAGATAGTTTCAGTGGCAAATATTTTTAAATACTTGCTTTTACAGAGATTAGCAAAAGGAGAAAATACTTCCCAAGTTTTTTTCATGAGACCAAATTACATTTGATACAAAAACTATCAAGGGTATTATGAGGAAAGGCATTGCAGGCTAATATGTCTCATGAACAGAATAAGATAATCCATTTAAAAAGATAGCAAACTAAGTCAATTACATATGCATATAACAAAAACAATCACGATGTGAATATTTCTGAAATGCAAGATCTGTACAATAGTCAAAATATATTAACTGAACCACATTAAATTAAAAATATATATATGACATCAACATATGTCCAAAAATTGTCAAATTTGTAATAGATGTTTTAGATGTAATAGAACTTTCTTAACATGGTAATGAATATATGCAAAACTTCTATACAAAATTCTCTTTAACAGAAAAGTATTGAAAACCTTTTCTGCTGTGTTTAAAAAATGTTAAGTATTTATTGCCGTGTTTACTCAACATTGTACTGAAAACTCTCATGCAAAAACAAAAAAAAGAGATATGAATTGTAAGATTAATATAAGAGAAATAAAACCCATTACTTAGTATCTGAGTGTCTTTTTACAACACACATATCTGTTTACATACACATATGCAAACATACACACAGATATGTAAACTATTAAAATTCATAAGAGAAACTAGCAAGGTTATTAGATAAACATTCCAATATATAGAAATCCACTGTATTTATATGGAACAGTAATAAATAGTTAGAAATACATTTTAAATTATTAAAATTATAATAGCATCAAAGTCATTAAACTATCTATCATCTATCTATCTGAACATATTGATAAAACAAAAGGTGAGCAAAGGTATAAAAATGACCAAGACAATTTTAAAGAACAAAGTTGGAAGCCTTAGTCTAACGACTATCAAAATCAGAAATCTGAAGGAATTAAGACAATAGGGCATCCTTGTAAGATAAAATGCAGACCAATAATATGGAATAAGAACATATTACATATACAAATATTTTATAACAAAATGCAGCACTGTAGAGGTTTATGAAAATATTAACCTTTTCAATAAGTGATGTTAGGTGAATTATATTTCTCCTCTGGGGGGCAGAGCATCTTGACTCACATATAAGACTATACAGTATTAGTTCCAGTCAATCACAGATGCAAGTGTGAAATGCAAAATTAAACGTGTGAGAAGTAAGATGATACCTTCATAATAATAGAAGATAAAATTTTCTAAAACATAACATAAACTTTTTAAAAAAAAAATTGTTGAATTAAATTTTTAGATTAAAGTTTTCTCATCAAATCCCATTATTAAGAAAGTTAAAACACAAGCTACAGAGTGAAAGGACATATTTGCAATACATTTGTCCAACAAATACCTTATATTCTGAAAATATAGATAATTCTTACAAATCATTATAAAAAGACAAAGTAATTTTTCAAGAATGAAGAAAAATACTACCAGAGAGGCACTTCAAAAATTATGCAATAACTATCTGAAAAGTTTCTAAACCTCATTAGTCATCAGAGAGATACAAGAGAAAAACAGAATTACATGTCAGTCTACCCTTATTTGAACAGCAAAAACAAGAAAGAGTAACAATTATGAAGTATATACCCTGCAGATAAGACTAAACTGGTGTAGCTAATTTAAAAGCTATTTAGCAATATCAACTAATGTTGAATATACACATACTCTCTGACCAAAGAATTCTATCACTCAACAGAAATGTTTACATATGTTCACCAAAATATATGTGCAGAAATATTTCTGGCTGCACAATTTATAATAGCCCCAGACTAATAACAATACAAATAATAAAAAACAGTTGAATGGTTAAGTATGTTATATTAATGCAATGAAACACTGTGCAGCAATGAGAATAAATTTTCTATATGTAACAGAATAGAAAAATCTCACAAATGTAATATTGAGAAAAGGCAGATTCAAAAATAAGCAAAATTAATATACAGTGTTACAATTCAAGATTATATTTATCTTCAGATAGAAAGATGTAGGTAGACATTGATGGAAAGGTATAGAAAGGACTTCTGGATTGCCAACAAAGAATTTATTTTTCTTCTGAATAATTATTATTCGTGTGTATTTATTCTGTGAAAATTCATCTAGTCATGGTTATAATTTTGTACTTTTTCTTGGTTCGTTATATTTCAACAAAATTTATTATATAAGTAGAAAATGTTACTAAAACATGAATCAAACAGCCAGATAACTAACGGCCAGATATGTAGGCATTCATAGACAATAGCTACTACCATCATCTACAATCAGATGTCTGATATCCTCTTTCAGAACACGTTCAATTGTTTGAAATTTTCCAATAATTTAAAAAAATTAAAATATTTGAGAAAATGTGACATTTTAAATACCAATTAATTTTATCCAAATAATACATAGGTTTGAAGATTTTAATTTAAAAAAATGTTTGCATTATTCTCATTTAGATCTCACAGTTCCTTGCAAAACATTCTTAAATATTTTATATCATAAATATTTTATATTACAAAAAGAGGAAACAATGTTATCAGTTCCATTGTGTAAAATTATATTGATTTGATTTGATTTGATTTGATTTGTATTGCAGTTATCCAGAATGTACTCTGTCTACCTAAAACCAAGAATTTATTGGAAAGATATGGAATAGTTTAATTCTGAAAAGAAATTTTTGAAAGGATTGATGAGATGAAAAAGAATTCTAGGGCTGTAGGTATGTGAAATAAAAATTTAAAAAATAGTCTCCTTAGATGCCTCCATTGGTATTCATCAGTTTAAATTACATGGGCTCTTTGGGCTATTTTAATAGTTCAAACTCTAAATTAAATCATCTGAGTGATATCACATGGTTACATGCCTGTGCTTGGCCAGTGAAGACAGGGAAACTTGATAGGACTTTCTAAAAATAAGGATGAATTGGTAGTTTCTAAAGAACTACCAATTGGGAGATATTTCCCTAAAAAGGAATAGGAATGCAATTATGCAGATCCATAACTAGTCTCCCCGCCCCCACACCCCAGATTCTGGAAATAAAGTTTAGGTTGTTGCTGATTTGAGGTATTTCTTATTTTATAAGGTAGGCATTTATAATTTTATATATACTTCTCATATGTATCATTACCTCTGTGAACCCTGAGAATAAAGATACCTACCAAGAAGAATTATTGATGGTTAAGTGGGCTCAAATTTAAAACGTAGCCTAGTAGCCATTTTTAAACAGTGGCCTCTAATGCAAACTGTACTTTAGGAGTAAGCCTGCACTGAATTACCTATCTGTACTGTGTTCTTGCCCTTGGAGCCAGCCCCTATAAAGAAGTTCCTGAAATAGTATTTCAACCAATAGGACTGAGGATTTCCCCATCCATTGGACCTGCAGAGTTATATCTCCATCAGCATCTTTACTGACCAATCAGAGTAGCTCCATTCTGACAAATCAGGACAGTGACATTTGGACCAACCAGACTGAAAGAATTTAGAGTCCTTATTTGAATGAAGATGGGCCAATCAGGAACCAGAGGAAGAGACTCCTGTTTATATAAGTCAGCTCCCCTCTGCCATGGAGAGCTCATTTTCTCTTTCCCTTTCTGCCAAAGATTGTGTTTCCCAGGTTGGAACTAAAACACCAAAGATGAAACACTGAAGATATCTTAGAAGAGCAGATGAGAGCAAAGCAGGGCTGCCTAGCTGAAGAGGGGCCTGGCCCAGGGCCACCTGCAGCCATGCTGCTTCATAATTGAGCTATAACACTATTGAGCTATTCTATAGCCATGCTGTTCTCACAGCCTTACTGTATCACAACTGAGCTGCTGACACTGAATAAAGTTTCTCTCTTTATGAAACCCCAAATTGGGGATTCCTGTTGCTCTTGAATTGGCACCAATGACCATTAGTTGACACCGCCAATATATGAAACCAAATTACCTCGTTCTTGTTTTCCAAAGTCTTTCATAATTTGCTGGCACACTCTTTAATCTGCCTCCTCTTTGGCTCTTAGAACATTGCAATAATCAACAGATTTACTTCTTTGGTTTATTTTTGTGCATATGTTCTACTTTTAAAGACTGGTTTTTGCTGTCCTTATCTTTTCTATATATATGCTCTTCCTTTTATCTACTCATTATTACATTTGTTAGTTTTCTCACATTTATTTATCACTAAAGTCATTTTTCCAAGCTGTAGTTTAGCATTTCAAAGATTCTGATGTATACTTTGACCTAGAAAACTCACTAAACCTTTAAACATTAAAATACTTTACTTAAATATGGAACTTAAACATGGAACTTCTCTATTTTCCTCTGTATCCCCTTCTTTCTTTCTATTCCATTTTCCTTGTCACATGAAGTAATCAAAGAAGTTTAATTTAGAGATATTTAAGTATGTCTTCTCGTTACTATTTAAATTTAGCTTTAATGTGAATTACATCATCTCTATTTAAGTCATATTTCTCTAATATTTGTCATTTTATCTAAAATTTTATTATAAGAATAATAAACATCCTTTGAAATCGCTATTATTTCCATAGTAATGATATAGAAAGTATTGATAACCAGAAAAATTAAGAGATTTGCTGGTTGATTTCCTACATTGCTAATTTGTAAAGGTTGGTAAGTGTACTTAAAATTAATATGAAGAAATATTTTATAATTGGCCTTTAATTGGAGACAAGATTGCAGATGATTAAGTATGTGCGATTGATACATAAAATATCTGATAATTTTCGTAAATGTTCATCTCTCGAAAGTGAATTTAATACTTATTTTAATAAATGCAAAGAGAAAAACAATCTAAAATTAAAGTCAGAGATAACAAAATACTAAGAATTTTATATGGCATAATTTTAATATTCAAGGAATATATTTTCTATGGTAAAATAACAGTGGTATATGTATTATTTTTTTGCAAACCTTATTTGTGATTATAAACACAAATTTCTATGACTTGTTCTACTTAAAAAATACAAAGATATTAAATTTCAATTTGATTTAATTTTTGCTACTATATTTTTTTTCAATTCTCCAAGAAAAAAAAGATTTCAACAAGCATATTTTCCCAAGTCCTTAACTAAAATATAGTGGGTAGTAGTATATAATTAATATTTTTATTCATTTTGCATTCATTAAAATTCAGATTTTATTTTTAAATGACTAATACAATTACATAAATACATGCATATAAGATTATTAATTTTATTTTATTAAGCCAAAATTGGCAACACAAAAGCTTAAACATGTTTTCTTAAAATATTTTATATTATTAAATAATACTATCAGTTTTTAAGTATAAAGTATTTTAAATCTATCTGTGCCAAAAGTAGATTAATAAAATTAAAGAATAAAAGAATAAAATATCTTTAATGTATAAGATTTTATAAATAAGTGTCATTTCTGGTAAGTGTGGTTTCTATCACAACAGAATGTTGAAATAATTAGAAAACTTAGTAGTAATTACTTCCTATTTTATATTAAAATATTGGAATAATAATGAAAGCACATAAAGATTATAAGAAAATATGCTTGAATAGTCAAATAATTTCACAGTGGAAAATGTTTCCAAATTATAAAAAAAAAAACACAATAAAAAGACTGATTAATTTAATTACATAAAATATAATACTCAGAAATATTAAAAGGTAACAAGATTTGTTAAAAATGCAACGGCATGGTGTGATAATTTCACCTGTAAATTTGACTATTTCAAGGTGTGCTCAGGTATTTGATTAAACATCATTTCTGGGTGGTCTGTGAGGTGTTTCTGGATGAGATTAACATTTGAATCAGTAGACTAAATAAAGTAGACAGCCATCATCAATATGGGTGGACCTCATCAAATCCCCTGAAGGCTTGAATATAATAAAAGGCTGAATAAGAAAGAATTATTTCTCTCATTATCTATCTGTCCTCAAGCTGGGGCCGTGGATTTCTCCTACCTTTAGACTCAAAGTTGGACTGGAATTTATGTCACTGGATTAGGAGGGTTTGGACTTCAGCCTCCATAATCATATTAGCCAATTCTTTACAACAAATCTCTTATAATAAATCTTATAATCTCTACACACACACACACACACACACACACACACACACACATGGTTCTATTTGAACTCTGGAGAATCTCTAATACACAAATGAACTTGAAAATAAAATGTCCGACTTAACAGAAAACATTTTGAAATTCTTAATAGGACTTGTAAATTAGAATATTTTAAATATATGAATCATGATAGAATGATAAATTATATTAAACTCAGAAAAAGAAGAAACAACAAATGATCATAATACATAAAACATTTCAATCTTTCTCATAATAAAAAATATTTAAACAACAAAGTTAAACTGTTCTTATACTATCAAACTGTCACTCCTTAAAATAAATGCTAAGCATTTATAGGAATATGATAATAAGAGAGCTCTTTTACACCATAGATAAAATGCAAAGACATATAAAGATTTTAAAAAGAATTTTATCCATGCTTTAATCTAGTAATTTGAAATCTGGGCATTAATCTTAAAAAAATAAAGCAATTTACATAGTGCTTTCTGTACTCTGTGCAAAAATGAATTTAACTCTCTTTATAATAGCAAAAGAATGGATGCTACTAAATAACTAACAAAAGGAAATAAATAAATCAATACATCTATTATCAAAAAGCATACATTTTTGAAAAATCTGTGAGCACAGATACATGGTTACAAGATAATATGTTTAAAGAAAAGGCTAAAGAAACATAAATGTAGCATGACCTGACATCTTATATATAAAGACAGATGAGAAAAAAAGAGACATTTAATAAAGTAATTACTAGGAAGAAATGCATCAAAATATTTTTTAAAAATCATGTTTATAAGTGAGAATCCATGTTTACCTTATTGTAACCTATACATTTTTGGGGGTTGAGCCAAAATTATGTAAGTAAACTCATGTTGTTTATACAAGTAACATATATTTGTCTCTTCTGTTCATCTTTGTATTCCATATACTTACAACAGTGTCTGGCCCACTGATTTCTCATAAATATTTGTTGAATGAATGAATCATAGTGATTGGGGAAAGAATTATGATTTTTTTAAAGGTAAATTTTAAAAATTCACAAGCACTCAATTGTCATTCAAAATGAGAAAAAAAATGTTTTCAAATACAATAGTAATTAAAAATTAATATACAATAATTTAGTATAGATTTGATATTTCTTCCTGTAGTAACCCATTTTTTAAAAAATAACCTATTTAAATTACTTTTTTGGTCTATTTTTTGTTCTCTGAAATTTCAATTCTGATTGTACTTTACATACACAAAGCCAAATCTTCAACGAGTATGTACCTGTTAAAGAATTATATGCAGGGCCAATCTTTCAATTGCAACATAGCTTAATAAATAGCATATAAAATGAATTAAGGAACTAAAAAAATAAAATAAAATCAATTAAGGAATTAAGCTAAAAAATTATTCAATTATTACCAATGAAATTAAAAGAAAAAGTTAAGAGAGAATGTGTTTAATTTATTGAGAATATAGTTTCTTTTAAATGCAAGGGAATTAATGTACAAAGAGTGTAATAGACATAAATCTTTCCATGTATAACATTAGTCACTAGGTTTTTTTTTTATTAATAATTGGCATAACACTAATTAATTTATTCAGGGGCTTATAAACAGGAAGGGTGTGAATAAAATTCATCAGTTGCTCATAGATCTGAAATCTCCAAATTATTCCTCCCATTCTAAACTAATTACCATTGTGCTGTACCCTAGGCCTACTTTGATCAAATTGAACCCATTTCACAATGACTTTCCCAGCCTATCATTGAAGCATAGTACACTCCTAAGTTCTGGACTATTATATAAAAACATGAATGTTGAGAAATGAGAAATTGAGCTCCATCTTAAACAGAATCTTCCTCTGTTTGAAGGAGCCACTGTCAGACTTAAAGAAAACTGTGCCCATTAAATATAGCACTTGATGACATTATTCATGAACAGTGCTCAAATAAAATGAAAAACAAAGACGTAGGTTTATTTGTCGGCAACAGATTACCATCACATTGTGTAAATGAGAATAAAATATTAATATAAAAAGGTTAATTTAGATGAATTCCTAATCTAAGAACTCCTGGTACCTCATGCTGAAAATGTCTCCCCCAAAGTCTTTTCTCTAGCATATAAATGGAAGACAGATTTATATGTTCTTTCTAACCCTGAAATACCTCCTGATGATAGCTTGTGATTTCAGTCAAATGAAAATTTAAATATACAGGCTAAACTACTATAGAGTGGTCATTCAATATGGTCATTAATCATTATGAGCAACGGGCCAGAAATAGAAATTTCCTTAGAGGCTTAAGACCTCATCAAAGTAGATGTTCACAATAGCACTGGCTTTTATTCTATTTTTATTCATAGAAATATATTACAATGAATATTTAATATGTACTGACTACTCATTACTCATCAGTAATAATGTTTTTAGATTGTGACTCAAATTTCTGAGTCTTAACTCTTTTGAAAACTAAAAACAATAGGCTAGCCCCAAAGCAATGTTACATACAACAAAGAAAATAGGACTAAAATTTTAAAAATAAAAATTAACTAATTATTCTTTTTACCATATCTATAACTATTACAAAATGAGATATGTAATTTAATTTATTTACTCTTTGCCCCCATTCAACACAATAATTCTTAGAGTATGATTATCTTTTAATTTTTTAGGTAAAAATTTGAGTATAACAACAATTAAATTGCTTAAGCTCACACATTCCTTAAGTTATGGATTCAGATACCAAACCGAATGCTATTTGACTCCAAAGTCAGTGCTCATTAAAGATACTCTGTGAACTGGACTAGATTAGACTTCTATTTTTTTTTTTTGATTTGAGGTCTTTTATATTGAGAGAAATATACAAATCTGACATAATTTGGATAGAGTATTGAAACAAGAAATAATAAAATATATGTTATTAAAATTAGGTTTTCACATTTTTGCTTCCTTTTTAATAACTTTTTAGCAGAACAGTGAGAATTTTCTCAGTTTCTATCCACAGAAAATGTTCTGGTGAGACTTGTTATAGAAACCTGTTACCCACTCATGGCAGGTTCCTAAAAAGCTGTAACCCTAAGATTTTTAGATAAATGATTATTGCTCTAGAAATAGCATACAAGCCATTATTACATAATAAAGATTAGTTGTGAGAAAGTAAAATTTTACAAAATTTATATTGACTAGATATAGCAAAAAATTTAGTTCCATTGCTCATTTAAAAAAATGAGAGAAGAAATAGAAATATTGGGAAATAGATTTTATTCTAGAACAGTAAAATATCATTAAATATCATTCATGAACCCTGAGGTCTTCAGGAAGCCATAAAAATCTGGGTTCCTGTTTTAGTGACATGGTAGCCAATTCATGGACCCTCTCTGGGTCTTAGATTCATCGATTGTAAAGTGTAGGCATACTTTCCCTCTCTCCAGGTATTTCTTGGAAGCAAATATTATAATTATTTCTAAGTCCTTTATAAACTCTAAAAGTTTGATTTCAATGCAAAATGATATGATGTTCTTAGAAAATTGTCAAGGACTACAGATATTATGTAGTATTACCTCTGTGGACATTTGAAAATGTCATTTTCTTTGTTAAAAAATGTTTTTAAAAGAGATTTCTACTATGGTAGATGTTATGAGCTGGATGTTTGTATCCCCCAAAAGTTTGTATGTTGAAGGCCTTACCCCCAACATGATGCTATTTGGATTTGGGCCTTTGAGAGGTAATTAAGGTTAAATAAAGTTCTGAGAGACTTGGGACATTCATGATGGGATTAGTGTCATTACAAGGAATATTTGAGATCCCAACACCACCACCACCTCTCTTTCTCATTATATAGGAGACAGAGAGCAGGTAGCCACCTGCAAGGCAGAGAGAGAGCCATCACCAGAAAGTGACCATGTTAGCACTTTGATCTTAGACTTCCAGACTCTAGAACTGTGAGAAAATAAATGTTTATTTTTTAAGTCACCCAGTGTATGGTATTTTGTGATGGCAGCCCTAGTAGACTAAGACAGTAAGACAGCCCTAGTAGACTAAGACAATAAAATGTATTATAATGATAATTTATTTCAATTTTGTAGCTAAAAACAAAAACAAAACTAGGACAGTATTGGGTTATTATGTCTAGAAATTATAGGTTTTGTCTAGTCTTAAAAAATGAAATTTATGTTGTGAATTTTATATCCGGAACTGTCAATCAGAACTAACTCATAGTTAAAAGAAAAATAAATAACTCTACATGTTTATTAGCAAGTGTAACAGTAAAGTTCTGAAGAGTGAAAAATATTTCATCATTAGCCAAAATTATTCAAGTGTAACTCAATCAAAGATAATATGTAGAACGCTGCCTTTAGAGAGACCACAGGACCAGAAGGTATCAGATGGACACAAGCCAGTTCTGAGCATTGCATGGTATGAAAATAATCTCAGCAATCTGATAGCTCTTTTTTCCACCTCTTCTTTCATATTAACACCTAGAGAAGTTCTCAAAGCTGCCCAAATATCATTTATGTTGAGGAATACTGTTTCTTTTAGGGCACTTGGACTTAAAACCCCACCAAGAAACTAGCATAAACTGTACATCAAGTGACTAAATCAAATTTAAAAGCAAATTTCTTATTTTTAACAGGTTAATGAGAGTAGAGAGACACCATGAATTCAAGACAATGTTATCCTTATAATATACACTTGAGAACAGAAATTAGCAGATGGAGACATCCTAGATAATAGTTTAAAAGGAAATTATGTTAATTACCTAATCTACTTCAATAGCCCTTTCCTCCATGATATACTTAAGTTGTTCTTTCAGCACATCCTGGAAATCTGCTACCTTCTAGATGTGGAACTAAAATAAATAATTCATATGGCTCACTTCATCTATATTTTATACAAAGAGACCATACTAACTTCAAATAAAAGATTGTGAAAAAATTACATGATTCGTGTTTGTGCATTAATAAGATTTCATTTTTATTTGTTAATTATTTATAAATTAATGCCTGAAATGAATCTATGCAACTTAATTTTGTTCTTTAATATAGTTTAAAAGTGTATGCTGGCTCTTTTACAAATTGTTTATCAGACCTTTTTAGGAGATATTTCACTGTTTCTATTAATGAATAAGTAAATTATAACAAATATTTTATAGTGCTAAAAGAATATAAAAATAACATATTAAAAAATACATTATTGCCCTGGATTTCAGATGAGAATATTGAGACTTTTTAAGTTAATCATCTAGAATTAAGATGTTTAACGAACTCAAAAGAAAGTATTTATTATATTGTGTTTAATCAAAACAGATTTTCTACTGAAAGAAACTGAATAAGTGATTCATAATCTTGATTCAAATTTTCTTTAGAAAATGTTTCATATATAGTTTTAGAAATAAAATATTCTCATTTTTTTATCATGCTTTTATGATTATGACCATAAACTATAAGTAAATGCATAAAATAATTGTCCATTTCCACAAAAGAAGAATTAATTTTTAAATTTCTATTGATTTTTTACTTCCTATGTTAAATGCTATGGTCAAATTTAGTGCCTGTAATTATTTGTATATATTTTTTTTAACTCTCATTTAGTATTATCTTGCTTTCAAAACCACAGCATAGTTTTTCTCTAACTACACTTTTTCCTTAAAAAATCATTTTATTCCAACATTGTTTCAATTTTATAAACATTTATTTTGAAGTAATTATAGATTCAAAGTTGCAAAGAAATGTATAGGGAGGTCCTGTGAGCTCTGTATCAGCCTTTCCCAATGGTGGTATCTTCTGTAAGTAAAGTACATCAAAAGCAGGAAGTCAGCATTACTTATCCATTCTTTTGCTGTGATAAAAGAGTTCACGAATTTTCTCTAAACCTTTTGCATTTTATGTAGGTACATTTCTACATGTGTAGGTGTATGGGTATGTGTGTACGCACATGTGAATGTGTGTATAAATAACTATGTTAAATACCTAAATATTAGCTATGTCTTCCTTCTTTCTTTTACATAATTTAAACACTCACTTACTAGTTCCACCATTTAAGAGGCTATTCTTAGTTAAATATCTTAATTATATTACATATATAATCATTCTTTGATTATTTGCCTTACTTTTTCTACAGGTAGGTTTTTTAGTAAAGGGTTACCTTTTTAACCTGATAATATGCATTCTTCATCCAGATTTAATAAAAATGTGGTGAATTTCACATCATCTTAGGTGTCTAAAAACATCCCGAGGAGCTTTGCATTGGAAGAATTCTTCAGGAATTTGTCTACTTTTGAAGAATCTAGAGCAAACACCTCATGTAAAGTTTTTGAAAATCAATAATAATAAATAACATACTGTATAGTTTTCTCCTGAAATTTTACTTATAGCTTAATATTTCATTGTCATTTCTAGTACTAGTTATCAATATCTTTACATGACAGTATTTATAAGGTAATTTTTTACACCATTAATTTTATAGTTTTCTAACAATACTATGGATAGATTTCAAATTCCAGTAGTTCTGGAATCAATTATTTATAATACTGATGGAAAATAAATGATAAAACAAAACTCCTATTTTTTTCTTTCTATTTATCTGCCTAAGTAATCCTGTATTTGATATCCAATGTGTTATATTTTACATACGCATCCCCTTAATTAGACATGGGTAGGGAGGTACATATTTTATTTTAGGCTAAGACTTTCTTCAAAACTAGTTCTGTTTATGAAGCATAATTAGTCTGACAGCAGGTATAAAGAACCTGGCATCTTTAGTTTTGTGTCTGGAAGGAATCTTAGAGAAAAAAAATTACATTTGGATATGGGCAATATTTTCTGTTTTGAAGATGTAAACCAAGACAAGACAAAGTAAAATATAGGGCAAATAGCTTTATATCCATTCAAGCTTTACTATCCTTACCTTATTGAGGTCTTCAGGAATGATAGGACATGTTTACAGGCAATCTGGAAATGGATAAACAGAGAAAAATATACCATTGGTCAGTCTTTTTCACAGGATCAAAGAAAGTCTTGACAAATTGGTGATGGTAAGTAAAATGGAGGGATGGCAGAGCAGCAAGATTAGGAAATTTTATGCACATTTAATATTTCCAACATCTACACAAATTTGGCATTATAACTCTTATTTTTAAAATACAAAAAAAGTTAAATTCAGAAAAGTTAAATAATTTACCTAAAGCTACAAAGGTAAGTGTGCTAGATATTCATCATCAACAGATATTTGACCTATCACCTCTACCCTCTCACTTACCTAACCATGGGGCATTTCTGCATTCTACAGCTGATACTTTTCTTTCCATATCATTACGGTCCATTTTGTGTGTGCTTCAAGAACCTCATTTGATGTTTAGAAGTTTGAGAGGAGGCTAATAAGCATTCTGGACTACTGACATGGCAGAGTTGTTGAGTGTTGAAAAAAATTTCAGGGGATACGAAATTATGTTTCTGTTAGATAATAAGCAGGCCCTACAGGCAGCATGTACCTAATGAGGCTACTGAAGCCCTGCCCACCAACTACAAAAATGGCCTCTGTGTTCACATGAGGCATTTGTAATATGCTCACTTAAACGACAAAGAATGAGACACAGGACATGCTCATTTTCAAGGTATCAAAATGTGCTAAGCCATCTCTATATCCTATTTACTCCTTGCATATCTCTCCTGAGTCATCAGGATCTACTACATATGGTCCCCCTATGGCCAGAGACCTTCATCTTGGAAGTAGAGGACGGCATAGTGTTGTCTCCATTTTCCCCTTTTCATTTTCCTATCTTGCTATGACAATAATTGAAAACTCCTGTCCTCTGAAGTGTCTTTCCTTTTAGCTTGCAAAAGTCTTACTTGGAAAAAAAAATAACAAAAACAAACCCAACATTATTTTCCTCCTTTATTTTTGCTCTAACACTTCTAATTTGCCACCAGGCAATATGAATTTTTCTGTCTACCAGACAAAAGCTTTGAGAACTATGGAAGAGAAAGAAAACACAAAAGTACATATTCTAAGATCATATGTAGCTACATGCATTCAGATAAGGGATAAAAGTATTCATACACACATGCACATGAAAACATTATATCAAAAATATGCATTAGAATATGAGATCCAAAGAGGGCAGGGACAGGGCCTACTTTCACATTTTTGTGTTTGCAAAACATTTAAGGGTACCTATCACCGAAAAAATAACTTTCTTCAACAATTGTAAATCCTGGTGTACAACTAAGACATTTGGTTCGTATGTCCTAGGTATTTTCTGCTGGCCCCTCCAGATCCGCTTATCACTCTTCACTGCTATTCTCTGTGCCATGTGGCAATAACCCCATGGACTTCATCAAAGAACTGTCTTCCTCTCTGGTTTCCAGTTTCATTCAATCACTGGGTGACTTTGGAAAGAGAATGAAAGATGAGAAGAAATATTCTCCTTCCCTGAAGGGTCATCAGAATTTGTTGATGTTTTCTACCAAAGACCACAGCTACTGTCAGGGGAGGGAATGCATTTCTCAGAGCTGCAGTTCTTACTTGACCTCAGTGTAAGATCTCAGTGACTGTTCCCTCCAGTTACATCTGAACTCTATGAATGGTGGAAACTCCAAGTAATTTAGGTCAATCCTTGATAGTTCCCATTAATTCTAGACATATCTTCATAATAGTTCCTCTGTTAAATCCCCCTCATATTTAATGACAAGTGTCTTCCAGCAGGATCCTTAATGGTACAAGTTACCTCTTTTATTTTTCTATAATTCCTTAAGTCAGACTTCTACTTTAGTCCACACTCTCACTTAAATAAACCAGAGTATCATAATAGTATTAGTTCTTTCAAAAACAAGAACTCTTTCTGAGATTCTCTATTTGTCAAGATTTTAGGAGCTCCTGTTGTATTTTCTCTATTCAAAGCAAAAATGGTGTCAGATAAAGGGCAAAAACCCAGAAGATTGTAGATAAAAGGAGAGATTATAAAACATGATGCACACAAATACTTTTGAAAGGTGAATCACACCTTGCAGAAAAGAAGTAGGTGAACAAAAAGTACTACAAAAATTCTCCTGAAACAACCTTGCTGTGGCTGCATATAAAAGTGACATTATTCCTTTCTCTCCACATAATTTGCAACTTTCTTTATCATTTACTTTTTTTCTACTAGTGATAATAAATATGTTAGTGATAAGAACCACAAGTCTCATTTTAAAAACTCTTTTCCTTCTGAACCTACACAGACTTCTCTTTTCCTCAGTTTCTCCAAAGAGTTTTAAGATCACTTTCTTTCATGACAGATTCCTTTTTATCCCTATTGCTACTATATGATCCTCCTCTGATTTTTCAAATTGGGTTATTTTCAATTCAGACTACTTATCAAGGCACAATATTCTACAATCTTCTTTCTCTACTCCTTGTAACTAGGCAGAGTTTCTGCGGCCCTCCACAGACCTCAACTATGCTCCTAATAGTCGTTTCAAGTTTTCAAACCTCACTGGAGAAATGGGATAATTTGAAGTATAATGTAAGGCAGTGTACCCGCAAGTAAAATTACCTTCCCCGGCCCTCACAAGGGACAGAGTGAACTCAGGAGTAAGTGACTGAAAGGAGGTTATTTTCTTCTCGGATAGCAGAGATTTCACAAATTAAGTTAGTGTTCAGGGATTACTTCATAAGGAAGTCAGAGGCATCTATTATTAGCCATTTTCCTCTATTCTTCTAACACAATCATTACTTGTGTTATATACTCTCCAACATTATTTCTAATGTATACCTCATGGAATGAGTATAAATTCTTAGAAACAAAATTATATCAAATATATAAATAGAATAAAAGAGAAAGTATAACCAAGTCAACTTTGATAAGCTTTGAGCTATATTCCTCACTTTCTAATTCAATTCAAATGTAGGCTTGCAAATTGCTTTATCCCAGTGTTCAATAATGTTTTTCATTTTTACAGTGTTGGACAATTGCTGCTCAGGAATGAACCAAGTAACTCTATTTATGTGAGATATACGTTTTAGTTAGTTTAAGGTTTAAGGCTTTAGAAGAAAGTTGAAAGCCACTTACGTGTTGATTTTGCAATTAATATCCTGTTATAGTTAGGTTAATTACAATTAATTATTTACACCAAGACAAGAGAAAAATATTCAGTTTATGTTAAAGCTGATAAAACTGACTAAAAGCTAAGTAAAATAATGTGAATTAATCTCTTATTAAAACTTACCCTTTATCTTAGAATTCAGATCAATTTAATTTAATAACGGTGATTTTTTTTCTTAATTGTTCACTTCAATTCATTGGAAGACATTGAGAAATTTGTCAATAGCTAAATGGAATTTTCTGATTAATAGATATAGTTTCAAAGTAAATTGTCTTTTAAATATTGTGGCTTAACGATGAGTATCAGTTTTAAAACAGATTAATAAATATATGGGTAACAACTAAAATTTATCATTATGTATCAAGTATTGTTCTAAGTGCCTGACATACCATTTTAATGAATCCTCAATATTATCTTAGAATATGAGTCATCATTATCTCATTTATAAATAGAAAGAATGAGACTTAGAGGATTAAGTAATGTGCCAACATTAGCAGATTTGACATTCATAAAGATATCTATCCCTATTCATTTCTATCCAATATGCAAAATTTTAAATACATTAAAAATTTCTTACATGATTTGTAGTTTTTTCAAAATCCCAAGAATATCAATGATATATTTTAAATCAGTATTCAGTTATCTCAGAAAATACTTTTCTCTTTGATTTATTGCATTAGTGCAACTCTATCAATTGATGGACATGATTACAAGAGTTTTAAAATAAAACTGTGTTTTTGGCATGCATGAATCAGTTATTTAATAACCAAGTATAGAATGTTTAAATCCTAAAATAACAATTTAAACATCACCACATCTTCACAAGTGCTATTTTTAAAAAAAATACAAGTTTAATTGCTTTCATTGTTTGAATTCTTAAACTTGAGGGTGTTTGATGTATTCATATTTCTAAGACAAAATAAGCGTAAATTACAAGACAAAGTTAAAATTAGAGGTCTTGTCTCCATTTCAAAGGAGGGCAGATGTATATAAACACCTACTCAAATTCTCTTTCAATTCATTTTGGCCTTGATCCCATTTAGTCTAAACATTTTATCCAGGGCTTGCATTTGGCTGAGACCAATAACTGGTTATACTGTTTTTTTTTTTTTTTTTTATTCTAGGATAGTCATCCTATTTGATTTTCTTCTAGAACATTTTTTATTTTTAATAAACAAATTAATTTTGATTAATATTTTTTTCTGTAATGATTGTAGTTTACACAGAAATAAGAAACTCTATTGATGAATGTTATTAAAGATTAACATATTTATGAAATATATGCAGTAAACTAAATTAGAAGAAAAATGAAAGAGTGTTTGTAATACTTATCCAAAATAAAGGCGAAATCCAAAATATATAAAGAACACCTAGAAATTAAAATGCAAATACTATTGAACCTAAAAAAAATGCACAAAAGTTAAAAACCAACTAACTCATAGTAGAAGAAACATAAATTTTCAATACATGTATGAGAAGATTATCCATCTCATGAGAAACCTGGAATACAAAACTAAAATGGCAAAAATATTTTTAACATTTATGTTTCAAAAATAAATAGATGGATAATATCTAGTATAGATGAAGTTTGGGGAAAATATCCTCTTTAACATTTGCCAAAATAAAGAGACTGACAAAATGTAGGATGGCGAATTTTGAGAAAATCATTAGCCTTGTATCCTGTAAAATTGTGGAGAAAATGTGATATAATATATTTGGAGATCACTTAGTTTCTAAGTATTAAGTGTAAACTAAGTGTAAAGTTAGTTTTCCCTAACATTAAAAATGGGCAAAATTTTTTTTTTGATGTCTAATATATATAATATAGAGAAATACTGTCATTTGTGAACAATGAAACATATAAGAAAATTTATTACATCATTATTTTATGAGCAAATTGTTTTAACAATCAATGTGTTAAATGGCTAAACGAATACCAAGACATGGTTCAAATGAATGAAATCAATCTAAATACATTTATATAGAAAGATCTGCAAGATATGTTTTAAGAGATAAAGCTAATAATCAGAACTATATATGAGATATATTTGTATGTAGATATAGGTATCTATATGTAGATATCTATCATTTATAGATATAGGTAATATATAGATAAAACACATATGTTGATTACAGTGCATATTTACACATCCTTTATGTAATAAATATTTAAAATTAGACTAGAAAAAGATCTTGTTAAGAATTCTATTTTTTCTTTTAAGTACAGTTTTAGAATGACATACAAAAATCTTCATAATAAAATGTATTCTAAATTGTTTTAAGAGAAAATATATAGTATTTTTTTCTATTCATTTAAAAATACTTGCCATTTTTCTAAAATAGTATATAAGTTCTAGTCAGTGGAATTTATGAAAAACAAGCTAGAAAAGCAAAGGTTACAGGATTTTTGCATTTGACAGTCTTTAGTCTTCTCTCAGCTTTGACTGAAGTCAATGATCCAATGTTTCTGCCCTGTTATGTTCAGCAGGGTTACTTCAAGAACACATTATAAAGAAGATATGTTTGCCTTAAGTTTAACACACCTATTTCCTTCTTTAGATAAAGCAATCGTTTTCAAAGATGTTTTGACAAACAGAATACTCTGGGAAACTTCTTCCTAATGTAGCTATCTGGAAATTCTGACTCAGAAAGCCTGTGATGACTTCAGCAGTCAGTCAGTCAATCAATAAGTGTGTGTGTGTGTGTGTGTGTGTGTGTGTGTGTGTGTGTGTGTGTGTGTGTGTGTGTTTCTGGAAGATAGATATAAATATCTAAGAAGTCCCCAAGTGATTGTGATGCTCTGCCAGATTTTAGAAATCATGCACATTGAATATAATGGGTGGACAACCTGGTGTTAGCGTTTTCAGAGTCTAAATATACTACTGCTCCAGAGGATGGTGGAATGTTGTGTTTTTGAAGTTGCATATGAGACCCATATATTAATGGTTGTCATGGGTTGAACTATATGCCCAAAAAATAGGTTGAAATTCTAACATGCTCCATCTCCCCAACCAGGTACCTGTGAATGTAAACTTATTTAGAAATAGGGTCTATTCAGAATATGATCAAGTCAGGATGTCATTAGGTTGGGCCCAAAGAAACACAGACAAAGGGAAGACAGTCATATAAAGACAGGCAAAAATTACAATTAATGCTGCTGCAAACCAAAAATAACTGAGGCTATGAGAAGCTAGAAGAGGCAAGGAAGAATCCTCCCCTAGAGGCTTTGAAGATCAGGTCAGATGGCCCTAAAGATACTAAATAGACCCTCATTTTCAACTGAATTTAGTGGAGCAGAAGACATGGGGGTTACATATGTTAGTTATGACTCTTCTTCAAACTGTTTAAGTTCTTTATGGATATTTGTCATGTCTGAATTGAAGAGAGTTTACAATCAGTGTCGTATATAGGCTTGTATTTTTAACAGTGAAATGTTGACCACTTAAGTATGAAACTTCTCTAATCTTCAATTTTCTCACATATTATATATAATTATTAATGTATATTTCAGTGTGGCTTTGGACAATTAGGAACAATATACATAAAAGAGCCAGACACTGGAAGATAGAAAGCCCATAAAGTAATGATTGGTTAACACTAGCCATTGTAGAACTTGTTCTTTTTTGTTACTTTGTTTTCTTCTACTTTCATCTGCCCAAGCAACTTACAAATTTATGAACCATTTGGATAACACTTACATGAGTGCCATTGAAATGTGTTGGCTACAACCCACAATTAGAAATTTATTTTACAATGAAACTGTGTTGAAATTGGCTTCAACCTTAACATTTGGCCAAAAGCAAAACAATTTATTTGGCTTTGGCTTCAGCATTCAAAGGCTGTTAAGTAGCTAGTCAGGCATGAGCGACAGGGGAACAAAGGACTAGGGACCCAGCTCTGTAACCATAGAAACTTCCCTGGAAGACCTTTCTTAAGGACCTCACAGAAATATCTCTCTTTTAGGGTTATAAATTACAAATCCTATAGCACAAAGACCATAAAATCTGCTGGCCTAAACCAGCTGCAAACACATGCGCAAAAAGTATGGCCCACAACTTCAACCTCATCACACCATCATTATAATATCATGACTATGCCTGGGAGTTCATGAATCTAATTATAACAGACTGAATTCTGGGTAAGCACAGACACAGTAGGCAAAGTTATGTAGCAGCCAGGTGTCAATCAAGGTGACTTCACTTGCCAGTCACCTAGGAATGTCTTTGGGACCACACCATTATGAACTCCAAATATAATGCAGACCTCTCTCTCCCCTGGGGTTACAACTCTCCTTCTTCCCAGGCTGTAACCTGTACTGCCCTCCTTTAGGGTACGTAACCTCATTTTCACGTGGCTGATCGGTTTTAGGTTTGACCCATCTTTTACATCATACTGTGTTTTTAATAAATGAATATTTCTGATATTCACTGAATTAAAATTCATCTCTTCAGCAGTGAAAATAACCTAGAAACTTGTTGGTTGCTCCAAAGGTAACAATGCCAAATAAAGGTATATACTTCAGTGTAATTTTTTGGCCAGTGTGAGTTTTAGCTTGTGTGTGATTATCATTATTCTGTGGCATTCACACATTATTTATACAAATATGTACATACATGTATACAAATTATGTAATTATATATACACATATATAATTGCATACACATGTATTTATAACAATATGACAATTATAAAAATATAAATAATACAAAAAAGACATGTCATGTGGACCCCTGTAGGTTTACTCAACTAACACTATTCACTTCAAACAACATGAAGCTTTATCTGTCATCTCCTTTTTACATTTTCTTAGAGAAAAAAAAAATGTGCTCTTTATTTTGTCTTGTGAGCTCATCTTCTCACATATCTCTAACATAGAATGTTTTTTCTTATTATATTACCATACTCTTTCTCTTCTTCCTTTAACAATTCCAGATTATTTATGTTTGCATGACAAACCACCGTTCAGCTTAATGGCAGAAAGCAACAACATTTCATCCCTCAGCATTTTGTAGGTCAGTTGGGTGAATCTTCTGTTGCTTTCACTTGGGCTCAGCCATGCAGCCCTGTTTAGCCTGTCTTATCTTGGCTAGAAGGTTCAAGATGGCCTCATTCACACAACTGCCAGTTTCTACAGGAGTCTCAGTTTGCTTTCATGTGTCTTCTCATCTCCCGATAAACTAGCCTGGCTTCTTAATGTGATGGCTTCAGGGTAGCATCCAAGAGTCTAAAAATGAAAACTGTAAAGCCCCTTTAGGCAACTCGTAGTGCCACTTCTGCCACCTTGTATTGCTCAAAGCAAATTATAAGACTATCCCAGATTCAACGGTGGAGAGGGAATAATGGCATCTTTTTATGGAATGAACAAACAAAATACACTAAAACTACTACAAGTCATTATCTTTAACTTCCAGAGTATATATGCTATTTCACAGACCAGGCAAGGCTAATTTTCAAGGAAAATTCTAGGAAGATGGTATATTTCAAGAGCAAAGGCTAAATGAACTTGAATTAATAATTCTTCAAATTCTTACTCCGCCTACTAAACCAAGAAAAAAATGCTTAAAATCTGGGAATACAACGGTAATTAAGATAATTTCTTGTTCTAATGATAAATACAGCAAATTCTCCATAGATACACTAAGTACCAATGAAATGATGCATGAGGTTGATGAAGGGAAAGTATTTTAAACTTTTTGATGTAAGAAAGCATTTAATTTTTTTAAAAGCATGTAATTTTAATAAATTTAGCACAGAGATAGAATTTTTTTAGAAACTTTTCTGACTTAAAATAATTAAAGGCGTTACATGAGGCAAAAATATATTACATTGTAAAGCAATAACATTTCTTCAACTGTTGAAGATAATCTTCAAAATGCATCATGAATCATTGCTATTATGAAAAGAAAAAGTTGATAGATGAACTCATTTTGAAAAATATATAATGTAGAAATTCCTATTTATGATATATAATAGTTTTACCATATAAAACATTTGCTAACTCAAAATGTAAAGGCAAAATTTTATTTATTATAAAATTAATCTATGATTTTTTCTCTAAAGTCTCCCTTCAAATTATAATTATATCTGAATGTCAGAAACCTGAAAGAGCAGATATTTAGGTTTTAATACAAATAGTATAAGCCAATATAGACAGAAGTTAAAAAATATTTGAGCAATTATAAATGTTTTACCATTTATCTGCTATCCTGAATTAAATATACATATGTATTCATTAAGTTTTAGTTTAATGATATGAGTGACAACTTTATATTATTAAACCAATCTAAACATTCTACAAAACATATAATTTAGAACATTATAAATTATATAATATTTATAAATTGGTTTATAAACATTAAACATCTATATTTGTAAATTTATTTCTTTAATGACTAGAAAAGATACTTCTATAACTAGTTATTAGTTGTTCCACATATTTTGACACTCAACTTTAATTTTAAATCAGTGACATTTTGGTTTTTAAATAGTTTCTAATCTGATTTTTAACTTACTACTTTATTTAAAAATAAAATCTAGTAGAGTTGTTTCCTTATTTTTTTAATATCTAAGGAAATTCTATATAGTTTAAAAGAAACACATTTTTAAAACAACTAATTTTCTGACCTTACCCAAGAGAAAACTTTAAAATTTTTCTTTTGTAATAAAATATTTTTCAAGTTATGCTAAGTTGTATTTTATCTGCATAATGAAGAAAAATATAGAGTATATGAAGTTATTAGAAACATTTCACTGTTGTTTATTTTTAAATAACAACTTTAACACCTACTTTCATACTTCAGTGGTGATTTCACACATTGTGTAAGTATAGTGTCAATGAAAGCCAATGACATAGATTATTATTGAAAGGTATATTTAAAGTGAGAAATAGAAACTCTATGAATTTAGCAAACCTGATGGAATATCATCCTTGGCATCTACTAAGTATAATGCACTGTGAGAAGCAGATATTGAGCTAGAGATAGAAGTTGAAAGGTTTACTGGGAAGCAAAAGAGAGGAAGCAATATCAAGACAAGGGAAACTGGCCACAGGGATGTAGACCTGGGGTCATATCTGTCAGCCCAGTGAGATACTATAGAGCAAAGACTGCACATTAGAGGTATTCCCTGTTGGCATAAATGTCAAGGCCTTTGAACTACATCCTTGCAAATTAATGAATGAGGCTATCTCATAAATAGGGGACTTCAAATCAAAAGTTGAGACACAGCCTAACAAAACTAACAACTGTAGGCCGACTACTAACTAACCTTGCTTACTGTGGCTAGACAGCAAGTCAGTCTCTCTTCCTTGACATCCATTAATCAAGACTCCTCATTTTAACCTTTCCTTTCTAGTGCTCCTCTGCAACCCAACTCTAAATTTGCTGTCCCTCTGTTTTAGTGTATGCCCTTACTTTCTCTAGATCTCAGTGAAATATTTTATTTATATTTTCATAATTGACAAGAAATATAATTCTGAGATGCCTTAAATTAAATCATTTAATTTAGGAGTCAGAAAGAAGAGACAGGGAGGTTAACCAGTTTACAACTGCAGGAGAAAAACAATAAAAGACTGCTTACAATCCTGAGTGTATGTTGAAACTTTTAATTAACTTCCAAGTGGCTATTTCCCTGGTTATCTAAAGGGACTAGTCAGGTTCCACCGATCCCAGCAGCTTGCACTTCCTGTTTACACATGAATTGTCCAGACTGTTGCTCATCACCAATCTGAAGAAGCAAACACTTCTTTCTTACAGACTATGCGCCTATCCCAGAACAAGTCTCCTTTACCTATAGCTAATATAAATCCTTTCAAAACAACTTATATCTTTCTTCTCCTTACTCAATGTATGAAAAGAACCCTTCATCTCCAGGATGGTAGACAAGTTTATCTTTTCTGCCTAGCCTTGCCGCTGCTGGTTTTGACTTCATGCCCCAGGACATGGTCTTTTTCTGGCTAGCATTGTGCTCAATAAAGCCTTTCTTCCAGAAAAGCTTTTTTGGCCATAAAATTTTTTGTTTAATAATGTTATTTATATGCTATTTATTTCTATGCTAGCACATTCCCCTCTTGAATTTGAAACTCCTCTATAACTCAGTGTTTCAGACCTAATAACTACGAGAACTCTGGACCTGCCTCTTTAAGCCTACTCCTCCCCTTGTCTTGTAAGCTTTTGTTCCAGTCAAAAACACAAGGTTTATGAACTGCTTCTTCCTTACCAAACCCTCACACACACTTCATCCATTAAAAGGCCTTTGTCTCTGACTCAAATCATCCATCATTTCTCTTCTCCTCCACTGACAGTTCTGTGGTTCAAGAAAACAAATTTTCTCTCCAGAACTGCCAATGAGCTATATTATTTGGTTTTCCTGATATCAGACTTCCCTTCTCATCTAGTCTCCACAAAGCATATAGAATGATCTTTCTTAAATAGTAAATTTCTTAACACTCTTTATTTATTTTTAATTTTATTAAATTTATTAGGGTGACATTGGTTAATAAAATTATATAGGTTTCAAGTGTACAATTCTTAACATCCTTAATTACTTTGATTTATACTTAGAGAAAACAAATCATTTAGCATTACCTGATAGCTCCTGATTAATCTGAAACAGCCTCTCTTTAATCTCATCCCTTGCTTTTCTACTGCCTTGTTGTGGTCCCACAACTCTGGTCTCCTTTAAGTTCTCTGAATCAGTCACTTTGGGACTTCTACCCAGAAAAGAGAATGAGCAGACCTCATTACACCCACCCCTGACATGTTAAAGCTATGTGAAGATGAGCAGGTCACTTAGTTTCATTTTGAATTTTGCTTTTCTCATATGTAAGTAACCTTCTTCAAGGAAGAGTTGTGCGATCTTATAGAGATACTATAGGAAAACACACTCTATGAACTTTAAGCTCTTCCATAAAATTACACTACTACATTTGATCATATTCTGTATCCTCGGAAACTTAGGTAAAAAACAATTTTTAATATTTCACTAGACTTGGTAAAAAAGTAATTTTGGATAAAAATTGATATATTTATTACATTATTTATGTTAATGATTAAAAATTATAAAGAATCCTAGTTTATAGAAGATTTAAAAGATGCCAGGATTAAAGCCTATGTAAATAGCTTCATACTTTGCAAGGAATACTATACACAGAGAACTCAACATAGAAAAAAGATAAAATTATGTCAGAAAATATATAATACAAAGGAAATGGTTATCCACTTTCTACATCTTCAGTGTAACCAGAACTGCCTGTTAGCTGGTCAGTGAGGCAGTGTGGGATCCCTCTGCTGTAAAGAAAATGTCTCTTTAGCCTGAAGAAATTGTTTGGCATTTTTTGTGGAATGGATATGCTATCATTGAATTCTCTTATTTTTCCTCTGTCTACAATATCTTTATCTTGTCATTCCTCAAGATTATTTTTGGTGTATATGGAATACTGGATTGACACTTCTTTTCTTTCAGAACTTAAAATATGTTGTTTTATTACACGTACAACAGTCTTTTTTATAAGAAATTCTCAGTCATTTGAATTGTTGTCCCAATTCATGAAATGTGTCTTTTTTTGGGGGGGTGCTGTTTGCAAGGATTTGTTTCTTTATCTTTAATTTATAGTGTGTATAAGATATGTCTGAGAGTGGTTTTCTTTGATTTTATTCTGTTTGGTATTTACTCATTTTCTTGAATCTGAAAATTTGTCTTTCGAAAATGGTTTGCAATTATTTTAAAAATGTATATTTTCTTCTCTTCTTCTGAAACTTCAATGACAAAAGTATTATATATTTAGATATTATGTCAGTAGACTTTGAGACTCTGTTTTTCTTTTTTCTATTTTTCCTCCCTCTGTTATTTAGCTTGGATGCTTTCTATTGACATAAAGTTTACTGACTCTTTTCTCTATTATTGTCATTCTTCTTTGAGACTATTCAGTAAAATTTTTATTTTAGATATTATGTTTCCACTTGTTCTCTTTTATAGTTTCTATTTTTTTTTTTTACTAAAATATATCTTTCCATTCATTTCAAGAGTTTTTACTCTTACGTCACAAAACATGGTTAAAGCTGCTTTAAAGTTTATGTCTGATGACTCTAACATTTGGGTCATTTTGAGCTGGTATTTGTTGCCAGAGCCCGCTGGCTAAGATGGAACAGTTCCTGAGGGGGGAGTGAGGATTGAGAAAGATAGAAAAAAGAGAGACAAAAAGAGACAAAAGATAGAGTCTGGAGGGCTAACAGTGAATACTGCCTCCGGAGTTCATTTAGCACAACATATATATACCCTTGGAAGAGCAATATCCACACATATGCAAATGATCGCTGACCTTTACATAAGTTCTCCCAAAATATTCTTGTTTCCGTTTTGTCTCTTATTCCCTGGGGCAAAAAACATTCAACATTAAGCCAAACTTCCTCCTTCAGTAAAGGAGCTATTCATTAGGGCAAATTTCCTCCTTCAGTAACAAGCTATCCATTAATGAGCCCACCTGCTCTGCAAACTTCTAGCTTGCAGGCAACTCCAACCCTGTCTGCAGGGCATTCATCAAGAATGGCTCCCAACAATTTGTTCATTTGGGAGAGACTCAAAAAGGCATTTTTAATAAGCACCGCAGTGACTCTGATGCAGCCATTTATAACATTAGAAATAAATAGACAATGCAGAATGTGGTAGGAGACCTTACTTATCTATTAATGATTTTTTTAAAAGAAAAGAGATTGATAAAGACATTATCTCCCAAAAGACAACAGAATTATCCTCCCTTAGAATGTCCATCATCATTTGTAAAGCACTTCCCATAATCTTTTTGATGTAATTATATGTTTGAAACTCTGATTTCTTTATCCAATAGACATACACACATACCTCAGTAGTTTAAGAGGGATAAACACTTTTTTTTGTATTATTAAATATCCTTGATTTAAATAATCTAACATAAGAAAATATAAGAAAGAGAACATTCTGCATAATTATAAACCTCAAGCACACATAAGAGGACATATTTAGATTCTGGCATACATAAAGGCCCAATTTTAATCTGATTTGTACTTTCTGTAGGAAGAACAGTAATAGAATTAATAATAAACAAAGAAATGTTCACAGAACAACTCAAATTTTTTTAAATGTAAAGATATTATTTATTCTCTGGATACGAAAGAACCAGCTGGAGCTGCTGATCTCAGTAATTACAATCTCATCAAAAACCTTAGAATAATGAAAAAATGCACAAAAAAAATATATTCTAGTTTTTTCCTTACAAAATTATAGCATATAGAAGCAAAGTCTATCGATGCTCTTCATTTACGTGAAAAATTTAAGTTGGTAATCTATTGTCTACATATAAACAACAAAATTTCAATCACCTTTACTTTTTCGGCTTTAATTATTTTGAGATGTGGATATATATCCATGTAATGAAATCCCTGATATATCTCCTCTGCCTGAATGGCTTTTCTCACCAGCAATTTTTAATCTTCCTAAAGCTACTAATCCATAAAGAGTTATTCTACCACAAAGACTGCTAAATCTCTAGGCAGAAATAATATAGAATGCCATTGTTTTGTTGTGACATTTTTTCATTCAGTTTAGTCAAGCAACAAATATTTATTTAGTGTCTACTTTATGCAAGCACTATGTTAAACTCTAAGACAGACCTGAAGAAACATTCATAAACTTGGTCTTTTTTAGAAACACTTAATTTCTTCTACAGTCATTGAGTATGTACTATATATGCACAAGGCACTATGCTATGTATACGTGTGTATACATGTTATTATATTATTATGTTACATATATACACACAGAATTTCAATTTATATTTATTGGAAACAGTAGAAAGAGCTTAAACTTTACTAATAATATACATGGAGATATTATAGATATAAGCATTACATAACAAAAATTGGGAGAAACAATATGTTATAGAATTCACATATACCTATCCTAGAAATATCATACTGAATTTTAGTTAGTTTTTTCCTCAGAGGGGGAAAACTGCCTTTTTAATTATTAATATGCCTCCTGCTGTATTTAGCAGAGTTGCAAAAGCTTAAATTAATTAATAAATTCTGAAAAATGACAGTTACACAAATATGGAATAGCCTTCTAAGGTAGTAAATTCTACTTCAAAAGAGTTGTTCAAAAAGAAATTTTGAGAAAATATCAAAATGATTCTAGAAAGTAACATATTGAGTCAGATAGTTTATCTGACTAGGAATATTTTATATTCCTAGTTTATCTATAGTAATCCTCTTTGAATCATAATTATCATTTTATTTATTTTTTTATAAATATTATATGAATAGAAAAGAATATCTCTGTCCCTTACATGAAAAATATATATTTTAACAATATATTGTTGTGTATCATTTATTACCCCATCATTTGAATATTTTTCTTTTAAAACATATGGTTACTAAAATGTGTATTATTATCCTTGAACAAAGATTGTCATTATATACTTTGTCATTTTATATATGACCAAGCCAGTTTATAAAGCAGATAATAAGTACCTATATATCTTCAGATATAATCCACACATTCCAAACGTATATAAAGCAGACAAAAGAAAGTGAAATGGGCAGAAAGAAATAAGGAAAGGAGCAAAACAGGTGCAAGGGACCTGCTAGGACCAAATTTTTAAAAACAATTGTCTGAAAAACAAACAATTGTATGCACATGGAATCTTGCATAAGAATATAAAAGCTGCATCTCTTGTTTAACACAAGAACATGGAACACAAGGTTCAGTGATATTTGGTAGAAGTCCTCCTAAAATTTGTATCAGAGGTGCATGGGAGGCAAAGCTACACACATAAGCTACACAGACTAGCAATTTCTACAAAAAGCAAGTTTCTCTGTGACCCCAGAGGAGCTTATCAGCTGAACAGCCTAGAAGGCTAATGTGGCCCTTCCCTGTCCCAGACTGAACCTCCTATGGCCACAGCAGAAAATCCAACTCCTTCATTTAGCAGAAGTGAAAACAAACTGACAAAGACATTTTTTAAATGCAACAAAAAAATATGTAAAAAATGAAGTAAACTCACCCAACAAAGATGTTGCCATAGCATAGAATAAATTTATGATAAACATTTTGCTATGAAAAAATGAAAACAAAATTGTAAAGCCACAATCACCCCTGTTAAATGTTATGAAGCAAAAAATTAAGAATTCAGAGTCAAATGGCAAGATAAGAGGATTTGAAAAATGAACTGCAAGACATACACACAAAAAAAAATGAAATTAAGACTTAAAATCTGGGAATTAACATGTGTCATACTTAGCCAGGGTCCCTGAAACAAAATAAAATTGATCCTAAAGGAAGAGAAATGTGCAAACATATTGTTTAGAGTGCAATTTCAGAAAAGCAGAAGTTAGAGAAAAAGGGAATGAAACAGAGAGGAAGAAAGAGCCAAAGTAGCAGAGCATTTCACTTAACTGGCTAAAGTAGCATGACAAGCATTCTGTCCTCCTTTTCCTGAAGAACACTTTTCTAGTGGCTTTATTGGATTCTTAGGAAACGGGAAAAAAATATCTTATCAGTCAAAGTTTTCTCCGTAGGGCCTCCACTCCCCCGTGCTTCTGAACTGCACCATCAGGCTGCCCAACAGCTGCTGATGAAGCTAATGCCCAATACAGCAGTGACGGCATCCTGGGCCCTGTATAGGTCAGTGAACTCCCCATCTGCCCACTGCTGCCTGCAGGCTAATAGGCCTGGTCTGGTACACATGGATGACAAAGCACACCCTGCTGTTTCGCATGCCTCAGCAGCATCAGGGAAGCCCCAGAGCGAAAGGTGGGAGGCAAGTGAAACTGGCATCAGACTACATACCACTGGCTTTCTGTTTTTGTTTTATTTTGTTTTCTGTATGTGACAAGAAAGACATGGAAGCAACTACCAAAACAAAACCTATGGTCTTTTGGCTTGTGGCAGCAACAACAACCTAACTTCATGTCTGTTAGAAAAGCAAGCTCTTGCTAAGGATCCTGCAGCCAGAAAGCAAACAAGTTCACAGATCCAGTGTGATGCATAAACTAAGTCCAGTGCACTGTGACAGGTCAGAATGCATATACTGTGTGCATATACAATGAAAATGTAGACATAATACAACTAGAAACAATTAGAGCACAAGGGAGAAAGAATGTGCCAAGTAGGGGAAGTTTGCTGATAGCCTTACTTACAGTGGAAGGCAAGGAATGTCTAACTAAGTAATAAGAATATAAGCATATTCAACTGATATCAACTGAAACACTAAGAAAGATTGTATCATTTCTGAAATTTGAATGGTAGAGGAGAGAGATGGGAAAAGGAAAGTAATTACTTATGCTAATGAAAACAAATGCAAACAACTTGCCTAAAAAAAAAATAATGATATGATCAATGTCACAAAATTATTAAGTAGGAAGGAAATCGGATCTTCTGATCCTTGGCAAGTGGCGAAATAGCGCCCAGTAATGCACTGTTCCACGATGTTTAAAATACAGATGATAATCCTTGAAAACCTTTGAGCTGTAAACAACAGAATACATGAACATGTGCATGCCCAAATAAATGGAGATGTGTGTGAATACACACATCTACATATAAACCTTAAAAATCAGTCAATGTGCATTATAAGTATCGCATGCCTAGTCACATCATTTTTAATGAACTATAAGTTCAGAGAGGGTAAAAAGACTGTTTCTAGCTTTAGTTTTGTTTGGTTTCAATTTGGACTTTTGACTTTCTAAAATAAAATTTCCTTTAAACACTTAGGAGAGTTATGACAAAAGAGCATGCTGTGCATGAGAAAGCCTAACGAGGGTCTTCTATATCACAGATATGGCCACATATTGGGTGAATAACATCCTACATAGATGAAAATATATTGCATAACTTAAGATACTAGAGAAATTTACACAGTTGCTATTGATCCCATGCCTAATGTCCCTCTTCTTTCTCTTCCACAAACAAGTTGAATCAACAAATGGTTATATTTAAATTGCAAAACGCATTTCAAACATAACTCTGGTATATGAAATGGACCTGCTAAAACGTGCAGTTTGATTTTTCAATCTTGCTCCCAATCTTTCGGCAATTTATTATTTTTAGTTCCTGTTACAGTCAAAATTAGAAATCTTATAGTCATTTTTTTTCTTTTTGCTGCTGTAAAGTATACCTGGTCACTTTATTGGTTAACTTGAAACAGTCTTTCAATTCTTTCAGACTGAAATATTGAACGAGGAAGCTGAACACAACCAGAGTAATAATCTTACAAATATACAGAAGATTAGAGATAAATGGCCAAAGAATCAAGTGACAGGTCTCCTTTATTTGGCACTATTTACTTGGGCCTGACAATGAGAGAAGCCTGATAGACATTCTGCATCTGAAAAGTGTCAGCAAGTCATCAAGCCAAATCCTGGCTTGAAATTCTGTGGCTATTTGCAATATAAGCTTGTTCCAAGGGTCACAGAAGTTGAGATGAGCTTTTCATTTGATGCCAGGCTATATCAACAAATTTAAAAAGTGTATACTATACCCAGAAAGCTTTGTGAGCCGTGGTGCAACAAAAACTACTTGCCTAAACCAGAAGAATGGTTGCTTCGACAGAAACCATTTGGTATGTGGCATAGCTAGACCTCAAGGGTGAGAAACAGCTAGTCTGTTAGAAGTGATTTCTTTTTCCTTCTGAAAAACAGAATCCCAGTACATATTTGTCTTCTGGCCATGGCTCAGTGATTGTCAGAACCCGGAAAACAAGATTTGACAGGCTGATGGGTGCACTGAAAAAATAACAATGAAGTGTGATAAAGCAGTGACTAACCTAGTGGCCTGTGGTTCAGATAATGTCATAGCAATGATGGTCTGAAACCTGTGTTTTTCCAAGGCTTGGAGCAATGAATCCAAAACTGACTGCCACTGCCAACTGGCTGATGTCTGGAAAACCCTAGGGCAGGGAGAAGCCAGAGAATGTTTCAGAAACAAGAGGTGAGGAAAGGGCATCTCCTATTTGTCATATAGCAGTCAGATTCCAAATACCTCAGATGTTAAAGGGCTTTGCAATTGAGACTATTGATTGTGAATGTCCTGTTAGGGGATGGACAGAGAAATGGAAATGGAGGAGAAACCTCACCACCTGCAGAGACAGAAAACTCTCGAATAGCTATGCCTACATAATGTCTCAGACAGGGCAGGGCAGGCAGAAAGCTTTGTTCATTTACTATTTAACTCTGAAGCATCTGTCTGGCTAAAAAGAAATCATTCATCAATGCCTTCAGAATCAGGAGTTCGAGCCTTCCATGGAGGCGTTCTGGTAATTTAACTTAATGGAGTTTCTGTATTTTTGGTGGGTTAGCTGACTATGCAGGCTAAAGTGTATTTTAAAATAAGCACTTGAGGACATGGAATACATATACACTGGTCAAAGATCATGGAGCAGGACTGATTGCCTTTAAAGAATTATTTTTTCTCCCTTTGAGATGCCAGGTTACTTAGAACTTCCACTGGTGACACAGCCCTCACCTTTGATAACATGCATTGCTATAGCCCTGCACCAAGTGTGCTACTATCTGATGATGCCATTGCTTCTGTGCTGTCTGCACACCTTAAACACACATGCCCAACACCAAATGAAACTCAAGATTTATCAGTTGATGTTATAAAAATGATTGTTGTTTAAAGAAAAATTTTAGAAACTCACATCAGAGCTTCACAGAAGCAATTACTATTCATCAGTGTTGACCCCCATAAAATTGAAATATGAAATGAACAAATGTATAATCTCATGATATTGTGCCTGCCACTCCAGTATAGTATAGTGGTTCAAATAAAAACTTTGATATCCAACAAATCATTCTTAATAATCTTTCAACCACTGCTATGTCGCTTTAGGCAACCCTAATCTCTTTAAACATTAGAGAATTTATGTACCAAAAAAAGAAAAAGAGATGGAAATCACACCTAACTCATGGAGATTTTATGAGGATTAAAAAAAATAATGTTAAAGTACTTAGCATAGTGCCTTATATCACAAGACCCTGAGAAATGTTGGATATAATGATTACGATTATCATTACTGTTCTAAATAAAGCACTGCTTTCTAGAAATTTCTTTCTAATATGAAGTTCTCTTGTGGAATGGCCGTCCAATTAATGTTTGTTACAATTGATAAATTTATTACACTCAGTATGTAAAGTGAGTTTGACAAGGAGTAACAGATTGAATCATAAGGTATGCTGAACAAAACTTGCTACCAATTCAGTGGAAGCAAAAGGGCTTTGGGCACATAGATGGTATAACAGGGTTTATGAATGAAGTACTGAGAAAAAAAAATAATAAATGAGGAGGACAAAAGAAATTCATCCAGTAGGTTTTTCATGGTTGAGTCCTCTCACCATGAGTCAAAAACAGAGAATAAACCTAACATAGAGAAGACCACCTCTCATTGACATAACCTAGAGCTCCCTGTCCTGTAGTCTGCTCATTAATAACATTCTGCAATAGCAGGAGTTTCTCAAAGGTGAATACTTCAGTTGTTATTGAGGCTATCTAAACTGCAAGGCCATTTTTGAATATCACTTCTTCATCCTCTAGTTGAACTTGAGATTTCTCCCTCTCAGTGATAGCACTATGACCCCCAGTGTCCTCCTTGTTAAACTAGAGAGAGACATGGCAACCTGTGTTGCAATTGAGAGGCCCAAATTATATCAGACTGATGACAATACTTTGTGAATTATAAAACACTATGGAAGTTTCAGTTCTAGACAATGAAATGGCCAGCAGCCTACTGCCCTTTCCTAGAGCAGAATGTCTTTAGTGCTAAAATAAAATTGCTATAGACTTTAGTGACAGAAAGACATGAGTTTAAATCTGAGCTCTAACAGTTACTGATTATGTAACCTTGGACAAGTTATTTAAGATATTTTAAAATCATTGTTGAATGACATTTAAAATGATGGTAAATATATATATATATATATGTATATACATAATATATATATAGGTGTATATATATATATGTATACATATATATATGTACACATATATGAGAGGCATATTTAAACTTTAAAACATTCAATTAGCTTTTCTTCTAGCAAAAAAAAAAGTAGCTACATGAGAAACTGAAAACAAGGGAAAAAAGAGAAATGTAGTTACAGTTACATAGAAAGGCATTCAAACAACTGGCACACATGCACACACAAAAACCCAACAGAAATTCTGATTTAATTAAACAAACAAACAAACAAAAAATACTAGGAGAGTTCTCTAAGAAGAAGGAAAATCGCCTCTCTTTACTCAGAATGGACTGGATAGCTTCTAAAGATGAGAACCTGAAGTTGGTGATAACAATGCATGGAAAGTGCCACTGGAAAGATAGGCTGGTCAGGGTGGCTACTGGCCAAGAGCTCTCAGGGTAGCATGCCTTCCCAAAATACACACACTCTTCAAACCCTGAATAGGTTTAGACCTTGAAGCCATGTACCTAGAATTACAAGTCACTTCATTATTTCTGGAATATATTTGGCCTTTCTTGAAATGACTTAAAAAAAAAAAAAACTCAGAAAAACTATTAGTGAATGAAAAACATAAGACCAGAGAGATAATAAAGGACATCTTACAGAATGTAATATTCTACCCAAATATGGTGTAACAAAAGATGCAATACAACTGTGAAAGCAATAGTAAAATATTTTACGTGTTTAGGAAGACCAAGCTATACAATACTCCAAGTAAAATGCATATATGCCTTAGAATTAATGATGTGAGTTAACGTGATATTCAGGAATGTAGACAATATAGGTTTTGGATAAGAAAGACACAATAAAAAAATAAATTATAACATTCTTCATAGTCCACAATATATTATAATTTGGCCTTTGGGATTATATGCGACAGCACTGACACTATGAAGACTTACTTTATTAACCTAGTTACATGGGAATGGCTAATTACAACCTGAATTACTATAAGGCAGGCAAAATTTCAGAGTTGAAGCAAAGGCACCACAACTAACTAAAGGAGAAATAGAAAGGAAACAAGAAGTCCAAACCCCAGGATTATATTTCTTAACTGTGTACCACATCTGCATATAATTTTGTGAGCTTTACCATTGCATTTGCAAGATGGATTTTTAAGATATACCTTCCAGCCTGCCTTTTAGTATTACTCATGAAAAAACTTCCATAGGTACAAAGTAAACAGCATGTCCAACAAATTCAACAAGGTATTATTCTTTTAAAACCTGAAAGCACAATGATTTTTAAATTCTTGAGAATAATCTAAAAGTTAAATACATTAAGAAAATTAATAATTAAGAAAATTAATTAGCTTTTTTAATGGATTTACAAATACAATGATCATCTCTAATAGCTGTTTCTATCTTTAGTTCTTTTCCACAGTTTAAAACAGGAAAGGTTTACCATAATATTGTGAAATCATGTAGAGAGGTGGAAGTAAAAAGAGGGTTAAGATGGGACTATATCTCTGTCTGAGTTGGCCCCATGTCTTAAAATACAGATGTCAGTATTGTAAGTGGATATACATCACTGTAAATCATTATGTGCCTCAGACTTAGAAGTAAAACTATATCAGCTATATCTCATGATTTCCTCAAACTATCACTGAATAAAATAATGGCACCAGTGAGACAATAAGAACAGAAAAAGTGCCTCTGGTTGTATTTTCAATTTATTATTCTCTAAACACTTTATTATAATTTAGTCAGGTTTTAAGTTCAAAGGGTACACATTCTCAATAAAATAAATATATGAGAATGGAATTACTACGTGCCTAGAATATTCATCTAAACTTGAATTTTTAAGAAAATAATGTTAGTTTGACATTCTGTGTTCCAGTAGAAAGAGAAAATTAGGACAAGAAACAGATAAAGAGTCATAATTCCATATAATAAAAATTAGAAGGAGCAAACTTTAAAATTAAAACTCTGTTTTAACATTTTCTGATAACTTACACTTGTTTTAAATTCATCTATCTCTTACAATATGCTCTAAGAACATAAAGTTCAATAATTAGTAATTGAGTAAAAATACAGAACTCATTATAGTTGTGACAAATGGTACATATTAAAATGAAAAAAGAATCAAACATTTATTTTTATAAATTTATTTGATATTACTACTATATTAATAGTACATTATTTTAAATAGTATAAATTACTTAATGAAAATTAGATAATTCATGAATCAAGGTTAAATTTATGATTGTACTGTAACATAAAATCATTTGATGATTTCAATAAGTAGATTTCATAAGATGATTTCATATAAGTAGAAAAACAATCTTTCAGGAGGACATATTAATATTATATTTTAAAACTCAAAAACTATTAATATACTTTTCTATATCTTATTGATAAATGTAGATTTATTAAAAGTAAATTATTTGTCTTGACAGAAGTGTAGAAGTCAAGTTTCTGATTAACAGTATCTCTGCTGTACACTAAAAGGACACTGGATTTTAAGTAGAGAAACCTGAATAATAATTTGGGTTCTGTTGTTGATACCTGAGGGATCTAAGCAGGCTGTCAGAGGTTTTCATTTCTTCATGAGAAAATGAGAATTAGCTAGGCTGAGCAAATCCAGAGGAATCAGAACCTGAGATTTCTTTCTCCTACCAACTAAGAGTTGTACTATGTCTAAATCGGAGATTGATTTCTGTTGATCTTAGTTTCATATTACTGCTATGGGAACACCACTTAGTACTAATTTTGATTAAGCAGCATCAGATGGTGTGCAATATTTATTATAACTTAGGAGTTAGTTGAGTAAGATTTGCATGTTGGTAATTTATTAGACTACTTATTTTTTGACAAAATACATTTGAAAACTGGAATCACTTAGTCCTTCCATAAATATTTATTTACATACTATGTACCAAGCATAACACTAAGCTCCAAAGAGATATAGAATGAACCAGACATTCAAAATATCAAAATTTTCTTGAATTTTGCTTAAATGGAAAGAAAGTTGGTATTAAAAAATAAAATAAATCATGATGAAATACAGATTTTCTTTTTCTGTGTCAAATATAGTGAATCTTTTAGTGTGTAGCATTGTTGTTTGCTTATTAGGAAAGAATGAACAATTAGGAAATAAATCATCTTTTGGCATTGCCCTTTTATCTTTATATTGTTCAAGTACCTTATTCTAGAGAACACATACAAAACAACAAATGCCACTTGGCATTTTGTTATAAAATATCACATCTGTTTTAGCTCTCAGTATAGAAAATAAGTTTATAGTTTCAGGAAATGTAATTAATTATCACTATTTTAAATTAAAATAGCCATATCAACAAAGACAGCTTATGACATTGAATCGATCTCATTTTTTATTGTGTAGTCTTCTAGCATCTCTATAGTTAATAGCCTCTCAGTATCTTGTTAGCAACCTCATTTTTTGTAACTTTAATTCAACAGAGTAAAAAGAAATCTGTTGGAGACTCAGGCTAAAACCTAGTAAACCAGTTTTCTGGTGAACCGTACTTTTTTCATCATTTATTTTAAATTACTTAAAATTTTAAGACTTAATAAAATTGCCCTCATACGGTAAGTACTGTCATGTATAACCTCAAAGGCCAAATTTTAATATAATTGTGGGCTATGAAGCATTTTATAACGAATAGATATATTTAATAAGTAATATATATTATGTCAGACACTGCACTAAGCCATTTTCCTATATTTTTGTTGATTTAATATTTAAAATTTGAGGGTCTACTATGTAAAGCAATCTGACAATAATGATAAGAACAGACACAAGATCACAACCTTTATGGCACTCTCAATTATAAGAAAATATACTTAACAGAAATAAATGTAAAACTATAACCATTATAAAAAATAAGCACATAGTACTGAGAGAACATAACCTCATGTTGGCCTTCCAATTAATTAAGTAAGTAGTATCATTACATTTTTCAAGCAAAAAGGTGGGGTAATGTACTTAATCTCTATAAACTTAAAATTTCAAAAATGAGTCCACCCAAGATTCAAATGTAAGGTATGTTTAATTTCAAAGCTCATAAACAGTATATCATACTGGCTTTAAGATCTTTCGCAGTTGTGAAAAATGATAGTATTTGTCATGCAATTCATGAATAGAATCAGCTGTGAATATTTACCTCAACAAAGTTTAAGATGGTTTAAATCCCAAACAATAACTTCAAAATTTGTATTAAAATTATCAACAATATATGTGTTTTTAGTTTTTAGTTTTTAGATGGGATGATACTTAGCTGTATAAAAAAGTCATCAGTAATATCCTTTTTCAAACATTTTTTTCTAATAAATTGAATTAGGATTTTGAACCATTCTAGAATGTCATCAATTGTAAATACTAATTTATTTTTTATTATATTAATGAAACTATATCTATCAAATCGTCAGGCTATTTATGTTCAGACCTTCAGTGTAACATCATCACCATAATGACTAAAACTATAAATTAAAGAATAAGTTTTTTTTTTCTATTTTCTTTTACTACATCACAAAAATAAACTTGGGTGCTTCTCCCCCCAGTCATTTGCAGATAATGTATAATTATTTTTTTAAATTTTATTAAATTTATTGGGGTAGTATTTGCTAGTAAAATTATATAGGTTTCAAGTATACAATTCTATAATTGTATAGAATTATAGGTAAGGTATAATTTAAGATGTAGATAAGGCCATGTCGCATATATGAAATTCACTATTGTGGAAGCATGTAATTTTAAAAACATTTCATACCAATAGTACCAAAAGGTAGGTTCTCAAAATTGCTAGGGTTGTATTACAATTTAGCGGTTTCTCACACATGGAGCTCAGAATAGCATATTTCAAGACCCATAGCATAAGGCAGTCAATTATTTAACAAAGGTCAAAAATTCTCCTGTGCAACATATCTAGGCCTATTTGTCTTGCATACATAAGTATACTGACAAAGACATAGTACAATAGTATAAAAGGGTCCACACTGTCTTATACTAAATTATCACTAACTTCATTTTTCATCCATAATATGAAAATAATATCTTTTTAAATGTGAAGATATAAAAGAAAATACATAGAGAACATTAACTCTGTAACTAAAATATTTTCTCTTTTTACTCTTACTCAAAAATTTTCTTTCTTTTCAACATCTCATATATTGAAAGTATGCCTTACTGCAGTTATAATTAGAGATTCTTTCCATGGAAAGGTCATGAATGATTGAACTCATGGCAGTGGACCTTGCTGTATTAACTTCTAATAAAAAATCAAGTAATCTTGAATGTACTTAAATATCTGAGAATGGTCAAATTTTTTTAGAAAAGTGTCTTATAGATATAAAATCTTTCAACTATAGAACCACTGAAAAGAAAAATGGGATGGAACCACCACAGTAATAAAAATAATAATAGATCAGTAAAACAGAAGAATATTTCTCAAAGAAATGTTAACATGTAAGAGACAATTGATAACCAAATAAAATTATTTCTATGCATTAGGAAAAGAATGATGTGTTTAGTAAACCATACTAGTACTAGAGAGCTGAAAGAAAGCTGTAAATGAAATCCTTCATAATATTATGTATAACTATTACAAACTATTAAATTAAAATTTTAAACATAACAAAAATGATAAATTATTTTAGAACACAATTTAGGACTACATCCAATCAAGAAACCCAGAACTATTAAAGAAGCAAGGTAAATATAGTTAAGAATTTTAAAAAAGCTAAAAGATTAATAATAGCCTGGGGAAATACAGAGTTAATATTAATATGTGGAAAGTTTATACTGATTTTAAAAATAAAAATAGAAATAATCCAATATAAATATGTGCAAGAATCAATAAGCATTTGAAAACAAGCTGAAATGCTCAGCAGCCAGGGAATATAAAGTAATTGTACAGTGATATATCAATTTTCACCCATGAGATTTAAAAGATTAAGAAATGCCATATGTTGATGACATATTAATCATACATTTGTGATTTTCTACTGCTGTTTGAATTAAATCTAGCAATATCTTTTTGAATTATAAATGTGCATGCCCTTTGATCTAAGAATTTCACTGTTAAGAAAATAACCTATGGAAATTAAAAATATATACATAAGTATTGTAACAAATATATTTATCACAGCATTATTTCTAATAGTTGAAAGAAAGGTAAAGAAAATAATCTAAACAACCTTCAATTGACCTATTATTCGGTGATGAAATAGAATACTTTAAAATAACTTAATTAAAAAATTAAATTAATTGAACTTGATGGATGGATGAATGGATGAAAGAAAGTCTTTGATGCATTAATGAATAAGAAAGCCAACTTGCAAAAAAAAAGTTGAATAACCCTTTTTTAATAAAAATAATTCACAAGAATCTGTGATATAAATGTGATTATTATAATACTTATATATTTTTAATATGGATACAAAAATATCAAAGGCTATTGTGTGTATGTATATATATACACACACTTCTTACATGGCAATATAGCAAATAAAAGTCGTACTGTACTACAACACTCTACCTCCAAACACAAAGTAAATACAGTACATATCACTTAAACTAGCGAAGAGAGAAAAAAAATTCTCAGATGAGGTGGGATGGATATTGCCAATTTATTCATGCTAACTTAGAACAAATTAAATGTTTGGATAGTGCTGCCAAATGAAGCATAACCAACTTGAAAAAGATAGCTACAGGTAAATAACAGAAATATAGAAAGCAGAAAACAGAAAAACACACTGCTCTGGAATAAAATATGTATTTAGGCAAAACATCCAAAATGTTCTGTGCTCTAAAATAATTTAATAAGAAAACAAGCTGAATAAATGAGAAACTCAGAGATTATATGATGATATAGAAAGGGCAGAAAGGAAAGTTGGGAAAGCTAAGAAAATCAGACCTATACTAAAGAACTAACTGTCCCTCATTTAAAGACCACCGCAAGGACATACCTGCAGTTGAACAAAGTTGAACTTATTGGTGCATTTAATTAGTATAGATCTCACATCATGGGAAACCAGGGGATGTTCCAGTAAGAGGCTATTAGAAAGAAATAACAAGATTTGAGCCTGTGTTAGGTGTTTTGGAAAAGGCTATAAGGAAGCAAGACTTTACTCTGGATTGGATGCAGTCAGAAAGCAGGGTAATTATATGATTAAGTATCTTAATAATTTTTATCAGACAGACAAATAATGGAGTGAGATTAAACAGACAATTTGAAGGTAGTAACAGTCATTTACATTAAGCAGGAAAATAAAACATTTAGTCATTTTTACTGAATGGATAAAGTTCATATTTTGACTACATTCAGACATGATTACATGATTACAGAGTAGTCTTGATTTTTGTGTTGATCTATGATCGTCACATAGTGACCTAGTCTGATGTTGGTGTTTTGTAAAATTGTTTGGGTTCAATAGCAGAAAATCAAGGCCAAGTTGTGATATAAGTCCTGCTCCTAGAAATTTCAACGCCTAAACAATAGTGTCACGCCAGTTCAGGCTGGCAGAAACTGCTGGACCTTTTTTATTTCATTTTTTTACTTTTCTTCTTTTTACAATTAGTAAACTTTATTTTTTATAAAAGTTTTAGGTTCAAAATTGAACACAAAGAGTTTCTATATAAACTCTGTCCCCACACATGCACAAATTTCCCCACTGCTGACATACAAGGAAGAGTGGTAAAATCTTTAAAATTGATAAAACCACATTGACATGTCATTGTCACTTAGACCCATAGTTTACTTTAAGGTTTACTCTTGGTGTGATTCTATGGGTTTTCATAAACATATAATGACATATCAACCATTAAATTATAAAACAAAATGGTTTCAGTAGTCTAAAAATCCTCTGTACTCAACTTATTTGCCCTTCCATCCCTGCTAATCTTGGTCAAACACTGATCTGCCTCTCTTTGCCTTAGTTTTGTCTTTTTCAGGATGGCACACATTTGAAATCATACAGTATTTAGCTTTTCAGATTGCCTAAATGCTCCAATCCAAAGGCGCCAGGTGGCTGGATGGCTTAAAAAACAAGACATATATATGCCTACAAGAGGCCCACTTCAGATTGAAAGACATACAACAGACTGAAAGAGAGTCAATAGAAAAAGATATTTCATGCATTTTGAAATTAAAGAAAAAAAAAAGCTGTGGTAGTGATACTTATATGAGATAAAATAGACTTTAAAGCTGTAACAAGAGAAAAAGAAGTGCATTTCATAATGATAAGAAGATGACTCCAACAAGAAAATATAACTCTTATAAACATCTATGCACCCAATGTAGGAGCAGTTAAATATATAAAGCAAATAATAACAGAAACAAAGAGAGAGATTAACAGTAATACAATAATAGTAGTGGACTTTAGTATCCCATTGATATCAATGGATAGATCATCCAGACAGGAAATCAACAAGGAAACAATGACCTTAACTGAAACATTAGACCAGATGGACTTAACTGATGTTTTTAGGAATTTTCATTCTAAAGCAACAGAATATGCATTCTTTTTAAGCGCACGTACTTGGGATTGACTTAAAATATTAAAGAGCTGTGATTTGCCCCCTGCCCTAAGCTCCAAATCGAGTAGCCTAAAAATGTACTACAACTGTTGTAACAAATCATACAACCTGGTATAAAGAATAAAAATAAAACAGTACTTCAGAAGTTGTCTTTTTAGATATTTTTAGCTATAAAATAACTAGTGTCAATGCCTTAAAACATTGGTGCTGTAACCCAGGACTACGACACTAAATAAGTGTCATTATTATATAAATTTCTTTTGGGGTTTGAAGTTCTTTCAGTATATCTTTGAAGTACCAAAATTTTAAAAAGAAAATCACTTTATTATTTTACCTAACACCAGTATAATGTCTGGGAAATTCTAAATTCCAAAAATATTACATAGTCGTCTCATTCTAAAGACCGTTAATCCTGATTTAGGCTAGGGCTTTACAATTGTTTCCTACAACAATATTTTCTGGTCAGAGAAATTTACAACCTAAAATTTTTTACAGAACTTTAAAATACATCTACTAACTGACTGCTTTATGGAGGAGATTTAGGAGGTAAATGGGACTATGTACAATTTTCCATAAAAATAAAAACAATCTTCTATCCTTTTATAAGTTTAGCTTAATTATATATTCTTATTGCTAATATTCAATGTTCTTCACTTTGTATGAAAATGCATTATCTGATAAAACAATCAAGTGGGCAAGGAGTTTAAAGATTCCATTTTTAATCTTATATTTTTTCTAATAAGATGTCAATTATTTTTAAAACAAAAGTGATAAGCTAAAATGCAGTTCTGTGATTCTTTAATATAATAAAATGCTATATTAAAAAGCCAAGGGAACACATTATTTTCCACATAACCCTTAATTAAACCAATGATTTATTTGGCCTTAGAAAAGTATAACTGAAACCCTACACCCTACATCTTATAACCAAACACCACTTTAAAAACAGATTGAGTTGAACTGTTACAAATTTCAGATACAGCTCAACAATAAAATCCAACCTCTGTAATAAAATTGCATCCTAAAAATTAACTTCCTTCACTTTAGAATCCATATATTTAGAAGGAGATTGTTCTCAAGTCTAGAACCACAGTAGTTTATATTTTTTTATATAATTGTTTAAACATCAACCATTTATTCAGCTCAAATGCATTGTTTTAGTGTCTAAAAAGTATAACGTGTAGTAAAGAATAGAAAAAATATTAGGGTAATATCATTAAATCTTATCAAGTAAAAAACAAACAAACAAACAATACTTTAACATCTTCATCTGTAATATCAAAGGCAATGTTCCAGACAAAAATAACAGACTAATTCTTTTGCTTTGTTTGCAAATTGTTTAAGATGTATATTGACAAAGCACAAATGAGGAGGTTAAGAACAATGAAGATTGAAAGAAAAAATAAATTGGTTTATTTCAATTATTAAATTTTTAAACTTGGCGTCTATATAAATTCAATAAGAATATTTTAATAGGTATATTTCTTTTTTTTTCCTCCTCCGCTCTTCTACTTATCATAATTATACATATTCTTCAGAAATCAACCCAAATGCCAACTCCAACATGGAAACTTCCCAATCACTACTTCCCCTCAAATGAGAGCTAATCTCTTTTCATCTAAATCTGTGCATATCCATTTCTGCATCTGTGTTAAAAATACTCTACAATTTATATTTTTAAACACTAAGACTTGGATTAGTACATGAACATCATATTAGTGAAGTGGCCAATTATTGAGTAGCCCTCTGTTAACAAGCACTTACTGTTTAATTTTTAATTCTAACAACTTTTCATAATAGGTGTTATTAGAACCCTTGAGTAGATTGCCCAAAGTAATACAAGTTCAACGAGGATCCGAAATAAGGAATATCAGTCTCCAAAATTCATGTTCTCTCAACAAATATACTTTATTTTATTCTGAATTAAAATAAAATAATATCTCAAATCAGTCTTTATACTAGTTCTAGTCATAATTTAATATTTTTCTTATTAACTATCTTGTATCAACAGAATATATTCGAGTTTCACTTGAATGTAGTAAAAACATTTATAACCCCCACAGACTTAATAGAATGTAACTGTCAATACCTTCTCTGGGTATATTTGCCAGGCAGTAAATCTATGTGTAACTCAAAAATTCTACTAAATGAAAAAAGAAATACAATATATAAAAGGTGGACACCTTGTCCTGAAAGAATTCTATCAAATGAACAGCAAATGAAAGAAGAGCAAATTGTCACCCTTCATCTTATCAGACACATTTAGTAAACGTTATTGCTATGCCTCTCCCTGTTGATTGTAGACCAAATGACTGATTTAAAACACTGCACTTTTTTCTCCAAGTAACCCAGCCTAAGCTTACAACAGGTAAAGGATGGCAAATTAACGACCTCAGTATTGGAGGTTTCAGGATCATCACCAACATGCTTAACTATACTAAAGGAACTACTGGGATGTTCTACTTGGTTGTTTTAAAAAAAAATTATTTTTAAGTGCCTCCATTAAAACTCTAAATCATATTTTAAGAAACAGGAAACTCCTTGGTATTTTACCTAATAATTCCCAATTTAATATTATTTCTTCCTCTTACTTTTGATTATTTTAATATGTGAATAGTTAAATATTTCTCTTTTATCATATTGATGAAACCATAGGACTCTTGGGTGAAAGGTTCTTGTAACTTTTCTCACAATGACAGATTTTTTTAAACTTTTCTTATAGATACTCATAATTTAATTCACATATTTATTTCTTTTAAATTTACCAATTTTCTTATCTGTGCCATATGCATAAAGAGAAGAATAAGACATAGAATGTCCCCTTAAAGAGTTAATAGTTCCTGATAGTAGCCACTAGGGCATTTGACTATTGTGCACTTGAAATATAGCTACTTAGAAATAAGAAGTACTATTAAGTATAACATATCCATCAGACTTCAAAGACTTGAAACTTTTAAAAAGCAAGTAAAATATTTTAATATTTTTATAATGATCACATGTTCAATGATTATATATTGAATATGTCAGGTTAAATATAGTATTAATTTCATCTGTTTCTTTTAAATTTTTTAATAGTTGTACTAGAAAATTGAAAATTACATCTGTGGTTTGCATCATATTCCTATTGTACTGTACTGGTCTAATAGAGTACAGACATAGTTTATAGACTTATGGGGATATACATTCTAAATACGCATTCGAGTATTACATATGTAAAAATATGTCGAGTAGGACACTTTCAGAATTTTATCAAAGCTTCAAAACTGAAATGAATGAGGTACAAATGCACAAAATTATAAATATAACAAGCTAGACACACAAATGCAGGACTAAGAACAAAGCAGAGTGAGTAACTACCAGTCTCCAAGGTACATCAAGCATGGTAAGGATTTATCAGCTGAGGTGAGGGGAGCTGCTATAAAGGAACTGTAGGAGTATAGAATCTGCAGCATTTCCTCTTCATTCCCACAGTGGAGAGGATGGTGTTTCTACATTTCCCTAACCCATCTCAAGGCAAGGGGAGGAGGCACAACTTCCAGAGGTTGTCAATTTTTGCTAGAAGGGGAACTCATATCTTACCACTGAAAAGCTGCCAATTAAGCAGCATAAACTCTTCAGTTGGTCCAACTACCAGAGCAGAAGCCTAGGCAGCAGAGCAGAAGTATCAAGAGCACTCTTCAGAGAGCTTTACATATATTACAAGTTGGAGGTGGGATGTAGCAACCTGTAACAACTTTTGCTTCAAATAGTCTGAAGACAGTCTGCCTTAAGCAGCCTGAATAAAAAGAGAGGATGACAGTGGGAGCAAGTTACACTCTTGTGACTGACTGGCAACAGAACCTCATCTCCCTAAGTTCAAGTAGATACTACTGCAAAGGTAGATATTATTGACATGTTTTCTAAAGAATATTGCCAAGACAAACATCTCAGTGCAAAAGGGGTTCCAGAAAGAAAGAATTACTATAGAATAACTGAGGGTTAATTAAATATGAAGTCAGCCAGAGTGCATATCACCTTATTAGGGGACAATGAAATTTGGGGGGCTTTACATAATCTTTGAAAGAATACACTAATCATCTCACACAAAAGAACAAGCACTAGAACATCTGCTTTGACAAAAAGGACTTTGCCAACTAATATCGAACCACATGCATCAGCAAACTAGTGAAATATTTGCCCTTATTCTCACACTGTTTTACCAGTTTAACCTACATGAGACAGAAATTGGGAGAAAGTAGTTGAGAAGAATTAAAGGGAACAGGAAAGGTCTGAAACAGAACACAACATTTGTCCCTACTACTAGTCCTGGAAAAGGAGATTAGGTTTGAGCTGAGAATTCAAGAAGAGTGAAAATAAATCTGAGAATACAGCTTTGATTTAGATTTGTCTTAAATTTTAATTCTTGAAAATGCAGTGGTTTTAATATTTAAAAGTAAAAGAATGTCATGAGATCTACTCAAGATGTGATAGGGTGGGAACTAGCATTGATAAAACATGCTTAAAGTAAGTAGACAAAAAAATAATGCAATTGTCTTATTATAACTATCCACTTCAGCCTACTCTGTACAGTCGTCCTTTGGTGTCCATAACAGATTGATTTCAGAACCGCTGTGGATAACAAAATCTGTGGATGCTTAACATTTTATTGAATTGTAATATAAAATAAAAGTGGAAACATTTTTAATTTGATAACTTTTAACAAATTATACACATCTATGTAACCAGAACTCAAAACAAGAAACAGAATATTATCAAGGCTCTAGAGGCTTCTTCAATGATCCCTCCTAGTCTTTACTAATCTCTCAAAAGTTCCCATTATCCTGACCTCGAAAGCATAAATAGGTTTTACCTGATTTTATGTTTTAGTTTTATAAATTAAAACATACAGTATGTATGGTTTTGAATCTGGCTTCGCTGGATCAAGAATATTTTACAAGATTCCATATTTTTCTGTGTAGTTGTAGGTCATTGAGTCCCATCACCGACTAAGATTCTATTGAATCAATATAGTCAACATACCACAATTTATCCACTAATCTTTTACTGGGAATCTGGGTAATTTCTAGTTTGAGCCAGTGATGAATAGCGCTGCTATAAACATTCTACCTCAAGTCTTTTGTTAAGCATATATATACCTTTTTTTTTTTTTCTAGGTATATACCTGGGTATAGTATTGCTGCATCATGAGGTAGTAAATACTGGTTACCTATTTTCCCAAGTCATAAAAAATTTGTTAGTTATACATCTTCATCACATTTGAACTTTTCTATAGGTTTTATTTTACCCTTTCTGGTGGTTTCATTTGGGACTTCTGTTTTGCATTTCTTAATGACTAATAAAGTTGGATAACTTTGCATAATTTTTTGGCTATTTAGATCTTTTTACTATTTTATCTTCAAATTTCCTGCCCATTTTTAAGATTATCAGTCCTTTTTCTAATTTAGTAGGATTTCATGTTCTGCATGAGTTCATTTTTCAGATATATAAATTACAAATATTTTTTCCTCTGTGTTATTGTTACATTATTAATGATGCTTTTTTATTACAAAAGGCATTTATTTTAATATGGCCTAACATTTTTTTCACTTGTGGTTAGTGCTTTTTTCTGTTAAATAAATCTTGCCTACTTTAAAATAACAAAGATATTTTTCCTGTAAGTTTCCCATTAAAACTTTTATTGTTGTATTACAGGGCTATTTAAATACCATATAAATTAACCCAGGGCACTGAGGCAAAATGTTCTGTCTAAACCCCATTGTCTGGAGTATCCCAACAGATAATACAGGGCTATAGGTTCCAAACCAAAACAGGCCATGACAAATCAAAGCCAGACTTTTCAAACATTGATCTGAACTTGGGAGTTCTAGACTACAATTTTGAAGAAAAGGAAAAAGCTGCTTTTAGTATACTTATTATCTAATTGTGATTTGAGAAGATATATGAGGGTAATATGGGTGAAATTTGCAAAGTGATTTCCATAAAATGACATTAAGCTGTTTCAGCCTCTCCACAGCCTGAGCACAAGCTATTAGGACACGTGGGTATAATAGCCTTCCTCTCCTGTTACATCTAGAGAGAGTTATTTAAATCCTCCATATAGAATAATTCAGGAAGGTATAGACAAATTTGAAAATGTTTATTTTACATATCAGTGAGTAAGACAATAAGACAATCACTGGATGCTTGCTATAGAATGGCTGCTTGATATACTGATAGCATTAAAGGTAATTACATATATCAAAATATATATGTGTATATATTATATATAAAATATATATATTATATACATAATATATATCTATTGTGTGTGTATGTGTGTGTGTGTGTGTGTGTGTGTGTGTGTGTATAAAACCTATCCTGATTATTTTGTTCCTTTCCAAAATCTTCAAGGTCTAGCTTTAACCCTTTTATGGCTATTTATCATCCCAAAGATATTTCCAGGAAATAGGATCACAGGAGATATTCTGACATTTGTAGTGTAGGTTAGGGGCAGCTAATACACTTCTAAGATGTGAAAGTTCACAAAATATAACCAATTGATGCTTGAAAGCCTTGATACACCTTAAGGAAGCCAGATTGTTACACAACCGAAATTACAAAGCTCTATGTACTTAGGAGTTTTGACAGAAAAAAAATAATTTGACATATTTGTTCATGTTTAATTAAGATCAATGTCTTTTCCCAATGATTAGGTAGAAGGAAAATAGGAAAAGAAAAATTTCAGCAGCTGGTTCAAATTCATTAGTTCCTCATTAGTCTTAAGAAATCCATATTTTACAAAATCTAATAAATAATACATGAAAGACAATGTGTTTTATACATAGCTAATACATGTGTTCTATCACTATCAGTTATTAACTTTGTAACTCACCTTTATTTAAATGACATTTAGTGTCTCAGCAATATTTATAATGGAGAACATCTGTATTATTTTATAAAATGTACATTGCTCACATCTGTTCAAGGCACTGTCCATAGCTGTGGGACAGTTTGTCTAGTAATTCTCTGGCTTCAAATTTTATTTGTGAGAATAAAAACATGAAGACAAGATGGCCCATTTTAAGTATGCTGTAGAAAGTTTTGGCTGGTCTTCTTCTTAGCAGGAATTCTATTGATCTCAGTTCTGTTAGGATCTGATACAATTGTGCGCAAGTTGCTTTGTCACTGTTAAGTCTCATTTTCTTACTAATAAAATGAAGCTTTCGGTTTTGATTTCTTGTTTTGCAAAAACCTGAGTTTTTATGAGGCTACAGAAGAGCAGTGCTAGCCTCAGGCTGGCAGTGATTAGAACAAGCAGATAGAGCTCTAGAAACTTCTGTCCCTCTTTCATAGATTGTAGTTCTATAAAAATATTTACAATAATAAAATATTGTTTTTTAAACTTCTAAGCATGAATAAGAATAATGCCCCTTTATTATTTAATGGTTTTGAATTCCTATATGAAGGAAAGGCATGTTGTAAGGTGTTTAATGATTTTTTACTTTAATGTTAAGCAGAACTGAGATTTGATCATGGCTCTGCTATTCAACCAACTTTAAGGCTTTAAGAAGGAAAACAAAATCTCTCTCTCTCACTGGATCACTTTATCTATTAGAAAGATGTTTTTAATAGTTAATTCTTTATAAGATTGATGTGAACAGTGAATCAAGTAATCCACACAAAGTACTTAGTACAAATCTTAGCATATAGTAAGCACACAAAAAAATCAGTGCTCTTTCATCTTTTGTCATAATGTGTATTCACTTGATCAAATGTAGTAATAATATCAAAGTGAAATAGATTGTTATTGATTTTTGCATTTTTATAATAAAAAGAAGTAAAAAACTACAATGAAAACACAAGGACTCCATGTCCATTTCTTTGGGCTGCTGTAACAAATGATCACAAAATGAGTGGCTTTAAACATTGTACATTTATCCTCTCACAGTCCGGAGGCCAGATGTCTGAAATCTTGGTATCACAGGGTCATGCTGCCTCCCAAAGCTCTAGTAAAGAATTCTGCCTTGCCTCATCCTAGCTGCTGGTGCTTGCCAGAAACCCTTGGAACTTCTTGAGTTGTCACTTTCTGTCTTCACATGGCCATTTTCATATGTGTCCTTGTTTCCATCTCCCTCTCCTTTCCCTTGTAAAGACACCAGTCATTAGATTTATGGTTCATCCATACCTTGTGTAATCTCACCTTAAATTAATTACAGCTTCAAGGACAGTTTCAAAATAAGGTCACATTCACAGATTAGGACTTCAGTATGCCATTTAGGGGAGGCACAATCCAGCCCATAATAGGCTCCATAAAGATATACACAGATATAGAGTTTAAGATGCTAAATAATCTAATTGAAGCATATATATTAAGAAAATAATTAGCATTAGTAAAAGGAAGTTCAAGAAGTTGATATAGAATGAAAAAAAATTTTTAAAATTGAGATTATGCCTTGTCAATGTATAGAAAACTCAATAATTTATAATATCCTAAAAACTCCTTCCCATATTAATTTTTAATTCAATGCAATTTGAGTCAAAATAACAAAAGATTATTGATGTGCATGTGGACTTTAAGAAACTAATTCTAAAATTTATAGGACCCAACAAAAGGTCAATAACCAAATCAATTAAGAAGAAATATGTTTACTGACCTTGCACTACTTTATAATGAGACATTATTAAGCTATCATACATATGACATAATAGCATTACCAAACAAACAAGTAGATGAATGGACTGAATTTACTAGTGTAGAAACAGACCCCAGTATACATAAAAGCTTGGTTTATGATAGAGATAGTATTATAGATCAGTGGTGACATTTATGTATTCATAAATACATAAATAAATGAATCTCTAAGTTATGCAATAGACAACTCCAGACAGATTAAAAAACTAAATATAAAAAGTCAACTTTAAAACTTTAAAAAGATATGTAAAAAATTATTTCTATGATCTCTAGGTAGAAAAAAATTTCTCAAAAAATCCTAATTTCTAAATAATGTATTAAAAAAGTGATAAAATTGATCACACTAAAATTAAAGAATTATTTTGAATAATAAATAAAAGCATAAAAATGTTCAAAGATAAGCAAAGTCTTGGAAAAACCAAAGAATTTGAAAATAACTTTTATGCATTAATAGAAAAACAAAAAAATATTTTGTAGTTTATTGAAAATAAATGAGCTATAAACATAATCATGAGTTTAAAAAATCAATTTACAGATAAATTTAAACAACACAATAATCCTATTTATATGGAATTTAAAAGATAAAATAATGCTCAGAATTAGAAAAATATCAAGATAGTAATTATTTCCAGAGATGAGGGTAATAAGAATAATATTATAGTAGAGTATACATTTCTTCAGTTGAGAAGTGAACATAAATATTAATGTATTATATGTATTATTCTTTATGTCTTTGATTATATGCCTTTGACAATATTTTTAAATCATAAATAATATTTGTGATTATTTATTTCTTAAGTCACAAAAAATGTATTTTAGACATGTGAATACATGTTATTTACAAAATTTTGTGAGGAGAGAATTCCAAGACAACAAAAGCAGCATGTTTTTTCAATTCCCCAATTTTATTCCTTTAAAAACAGATGAAGAAACTAGGATAGCAAAACAGAAGCCATGTGCAATATCAAAAACTAGCTAAGTAACTAGATTCTGCTTAGCTTCAAAATACAATTGGTAAAAAACACTGACAATAGCAGAAACTATATTTTTCCCACAACTGTGTAAGAAGCAGCAATGAGACATTTGACTGATCTGAGGGTTCCAAAAGAGCCAATAGGTGCTCCTTGAAAAGCCTGCATTACCAATGTGAAGATGGTAGCTGACAATGTGAAGATAGTAGCTGACACGGGAAGAGTTTCATACATTCCAATAGAATTCCAGAGTAAAGTTTGCAGGGCATAGAGCCGACTCATACCACAATTCTAAAATATCATCAGCAAATTTTATAACACATCCCCACAATGAAAATAAACTGCTGGTAATTGACTCCAAACTGAGCAGCAACAATGCAAAATGGAATAGAAACTCAGAAGGTACAGATAATAGGGGTCAGAGGAATCTAAAGCTAGGGAATCTAAAAAAGTAAACCACTATATTTTTTAAAACTGCATGAAAATATTACAAGAGAGTGCTGTGAAGTTAGAACAAATTACCGTATATCATGCCTCTTGTAAAACTGCAAGTAATTATTTATTTGTAAAATTGGACGACTAAAATAATTGGTTTAAATTATAAAGGTAGTGTTAAAAAGAGAGAATAGCGAACAAAAGACATTTCTATAGACAATAAAAGCTTGTCAGAAACATGTTAAAAAACTTGTAAAAAATATAAGCTATTTCTAAATAAGCTGGAAAACATTAAGAAAATGATGTAAAATATTAAAAAAAGAAAAAACAGAATTAGGACACTTAAGTTTAGAATTAGCAAAAACAGTAAAAAAAATACCATATTTATTTCCTTAAGCTATAAAGAAGGTGATGAGAAAAAAACATTAAATGGTAAATAAATGAATATAAAAATAAATTATTTAAGAGAGATGAAAATATAGAAGATAGATAAAGAAGATCAAACAGTCACAGAACAGGAGTGCCTATTATATAAATACTGAAAGATATATTTAAGAAATATTTGTTCATAAAACTTTGATGATATTGATGATATTGAAGAATTAATATTAATATTGATGGTGTACCAATGGTATAGAGACTAAGGTAAATGAAAATTGTATATTTTAGAAATTCATATGAAATATTTATAGATGAGATTTGTGATTCAACTCCAAAGAAAACATTGTTCAAGTGAAAAAAAGTGGTTGATAGTCTAAAACAAAATGGATCATTATAATTGTTGAAGTTGGTGAATACTAAAAGAAGAGGGTGCATTATAACATTTTCTCTTTTTATATATGCTTAAAAATTCACACAAAACATTGAAAAAATAAAAAAATGTTATTAAAAGATAAACTTGATAATCTCTACTGTAACATAGAAGAAAAGAACAAACATAAAAAATGAAAAAAAAAAGATGAATCATACTGAGGGCGAAGAATGACAATATCTTCTTCACCAAAATAATTATCCTTATTAAAACAAAACAAACTTTTAAAAAGACAAAAAACTTGAAGACTTAATTAAGGAAGGCTTTCATGAATTAAAAACAAAAACACAAACAGTTTTATTCAACTAATACCTTCAGCAAATGTATTGAGCACAGCCTACACGATAGATACAGTAGTACACACAAAAATAAATATAGTTAAAAACATTTCAGAAAAAATATCCCAATACTATTTTTAAAACAAAAATTAAATAACCCTATGTGCAATCAGGCAGTATAAAGTATTTTTATTCTGAGGAACCAAAGGCACAGTTTAGCCCAACTCTGATTTTTATAGCATGGACTATGCAGAAAAAAAAAAAAATGGTAAAAATAAAAAAAAAGGTCACATGGGAAGAAGAAATGTAAATAGTGAATGGATACTGGCATAGGAACTGAGAGGTATTTATTAAAGGTTGACAAGGTATTTCAGTAAAAGTGTAGTACAGTTTATTCTGAATGACATAGTCACTCAATTTTTGATTAGGAAAAAATAATTGTTTTTTTTTTTTTTAGCACTCTTTTAATGAACAAGCTAGGTTGGGCCAATTCAAAAACTTTTAAATTAAAAGTGCTAAGACCACATTTATTATTCCTCACAATTCAAAGAAAAATATTGCAATAATCACCAAAGGAAGGGAAGACGATCTTGAATATATTGATCTCTTTTCATAGATATGGCCACATTGAGACATCACTGTGTTTTTTATTTTAATTATTTACAGGTTAATATGTCACTGCTATTGTTAGCATTGTTTAAGAAGCTATAGTGCTAGTGTTCTGTTAGAAAAAAAATCATTTGCTTCTATACTGTGTATATAAACTGATAGGAGAATAATATATTCTGCAGGAAATAGAATCACCACAAAAGGTATCCTAGCTAAAATCAGAAAATTGTGAACAAAGGCAGGTTGCCAACTTTCTTTAAGGCCATTCTTCTCAAGTAATGGTGATTTTTAATGGCTAGTTAAAAGCCTCCATTTTATTTTTAAGCAACTCAATTTATGATTTGTGCTTTGATTGGTATTATTCAATAGTTTTAACAGACAAGATCATTGATATTATGGACTGCATTAAGCCATTTTTATTAATATATTATTAACATTGGTGAAATATGCTGAATAATCAAGATACTTCAATAAATTGATAGTAATATTTTTAAAATTGACTCAAGAATAGAATTTTTAACATGGGAAGTATACTCTTTGGCTTTCCATCAATATATTGCCATCTAATACAGAAGATACTGTCCATGGAGGTTGTCAGGGGCAGATCATTGGAACACTTTACCTTATCCTCTCAGTTTATTTCATAAACTCACTGCATAAATGTTAACATAAACCATGAAAATTCTGTGTTTGAACATAGTAAACATTTATAATTATATTTTATTAATCATTTTTACATTTTTCACAGGTGGTTGTTTGGTATCTTTTTTTCCTTTCCCAAGTAATTAACAATGATAATAATATTTTATGTATATTCAGCACATATCTTATGCCAGGCAATATTCTAATTGTTTTATACACAATAATTCCTAGAACAACTCTATGAGTAAGGTGCTTTGGTTATTCCCCCATTTTAGATATGACAAAACTTACTCAGAAAAATAAGTAACTTGCATGAAGGTACATAGTGCATAGGAAATGAAGATAGCATTCATACTACAAAAGAGACCTAAGCTTGAAATTTAACCACAGCAAAGTACCACCTCCATGGAAGAAATCTTACAGAAATCTTACGTTATTTTTAATAAGTGCCAATCCTCACATATTGAAATCTCAAATAATTACATAAAAATATAGCATGTATAGACTTTTGTATATATTTAAATTTTTACATTTACATTACCATTCTGACATAATAATTTTTCTTCTAAATAAAGCACTTTTATATGATTGGATTATTTTCTTTTTTGCTCTTGTTTATTATTTGTTACTAGAGAGGTTATATCTTCTGAGAAAGATGTTTATGTTTTCCAATTTAAACTTGATTTTCTGCTTTTCCAAGCTGCAAGTATACTATAAACACATTCATAAACAGGATTTTTAGAAGTGAACCTGTAAGCCTCTGCAGCTTTCCACAGAGAACCAGCAGATATGAAAGATCATCTCCCCCTCATTTCTACTTCCTTCAATTATAAATCTGAAAAGCTTATAAACTTTCCAAAAGTATGTTGCTGTCTTGGGGTCTGACTGAAATTTAGAGAAGAGTAGGGCTACCATGTTTAGAAAATACAAATACAGTATGCTCAATTAAATTTTAATTAAGGTAAACAACAAATAATATTGTATTGTATATTGTCTGGCAATACTATAGAAGCATAGAAAAGTTGAAATAAAAGAGGTGCCTCAATTAACAAAACAGATTATCTTAGAGTGTCAGTTAAAATAGGTCACAGGGAGTGAACACAGTTCCAGCAGATAGGCCACATGACTCACCACCCACTGCCAGGCATCTCCTAACAGAGATGAATTAAACTGAGAACCAGCTTGGAAGCTTCTGGTGATCAGCAATGTAAAGGGACTAAACCATCATTGGATCATAAGTAGGGGTGACAAATAACATGGAAACAAATCCATGTGCCAGAATTCTGCTCAGAGAGGAAATCATATGATTAGAAGGAATAATTTGAGATATTGCTTCTGAGTCCATGGTTTTTGTTAAATTTTCTTCTAAAGATGGTTATATGATAAGCTGAGAAAGTAGCATTCATCCCTTTCCTTCTTCCTTCCTTTATTTTTCATTTTTTTTTCTTAGTAAAATAAGAAATCTGGATAAGTGCCAAAATGCTTAGTATATAGGGAAACTCAAGCTTGACATGAACATTTATTTTTTTTCTATCCTCTCACTCTATCACTAAATGGCTGCACTAACTTAATGTTGAAAAAAAAAAAAGGAATATTGGTCTGATGAAAGCCAAAGTATTATCTGCCTAAGCCACTAGTATCGGGCTCATTTGATATACCTAATGGTATATCGGTAAATCAGTTGTAAAAAAGAGTAGGAGAGTTTGATTTCTAGTATACCAACTTCCATCATGTAAAACTCCCATGTAAATTCCAAGCTCTCAAAACTAGCTTGCTAAATTCCTAAATATTTAATAAGTAGTTTTTAAGCTTCGGCACAAGTTCTTATGTCACATTCTATGTCACAGTTAAACCCACACAAACATGCTCAAGAGCCCTTTCCAGAAACATGTGACATCCAGGAGTTTTAGATCAATGTAGCAGAACTTAATAGGCTGAATAACCAATTCCTTAAAACCAGAGAGAGACAAGGGGAAGAGGAAAGGAATGTCACAAATAAAGGCTAATTTAAATACTTTAGAAATGTGTAAGGTCTACACTGTGAGTTTTTACAGAGGTTCCTTCAGGTATCTCTTCAATCTTCATAATCACTTCCCAATACCCTGAAATATTCTTTTCCTTGTGCTGACACATAGTGCATTTCAAATCTCAGTAAACAGTTGAAATTTTATTATAATTAACTGTTAATATCTATTTAAATATCTATCATGAACTCTTTAAAGATAGAGACAAGTCTTATTCTAATCTGTATCTCAGAATCTTTCAGTCTCTAGTATATAGATGATCAATAAAATAAAGCTTGATAGAATTCAGCAATAATGATCATTAAGCTGTTTAGAAAAAGAGCTGGTGCTTACAGGATTCTTATCTCATCACTTCAACTTTAATTCCTCCAAAGAAAAGAGAGCATTAATTTATCATCCTTATCAGAAAGTCAAGGAAACTGAGTTTCATGCTATTGTTTATTGCCCTCCACTCCAAATGTTGATAGAATTTACTCTTTGAAGGTGAACAAAGCTTTATTCAATTATCTTTATGGTGAATGCTCAGAATCAGAGCTTCTGCTGTAATTTTAGTATATAGTTTCTGTGACTCCTGTAGACACCATTTCAACAGGAGTCATATCTTGTGATGAAAGTGTCAAGTTCACACACACTGATCTATTGCATACGAGCACCGCATGCAATTGATAAAAGTGGCCTGTCAGAGAAAGACTGATGAGATTGTATTTTACTTCAGGCCTTATGCCTAGCTAATGATGAGAAATAAGAAAAACAGAGAGCATAAATGATGAATCTGCTGAATTTGTTTTAATATCATTCTATAAAGTAATGTCATTTCCATTAAAATCAAGCATGTTGTTTTCATTCTTAAAGTTCACACACACACACACACACACACACACACACACACACACACACACACATTTGCTTCAGGAGAAAACTGAAGTAAAACCATGAATGAAAGAACTTTGGATCATGCTTTAACCATTTGTGGAGTATTTTTTCATGCAACTTTTATGATCTAGTACATGTTAGCAGTCTGCATATGATATTGAACTGAATTTAAAAGAAAGTCAACGATCCTCTGCTTAAACTTGGGTCATTCACTGGGGAAGGAGTCTCAAAACAGCAGATCATGAAATACAATCTTTTAAACTCCAGAAGTCACAGGTTAAGAACCAGAGTAGGATTAAACAAAAAAACATATTTATATACTTATATTTAATACAAATAATAAGTAGACAAATTAAACAGACTTTTTGTCTAAACTGAAGCTTATGACATAACTAGTCTATAAAAAGTAAAAATGTTTCTCCATTATTTTTATTAAAGATAAATATATTTGCCAAAAAACAGCTTCTATGCAAATAAAATTAAACAACTGATGTCACATTGTACTGATAAAAGAGCCACAAGCAACATTCGTTAACACATTTACCTGGTATAAGTGGTTTACTATTAACACTATTGTTTTCATTTGCCCTTTTAAAATATTATATCAGAACTTCGCTCCAGTTTTTATAAAATCTAGATACTTAGAAATTCGGATAATTAAGAGCTGACCTAGCTTAATTATTAAAACAGAAGATTCATGATTAAGAAGTCAAAATAGGTATCAATTTCTGAAGATGAGTTTAAAATAAAATGATGATCTAATTATAGAAATAGTTTTAATTAGTTTTAATTAATGAAATACTAACACAAACTTCTTATTTTAATAATATGGCATTTTTATTGAAAGTTATTAACATTGAATCACTGGTTATATAACCTTCATTAGAAGTAGGTATGTTTATAAAATTTTCCTTTCTATTTAATCTAAACTTACTTTTAAGTAATAATTATTCTTTAATTTTTCTTAATATTTTTCTCAGTAACCCTATTAAATATCTATATAAGATAGCATACAACATTAAGTTGGACCTTTTAATCAGCTTAGTCATTATTTAGGGTCTGGAAATGTCAGAAAATCAGAACACATCAGATTTGGAAGAATTCTAGGAATGAAATTGTCAAACATCTATCTGCACATTAGTAGTAAAAGGTACTAGAATAATTATAATTTAAAAATGTATATGCATGATTACAATTTAGAAAATAAATTGTATTTAAAACCTGAAATGTTACTACTGTTAATTTAACATAAAGTATGACATGTATCTTCATTCAAATGTCTAGCAAATGTGTATTCAGTAGTTTTAAATTAAGCAGATATTGTAAGACTGCTTTCCAAAAAGATTGCAATATTTCATATTCACTCCAGCAATATATAAGTGCTCTTTTATCTACCTGCTTACTAACTGAAAAATTTTATTTTATAGTCCTTTTCAGCTTTTACTTCTATATGAAGCAATTGCTTGGTTTTATCATAATTTTTGTATTCTTATCTTTTTGAATTTACACAAGCTTGTAATTCCATGTAAAACACTAGACCAATTAGATTTAGACTTTTTGAACATTTACTTATTTATTCATTCAACAAAATATCTCCATTCCTAATATGTGATATCATCACAATGAAATAAGCAAAAATCTCTGCCTTTATTCTCTCAAGGAACTTATGTTAGTGAGTTAAGAGACAAAATATAAATGATATACATGTAGATATAGACATACAGATATAGAGTCAGTAATAATTACTAGTGAAAAAAATAAGGCAGCTGATTGAGATATGGAATTTTACAAAGAACAATTATAGAAGGCATCAAGGAGAATATGACTTTTGAGCAAAGATTTGAAAGAGGACTGGAAGGCATATCCTAGATCAAAAGAAAAACTTATACAAAGGTGTTAAATGGCAATTTACAGAAAAAAAAAACCTAAATGGTAAATAAACATAAGAAACTCAGATATGTTCATACCCACAGTTAATTAAAGAAATACAAATAAAATGAGATGTATATAGTTTCCCAACAGCAGTGTTGGTTAAATGAAAATACTGGTAATACCTTGTCTTAGTGAGACTGTGAGGAAACAGTAGGTTTCACACCCTGCTGGTGGGAAAATAAATAGGAGCAACCACTTTGGAGGTATTTCCAGCGGCGTGTAGAAAATGTCCAAATAATTCCACTTTAACTTCTTCCCTAGGAGATACGGTCAAGCTTAGCTGATGTGCAATTGTACAGGAATGAAATTTTATTACCAAAGTAAGATATATAATGGTAAATTCACAAAATGAAAAGAACATTTCTAAATAAAAAATGTAAAATAATGGGAGGAGAGGAGGAGTGAAGGGATGGGAGGAGAAAGGAGAGGTGAGGAAAAAGAAAAAGAATTATAATTTTTTTCTCTAGCACTGTCATTTTTATGTTCTTAATATCAAGTCTTATTTTGTCCTATGGCTTTTATTTTTTACATATATACATATGTATATGTAAAATCTCACCATTTATGTTTATATTTTAGTGTATACACACACACACACACATATTTTTTGCTTCAAACTTTTTAAAGTTACACAAGAAAATTAAAGTTTCTTTTTCACAAATTCTGCTTCATTACTTCATTATCATCTTTGAAAAAAATGACCATAAGGAGTTTAATGACCTTTCAGTTCCTATTTTTTGCCAGATAAAAACATATTCAGAAACAGAGGGTTTTTATATGTTTCTGTGTGTCTATTCTTATTAACTTACTTTTTAATTTACCTTTACTTTTTTTTCTATCTCTGATGCTAATGTAAAATAATGTCTTCCATTTATCTGCAGATAGTAGTCCATGACATGAATATTTGATATTTTAGATGTGTATTCCCTTGCTGATAGACATCTAGGTTGTTCCGAACATTTTGCTGGCAAATTGGTCACTACAATCTTCTTCTGATAACCAAATATGAAAGCATTCTTATTCTCAGAGCTTTCAGTTTACATACAATGTCAGCCTAATGGTCAAAAGCACTTTATGATGATGCTCCATATTAGTCCCATTTTACTGATTAGGAAATAAGGCTCAGAGAAATTAAATAATTTCTTGAGATCATCAAAGTGACATGTGGGGAGTCAATATTTGTATATAGGTCAGGTTAATTCAAATAATCGTATTCTAATCAAAGCATTGCATAATATATACCTGAATCACAGAACTATATTATTAAACTACTTATTTCTCCATGTTTTCACAAAGCAAATATTTTTTGCCAAACATATAATTTATAGCAATAATAATAAAAACCATTTTCTAAATAAGCTAAAATCTAGCTGATAAAATGATTTATTTACAAAGTGATAATTTAAATAATATTTTTACTTAGTTTAAAAGTTTTAGTAACAGAGAAGCAAACATTTTGACATGAAATTGATAGACTGTTAAATCTGTTCAGGTTAAGACAATGAAATAATAAAGAAATAAACTCATGGGATTACTATTAGATGAAAGAAACTCAAGTTTATCACAGTCAGGACACAAGTTTGAATCTTTGCAAACCTAAAGCTAACTGAAAATCACTATGCTCTGACAGCTATGAAGCTTGCTTTTTGTTAATCACAAAACAATAAGAATCAGCATTTTCATCTCTGCAAAAAAGTTTGTTACAAAATAAAAGATAAGTGATGGTCAGTTCATTCACAGTCAAAACCAGAGAAAAAAATGTATTTACAATTGGTAAAAGTTTTATATTTGGACAATAAAAAAATATTCAGAATGTGTACATATGTTGTGGGTGGGGAGTTGATGGGAATGAAGAGAAATCCTGTACGACAACAAAAATAGATAAAAATTAAGTTCATCCAGAAAGGGATTGCTATAAACCTGGAAATCTTCCATTTGAACATTTTCAATAACCAGAGATTCCCTCACTTCTCCATCACATTTGCTTTCATCAGAAAAATAAAAGAAGATGTAGCCAAAATTCTCCTTTAAAGGGCACATTAAAGAGCAGGTAGGTATCTGCTATTGTTTTCATAGTATAAATCTGGCTACTAATTTCTATTTCTATTTTCAAGGACTATTTATTACTTTAAAATGTCAAGATATATAAATCATTGAGCACAAAGTAAAAAAATGTAAATATTATCAAAATGGAACATTTTATGTTAACAGTTTCAAGCTGGCTCTAAGATATCAATATAGGCTTTCCTATAGAGAAAGTTTATTTCATTTCTAAATAATTTTCAAGTATACCTAATTTTTTAAATTAAGATATATTTAAGGATGCTTTCCTCATGTAGAATGGGTATTTTTAAAAAGTGACTATCCTTATAAGTGCTGTTGATCAGGGCAAAAATGAAGAGAATATATTCGTCACATATATTATCAAACAAATAATTTGTATAGTAAATAAATAGCTCAAACAAATCTATAAGAAATAAAGCAGTAGAATAGGTAAAAGAAATACACAGATATTGCACAGAAGAGAAAATATGAATGGCTAATAAATATAAGATAATCAATATCATTAGAATTCAGAGCAATGCCACTTTAAACAACAGTACAAAATCATTGCATACCCACTAGGTTGGCAAAATTAAAGTATTAGACAATAAGATTGGTCCAGGATATAGAGCACCAAATCTCTCATTGAAGTTGGGAAAAAACTTTGATATAGTTATGTTGGAAAAGTTTCACGTTATATAGTAAAACTTGATAAACTCATTCTCTGAGCCAGAGTGTGTAACCTACAGAAACTCTTGTCCTTGTTAATTCGAGATCTGTACAAGACTGACTATAACAGTAGTGCTTGTGATAACAAGAAACGAAACAATTGAAATATATATTGAAAGGAGAATGGAAAAATGAAAACTTGTTATTCGTAAATAGAATTTACTGTGCTGCAGTAAAAATGAATACACTAGATCCTATACGTTATAGTTGCATCTCAAAATATAATGTTGAGTGATAAAATAAGTCTCAGAGGAATACTTTTTAAAGTTCCAAATGTGCAAAATTAACATGTTTTTAAATAAATACATATATAGTAAACTATAAAGTAAAGCAAGATAATGATATTATTTAAATTAGTGATTATCTTTGGACTAAAAAGTGTGAGATATGATTATGAATGGGTACACAAAGATTTTCAAAAGCCTTGGTGATATTAGTCCTATTTCCTCCTTATTTTCAAAAATAAATATATAACTGAATGAATATATGCATGCACAAATAAATGAGTATATAAAACCAAAAGATGTAATGCTGTCACTGATAAATTCTATGATGCCAGTAAAGTCACTCTACCTTTCTAGCTATAATTACTCATCGATTAAATGAGAAAATAATATGGGATCATATGCAAGAATTTCTTATAATTCTAGTATTTTTTTGATTTCATATAATAATTTATGTGACATACACTATTTTGGTAAATATAGGGAATGTATATACAAATGACTTAGAAGTATAGACTTAATCTTTCATGATTTTCTAGTATTTTCTACTAAAGGCTCTATCAATCCTTTACCTAAACTTTTTGCTGAAAAAATAAATCCCTAATGAGACAAACAAAAATCATTCTATTTCTATAAATAAAGATTAAGAGCTGTTTACATTATTGATTTATGTGAGCTAATATAATACCACATCTATAGCTATCAAATATTATGGTTATTGGGATAAGCAATGAGAAATTTGCAAGTCTCATCAACTATGTCAAGATAAAATTTTAAGAGTAATGAAATCTTCATATTCACAATCCACTTTCTACCATGAGAAATAATAAACTTTGCTCTATTCTACCCTCATTTAAAGTTTGCTTTGCTCTCTAAAAATTATCCATTCTGTGTCTTGCTGAAAAGATTTATTGTCAACTTTAAATCTTAAATGAAAAGTGCGTAATCATAATTTTGTAGGTGTATTCGGTGTAATACAATTGGTAGATCATAATATACATTTGCTCAAAAGCCAATTATTGAACTGAATTAGTTTCTTTATCTGAGAGGTTTAGTTACTATTTCAAATAGATCTGAATATATTTTCCTTTTAACTTCTCCTCATAAAATTTTTTGGCACTAAAAATTCAGTTCTGAATCCATGCATAGCAACTAATTCTTGTGCACAGCAGAACAATATGTCACTAATCAGCAAAGCAGCTATGTGAATACTGCTGGAACGTCCCCTTTGCCTTTTAAAGGAAAGACAGTTTCATTTGATAAATGATACAAGGAACCGGAAAAAAAGGCTGAACACCTGAAAGTAAAATAACTATGCTCACTGCAGAATGGAATAGGGCCAATAATTCTGTAAATCCTGTTAGCTTCAACCTCCCTCTCTCTGTGCCTCCATGGATTTTAATTGACAGAAGTGCTGAGATCACACCATCGTTACTGCAGTTAAGGAATAGTGGGCAAGTCATGGCCAACTGAAACAAATGAATGGCTTTCTGGAATTGCATAGTTGATATATTCATAGGGGCCAAGCCGATTCTCCATGGAGAATTCCTCTTTTTTTGGCCCTCAGATTGACAACAATTGCTTTGCTTTAGAATAAAGTCCTCATAATAAGACTTATTGATCAAAATCTAAAAAAGAAAATAATTATTGAATATCTAGCAAAAATGGTTAACTCACATATCACATTAAAAAAAAATAAAACTTATTAATCTGTTCTTGATAGCCAAAAGCTGCATCTTTAGTTTTATCTTTGTTTAAGTACATAACTCCATAGAAGAAATGAAGTATATAATACTACAAATTTATTTTACTCTTATGCTTGAAGCCTTTTATATTTTTTGCAAATAGATTATAAGAGGATTGAGATATATAGATATTGAACAGAAACTGAGAAGAGAGATTACCCAAATACAGGACTCCCTTGCAGTTTCCCTATAGTCAATAAAATAAGTCATGATTGAGGCTTGTAATTTTACTAAGTTGAATTAAAGGAGTTCAAAAAGTTTACCAACTACTATATGGTATATTTGATTTTCTATTCTTCAGCAAGCAGAAACATGTCCTATGATATGGTTTAAACATTTGTCTAGTATAGCCTATTTATAATAGTAAATTCTTAATACATATTAGCACTTTTAATTTTCCAAAAACATTTTAGAAAATAACATAACCATTCACATTTCACAAATGAGGAAACTTAGGTTGATATAGCTGAACTGCCATAGTTAGCAAATGACAAAGTGGGATGTGCTTTCTATCTCCAAAATAATATTTTAATATTTGACAACACTTTAAAACCAGTGAGCTTTATATTCAACCTTACCAATTAAAACTGTTAAACTCCAGGATTAAAAAGAAATCTAAGGTAATTAAATTTTTGGAATACAGATGTGTAGAAATATGTTATATATATAATACAATAAATATGTAACTTTTTTTCTGGTCTCTCTTCTGAGCCCTCTACAGTGGAGGAAAAGGCTAAAATTGGATGAACTTTACATTTGTGAATCTCAGTGTTTACTGGTCTCTAGTTTAAGAACTGATTCTTTGAGTTACAAATGCAGACGCTCCCATTAAATGACATAATAGAAGTTCCTACCCAGGATGCTCATGAGATACCAGAGGGAATGTCTAAGTCTACGTGCACTGGGTGGTTGGGTCAACATGTGTCTTTGTCTAGCTGTGTGTAGAAGTGAGTAGAAGTAGACGTACATGTACATGGCCTGGACTAGGTTCTCCAAATCATAACCTTTTTCCTCATACTTTTTGATGTTTAATGGCATCTGCTATTAACATCGTGCCATACCACTGCTCCTGGTCATTAAGATCCTGCCTGAACAGATCTCTGTGGAGTAGAAATCTCATCAATTCTTCCACATTCCCAACTACAGCCCCCTGAAACATCTGGATCCCTGCCCACAGGATCAAGGAAGTCAATCACTTTACCTCACTTCATTCCTTTCTTGCCAGAAATGGACTCCTACAGGGCCTTTTAAGAGTCATGGTTTTCAAACTTGGTTGATCATTAGAATAAACCAAGAGGCATTAAAAAACTCCAATCCTGAAAAGTTAAATCAAAATGTTTAGGGACAGAGCACAGCTCTGGTATTTTTAAGTTCTCCAGCTAACTTTAATTTGCAGCCTGGACCACTGTGCCAGAGTCCAAGAGCCTTTCCTGAGCTGCTTCCAGGGTCATTACACCGGTCTTCCCTACCCCAGGTCCTAGGACAGCCCTATACCTGTCTACATGGCTCAACTGTGTCACACACCCTTTTTTCTGCTCTACCACAAATGTCACCAGAGAACTGAGAAATGAAAGATGGTGTGACTTGTTCACAATAATCCCTGATTAAGCTTCAGACCTCAGCTTTAGTGATCACACTGTAAGAAAAATTACTATTTATAAAGGAAAATAAAATACTACCCATATCAATCATTTATTAGAGCAAGTTAAAAGTTCTATATAAGCATTTATTCACAAAATCAAACAAGTTAAACAAATTATGGAAAATAACCAAATAAGTGAATTTAAAGTTCTTCAATCAAAAAAAAAAAAAATCCTAGGCCCATCCTAAAAGTAAATCATAATATAATGAGTTTGATTATATAAAACATGGTCAAAAGAAGAGTATTAATATGATTATGCAAAAAAAAATTTTAATTTGCCTGAGCATTTCAATAATAAATTGTTTAATTTACCTTTCACACTGCAAAAATACTTCAATGTATTTTTCTTAAATATATCTTTGGCCTTTAAAAGATAATGCTATGGCTTTCTGTTCTGAATTTATCTTTCTTGAAAGTTGATGGGTTACATGTTGCTGTCTGAGGCACAGGTCGTTTCCTCTGTGGCACTCTATACACACATTGGTAATTACTGCTTCCATTAATGCAGCACTGGTTTTTATTTTTAGTTTATTAGCTAGAGGTTAGATAAAACAAAGTTTTCCACATAAGCAACATTATTTAAACCTATTTTTAAAAATATTTTACCAACTTAAGTACATAATTCAGGGGTGTATGTGTGTGTGTGTCTGCCTCTGTACTGGTTATGTCTGGTTTACATGGGTAAAATTTAAGTATTACTCAAAAGGTATAAATGTTCATCAATGGCCTCTAGGCAATATAGCTTATTACTGTAATACCTCCAAAATATGTTCCAAGGCTTTATCCAGATTCATGAAACTGAGACTTTTTTTGGCCCAATTCTCAATCCAAGAAACTTTTCAAGTACTCTGAGCTTCTAGCTTTCTGCCTTGTCTCTCCATCATGGACAGGTGGGTTATGTCTTTTTTCCTACCCAAAGTTCAGATCTCACCTTATCATCAAGGGCAGTTTCTGTCCAAATTATTCACATGGAACACTTTCACTTGGTTTCTGCTCTCTATTGTTATCTCTGCCTCTCCACATCTTCTTTTCTTTGGAGTACATTAGATTTTAATGTAAAAATGAAAAATTTTTGTATCTGCAGTCCTTGTAATTTTCTAAGCTGGTACTCTCATTAGTATTCATTTCTTCTATATTTTAAAAGACCAAAATTTTTCTGTATTGCTAAACTTTTTCAACTATTTGATCATGAATTATATCTGTATAATGGTATATATACAATGTATGTATAAATATATATGCATACCTATATATATAATACTTCCACACATCTGTTTTTGTACAAAAGCAAATGGCATATCGCAATAGAGGAAAATAAAGAATCCAGCTAATATAAATGTATAGTTATTGTTCTGTTTGAATTTTTTTTATTAACCAGTTTACATTTAACTTTTCCACATGAATTTTTAAAAAGAAAAATAACATTGTTGCTATTCTGTCATCCTTCATCACCCCCAAAAAAATCTTTATAAAAACAAACACCACTGTACTCAGTAACTTTATGTTATTTGTAATTAAATTTGAAAAAACTTTGACATTCTGAGAGTTCGAGTTAGGAAAACAGCAGCTATTCTGACTGATGGGCATAATGGTGTGTGTATGCACTCTATGTCCTTCGATAGTATTGCTACTATTATTAGATAAAGAAAAAACAAAGATTACTTAAGGATAGGTTGAAATTTTCCTGATTTTCTTAGAATGGAATAATTTCTTTTTCTAACTGAAAGCTAAGCTGTCAGCAAACAAAGATATGCCACTTATGTCAGTATTTATGAGGGTATTAAATTTCCCATTGAGTTATCTATTATAGTATAAGTGAATTCTTCTCAAAATTTAATTTAATTGCAAATAACACTGTATAATTTCAAAGTTTATACTTATTTTTTTCTATTAAAAAAGAAAGCTATCAAAATTCTTTTCAGTGATATCAGGACAGTTTCAATACAACCTAATGTCCATTCATTTAGAATCAAGAAGTTAATCTATGATTTACATTTTCTAAAAGCATTTGCAGTTTGATAATGTAAACTGCACTTGAAAGGACATTAAGAGAACTCAAGTGTATTGTGAGCAACCTAATAGTATTTTGCTACAGTGTAACCACATAAGAAATTGTTCCTCCTTCTATCACTCTCTATTTTAGAATAAAATGATGTTCATGAAAACTGAGAGGCTTATTTAATCAGCCTGATGTAATTTAACTTCTCACGTATTGCCAAAACTAATGGCAATAGTATGTCCAAAACTAATATGTAAACAATGACCTGGTGAATTTTAGGATTTTTAAAAGCAACACTCAAGTGTTCCTCTCTTTAAACAAAATGCCTATTCATAAAATATTCTCTCAACTATTTTTTACAATTGATCATTATATTGTATTTGTAATGTTATTAAATACTCTTTAAGGATTATTCTTAAAATTTACTTTGAAATAAGTTTACTTACATTTAATTATGTAACATATAATTAATTCATAGTGTTCTTGAGCTCCTCATTTCTTGTATATAGATGCAACAATTGTTCTAGCATAATTTTCAAGAGACATCAAAATGCAAGCATATGGTCTTCCGAAAGAAGCTAAATCACCTAAATTTTTTCATTTCCACAACTTTGTAAAGTCTTCTGCTATTGCTTCCGGGCTAAGCTCATTAATTACTTCCCAGTATTAGTAAATTCAATATTTAAATTGCTAACTGCATCATCATTATGCATACATGGGCTTTTTTGTTTCTCTGTTGATTCAATAAAGATTTTGATAAAAAATATTAATTGTTTTCTTCTTTGGTATAAAATTTTATTATTTACCTTTAAATAATTTCTCTGGATTATTTTTTTTTTACCTTGCAGAAACTATTTACATGAATTATTTCTGATATTAAATTTTTATCAATTAAATAGAATCTAAATCCCTTAAAACTAATAATATAACTATTTTACTCAATAATGAAGTTTAAGACCTTAGAATATTATTAGATTAATGTTTCAAATATTTGATTTGGAAGATGTTTAAGTAGAGATACATATTAGTCATATAAATTTTTATGATCAATATTTTTAAAAATCTAACTTACTAAGCTAATAGATACAAAACTCAAGTTTCTGTCATCAAAATCTTTTTTTACTGATTATAATACTATTGTTTTCATGATGGCATGTATTATTTGTAACATAAATGTACTTAAACTTTGAAATAGCACTTAACTAATATATACTGTGTCAAGCAATGTTCTATGCAATTTTGAAATAATTCATTAATTCTTATTTTACAAATAAAGAAGAGAAAAAAGGAGGGAGATCAAATAACTTAGCCTTGATCACATAGGTAGAAGGAAAATAAAATACGATTCGAATCCAGGGAAGCTGACTTGAGAGCCACTCCTAAACAATTAAATACTATTCTCTTTTGTCTGAAAGAAATTTGTGCAACAAAATTGAGCAAACCAGTACTCTCTGCCATAGTTCTAAATTAAATTCTAATCTTCATGAGTTTTTGGATGAGTCACATTAAATGATTTCAGGCTATAAACCTAGGGAGGAGCCATCTGTGCTTTCATTCATCAATGGTGCCCTGGCTGGAGTAGGCAGGTTTATTTCTTATTTATATTTGAACTAAGAGTGTCGACTTTTTAATGCTATATATATATATATATATATATATATATATATATATATCTGGTTCCCAATTTTCATATGCTCTAAACATTAAGTTTAAGTTCACTTTGGCAAATAACTTCAATATTTAAAGCCAGCTTCAGAGCTTTACTTACTGGTTACCTGCTTAGATTTGGGAAATGAAAACACCATATTTTGTTGCCTCCTTATCTAAGCATTTATATATATCTATATTTTAATTTTACCTTTAGATAAATAATTTTAACAACACAAAAATTAACTAAATTAAATATTTAAGGCAATGGTAGTAGAGATGCAACAGGAAGACAAAGTCAAAGACATAATGGTATAATATTAGCACGTAGAAGAGATTTAGATTATATATAATTATTAATAAAAGTTGCCATTTGTACTACTATCATGTGCTTGGAATGTGCTAAGTTATTTTAAAGTGTTATCATCATATAACATACCATCTCAAAACTTAGTGACTTGAAACAATAAGCATTTATTTTGTTCCTAATATGGCAGATCAGCTGGGAATTCTTTAGCTCTGGACTGGGATCAGATGATCTCGTCTGAAGTCAGTCAGCATCTAGCTGAGGTTATTGAGGTAGAGAACCATAGGTCTGTCATTATCTATCAGGCTAACCTGGGTTTATTCAATAGTAGTGATAAAGTTCCAAGAAAGTGGGCATAGAACTAGCCCATCATTACTTCTACAACATTCTATTAGTCAAAGCATGTGACAAGAAGGAAAATATAAAATTAATTCTCATCTTCCAATGTAATCCATAAAAATCCATAATATACTCCTTTGAATAGATATACAAGTCCTAAGAGACTTAGAATTTTTTAATCATTAATGAATACTGTACATCTTAATCTAACATTTTTCTCAGTGAATATTCTGTGGTTGTGGAATTTCATAATAAAATATAGATATAAAATATTCTAAAGGTACGATGCATATTGATTTTTGCTAATAAAAAAGAACTAATTTTGAGATTAGCATATCTAGCACTAGTGATACTATTTTCTGTAATATAATTTTCTCATTTAACTAATAAATATACTACAAGTAGAAGAGAATTTAGCTCAAATGAGACAATTCTTTCTTCCAAAAGATGATTGGGAAAGGATGTCTTCCATCCCAGAAGAGATAAAGTGACCTTTATTTACTATATTTATAATTATTAGTCATATCAACTCAAAATAAAGTTTAACCAAGCAGTAAGGCTCTGTTTATTTACTATTTACTTAGTGTGATCTGCACCATAGACTACTATGTGTTTTCAGAGTGAGAGTTAGGGTTGGAGTGAGCCTTAGAGAGTCAAGTAATATAGATCAAGAAATAAAATAATATGATAGAATTTTTGGTGAAAAAGAGTTGATAATCTAGTTCAACTGACAAAATTATATTTATGAAATTATTAAGGAAAAACATAAGCGTCTTTTACAAAAACATAAACACCTTTTGAAACAATGAGAAAAAAATTAGAAACAAATCAGGAAGCTAGATAACTACATATATGTGAATATGGCTGATTAAAAAGGTCAATCTGCTAAATACATAAATCATAATAAGACCTCCAAAACACACGCACGCACATATACACAAAATGAAACAAAACAATCAAAAACACTTAGGCAATAGTAATATTACCTATACTATAATATATAATATATAAACATAGAGAGAGACCACCTGGAACCTTCTCAAAAATGATATTCAAATATAGAGTTGTATTATTTCAATAGTGAATCTTTCTTCCCAGAAATGTCTAAGAATAGATTTGAAGATTTATTTACTAAAATAAGAAGTCAGTTTACACATTCCAGTTTCCTTGCTTCTATTTCAGATTAAAAAGAAAATACTTTAAGAGAAAAAAATATATATGTATATATGTATATATATTTTATCACACAGTTCCCAATGTCATCTTTCATATCAATGAAGCTTCTGAAAGTTCAACATACCATAACTTTAGTATCTTAGCTCATGTATAAAGTATATCCTGGGCAGGAATAATTAGTACAAAGGACAGAAAAACAAGAATTCAATGGTCCTGCCAGTTAAAGTAGAGTCTCAATCCTTTCTTTAAGGCTAATCCAAGTTGTTCCTGAAAATGCAATCTGAATGCTTAAAGGCTTGACTTTTCCTAAGGCCCTCTCCTTGGCATTCACTCTAAATATTAGCTTTACCTTGTTGAGCTTCCTTATTACAAGTATTCTTAATTTTTATTAAGATTCCACAAGTTATTTTTTTTAAATAAGAGACCAAGACAAAATCTAGACAGTTATTCTGTCTAATATAAACATGAGTATTTTTCTTTGCTCTCTCTTTTTGTACCCATTGCTGTTGCTCTTAATGGTCACTCTAGTTAGTTATTTTACAAGATAATAGTCTTTCCAAATTTCCGCAAGGCAACATTACAATGTAGGTTAACCACTGTCAAGATTAATCTAGTGCTTGAGTTAACCAACATTTTGAGATAGTTTATTATATATATAACATAGATAAAATACATGCAATTAAATATAAATATAAAATATAAATATATTAAAATTATTATTAAAGAAAGAAAACACCGAATTGATAAATAAATACTCAATCAAGCATTTCTCTAAGGTAACTTTGTTCACCAAGAAATATAATTCACTCCAAATTCATTTTACCTTGGCTATTCTATAAAGTCACTCTGTGCAAAGTAAAAGGTTTTTATGAAAACATGGATTCAGCTTGTAATGGCTCTCACAGTGTGTTACATTCAGATTGGTTAAGGGGAGTCTTAATCTAGTGAAGCACCAGGTTGGCCTTTCTTACTAGTGAGCCCTATGACTTGAGGCTATTACTGTTCTCTTCAAAGGAACCTCACAGCACTTTTAAGTAGGCTTGTTCAACAGACTGCACAACAAAACAATTAAATCACTGAGACATTGGGTCAGCCCATGCCATCTTCATACTGACCTATTCACTATCCTGGTCAGAAAACACATGCCTTCTACTACCCTATTTTTTGAGTGTGGGGAAAGGTACAAAATGTCAAAGGCAGTAACACATCCCAAGGATGCCCTTGTTCATATAGCAATAGTGCTTGGGATGGTCCAACCCAGACTCCAATAATGCTTATCAGAAGACAAATCAGGGTTAGTCTTAATATCCAAAACCCCACCTGAAAATTTATTGTAAAATACATTATTTTCTATTTTTACATAGACTATTACCTCGAGAAAATAAAATACTAGCTGAGTATATCTGACCTTACATTGGTCACCCACATATCCTAGAATCACACTGACTCCTTGGCTGTATTTCACACTGAGATTTTTATTGTCATTGTAACGGATTAGAAATCACCAATGTGTAAAGTGGAAGCTTGCTTAGTGGCTATGAAGGAGATGATATGTGTTAAATGCTTGTGAGACATGCCTGCTAGTAATGACAGAAGGCAGGAAAGTGTGGCAGTGAAGGGTGACAGTAACAATCAGACAGTTCTTATACCTTTTTAATTTTATGATGAGAAAAAGTCATTTGTCTTTTTAGATCTTTAAAATCAATATCTATAACATGGTCAATTCTCCCCCTACACAAACTTTCTCTCTCCTCTCTCTCTCTTTCTCTATTTTCTCACTGAGAAAGAGATCTGCTATGATGTAGAACAGGCCATTACAAGTTATTACTCTTCCAGTGTCTGACTAGGGAAGTACCAGGAACCTTACTGGCAGGTCCTAATGTTCACATTTTAGGAAAGAGAGCACAAGGTATCAGCTTTAAGTGCAAGTTGAGTCTTACCTACAGCTTTATGAGCAATGGCATGCTCAGAGCACTTTAATTCCCACCTCGCTCCTTAATGTATTGCTCACTTGTTCAGTCTCTGAATTAAAGGAAGGTGAATGAATGGGTTCCCCCAAAACTTCCATCACTAATGTGAGCAAATTAGTTTTATATAAGCATGCCAATTATTTAGATTGGAAAAATTAGAAAAAAACATTTTATATATTCAGAATGTTGAAATATTATCTTACTTAAGGAGTAAACTAATCTAGTCTGCTAAGTTTCCTAATTTATAACCTATTGATATTATGAAACTAAAAATTGTATAGCCCAGTATAACATGTAGTCAGTATGTGATCATTTTATTCAAGTTAACTCTAGTAAAGTAATTGTTTAGAGTGAAAGTACTGACAGAGTTTTACTATTAACCGAAAGGCAGCTATTCATCATGGAACATCATTATGTATTGGGATAGAACATAGGTGACTTCTAGTCTGAATGCCTCCTATACAAATGCAACAATCAAGGTCTAGGGAGGTTAATAAACTTGCCTAAAGTCACCTAGCTAAAGAAAAGGAGAGAAGCAGAGCCAGGGCTGATAAAGTTGAGAAAACTGAAGCACATGTCACAGTTTTGGGAGTTATGTGGGTAAGACATTGCCGGCTAAGATCGAACAGTTACTGAGAAGGGGAGTGAGAATTGAGAAAAGAAAGAATAAAGAGATAGAGAGATAGACAAAAGATAGATTCAGGAAGGCTAACAGTAAATACTGCACCCCGAGTTTATTAAGCACAGCATATTTACACTCTTGGAAATGCATGGGAAGCAAAATCCACAGATATTCTAACAATTGCTGACATTTACATAAGTTCTCTCACAACCTCTTTGATCCTGTTCCCTGTCTCCCATTCCCTGGGGCAAGGAACGTTCAACTCTTTACATTAAGCCAAACTTCCTCCCTCTGCCTAGAGCCCACCTGCCCTGCAAACTTCTAGCTTGCAGGCAACTTTAACCCTGTCTGCAAGACAGGCAGCAGAAACGGCTCCCAAGAAGACATTGAGTAGGAAACGTAATTATTTGATTAAAGCAGAATCATTCTGATTAAATATCAGTAGAACAGCATTTTTCAGGATGCATATTCTAGTGTTATAGTTTTAAAACAAAACAAATGTATTTTAGGCATGAGAGCATGAAAATATATTTCAAAAGTTTTCTTACCTTGGAAATCTGTTTATTTGTGTGTTTTAGAGATGTATTAATCTGCTATTAATAGTAGTTATACGTCAAAGTATTGGGATTTTTTAAAATCCCTATGTTGCATTTTAACATAACCTGAAAGTCTATATTTTATTTCTATGCCCCGTAACTTATAAGATACTTGGGACAGCTATGAAATCAGTGTTCAGGTACCTGAAGATTAATCAAAAAGATTAATCAAAGTAAAACTCTGAAAGTGAATGAATGAATGAGAAAGACAAAGTAGTTCTTGTTCCCAGAGATGACTGAGAACACTGAGGTTTACTGTACACGCGGTATAACAGAAGGTCACTAAACAAGAAGCAATTTAGCCATGATAATTTTCTTGTTCTCCTTCTGCTTCAGATGATAATCAGACATACTGAAGGGGTGTGTAATGATGAAAACACTGAAAATCTAAATATTAAGAGTAAACTATATATATTTTGACATCATTTTTTAAAAAAATTAATCTATATGCTAGTTACATTACAGAATCTCTCAAACCTATTATCTTACTAATTTAAATAGAGGGAAAGGTCATTAACAAAGGCAATATGTTATTTCAACTAGTACCTTAGAATAATTTAACAAGGAGATAATGGTTATTTAAATAGTTCAACAGCTATGCTGACCTTAAAAAATTCTTAGAAATTAACTTTTGATAGAAGGTACATTGTTCATGGGTTACTTTAATTGCAAAATTTCAATATTTCTTAGAGCACATAAATTATTAGTAGGCCACACTTCATTAGTAATAATAGGAATGAGTATTGCTAAGGGAATTAAAAAAAATAAAGAAGGATTTGTAAGTGGAATAGATAAAAGAAAAACAGGTTCCCAAAGACTGTGATTGTGTTAAACCTTGGAAAAAACTTTCTCCATGAGAAACTCCAATTATTTGTGGATTCAATCAGTGATGTAATTTTCTCTTCAGTCTTAAACCTGTTGCAGATATAGACAGTGATGAGACAGTTAACGCACCAGCTCCCAGGAAGCCTGGCCTGGTGAAACAAGAGCTTTTCAAAAGGGGCTTAGAAACAGACATATAGAAGAACACTATGCCATGGATTTGTCACTTGAAAGGCAATGGATCCATAGCATTTTGCAGCATTATCAAGCACTCTCTGGTTCACTGTCCCTTATCCAACTCTATAATTAAATGAAAAGAATTTATAAATATCTCCTTATAATATCAGATAACTTGCTGTATTTTTGTTTTATCATATAAAGTTATAATTTCTCAATCTCTCTCTCTCTCTCTCTCACTGAATATATATATATATATATATATATATATATATATATATATATATTCAGTGTTTGTGTCTCCCATGAGAATGTAAGAGTCATAGGTGAAGGACTGATTTTGTTTTCTTTATTACTTTATTCTTAGTGTGTAGTTAGCAGTGCCTGGCATAATGTGTGTGTATATGTGTATGTGTTGTGAGTGTATATAATTTTTTTTAATCAATGAATGACTATTGGGCATGCTTATCCTTGTGTTTTTATGATACCTATGGGTTTTCAACTTTGTATTTCTGGCATTCAGATGGCTACCATTACTCTGCCCAATTCCACATTCTGGGAGATTATATCTGGTTTCCAGTCCTTCTGGTTTTATACCAAATTGGCTTCCTCAGTAAGCAAACTTATTTGTATTGATAAAAATCCAGAAATCAAAAGGTCATTGACTGATTCTTTACTGAGATATTTCTTATACATTGACACATACTAAAGTTAATGTAGAGTTTTGTGATACTTCTTAGAACTTGGCTGATGCAAATGTATCTTGAAGAGTAGGGAGAGCAGACTAAGAGATGAAGCAGTGTTAAACTTCTTCCTCATTTATTTTCTTCACATATCCTCAACATTTAATTTAAATAAGTATACAGCAACATTGCAATTTATATTTACACTCTCAAGATTTACAATTAATTCCAAATATTCTGCTATTCTTTTGACTAGAAATCATGAAAATCAATAAGACACTCTCCAGAGTCTTCATTTGATAACCTTAGCCTTATCTTTCATAGCATCAATTATTCATCATTATAAGAAACTGATGTTAATTTATATACATATTTAGAGATTTTAACAATTTTAACACAAGGCCCATAATTTTTATCTTATCTTATTGTATATGCATTCTTGTGGTAAAAGATTTTTAATTGTCTTTTGAAAGTATCCTTATTTTTAGCTTAGAAACTTTTTTTAAAATGCACGGTAAGTTTTTTTGGAAAATACCATCTCTGAATCTTTGCTTTCTAGATAAGCAACTACCAAAAATTTATATAAAATAATAACTCAACAGCTACTAAGATTTTGAAATGGAGAGGATATTAAAATACTGTTAAGAGTGGTACATAAAGGATGAAGTAGATACTGTAATAGAATCTGAGTGAAGTAAGATTTGGATGGAACATCACGGAAAACTTTTCAAGAAAGAGTGTATTGTCACAGATTCATAAGGAGTTATAGTGAAAGAGGTAAAAACTAAAGTATAAGATATGCTGCCTGCCAAAAGATGTGTTTTATTTCTTTGCTTACTTTCTATCATGGCCTTTGGGAGAAAAAGTTGAAAAGTTAATAATGTTGCAAGGAATTTCAGACCTTGAGAAGCATCCAGTTTCCATCCTGCTTCACAGCAAGGAATGCATTTAGACGTATCTGAGAACCATTCAGCATTTCAACCTCAGGCAGAGCTTCTGGACAGCAAACAGAGAAGAGAGCTGGAAGTACAGCAGGGGTAGCTATTTTTTCCACTTCTTCGGACATGACAGTGTTTATTTTTAAATGCTAACAGACACCACATAACATTATTTCTACCACCTTAGGCAAGTACATATTTCACAGTCCCAGGTATCAGCCATAGAGTCTAAGTATCTCTAAGGGAAAGAAAACTTCTTGAAGAAGGTCAAAGAATTTTTTAAAAGGCTATTTCTATTCCCCCCCCCAAAAAAAAAGATAAGAAGAAAGAAAAACAAGAAAAAGATAATTATTTGTATGACTAAGTCATTGTCAATCTGATTTCAACTTAATTTTACAAGGCCTTTCACATAGTAACTCTTCCACGTTAAGTAAATTTTATAACAAATCAACACTAGACAGTATTTTAATGATACATATACTATATATTAGTCAAAGATCAGTTACATCAATAACAATAATATTCCTTGATTCAGAGATTTTTAAAACTCCTGAAATAGAGCAGAATTAATGATCACACACCAATTTATTATATATAAAAATTGGAAAATGTAAATATTTAAATTAAGTCATAGTATTTTACTTCTAATCACAACCAGAGGATGTCATAGTCAAAAATGTAAAGTAAACAAAATTTGGTTTTATCCCTAATGCTGCTCTCTCAGAACAATTTTCTATACAAATGTCTGTCCTGGACACCACAGAATGCAAGTCCCATCCTTTTTGTTGTTGTTGTACTTGCTTTCTTTTAAAGTATATTTATCCTTTATCTCATCTGTTCTAGGAATCCAAAAAGGTCATGTAATGAACTAATCCATTACTCACAACAGAGAGCAGTTCCTTGATGCAGTAGGTATATTTTACCTGATCTTTGATAAATTCTTAATTTTTAACCTAGGTATAAGCAAAAAGTCATTGAATTGTTCCTTATAAATTTTCATTTAACATTTGGCATGAATGTTTGGTAATAACTGGGTGCAACAATAAAGGGCAGCAATGAGGAGTCTGAAATGTTTATTTTAGTAATTACACACGAGATTTTCATGTTAGTTTATGTTGTCTTATCCTGTTACTTAGGCTTACAAAAAAAGTCTTAGGCTATCAACTTTCAGGTTGCAGTTGAATGGCCAAGGAGCTAGACCAAGGCATTGAGAGCTCACCCCAGAGATAAGTATAATCAAAGCCACAAAATTATCAGAGTAATCATGAAGGATTTAGTATAACAACACATTGACACTCCTTGCAATGACAGGTAGTGGTTGTCCTCTCTCTTTGAGTCTGGGATGGCTTTGACCTGCACAATATATCCAAATTAACACTATGTAGCTCTTGGCTCGGCCTCCAAGAGGACTGACAGCTTCTGCTTTGGTCTTATGGAGTTTTGAGATACATATAAAATGTGTGACTCCCCTGATGGAGAAGTCCTGAGGCTACACAAAAAGGGGGAAGGGCTCAAGTGAACCCAGTGTTCCATTTGTCCTCACCAAGTTGCCAGGCATTTGAGTGAAACTGACAGAGACTGTTCATACCAGATGAGCTGTCAGGTGTATATCATCAAGTTCACTCTGTCATGCCACGTGGAGAAGAAATATCACCCAATCATGATCTTGCAGGGGATGAAGTTAAATAATATACATAAACGTCCTTTGTGAAATATGAAATACATGCCCCCAATAAGATATCACTACTGGCAAGATTTCATGAATACCCTTTTCTCTGCAACATTTTAGACTGGGAAACATTTAGTACAAAACAAGAAAAACTAAAGTATAATGGTGTAGTTATAAGAAAAGCACTGCTAAAACAGACAAGAAAACTTTTCAAATAGATCTTTAAAAAAACGTTTAAAAAATGTTTAAGATGTAATTCACATAGTATAACATTCACCTTTTTACGATGCACCACTAAATGGTTTTCAATATACTTACAATGTTGTGCAACTTTCACCACTACTTCTAGAAAATTTTTATTACCTGTAAAGAAACCCTGTACCCAAAAAAAATCTTTTAGAAATATAAAAAGTTGATGGTGGTATTTAGAAAAATTATAATTTAGGACAAACATACAGAATCAAACATGATGGGAAGAAAATAAAAAGAAATTGCAAGCAGGGTAAAGAATAGAAGGTGTGTATAGAAGAGTTAACACAGGAGGCCTGAGACTGCTATCATTCAAAAGTCCTGCTTCAAGGGTTGGCCCTGGGCTTGCACCTGAGAACTTGACTGATAAACATCACCTTGACTAATATAAGAGTGTCTCACTATGTGTAAACCACAGAAATAATGTGATTCATATTGGTACTTACTTTCTTCCTGGGAGTCTGGAACTTTGGTACATGATAGGCCAAAGTGCCTAGACAAGCCTCTAAAAATTTAGTCTCCAGTGAGCTTCTCTGGTAGAAGAAGTAATTATGCACATGTTGTCATAACTTGTCACAACTTGTTGCTGAAGAAATAAGCACACCTGTGTAACTCCACTGGGACAGGATTCTTGGAAGTCTGTACCTGATTTTCGATGGTCTTTGCCCTATGTGCCTTTTCCCTTTGCTGACTTTGCTCTGCATATTTTCACTGCATTACCTTTTTGCCATGATTATAGGTTGTGTCCTGTGAGTCCTCTTGATGAATCACAGAGCCTGGGAATAGTCTTGGAGATCACCCAGCACAACACATTAAAGGTACCACTCTTTAACTGCTCTCTGCTGCATTTTATAATTCTGCTCTAAGATCTTTTTTTATCTTCTTAATAATCACATCAACATCTGAAAAAATTTAAAGCTAATGTGCCTCAATTTGCAGGTTCTATCTCTGACTTTGTGGTTAGGGAGACAAAAAGTAAAAGTGTGTGGCAGAACTGGAACAGAAGTTTTTTTCAAGTAGCCATGGAAAAGCAAAGAAACTTAACTAGTCTGTTACAGAGAAACAAATTATATGTATATGGTTGATAGAAATAGATTTGCAGAGTTCTAGATTTGTATAATTAAGGACATAAAATTAATAATAGAAGAACAAATTTTATAACTACATTTTGAGCAAGAAGTTGTTTTTAAAAATCCCTGTGATCACAAAGAGTTTTTCTTCACACCCAAACCAAGGTGAGTAAAGTATTAGGTTTTATAAAAATCTTTTCTAAAAATATCCCATAACTAGAACTAAACATAAGTGGATCGAACATCACCAACTTCTTTATTTGTAAAAAGTAAAGAACCATCAGGAGAGAGTTTAATGAAAAGATACAGTAGAAATGGCCTATGCTTGAAGTTGTATAGATAATTGTTTTCTCATTGAAGGTAGAAGACCATAGAATAGAAGAAGAATCCTGAATAAAATTTTTTTTTCTTTTCTACTTTGGTGAAAAGTAGCAGAAACACAACAAAAGACAAAACTTGTAAAAGCAAGCTATAAATATAAGGAATAACAGCAAGGGCCCAAGCTTATAAGTGATGGCTAATGGAAAAATTATTAGTAATAAAATGGTCATCTATAATCCGGCAGCAATGTTAGGTTATCCTAAGAAGGTAAATCTAATACTTAATAGTTACAAGAAGGAACTATTGTGACCTTAAGTACAGCTTAAGTCCCATGTCTGAGGAGAAAATAAATAGTCTATATCTACTTTCAAATTGTGATTGTGAATTTAATAAATACAAACTGTGTCTAAAATCAATTTCTCTTGTCTTACTCAGAATTGAATCTTTTTATTAATATCCTTTAGTTATTGGTTATCTCATTTTCACTCTTTCTATAACAAAGTTTAACTTAGAAATCAATGTGATAAATCAAGCTCAAGCTTTTAATGTCACAACTTGGAAATGTATTTTATTGTCAAAACAAGTATCATGCTCTTAGGTGTATTCTAAGAGGTAGGGAAGGTACAATTCTACCATGAGTACAGAAGAGGAAGAACTAGCATATTTTGAAAAGTTCTAATGATTATTACAACTCATTTTGAGAGTCACTTAAAGATGTTATCCCTTCAACATTAATACTTAAGGGACTGCATAAGTGGTATTTTTGCCATCTAAAGAATATAGAGACACACAAGGAACTCACTATATTCACTCTGAGCATGCTCATGATCATATTGTTGATAAAAAAAAAAGATTCATTAATTTAATAAATATTTACTAAAAGTCGATCATGGACTAGATATAGTAAGTGATAAGTTTTTAATGGTGAACAAAGTACAATAGCTTTGTCTTATGTTTCTAACAGAAACCTACTATTTTCCAAATAAACTAGGATACATGTTTGCCTTCACACACATAAACACACTCTTTCATAAAACTGTTTTTAAAATGTTTTATAAACTAATGGCATAAGGACATGCAGGTAATGAACATAGTGTTATAAATGCTACTATAAGGTTATATATCAGGTTGTCAGAGAATGAAATGATCACACACAAAGAAAACTTAACCCTAAGATGTGTCTCATTAATTATTGTCAGTGTATCACATATGGGTTTCTTTTATAAACAGAAATGATAAGATAGCTTATATTAAATTATGACCCAAATTGTATGTGTGAAATATTAACCAACCATTGAACACTGATGTCTTGGAACATCCTGAGTCTGGGAAGTGTGACTAATTGGCTTGTGCAAACAAGTGAAGATGTACTAAGATTCTGAATCTAATAAATGTGCATGAGAAGGGTATCTTTATATTTTTCTCCCCATCCAATTCCCCTCTGAAAAAATAAAGGGTATCTTTATATTTTTCTACCCATCCAATTCCCCTCTGAAAATTCCAGAGATGAAATTCAGAGGCTTTACTCCTTGAATAGTCTGAAAGTGCCTATAATCTCCAGGTCAAATATCACTGCCAAAACTATATAAACTCTTAATCATGCAGAATTGATGGACGTCTTCTGTTCATCTCAGAATGCCACTCAGATTCTGCTGCTTAAGATATTTCTACATAAGTTTTTATGGTCACCCTATAAACTCTAGGCATTTAAAATGTATTCAAGAAAATATTTCTCCACCATTTCTACATTATAGGACACCAATTCTAATAAGACTCATTCATGAGAAGTTTCTCACACTATTGTAGGTAAGGGGAAAGAATACAATGATTTACCTGTTTTTTAAACTTCATTTGGTGTTTTAATTTTATGCAATACTTAATTTGATCTGTCTTATATGGGTGGGGGGAGGGGCTAGACATTCCAACGAGTACTAAGAACTTTCAGTTTTCCTTGGATGTAATTCTTAAAACAATGGGAGCATAAAGACAGATGGCTGATGTAATCTTGTGTTATTTGTAGAAAAGGGAATGATAAAATGGTTATCCCTTAACTGACCTTAAATTCATAGAGAATTAAGAATTAAGGAAATACAGCAGCAACAGAAGTAATTCTTACCACTTTAGACATTTTTTTTCATCTAGTGAGTATTCAATTATTATATCCTACATGGCTTCTCTCTGCCTTTATAAAATCTTCCCCAGTAAACTATAAATATATGTGTATGTGTGTGTGTGTGTGTGTGTGTGTATTAAACTATTTCCTGAGCTAATAAACACATGCACCACAGAAACTGAAGCATGTTCTTATACCATGAGAAGACTTGTCATCCTACAGAATAAGAAGAGAGTATAGGGCTTAATGTTGGGTAATTTAGTGGTATATATTCTGTTTGTGTTCTGAACAGTGGCCCTCGCTTTTGGAAAGACTTTCTCCATTTATTGTGGTCCTAGTGGGGTTATCAGTCATAGTATTTATTTCTCTAGGCTATAGGTATTGTCATCTAAAACAGATCCAGAAAATTCCATTGCTCTAGACTGCTAATAATTGCCATCGGTCCATTAACAAGAAACTCAAATATGTTTATTTACATTGTTTTCTGAGATTTGTTATCTGTTTGCCAGGAGTAAGACACACTTCTCCCTCTAGGGCAACTTACTTGAGTGATAGAAAGCTGGAACTTTCAATTGTCATTGTCTCTACCATATACACAAAATTAATCAGCATGGAGGCAAGAAAGATTTCTGGTACCACTAAGACCCTTGTTTTAACCTTTGAGGCTCTTTTATTCCTTCTGAGCTACTCCCACTTCCACCCCAGCTTCATGAATCAGAACATTTTCTTTTTGCATAAATTTGGTGCACTATGTTCCAATGATAAAAATTCAATATTTAGGGAATAAGCAGATGTAGAGGTGTCTCCAAAAGATATTACCGCATACTCCTTAGAGTTTTAGAATTTAATAAAAGTATGATGCCTGATTGTATCCAAGAGGTAACTTCCAGGCTGCTTCTTACACTAGCCATAGAAATCACCACTGGGTGACAGAGAAAAGTAATTCAATAGAAAACACAAGACTTCACAGACAAAGACCAGAAAGGAAGGGGAAGACAAGAGTGAGAATCTCCGTATAGAGGTGGGAAAAAAAATTATGAAATAAGATAGCAAGAATTTAAGATTTCTATAAACCAACCAAAAGTAGCCCTGGAGTATTTGAATTACAAATTTCTTATACTTTAGGCTATTGTTTTTTCTCTATAAAACATATACTATCAAATACTTATTTTTTTAAAATAAAAATTCCTTGTGAAACACCAAGGCCAACATTTTGGCAAGAAGTTTGATTTTTTTATTATTTTTTTTTTTGCTGGTGCTAGTGCCAACTGATTTTGCCTTTATGCCAGAAATTCTTTCAGCCTTAGGGATACATAATGAGCACTTCTCTGCTAAAACGAAACTGAGGTTTCACATTTTAAAATGAATGTTTCTAATACATAGAAATAAGCTCAGTTAGTGCTGAGATTTCCCAAGAGCTCTTAACAATACAGATAATTTAAATATTAAAATATTATAATTCTGACTATATTAACAATTGTAGGGCTGATCTGGTGTTCTTCTTAAGAATTAGACCTTAAAATTTTTTAGTTCCAATTATTTCCGTCTGAAATGACTGAATAATAAAACTTTTTTTAACCACTTAGAGTTCACATCTTTCCAAAGCCTTTTGAACCATCTTTCTCTATTGTCATACTTCACATATTGTGCACCTACTTTGCCAAGAGAAAAGAAATAAAACAAACTGTTTCCTAGCCTCCCTTTTAGCTAGGGTGCAGTCATGTGACCTAAATTTATGACCAATTTCACTTGACTTCCTGAAGTGTGGGTATAGGAGAATCATCAGGAAAGCAGGGTGGCAAAGGTATCTGCTTCTTCTGGAATAGCTCCGCACAGAGTGACAAACCCTGAGCAGCAGCTGTTGACAGTTGTTGACAGTCCCATAATGTGGTAGGCAGAGCTGCTGACTACTTTGTCCTGAGTGTAACATCAAGCCTGGCTTCCTGGCCATTGCAGGGTCCATGAGATATGATAACATAAACCACTATCTGCTTAAATTTACAAGAATGAATTCAGTTGTTAAAATTAAGGACTGATAACTGTACATGTAATGTTTAAGAAAGAAAGAAAGAATACAGATAAAAATGCTCAGTATACCCCAGTACAAATAAAAGGTAGTATTATTTTTGTGGTGATTACTACATATCCTTAAATAATTCTAATATCCGACTTTACTACACTTTTGTGTTTTTTGTGTTTCTTCAAAACAATGAAGCAAAATATGTATGTTTATAAAAATTCCAATCATGCTAGGTTTTTAAACCTTTTTTTGCTGTACAATTTCTGTTTTTATAATGAATAATTTATAATGAATTTACTGGGCATGGGAATAAGACAAATCTGTCCTAAAGATTTAAGTATCATGTCTGAAACCATTCAATATAATAAGGAGCAAAGAATGGCATAAGATCACAAAGCTTTCAACTAACTATAAAAGTGAGAAGGGTAAGAGTGACTCTGACAACATCATGCATCTTAAATTCAGCACCACTCTATGCTCCTTCCCAAGGGGATACCTAAATAGCATTAGACAATGGAGATGTCTAGTAATAGGGTGCACTGATACAGAAATATTACAGTACATGTAAATGAGAACAGTCAACTCCCAGAGGAATAAACTAGGGACCAGAATTGTCACTCCTTGTTTTTACAAACACACACAAACACACACACACACACACACACACACACACACACACACACACACACACACACACTTGCCCAAAAACAGCAATAGCAGCAGTGGTAGTGGTAAGACTACAAGTAACTCATCAGATAACATAAACATAATAACTGGGATTTTTTATCTCAGTAGAGTATTCGAGACATGTTCCAAGGAAATCATATCAATGAGGGACTATATTAGTTTTAGAATGAGAAATATTTCCGGAAGTGTTTTTAATCACATATAAAATAAACATTAACTTATCAATTTTCAAACTCATTAAATAAAAGATTATTGCACCAACTGCCCTGCCCTGTCTATCCCCATTTCTTGTATCATAATGTAAACACCTTCTTTATTGCAAAACTATTACTGCTTCTCTTTACCTGTGTTTGACTGGTTTCTACTTTCAGAGGGGGAGATTACATTGGATCTCTGAAGTTAAAGTGCCATCTTGTGCCAGAGGATAGCATCTCAATACAGACTTTTAAAAATCATTAGCAAAACACATGATCATTTTTACATAATACATATATCAAAAGCATATAAAACTCTCAATAGTAAATTGCTTAAACATGAACTTGTTAATAAATATATATTTATTGTCTGAGTTTGTGGTAATTTGTTAGCAACAGTATGTTAAGCTTTCTGTGGACAGTTTAAATCATGCATTTTGCATGCATGCTGCTGCATTCTGCCTCTTGTTATTGCAGTAGTATCAATATAAAATGAATGCCATAGACCTCATTCCCTCACACAACTATGAAGATTGCTTAAGACTTAAGTAATAGTTCTTTAGTTCTTTCAGGACCAAGGGCAAACCCCAGTTTCTCTAATAAACTTGTACTGCCTGTACCAATCATGCCTCTTAAAACTCATCTATTCTACTTCAAGAATTTAAATGGCAGCCATACTCAAAACATCGCACCCAGAGGGAAGGCCAATGTCAGCACACACTATGCTGCCAGTGCACAATCAGCAACTGTAGAAATTCTGTTCAGCAAACAAAATAGTTTTCTGCATTTAGCCTGACAGCTTTCGAAAGCTGGCTCATAGGACTGGGGAGGTTTTATAGCACTCCTCATGCTGACAATGCCATGATACTAACAGTGAGCACATAGGGTTGTTATTGATTTAGTATTTTAATTCCTTAAATTAATAATCTATAGCTGGAAAAAATTTTCAATCAAAAATCTAGACCAAATTTTTAAAGTATATTAAATAATATAAACCACAAAATCATAACACAACACACAGTCAATCATCTGGAATGAGAAAATATTATTTCTCATATGACCTCAACCATGATGAAAGAAAGAGTTACTAAAGTAGAGACACTAGTCTGAAGTATCTTGAGTGTGAAGTCAAACAGAATTCCAGGAGAGCTTGATTTTGAGGTCAGTAGATCTGATAGATTCTTAAATAATTAAGAGCAGATTAGTGTCATGATATAAGGCTAAAGTTACTCAAGAGGTCAATTAATTATTTTTTCTCTTGAAAAAAGATCACATAAAGAACGAATATGTTACGTATAAGATTCTTGCACTCAAAAATATGCTATCTCAGTCTTTTTCTTATTCAAATTTTATAACATTTAAACTCCGAAATAGCATTTTTTCTTTGTCTGTTTATAACACTGTCCTTTGATGAGCCAGGAAAAGGAGCCCCATATAGAGAAATGACTATATTCTTGAAATTATTTTTGCCATTTTAATGCATTAAGAAATAAACAATATTTGTTCAGTTTCTAAATAGCCTAACTTTACATCTAATTCTTCTCTTTGTATCGGAAGTTGTCAGAGGACATAATACGACTCATGAGGATTATTATGAGTATTAATTAGTCTCTTCTAAAATAAAGTAATAGCATGCTACCTAATTATAACCTTATGTTTAAAGAGTTATCAGGTAGACCTATTTTTTATAATTAATTATTTTAATTGAGAGCTTATTTTATGTCTACCGTTCAACTGAGTGTCTAAAAAATTATCTCATTTAATTCTCATGACAACTCTCACGATGGCAAAGCAAATTTTCCAAAATTAAGAACCCAATTTGAGTAGGATGTGGCATTTAGCTTTAGCTTGAATGTTTACATCTACTAAAACTATACTTTCAACCTGACTTTCAACAACCATAGCAAACAAAAAAAAAATATTCTTAATGATCAAAAAATAATACTTAAGTTAAAAGCAATGCAGCATTGCAATAAATATAGTATGCCTACATGACACATTGTGTAAGTTAATTAACAGGATATAAATACTCAATAAGTGGTTTTTGTTCAAGTTTCTCCCAACAAATAATTAAATGGAATGCTATATTAGGTTATCCTGCAAAATATCTCAGACCCTGAAGCCATTTAGAAGCATCAGTTGTCCCAGAGCCCCTCAACATTACCTTGTCCCATTACAAATTGATGTTCCATAGGGTTTGGCTGTTTTCTCTCACATAGTCTAATGTCTACAGAAGAAGCTGCGGCTACACTGGCAATATTAGTGACATGCAGGACTCATGAGGCAGCACTGGAAACGTGCTCATCTTATAAAATACATGCTCTTTACCCTTGTTCCTTTTCCTCTCCATGTTTTCACACCTTTCTGTTCCTTTCTTTGCTTTTAGAAGATGAGGTTGTGAGAGTGGGGATGAAGATCATTGTCTCATAAATACAGGACCCATGGTCTACCAGTCTTTTAAAAGAGAAAAAAGTCATTTATGATTCATGTGCAGAGGCACAGGCATTGCTATGTGATCTCTCAGTAGACATTCAACAGCTTACAGACTACAAACAGTGCAGTAGATGAGGCAAGAGTCCCAGGGTCATATCAACTTTGGGTCTCTATTTGACATGAGGTGCTTGAAATCCATGAAAAAGTCTGATGCCAGCTTAATATTTTAATAAACAAAAATCATGTCTCTTTATGACCATAAACCACTCACTTTTTAAATTTTTCTTATTTGGGTTCATTAATTGCCCCAGAGGACATGACACTTTGGAGGACATTCAAGTCTATAGAGCTACTAAAGACTCTGATGATATAATTATCCTCATTTTTTTTTTTTGGCAGCCAGAATTTTCTATTTAAAAAAGTGAAAAAAAGTCTCTCTCTCACTTTTACTCTCCTTTCCTCTCAATAGAAATAAGCATATGTGCATGTACATGCGTGCACACACACACACACACTTACACTCACATTCTCTCTCAAATATATTTCTGATGCAAATTGCACAAGGTAAGGGGAAGGACACATAATTTAGTTTAATTCACTTCTATTAAAAAGCATTGACAATATAACATACTGAATGTCTGACTATGGCCAGGGTAATTAAGTAAACAGAAAATGGGAGCCATTTCCAACATGCCCCTTCTTATATACTATTATTGATTGTTCTTGAATCTCTCTATACCCTGACCCTAACTATTGCCAAAGAAAAACTGTCTACTCTTTTGAAGCATCTAACCTAAAAAGATGAAAACACATAACCATATACTAGAAAAATAAGAGAAAAGTTGTTCATGCTGGCTTTCCTCTGGATACGATTCCTTCAAGTTAAGTGGCAACTTCTCCTGACAATGTCACCCACATCTGCCCTCCTGCTCTTTTCATTCAAATTGGCAAAACTAAAACTTAAAGCTGTATAGTGAATTTAAAAAAAAAAAAAAGGCTTGGAAGAGAAATACTTGTGTATTACGCAAAAGCGTGACATGTACTTTCAGGTTCCCTCAATAGCTGTAAACTCCTCTCTGACCTGGAAGGACTGGTATGTGTCGCACTCCCAGAGTGCAGGCCAGGCAAGCATCCTCCACATGTTCATTCATGCCTCCACGGCCACTGTTTGGCCATGGCCTGGCACTGGCCTAGATACTGAGAATAGAAAGGTGAGGAAGCATTATCTCTGCCTCCATGCTGCTTATAGTACAGGGCAAGAGATCCCAGGAGCAAACAAATGTAGTGGTGTCTCCAGCCTGAGGCCAGGGAATGAGAGCATAAAAGGGGTGACGGGAAGTTCACTAAGAGTCATATGAGCTGAGTCAAAGGAATAAGGAAGAGTTATCTTGTTGGAAAGGGGACTAGTGTCACACCAATAAAGACAAAAGAAACTTCAAGCCCTAAGGACCAAAGGTCAGAACTAGTGGGGTATATGTAGGTAACAAGGAGGAATTCAAAATTGGTGCAGACTTTGCAATATTAGTCTTCTAAAGAACACACACTTTGTTTTATTATTTTTTTTTTTTTCTTACTATGTACCCTCACTATAAAATACATTAAACTTTATATAGTTGAAGTCTAATAATGATTCTTAGTTTACCTAATATCAGAAGTTTAGTACTGTCAGAATGACATCTCTGTCTTTATTATTCCTTGCAGCAGCAAGATCAAAAGTCCCCTCTTTACTCCTTGCTCCACAAAGCTATTTATACAATGTCAGATGAAGAGTCAGAGTACATAGAGGTTCATAAAATTGTCATGACCTGATTTATATCAAGTACAATATTAAGAATAAATACCCTTCACAATGGTTTCCTCTATTAAACCACTGAAAGAATTTCTATATAATACTTATAAAACATCTAAGCTGAGTAGATTTCTAGATAACCATTTAAAACCATTTCTTCTAAAGATGATCCAGTGTATTTCTGCAGGCAAGAACAGTTACTCTCAGCTCAATAATAAACTTCTTAGGTTATGGCAATTTAGAGTTTTAAAACTAAGCAGAATAACTATTGGAGGAATATGTGTACCTTGCAATTTTTCCTTTTGAAATTATAAAATATGTCTTTGAATTTTTTAATAAAAACGATTGATGGACACATGCATTTTCCTTTGACCATCTGTCAAATGGCCTTCCTGTAAAAGTCCACCTCTACTGTCTATAATTTTTGGGAAAAATTTTTTTTTCTTAAAAAATATATCTCATAATTGAAGTTCTCTTTACTGTTATTTGAACTGAAATACAATCACTAACTTCTCCCTTTTTACTATACACTCAATATTCCTTCAAAGTTCTATATGAAAATCAAATTCAGTTCATATAGAGTTTCACTAACAGCCACATCATTTTTTCTTTCCTTTCTCTGGCAGATATATATATATATATATATATATATATATATATATATATATATATATATATATATCTGCTAAATATCTTAATTATTATATAATTCTCCTCTTGGTCTTCATTTTTTCTCCTAGGACAGAATCATTTCTGATGAACTTTTAATAGTGAACTTAAATTTTTATCTAGGGTCATAAGAAATTAATAGATTATTTACCAAAAAATAAGATAAAACTTTCTGCAAATAAAAAGTGAATGCAACCATCTTTTTTGCTATGTTTTTAATCATTTTCTTCATGTTTGATGTCAATTGTCCCCCAATTTCTTAGTTTAAATTATCTTAACATTGTGATTTTAACATTAATCCCATTACATGCTACTTATTACACATTGAATAAATAACATGATCAGAATTACTTTAGAAAGAAGAATAAAAAAATCAAGCTTATTTTAGATATTTAGATATTTATATTGTCAAGTAATTAAAATTATTTAGAATAATCAGAGTTTATATGTGATGTTTGTTTTATATTGAGTATTAAATATAATTATCTTAGCCCTTTGCTAAGGTTAATGGGTAACAACAGCCATCTTGTTACAATAAAAACTTCTAAAAAGTACCTCTTAAAGAAAAATATTAATAATATATAATAATAATTACTTATGTAGCCCGCTCTTTTTTGGTTTTCCAGCAAGTTAAATAAACTTCTTCTTGGGCAAAATACTAGTGCAAAAACTCATGATTGACCTAATCTTTGCAAGTCTGAGACTTTATGACATAAGGTAGACTTCAAATTTTCACCATCTTATTCTCAGTCTTGCTAGGTATATATTTTGCAAGATTTTACTGGAAGTGTACCTCATCATCTCCAAAGTACCCCATAAAATTTTCCTGCAAATAAGTGATATGGAGGGTTATAAATGAGGGTGAGACATTCTACAGTGTCAGGGAGCAGATGAAGTGACCTAGACCAGTGGCAGGTACCTGAAATGACAGGTTAGAGTTACCCTTGGTTTAAAAAGGAATATTATGAGGACCTGCATCACACTAAGACACCTACTCATCTCCATGCCAATTGTCAAGTATGTGCAAAGACTGTTAAAAATCTAGAAGTAATCTGTAGATAGAAGCTAAGAAAAGAGAAATAATAATAAGCGACACTAGAAAAGAGTGCCTGTAGGAACCTAGGTAAAATGACTTTTTAGAAAAAGCTATTCTAGGAAAACAGTCAGGGAAACACAAAATAATACAAAAAATCTATTATTGAGATAGAACACAATGAGATAACAGAAATCAAATATACATGTACATATTCAGATGAAATGAAGATCTAAATTAACTAGCTACCTTCAAAAAGCACATTTGAATAAGGTTTACATTAAAAACAAAAAGCAACATTCTTTAAAGCAGTGAATGCCAAATATTATTTACTGCTGTTGGAAATACTAGTATAGATTAGAATTGGTGGAAGTATGTTTAAAGGCAAGCTCTTGGATCTCTTTTCCCATGTTTCTGATTTCTGCTTCACTGATATAAAACTTTCTGAAGATAAATTTTCTTTGTTTTTATTATTCAATTAAAATTATTTCTGTTAAAAGTTAAAGTAAGGTAATATGGTAATGGTTTGATTTTGAAAACAAGTGGGAAGCTTTAAATTTAGAAGCATTTTTCTCAGAAAATAAGTGAAGGCATTTATTTTGACAAGCACTGTTTTAATAAAGGAGATATAACATGGAACAACATTAGGGAATCCCATGCGTTATATGAATAAAAACTATTGTCATTATGGTAATTATCATTTTGCAGAAAGTTCCTTAAACAAATATAAGCATTGAAAGTAGAGATAGACACAGACATACATATAGATATCCAAACAATCTCTCTCTCTCTCTCTCTCCCTCTCTCTCTCCCTCCCTCCCTCCCTTTCTCTCTCTCTCTCTCTCTCTCTCTCTCTCTCTCTCACACACACACACACACACACACACACACACACACAAAGAGAAGTATACCAAACTGCAGAAACATATTCTTACATAAACTTAGAAAAACTTAATAGTCCTTTATAATCAAAAGACATAAATACTTAATTTGATGTACTTTATTACTTACTGCTGTTGGAAATAAGTAAACCTAAAGGAATGTTTTTCATAGGATGTTTGCATGTCTACAAAGATATTTCATTTATTTTGAAGTTAAATATAACTTTAGTAATAAATAATAAAACCATAGCTAACAGGAATCATTCTACAAGAAAGACTGTCTCATGGTAATTTCAAACACACACACACACACACACACACACACACACACACACACACACACATTTCACAGGTTGTTTTGGTTTCATTTTCATTCATTTACATTTTTTTTTCTTGTGGAAGTCATGGTTGCCTTTTTATCTTTAAGAAAAATATGACCAAAAAAAATCAAATAAAAAAATCTTTGTCACAGGTATAAGTAGAGAAACCCCAATGTACTCTAATCATTCCTCTTTGACTCACAGAAGACAAGCTGCTTTGTTATATGTGGAAAAAAAGTAATATTTTCTAATAGAGTTCTCCAATCTCAGATAAATTCATAAAATGCAAAACTAACTATACAAACAAAACAGAGAAAAACAACAATTAAACACAATAGCTTAAAAAATCTGTGCATGTATGGGGGGTGGAAGAGGGCTTTAAAGCTTTCTGATTATGTGATAATTTGGTTGTAAGAAAAGTTGCTACAAAACAGTGAAGAGAAACTCAACTAAATACTTTTTTAAAGTAATTTCTTTTATATAGGTAATATTGTAAAATATGCTATATTAAGATTGATGTCACCATTTCCTGAATAAATAAAAAACCAATAAAAAGAACCAATAGTAAGACTCTTGAAAAATACTGTTTTTTAAATCATCACCCTTGGACATATCTATTACTTAGTAAGCTTTAAATTACTATATAAGATTAATTTTTAAAACTTTCATGAAGTAAATTATTTTTCTAAAACTTGTTTTCATAAGCAAATATTTTATATTATAGCTCTACAAAAAATTTATATGAGAATGATTGCCTTTTAATATGTGGATTTCAAAAAGATATATATTCAGGTATTGATCTGAACTATCTAAGTTATTTTAAGTTTTTTTATTATATTTAAATACCCATAATTTCTAATACCACTGATCGGTATTTGTGGCAAAAATAGTCTTTAATTCTAAGTAGTTTCCTAAATTTATTTTTAAATAATAATAGTTGTATCATTCTTTTCATGAGAATAATTATCTCAGATGTGTTTCTTCCCATTTTCTTTCTAATTCTGCCAATGACACCCCACAGTATCTCTCTCTGAAGTGGAGTGACAGACTGACAGGTGTTGTCAGCAAGAAGTCTGATGACTGAGAGATGTGTCTGTCTTCTAATAGATTCAATAAGGCATAAAGGAGAGACAAAGCAGCAGTGTGTGCAGCTTAAGGAAGCCTTTGGCAAACACCCTCGAAAGATGTGAAATCTCTGAATATTCTGATTGAGGCACAGCTACTTATAAGTCTTCACTGTTATCTTCTTAAAATATTCAGCCAAGAAGCCTAATGGCATGTTATTATCTAGAAAACACTGATACATATCATAATGAGGCCCAAATACATTGGATTTTTCATACTTCCAAAGGAAGCTATGGTTGAGTGTTAGAAAATGATAAAAAATCTGTCTTAAAGGTATGTTATCTCTTATTTCTTCAGCAACTTTGAAACTGTGCTGTGAGCATCTTCTCAGCAGCAAAGATCTAAAGCCCGCTGTGAGTCTTTACACCCTCAGCAAGACTTCCTCCCCTCTACCTTCCACCTTCATTTAGTTCCCCTAAGAAAATACTGTGTGCTGTGTATTCATTTCCTGCAGCCCTTGGATCCTGAGCATAGCTGAACAGAAACTGACCAATTCTATAATAAGCAACCTCTTCAATTAGTCACACTGTCACCTGTGATAATACAAATTGTCTTTGTGATTCTAATCATCAGCTGTCATTCACATAATGCCAGGTGCTTGGCAAAGTACTCTGTGGAATTTTTCATCCATCTGTCCAGTCTTAGAAATGACCTTTTATTACTTCCCTTTGTACATACGTTATCTTTAAATAGGGCATTTGCATAACAAAAGAATGTCTCTGAGTACACTAGGAAGTTGCTGATGGGAGAGGTGACTGTACTACATTTTTTGTAATCTATATAATATTGAAGGCTGTTGGCTGTTTAGCCTCAGGCCACCAACACTTCAGTGTACTTATTTCAGAGCAACAAAATGCTAATTGTTAACAAAAATACAGCTCTCTCTTTTATCAACTACAAATTTATTAGCAACAGAAAGAATCTATTCTACAAATAGATATTTGTATTGCAAATGCTTAAAGGAGTAACTAATGAGGCCATTTATTGTCCAAATTTGACTAATTATTATGCTGAGAAACTGCCTAGGAGCCAGTATGTGCTTTGAAATTAAGCATTTCAGTAAGTGCATCAAAGGAGTTGGAACCAAACTAACACCAAGAACTTCAGAAATCTGCCTATTCATATTTATTCCAACTTCTACAATATTATATAGAAAACTAGCTACAAGCACTTCAAAATAAGTGATCCATAAGCAAATGTAAAGAAATAATGAATAGTCTCCCAAACAGAAGTACTTTAACTAGACTTACCATACAATCAATCCTACAAATTGGAATATTTTTGAGAATGAAGAAGGCCACTATTAATAAAAACATCAGAACCACGGCATAAAGCTGAACTTTCCCAGGCAAACCAAGACGTATGATCTGTGTGTCTCTCCTTCTATTGCTCCACAGGCCTTAAATAAACATTGAAGTGATTACCTTCTTGTGTAAAGAATACATTTCTTCAAACATTCCCACAATATTGCCCCAACCCACCATTCCATTTTTTCATAACATCAGCTTACCATGAACTTTTTGTCTAAGTACACTGACCCACCTATATTGGTTGACCATGCTTTGCTGAAATAGTAACTCTTACTGAAGCTCTAGGCTCTGCTTGGAATGATGTCCCAGAACTTACTCTGTTAAAGATAGGTCACTCTTACACTCTTACATCAATTAATTGATGTCTTTTGATGGCAAATAGCAAAAAGGCTTTAGGTTCCTTTATGTTGTGAAATGGAACAAAGCCTTTCATAAGTAAAGCAGCTCTGAGAAATAGTGTCACTGTCCATATCTCTTTGCATTTTTATTTCTACATAGATGTCTGTCTCAAACTCCTTTTATTACTGATAATTCAACTACCTGAATATGATCTGGACTAAATCCTGGAAGGAGTATTTTTGATGGACTCAGCTAATAATCATTTTCCTAGGCATCCCAAATTTCATGCCACACAACTCATAAAAATAATGGCACTTGACTCTGGAAAACAGCATTGTTCATTGAAAGAACAAATTACCATGGCTACCAGTAAGCCCTGTTTGAAAAAATATATATATATATATGACACGGCAAGCAGGGTGAAGCATATGAAGCACTTCAAAAAACCTTTCAGGTTAAATTGAGTTCTCCCTACTGAATACTTTCATAGAATTCTATGATATATGTCTGCTGCGATATATCTGTTGAATCAGAGTATTTATGTTAGAGTTGGTCTCCTCCACTAGAATATGAACGTTTTTCTTTTGGGTTGTATTGAGATATAACTGACATACCACATTGTATGAGTTTAAGGTGTACAATGTGTTAATATGACACATACATACAGTTGACCCTTGAACACATGAAGGTTAGGGGCACCGATTCCCATGCAGTCAAAAATCTGTACAACTTTTGACTCCATAAAAACTTCAATTGATGCTCAGTATTGGGGCATTAGTTCCAGGACACACATAGCCCCACCCCACCAACCCCATCCCACCCCTGCCACAAATACCAAAATTCTGGGATGCTCAAGTTCCTTATTTATAATGGCAAAGAATAATGCATACAGTCTGCCCTCCACATTCATAGATTTCTAATGGTGGATGAAAAATACCATTTTCAATCCACCATTAGTTGACTCTGTAGATATACAAACCCAGAATACAAAAGGACAACTTTATTACTGAAAAAAAAAAATCCTGTATAAGTAGACTTATGCAGTTCAAACCTGCATTATTCAAGGGACAACTGCATATTGCAAATTAATGACCACCAAAGCATTAGGTAACATCTCCATCACATCACATAATTATCATTTTTTTTCTGTGGTGAGAACATTTAAGATCTATTCTCTGAGCAACTTTCAAGTTTATAATACAGTATTATTAACTATAATAACGATCACCATGCTGTATATCAGATCCCCAAAACTTGTAACTGGAAGCTTGTACCCTTTGATCAACATCTCCCTATTTCCTCCACCCCCAGGCCCAGGTAACTATCACTCTATTCTCCACTTCTATGAATTTGGCATTTTAAGATTCTATATTTAAGTAATACCATAGAGTATCTATCTTTCTCTGACATCTCACTTAGCATAATGTCCTCAAGGTGCATCCAAGTTGTCATAAATCACAGAATTTCTTTGCTTCTCCTTGCTGAATACATATAGTATATCTCACATCTTCATCCATTCACGCAGGGGTGGACACTTAGGTTGTTTCCATATCTTGGTTGTTGTAAATAATGCTGCAATAAACATAGGAGTGGACATATTGCTTTAAGATCCTGTTTTCATTTCCTCTGGATATATATCCAGAAATGGGATTGCTGGATGTGTCATGAATTTCTGAACTTGCTGTTCCTTATGGTACAGTAACCTGGTACTTAATACTACATTTATTAAAAGTTTATTATACTGACTGACAAGTTAGTAAGCTATAACAGTTAAACGTAATGTTGAAAATGACAACGTAAACAAGAGAAGTCAACAGCCCTTTCATTTTAAGATGTTGAAAAATAATTAATCATTTATCCCATTACTAATTTTTTCTAGCCTCAGTCATTTTTATGCTAGACAGAAAAACAGAAGAATGAACGTGTGATAAGTAAAACTGTTCACAGGATACTAATGAAGGCACTGGAAATAAAAATTATAGTAGCATAAATCACATATTCTAAAGAAGCACGTGTCAAATTAAAGTTTTATCCTAGTTTTGGAAGAGAATTACTTCAATTTTATATAGTCAGCTAATAACAGGATTGGCAAATTCTACTATGAAGAGATTAACTTGAATAAAAAATCAGTAAAATACAGGTAAGGGCAGAAACAAACAAAGCACAAGCCCAGTCTTTGATCAATCTTCGTAGGACTTTAAGTATCAGTTAGTAAGGTTGATTGATACAATGTTATAACAAATTTCATATATCTATGTGTATTTTTCTTCATATGTGTATTATTTTATTTGTTAGATAACTTTTCCAATTTGATTTACAATGACATTACATAATGGTGTGATAAAAGTGCTTGTAATTGCTTTCCTAATTTTATTTTACTTTTTTATTTTATTTTTTTGCTTTTCCATTTGTGTTTTATTTTTTATTATTTATTTATTTATTTAAATTATTTTCAAGTATACAGTTAGACATCTATGTAGTTTATAAAAAGATCCCCCCAATTGCTCCATCTCTCCCTTGGCCCTCCATCTAGACATCATATTAATACTAATTGCATTTCCTCTGCTGTGCTCCCCATCCCCGTGACCAGCTATCAACCACTTATATGTACTTCTTTAATCCTTCACCCCATTTCCCCAATCCCCCAAAACCCCTCTTCTCTGTCCTCATCAAATTTTCTACTATATTTCTTCTGTTTTTGATTAGTTTGCCCTTTTTGTTCCTTAGATTCCACATATAAGTGAACTCACATGGTATTTACCTTTCTCTGTCTGATTTATTTCATTCAGCATAAAAAACTCTGGGTCTATGTCATTGCAAATGATTCTATATATATTTTTAATAATAAAACTTCACAAAAATGAACTATGGTCATCATGTAATTAAAAATTCAAAAATAAAATTGCCAAGGACTGAAAAGTCACTATATAAATGCCGTAGGGAAAAAAATTGAGGTCAGGGTTAATCTGACTCTGTGAGTTATCAGAGGATTAACATAGAATTGGCAGCATATCACAAGCCATATTTTGCCTTTAGAAATATACAATTATTCTTGTCGCTTCCTACTATTGCTAATTGTGGTCTTTGCAAATAAAATGGAGCCAAACATTTTTCTACCAAAATTTTAATGGAATCTGAACTCTTTAGTTATTTTCTTTTTTCAGATTTGATGATTTCAGAGACTATTGTGCAAACTTTAATGTGACTGGATCTTTTTTTCTTTTTATTCTTCAGTTCCTAAAATGCTTTTAGCAGGTTGTCAAATTTGTATCTTCCCAACTGAAGATCCCACTGGTTGCCTGAGGATAGCTTTTGTTTGTGCATCCCACTATTGGGAAACTAAATTTTGGAATCAAATACACAAGAGGAAAAAATCACTATGTACAAATGGTTAAAAAGGGATGAGGTAAAGAGAAAAAAGTGATACCCTGAACAAAGGAAAACTCCACTGTGTAATGTTTTAGTATTAGTAAAAAACAGATGACCTAGTATTCAGGAAATTTTTATTTTTATTTTAAGTAGTTAAATATAAAACATAGATGGTGTGTTATAGTGTTGTGAAGTCTTTTTTTTTTTTTTATAGGTTCGAGAATGAGTTAAGATTTCCAGCTAAGCAATTTTGTTGTATAAAATCTCTGACTCAGGGTAAGAAGTATGAGTTTTCTCATTGAACTTCTGTCCTGCTCTAAGCTGAAAAAAAGAAATAAACTCATCACTAAGCAGGGGGTGGAAGGAGTGGGTATAGTAACATGAAAAATGCAGAAAAATGCTTTGTCTTTCAATGCATTGCAGCTATTGTTCAGCAGTTTATCTATACAAAAATAAAACCTGACCCCTTATAAAACAGCCAAGGTCAGTGAGTACTGGTCATGCAAATTAAAGTTCCCTCAGGCCTATTCAATCTTTTACAAGATTTTTTTCCCCTTCCTCCTGAGAAGAATAAGACCTTTACAGAGGATTGTAGATTTCATTTGAATCTCTCATAACTTTCTAGCTTCTGTTACATGTATTTCTTTCAAAACTGTTATTAAAGAAAAGTTTAAAATACCCTAGATTATTTGAAAAACTAAGGATGCCTCATGGTAAACAACAAACTTTAGTTTCAAGTGCTCCTGTTGCAACTAAGTAATTTTTTGGTGCTACATATACGAAATGACTTCATTCTATAATTTTAAAATCTCTTCCTAGTGTAAGAAGGAACTCTATGAATAAAAGCTGCAAGAGGAAGAAGATTTACACCTTTGAAGATCCCCTCTTGCTTGAAAGTAACATTTATCAGTAAATAACTTAAAATTTACATTTTTAAAATTAGCAGTTAAGTTTAGGAATTTATTATAGCTTGAGGTATTAATTTATTATTTGGTCACTGTGCTTGACAAGACATTATAACTGATAATTTAAAAATACAAGTTCTTTAAAGGTAGATTTTAATTTTTTCCCTCTCTCTCATTGCCCATTGTTTACTGAATGCCTAGAACAGCCTGGCACATAGAGCATTTCCAATATTTGTCACTGGATGAAAGAATAAATTAATGAATGAATAATTGACTCAGACAATGAATAATAATTGACTCAGACATTGAAACTATACCATACATAAATACAAAACTAACCCTATAATTGAGTACAAAGAGTAAAGGTTTATTTTCAGAATATAAAGAAACATGAACCCCAAAAGGACCTCAAACCCAGCATTTCACATTTGTTTTATAATATTTCTGAGAATATAAGCTTATTTACTCATTTCTAAATTTAGCCATAAATAAAATATGAGTAGAAGAGAATGAGAGACTCTGAGAACTAAGAAATATCTACTGAGGGCTTTGCATCTTCTTGTTCCTTGTAGCTGTTCCTCATTTCCCTTGTCACACTAGAACATGACCTTAGCCTGGAACCCTCCCTCTCTTACACCAATTGACCAAAAACGGTGTTAATCTGCAAAAACAATTTCTTTTTTTCCTGAGTACCATCCCTGACAAACTAATCTCAAAACTGTCCTAACTTCACCTGGCTTTCTCCTACTGATGCCCTATTATATAATAGTCATGCTTCCCACTTAGACTCTAAGCTCTTTTGAAGCTTTCAAAAGCCTGGCATTTTCAAATAACAATTTATGCTAATGGTGCTATATTTACTTTTCTTCCATAGAGAATCATTCATTTCAGAGCTAAAGTCTTCGATACATGTGACTGTGCATATAGGTAAGTTTATAGATAAGTAAACAGAGATTATAACCTCCATGAGGAAGGTAATACAAGCAAATATTTCCCTTTTATTTTTCTCACTCTATGGTAATTCAGCCCTGAATAATTAGCGTACCGTATATGTGTAAGTTTTAAACTTGGAGGAAAAAACAAAAGATATACACTTTTTGCTTTTTTTTTCTTTTTATTATTCATGAAGAATATCTTCTTAGCTTATTCATAGCTCCTCTCAATTATTTTTATATAATTTTAATTATTAGTTCTTTTAGTTATGGATACAGCCAGCTGTGGCTTGGCTTTTAAAGTAATTATCCTCATGAAGAGGATAATTACTTTAGGTGGAAGATAAGAAGCCTTTGGTGTTCATCTTTCTAGAAGTCTCTCCAGCAGCACTTAAAGCCCATCTAGAGATCTGTGATATTCAATGGCAAAAATATTTTTTTACTTTCTCAGACAATTTTCAATACATACTTTTAATAAAAACTCTAAGGCAGAGGTCTCCAAACTTTTTGGCACCAGGGACTGGTGCTCCTATGAGAATCTAATGCCTGATGACCTGAGGTGGAGCTGAGGCAGTGGATGCAAATGCAGATAAAGCTTTGCTCCTCTCACTCCTTCCAACCACCCCTCACCTCCTGCTGTGTTGCCTAGTATCAGTCCTTGGTCCAGGGCTTGAGGACCCCTGCTCTAAGGAAGTGTTAATTTGCCCCCCTCCTTCTCCAGACAAATATATATATATATATATATATATATATATATATATATATATATATATATATATCTTGTTATAAAATACATCAGTTATAATAATTTTCATTGATTTAAATATTTGATCTGATTGTTTATAGTTACATATTTTGTGAGGTAGTCTATAATGTAATCCTGGTTATTTTTTATACTACTACCCCCAAAAGTCTATTAATATATTTGTTTTAATTAAAAAACAGACATTTTCCTGACAGAAAGTAATTCTGATCCAAAAATACTGTTGTGACAAAGAAGACTTGCTTTGTTAATTAGTGCATACTGTCACCCTTTATTAAAATGAATTAATTAACTGCAGATAAAGGAGTTTATGAAAATATTTAAAGCCCATGCAACATTTACCAAAAATACTGTGGTTACAGAAGTAGTAATAAAGTAAACATTAGTTCCATTTCTGGATGTATTATGTTGAATAAAATACCTCTAGGTGAAAGAGTAACATGTACAGTTGATTATCGTTATTGTGATAGTTATGTTTTAGAAAGTCACTGTAAACATTGAATTAGTAATTACTGAATCATTGCTCCTAGAGAATTAGGTACCTGTGAGCCTCTGGTCACAGAATTTTCATAAACTGATCAATACATAAACACCTGGCCATCAGCAAAGTAATTTAAAAATGAACATAGCTTATCTAACACATAAATGTTCTCAATATCACAACATCTTTGTACTTAGGAACACTAAACAGAAATTTAGTACTATGCTTTGAGTCATTTTAAACAGCAAGATTACTAACAAAAAAGCGCAAACATGCAAAAATATGACACTATACCAGACACTTACAATCTGAGAGATGAAACAAGAAGGCAAACTATCACCTTATGTGACCACAGCTTGGAATATGTCTGTCAGGTGACTTAAATTTTTCACTAATCTAGCATGTCCACAAATGACCATAAAAGTATTATGATTATTGATTTGGGAGTTACAAATGAATTTTAGCAAATAGGAAAACTTGCAAATACAGAATACATGAATAAATAGGATTTATTATATTTGGATATAATTGCCATACATCAAGAGAGGTTTTTGCAAGTAATTACACAAACACAATTTGTCAACCACTAATCCAGAATTTACAGAAATCCTAATATGTGTTTCTATTTAGCTCTCTAATTTCCACAATGACTACTTCAAATGTTTTCTACTCTCCTCGAAACTTTAATGTCTAACTGTTATAATTCTCACCAGATAATCTTGTCTCCTAAATCATCGTATTGTCCCAGCATGATTGATTTCAGATGTTTTAGATTCTTACCACATACTTCATATAATTCCTATCTAGAACTTATTATATTAAATTTCTTTAAATTTATTTTCTACATGCTTATTCTATTAAACTACAAGCTTATCTATATTATTTATGTTTGTATCTCCTTCATCTAGCAGTACAGCTGGACATATGATAGTTGCTGAAAACACCAAATATTGAAAAACAAATGAATTAGTCTCCCTATTCAAGCAACATGATGAAATCAGTTAACACAGGATCTCATCCTTACACAAACACATAGAATTGTTGTAACTAATAAATATAATTGAGACAGAAGTTGCAAAGGGAATTTATTTTAGATGTCAGAAACAATGGCAATAGTTACAATGACAGCAGACCATCATGAAAATAAGGGCCAGAGACAATGAGATGATACCATCAAAGCTCTAAAGAAAGATAGATATCACCCCAAATCCTATATCCAGCTAAATTAATATTAAATAATAGGATATGAAATAAATACTTCTTCAAAACAAAGATAAGAGAAAGTTTTCTAGTCATACATCTTCATTGAAAATATTGTTAAAGAAAGACACCAAGATGAAGGAAATTGAAATCAAAAGAAAAGTGGAATGGAATGGAGTGAAGTGGAGACAAAGGACGTTTGTAAATGGTGAGATCCAAACAAGTACTGACCAAATAAAACATAAAAATAACAGCAACAATAGTAGCAATTACAATTATTTTAGGAATTTAAAAAAGATGTTATGTAACTACTAGATAACTATAACATGTAGATTTAGTAAATAGTAAAAACTGTAAATTCTTCCGAATATTTTTATTATTTGGAAGGAGGATATAGTGATAAATTTTAACCTTTCTTATTGACAAGTTTTCATATCCAAAATTTAAGCATAATCACTAAAGTACATAAACTTTATAACTTCTGAAGGAAAAATATGAGTTAAAATTTAATAATAAAAACTTGATCCATAGGAGCAAAACAAGAGTAAAGTATCAAATTCACATTAAATAAAAATAAAAATAAAATGCTAAAAATAAGTCTATCAGTACATGTATCAATATGAATAAATCTTTTAAAATGTATGATGTTAAAAGGGAAAAAAAGGTAGTTAAAAACACTACAAATCATATGACAACCTATATGTAAATTGCAATTGCATCCTAAACAAAAAATACATATGATTGTGGATGCATATATCTATCTATGTATCTATCTATATATGTATCTATCTATATATTTTTTAAACAGTATAAAATAAAATTTTGCACAAGAAGCATATACACCATTTGCTAAGTAGAGGTAAAGGAAAGGAAAGTAGGTGGGCTATGGGAAAGGGTAAACTTTTATCTATACATCAGTAACATTTAATGTAAAATACATCAAACAAATATGGGACTGTACCAATCTTAGAAAATTATTCAGGAGAATATATTTATATCTAATACATTTTTTCTTTATAGATGTTCAATATATTTTAATACTTTATACTTAAAAATATAACTATTGAAATTATGAGTTTTTCAACTTATTATTAAATCAATAAAATTAATTTATTTACCTGATGTTCAATAATAATGTATAAAAATGTTGATGAGATACAAGAAAAAAATCAGAATATAAATATGACTCCAAATAATTTTTCATTAAAGAAATATTCATTCTTTGAGATTACCTGTGAATCTCAATATTCAATAATATAATGGTTTTTAATAGACTTGTGTATTAAGCCATTTTATAACTCAAATAAAATTTATATTTGACTTCCTTAGATAATAGCCATTTGTAATCATTTGTTTAATTGATAAGCATTGTTATCAAATTTTTCAGTCATTCCAACTATTTGGTTTTAGTTTTTGGCATTGCTAAATAATAATCAAAATAAATTCCTATTATACTAACCTCTCAGATTTCAATATTTATTAATATGTCTCTCCTAGGTGGAGTAAGATGCCGTAGTATGTCGCAGTATTAAAAAATTTAAAGAGTATTTTAAATTTAATTTCTATTACAATCCATGCTTTATAATATGCTAAATGAATACTTATCATATTTTCTTGGATTAGAGTTAAATTTCCTACTTTATTGATATGTGATTAGTTATCAAAAATTCTAGGGATTATTAATATAATCTCATATTCTAATGTATTTTTAAATTTTCAGAGATTTTTGTCTACTATTTCAGTCTAGCTTTTGTATTAAATAGAGATTTGTTATAATCTCTAGAATACAACTCTTGATACTAATTTAGAAAAAGGAGAGAAAAATTTCTGAGATTATTTATATGATATATATCGGGAGAATTATAAATATATTTTTATTTTTCTAGGCAATTATCTAATCAATTAAATGAACTCAGGTATTCCACTATCCTCCAAAATGTGTTAGAAAATAAAACGCCTCCAGTGTACAGATGATGGAAAAAATAACAACTAGAAAGAAGAGTTAAGTATGAAGAAAGTTAAATCAGACATGGAATTTGTTAATTGCATGTGTGCATGTATACATATTCATATATAGAGAGATTTGTATGCTATTTGAGTTTTCTTTAACTACTTTTTTGTTATCTGTGTTTATAAATTATTTTAGAAAAAGTTTTATGTTTTGAACTATGTAAAGGAAAAGCAAGAAAAGGAATTTGGATATATTTAACAAAAGGGGCACAGGTCTGGCGATGGTGGAAAGTCAAATAAAGTGAAAGTCAGGAGAGTTGGATTCTCTAAATGGTCAGCTCACTTCTTTGGAGACTTCTTTTCTTGAGACTTTTCTCAGAAAATAGTTTTGAATGCCTACTGTGATTTGGCTTGGAATTATGAGGACGTTTCCTTTTAGTTTCATCTATCATTTGATAGATGAAAAATTTTAGATACAAAATTTTAGATGCCTACCCATTGTCAAATATTTTGTAAGTGTATGGAGTTAAATAGTGTCTCTCCCCCACACACAAAAAAATTATGAGTACCTAGAACCTGTCATATTACTTGGAAATAGTCATTGCAAATGAAATCAAGTTATGATGCAGTTATATCAGATTAAAGTGAGTCCTAAATCAATAATTGTTGTTCTTATAAGAAGAGGGAAATCTGGACACAGACACACACAGAGGGAAGATGATGAGCAGAAATACAGGGAGAATGTTATGTAAAAATGAAAGAAATGATTGCAGTGACACATCTATAAACTAAGAAATGTCAAAGGTTGCTGGCAACCACCAGAAGCTAGTAAGACACAAAGAAATATCCTCCTTTGAAACCTTTGGAAAGAGCATGGCCCTAACAACACTTTAATTTCAAATGTCTAGTCTCCAGAACTGCAAGACAAGAAATTTCTGTAGTTTTAAGTCACCCAATTTGTGGTACTTTGTTACAGCAGCCCTGTAAAATTTATACAGTAACCAAGAGTAGAAATCAAATGTATATATTAACATTCATGACTTTTCCTTTGGAGTATGTGGCCTCCTAATATTTGAACTTTGGAAAATGTCATCATTAAATATGATGTTCTTATCTTTAATAATTTCATAAAAAATAATAGTAGAGTGTAGCTGGAAAGCCAACTTGTGACATACCTCAGGTAATATAGTATGAACTGTTAGCCTGCTGAGCATAGGGTGGAAAAGAAGGCAAGAGATAATGCATCTGAGGGCCAGGAGACAAGGCTATAGGATACAGAGTGTGGATTAATGTGTTGGGCACGCTAGTTCAGTTCAATACAAATTAGTTTCCATTTTCCTTCTATTTTTTGTAAATGGCAGACCATTTTTATAAGTAGCTGAAACATTAATAATGATTTGACAAAATTTAGTTATATTAGCTAAACTTACATTAATAATCTTTTAAATCTTTGTAATAACATATATTGCATTTATAGTACCTAAATTAATATTAAGTATTTCTTCTTTTTTTATTTAATTTATTTCAAAAGCCAGTACTTGGCTTTTAAAGTTATATACTTAATACTATAAGTATTTCATGGAATTTGTTTTCAATTTAAAAGCATTTTAGCTATCAGAAAAAAAGGTATAAAATTGAGATTTCAATTTGTTGTAACCAGAAGCCTCATGAATCAAATATATTGAAAGATGAGAAGCTCCTTAAGGAACTTCTGGGTTATGCAATATAAACATAAATGGTTATGAGATAAGTACAAAAATAAAACGAATAAAGTAAATATAAATAATAAAAATAAAGATTGAGAGGGGGATACATGCCCTGTCAAAAAGGGGCTGTATTGGTTCTTTCAAATAATTGTTGGAATTCAAATATTTAGATAAATGTAACAAGCTTTATCTAGTTATATAATAACAAATGTTTATTAATAGCAATTATAATAACAGAGGAAATGTAACTTTTTGTGTATATGATTTCCAAACATGGCTGGGGAGCAGACATATCATATGTATGTGTCTTAGTTATAAAATACACCCTCAATTTCCTATGAAATCACCCTAAGGTATTGGACCAAATTTAAAATTTAAAATGTTCGATTTATTTGTCACCTATATTTTTGATCAACTTCTTTTTGATGCAAAATTTTCAAGTTCAAAATTTAAATAATCTTATAGATTATATTTAAAGAATATAAAATATTATAAAGGTTTTAAGGAAAAATTCCTTGATTAGTAACATTTCACTACTCTATCACTTAGTATCAATCTTGCAACCTAGACTTGTCAACCTAAAGTGCTTAGTTTAAGTGTATAAATTCTTCTCATAAGTCTGGCTCATATACCCTATAGGAAACACTCTGAGAATTTGCTCCTTTACTTGGGCTGGAGACACAACTACAATGAGATGGAATATTGTACAAATTGATATGATTTCTTCAATGCTGTCATTGAATTTGTTCTCTGGTAGAAAAATAGAACATGAAGCATATTCCTCATGTTGCCATACTTGATGGTACTACTGGATTGAATGATCTACATAGTATTCAAAACACTTAATAGAAGTATAAAACTCTATAGGCAATTTAACCCCCAGCTCACCTTTTCACTTCTTTAGTGCTTACTTTTGACACTTTGTTGTGACTATTAACTCTTTGTCAGTTATTAATACATGAAGGCTTATTCCCTGACTTAGCTCTATTGTATTCAAACAGGTCATATACAACCCAGGGACTTTTTTTTTTTTTTCAGAACAAAATGATGTGGAAAAAAAAAAGTGACATGACTTCTTTTATTTTTTCATTTGAGTTATTTTTCCTCACCTTGTAATGGAAAATGCTACTTAAATATTAGCATTACACTCCTAGAAAATGTCTTTCTTTACTTTATCTTGGCTACAAATAATTTGGTCAATAGTTCTGTCTAGATGAGGCAGAAATTCCCTCTCAAAATGCTATTCTACTTAGCTAAAAAATATTGCCTCTTTAATTAACATATGGATATTAAAAACAGGTATCAGTTTCTATAAGCAGATAATAAACTGAAAGATTACATTATATACAGTAACTTTCAAATATATTATAATAACCAAAAAATGAAAGGTGGTTTCTCTCTCTCTCTCTCTTTTTTTTTTGGTAGGAACAAAATATATGGTAAAAACAGTACTAAACTAGGGGCCTGAAGAGAATGATTCAGGTTCATGGAACCTCACTAACAACTGTTCTGACTTTAGGCTTAACCACTTTGAGACTTTACTGTCCTATTCTGTATGATAAGATTAATAACGTTTAATACTCAGACCTCAGACTTGTGGAAAAGATGTGCAAGTGAGACATATATTTGAAGAAATTTTGTAATATTAAAATGTAATCCAAACACAATGAATCACTACTATTGAACACTAACTAATCTTAGCTCTCTTCATCCATGCTCTTCTCATCAAGCTCTCATGGATGAAATTATGTTTCCAGAGGTCTCATTTTGCAGGCTGGATTCTCAAGAACTGGAGGCAGGACTTAGAGGACACTGAAGCTGGCATTTAGCTGTAGAACATGGATCAAAGATAAATAGCCTGAAGTCTGTATCTTGAGCAAAGACAGACACTGAAAGAGTAGCCAGTTCATAACACACAGCAGATCTAAAAAGCACAGCTTTTATAAGAAGCACAGAAAGGACGAATAGAAAGTTTTCAGAAGACAGAGCCTCAGGATTTTCCAAGAGCTAAGTGTCCAGCAGGAGGAAGTTTTTGTGGGACACTTGCAATGGGGATATTGAGAAGCTGAGAACAATTAGACATGTTCCAATGTAAGACATGTCTAAGGAACGAGATTCTGAACAGAATTTGTCATTCACATTCCAACTCAGTCTCTCCAATGTTTCAACACAGTAAGTTCAGGTCTACCACTGATTCATCCATTTAAAAAGAATTATAACTATTGCAAGTCAGTATCAATTTCCTCTATTATCTGTCATACAAATTATGCCTCTGTCAATTGAAACCAATGATAAAGGAGAGGAAAGCGTCAGAAGCAGGGTTAAAGGACAGAGTAAAAAATCTTGAAATTAATTTGTAATGTAAACAAAACACTGTATTCATTTTATTTTGTATTCATTATTTTTTAAATTCCATCTCCTCCAGAACTTCATCCCAAAGTAAACTATATGCACAGATAGAAAATAGAGTTCTAAGTCTCAAAATATCATAGTTTTTTAAATAAATGTCAAATAAAACAAAACAATAAAATATTTTGATCCATTCAAGATATAATGTTAAATTTGTTTAAAAATATAATTTTAAATAGAATTTTTGAAATAATTGTAATTTCTAAAAATTACAAAAGATTAAAATTTTAAAAAGAGGATTATGCCAAAAAAATTTAAATAATTTGTTTCAGCCATAGTTAATATTGAAATATTTCTTGGTCCAAAACCTGCCAGTCTCAAGTTTCTGTCCTTGGGACATTTCATTCTTAAGACTCTTTTCTATAAATACTGACATACCATAAAAAACTATATTATTGTATAATTTTAGAATTTTTTACACATAGCTATATATTGTCAGCATGTCACTATTTGAGCAATTTATGTTTTTTTCAATTATTTATTCTTCTATTATTACTATATATACATAATCCCCAAATATGTCTATTTTTACTTCATCTTATTCCACTTATGATTCTTACATTAGTATTACACTGCTGAAAGCTACCTTACAATTCATCTAGCATCTAGAACAGTGCTGTCCATTAGAAATATAATTTGACCCACATATGTAACTTTAAATTTTCTAATAGCCTCATTAAAAAAGGTAAAAAGAAGCTAATAATATTAATTTTGTTCATGTATTTTATTTAACTCTATCAAAAATGTTTTTGTATAAAATCAATTATATTTCAACATGTAATCATTTATAAAAATAATTATTAATGAGATATTTTACATCATTTTTCATACTAAATATTTGAGATCTAGCGTGTATTTTATACTTAAAGCAGATCTTAATTTGGATTAGCCATTGTTCAAGAGTTTAACAGCTCTGTCTGTTTGGGACTAGCAGTTACTTTATTGGACAGTGCAGATAAGGACAAGTGCATGCAAAAAAAAAATAAAATAAAACAGTAGAAGTCTTGAAATAAGATTATCTGACTAAGAGATATTATAAAGAATCATAAAGCCATAGCCTTTAAGAGCTTTTCAATATCGGAGTTGCATTCAAGATTTATTTCAGGAAGTAAATTTGGATGAAGCAAAATATACAAACTTCCTAGGTAATAACTAAAGCATCTCTTAATTTAGCTACTTTTTTAATATTATTCTTTTAAACTTAAGCTAATTTCTCTCTTATCAGGCCCAAAAGCTTATAACAAATTTTACATAACCCAAGAGAATTGATTCCATTCTTTAATCTTATCTTCTACCACCCTCTGGACTCTTTTTTTCTCTCTATTCAGACATGCTGGCATTATAGCTGTTTCCCAAACGAAGTAATTAACATTTCCTCTGGTTAAATGTATTCCCACAGATATGCACACAGCTGTTTCTCAGTTCCTTCAGGTCTTTTCTTGAATGTCCATTTGTCAATGAAGTCTAATCTGACCATTTTATGAAAAATTGATATCTTATCACCTAATCACCACTCATCCCTATTCTCTATTTTTTCTTCAAATGCTATTCATTACCTAAAATAGTCTGTGTTTTGTATAATTTGTTTGTTGGTGTTTCTTTTGCTCTAGAATGTAAGCTCTATGAGGACCGAGTTATACTGTGTTGGATTTCCTACTGTATTCCCTGTATCTAGAACAGTTTCTACAACAGAGTACATAAAATAAATACTTCTTGAATTAATAAATCTAGATTTTGGCATTTTTATATATATTTAAAGTCATATGATAGAATATATATATCACAAACATTATATATGTTTAATTTATATACTTATAATCAATTTCTTTTGATGGTATAAACAATAAGAATGAATTTTACGTAGTTTTGTAGCCATTATTGCCAGAAGCAAAAGCTAAACTAATTAATTAATTAATTAAGCATGATTGTGCTTATGACATGAAGTTTCTTAATCCTTCAGTGGGTGACAGTGACAGGATTTGAAAAAATGAAATGAGCATATTGTGCCTGTTTGCAATTATTAGAGAGAGTTAAAAAAGAGTCAAAGGCATTAATAAATTCAAACTGATTTTTGATATTTCTGGACCTAAATTTTATGTTTTCTTTCACAATACTTTAAAGCAAATGTTAAGTAAAAAATACCTTCATCTTATTTTTAACTGCTGGAAATTCTCAAAAGATTTTTTCTCTTTTTTTAACAAGCAACTCTTCATATTTTTGACAATTAAACATAACCATAATTATTGCACTGTCTTTCAAAGAACCTTTGAAGTTTTAGAGAAATCTGACTTTCTACTGCCATAATTTTAAGGATTATTATTAATGGAGTTGTCTCAATAGATAATGTAATAGAGTATGTAGTTTTCAGGACTGAAAGAAATGAAAATAAAAAATTAAAAAATATATATATGAAAAAGCAGCATTAACAAAATAATTAAATTAAATATACCCTTCACTAATAATCTGAGGAGTTAAATGTATTTTAGATAAAGTTTATAGTAGATTTTATTCAGAAATGCCCAATGATAAATTTAATATTATTTAAAAATGAACTATAATTTGAAAACTTACTATATGCTAATCTCAGTGCTAAGGACGTACATTCCAAAAACTGAAAACAAACTTGTTACTGCTGTGATAGCTTGCATTTAATGAAATGAGATGTCATACATCCAGTTTCTTGGCCCCAACCAAATTAGCCATTTCTAGTAATAAAAAAAAAAAAATGGCTGTTACCTTATATGGAAAAAGAATCTTTGTAACTGTATTTAAGGATGTAGATATAGAGTCGATTGTACTTGATTATCCAGGTGGTTCCTAAATCCAATGACAAGTATCTCTATAAAACAGAGGCATGGGGACATTATACATACATAAAGAGAATGGCAAATTGAAAATGTAGTCAAAGATTGGAGTAATTTGGTTATAAACAAAGGAAAGACACCAAAAGCTGAAAAAGTCAAGACATGGAATCTAAACACAAACCAGGAATGGAAATGAAATTATCCAGTAAAAGCATGTGGAGAATTCTCTTGTAATAGTCGAATCTCCATTAGTTTTGGCAGAATGTTATACACATAGAAACATTGCCATTTGAATGAAAAGAAATAGGCCAAAATGAAGGAAGATTGCCAAGACTTCTGTAATTCTGCAGACAGAAAACAGACTGATAAAAATACACATCTGAAAACATGTACTACCCTTCAAGAAAAAAGAATAGATCAAAGGCAAAGACATGATCCCAAAGAGTGGAGTTCTGAGACCAGAGGCAGATGTTCAAGCCATGGGCACATGCAGCAGAGCCATGGGCCCAAAGAGAGGAACTTAAAGCCACAGGATTATTTGAAAGCCTTGAAGCATAATGACCTTTCTTTGCTGAATTTCAAAATTGCTTGGATTTGATTTCCATCATATTTTCACTGATGTCAATCCTCTTTAGCCTCTGTGAACTCTGATCTCCAGTGCTTTGATTCATTAAGATTGCTGAACTCTTTCTCTCTCTTTCTCTCTCTGTTTTTTTTTTTTAACTGACCTTGTATCAGCAGTCTAAAAATTGCTGAAAACCAGGGTAATGTTATGGGTCACCTCATTCATTTTCCACCTTCTCATTTTCACAGTCTACTGTGGCTATTTTCTAAAAACTGAAAATAATGTTTTATTTAATTTGTCTAGATTTTTCTTTGATCATGATGGACAATGAGTAGCCTGGTACTTGTTACTCCATTATGGCTGGAAGCATTTCATTCTTTTAATAGATTTGTGTGTGTGTATGTGGCTTTAAGCCTCATTTTTATCTGTAGATATTCTCATTTTTATTTAGAATAAATTTGCATATTGGTCTTCTCTCTTATCAGTTTTCTAGATATTTCATTTTCTAGTTAATCTGTTTAAGAAGCTAACTTTTGATTCTGTTCATCTCTGCTATTATGTATATGCAGAATTCCATAAAAGGGAGGAAGCTGTGAAGAAGAGCTTTAGGTATTTTCACAGAAGCCTCCTTATAACTTTTCTGATATCAGGACACTTATTTATCTGGTGAAACTTGGTGAGACCAAGCAAAAAACAATGATGGTGCTCTAAGTTTAATAATGTCCATAGCTCAAACAACTTGGTAGACCTTTGAGTGTTCACCCACCAGAGTAAAGAATCTTCAGCAAAGAATCAGTAAAGATTCTTTAGTTAAGAATCTTGAGACATTCATTAGAGAGCCATGAGGATTGGCACCTTTGTAACAAGACTGTATTTGAATTACCCCTGGAGTAAAAGCCACTCACTCAAGCCCAATCTAATAAGTGTTTTCAAAGTTCTTGCAGGTATCAAACTGATTCCATTACCTAGCTGTTTGACAAAATAAAACACAATAATCTATAAAGAACCACAATACCCCAGTGCTCAAAAATGGACCAATCGTTACAATTATAGTTGAAGATCTTAACACTCCTCTATCAGTAACTGATAGAATATGTAAGCATTAAATTTGTAAGGATACAGAGGACTTGAATAACACTATCAACCTACATAGCTTAATTGATATTTATAGACTATTCTGCCTAATAATGTCAGAATACACATGAAACATTTAACAATATAGATTATATCCTGGGCCGTAACACAAACCTAATAAAATTTTTAAAGTTTATGTCATATAGAATATGTTCTCTGAACATATTAGAATTCAATTAGAAATGATAAGTAAAATAAACTATATATGGAAAACCCCTCATACAGTTGGAAATTCCACAACAATTATTCTAAATATAATCCACATGCTAAAAAAAATCAAAAACAGAAGTTAAACAGTGTATGGAAATAAATAAAAATTAAAATACAACATCTCAGATTTTTTGGACTACAGCTAAAAAATTATTTAGAAGGAAGCTTTAACATTTTAATACTTAAATTAGAAAAACAAATCATTTTGAAATCAATGATTTTATTTTTCACCTTAAAAAACTAGAAAGAAAATCAAAATAAAGCCAAATAAGTAAAATAAGGGAAATAATGGTTAGAGCAAAAATCAATAAAATAGAAAATGAACCAACAAGAATAAATCAATTAAATCAAAAGACTGAAATACTGAAATAGTTACTAAAAACTGAAATACTGAAAATCACTTTGGCCTCAGTTATCCACACATTAATCTAGATATTTAATGCAAACCCAATCAAAAGTTATGTACACATTTTTCAGTAGAAATTGATAAGAAATTAAAATATGTAATAAAGCAAATGACCTAGACTAGGCAAAATAATTTTGAAAAAATATTTGAAGACTTAATATAAAACTACAATAATAAAGAAAGATCTATAGATATAAATATCAGTGAAACAGAGAAGAGAGTCTTGAAGTAGTCTAACACAATAGTCAGTTTTTTTAGAACAAAGTATAGATGTTGCTCATTAGAGAAAAAAATGTTATTTTAACTAATAGTTCTGGAATGACTGGATATCCATATGTAAAAGAAAATGAATCTCAAATCTTATGTAACATCATAAACTGTCTAAATATGAACCGTTGACTAAAATATATAAGCCCAAACTATAAAACTTCTAGATAAAGAGATTCTAAAGAAAATCTTCAAAACTTTAGGATAGGCAAAAATTTCTTAAATAGGACATAGAATGTATATTATTAAAGAAAAAGTGGATAAATTAGAATTCATCAAAATTAAAATCTCTTTAAATAATACAATTAATTTTGAATATTGATGAAGAAAATGAAAAGATAATCCAAATTTTTGAAGAAAGTATTTGCAGTACATCTTTCTGGCAAAGGATTCTACACACCATTACAACTTCTATAAAAAAAACTGGCAACTATCATTTATAATGTAAAGAATCTAAAACTTACATTTGTTTCTGATGGTGGAGGATATAAAATGGTGCATTTACTTGAAAAACAATTTGCCGTTTTTTTAAAAGGTTAAACATATACTTAGAACACATAACATGTATAAATTCCTATGTACTAACAACCAAGCCATTCCACTCTGAGATATTTACCAAAATTGAAATGAAAATGTATACCCACAGTATTATGAACTAAATGCGTCCCTGGAAAATTTATCTGCTGAAGCCCTAATACCCAATGCAATGGTAGTAAAGAGTGGGGACTTTGGGAGGTCATTAAGTTTAGATTAAGTTTATAGGAGGTGATGAAAGCGGAATTCCCATGATAGAATGGGTGCCCTAATAAGAAGTGGAAGAAACACTAGTGCTTCTCTTTCTACACACTTACACCAAAAAAAAAAACAAACGAACAAAAAACAAACTAACAAAAACATGTGAACACACCAAGAGAAGGTCGCTATATACAAGCCTGGAAGAGGATCCTCCTCAAGAATTGAATCTTCTAGCACCTTGACTCTGGACTTCACAGCCTCCAGAACTGTGAGAAACAAAACCTGGTAAGCCAGCCAGTCTATAGTATTTTATTTTAGCAGCCCACGCTGACTAAAACACACACAAATCCTTATATAGTAATGCTCATAGCAGCTTTATACCTAATAGCCCCAAACTAACAATACCCTAAAAGTCTATCATCAAGAATAAATTGTACTATAACCATTCAGTGGAATTCTGAGCCACAAAATGAAAGAAAATACTGATATATACAACAAGCAAAATTGAGAGAATACAGCCAAAAAAAACCCAAAAAATAAAAAAAAATAAGAAATATACTTTATCATACTATTTATATGAAACTCTAGGAAAAAACAGATAAATATGGTAGTGACAGAAAACACTTCAGTGGTGGCTTGTGTCTTGAATTGGGGTGGGAGGCGGAAATTTTTTTTTTCTTGGTTTGATGGCATCTTGATTGTGGGAATGGTCATGTGTGTGTGTGTGTGTGTGTTTATTATAGGTCCTCGAACTGTATACTTGAAATGGATGCATTTATTTTATGTAAATTATATTTATACATTAGTATGAAATTAACATTAAAATGTTAAAAAGCCAATATAAAATAAAAAATTAAAATGTAAAATTTTAAAATATAACAGAATAAACATAAAACATAAAAGTGTAAGAGCAGATGAATAGATTCATCTATTATGAGCTAGTCTTTGGTTACCATTTCTATTTATTTATTTATTCCATTAATAAATGGAAATGGTAACCAAAGACTACCTCACAAACCAAAAAGATGCCCTGATCTAAGTAGTTTTATAGGTAAGTTTTCCCACAGGTAAAAGGAATATGCAATTTCTATCTGATAGTTGTTACAGCAGATAGTAAAAGGGTAAAATTTACCCAATTTATTTTACCAAATTATTGTTATCTTGATTAGCAAAATGAATTAAAGGAGTTATGAACTAAGGAAATCACAGACTTACTTCACTTGGAATCACAGAGGTAAAAATCCTAAAGAAAATACCAACTGATTTCCATTATACATAACAATAACAATAGTAATAAAAATCGGGATAGAATGGGTTTATTATTTGCTCATCTTTCTAATGATGTCGAATAATTAAATTTGGTCACTAGTATGGGTCTTAACTGCAATTGTGCAGATTTTGGTCCCATTTCCCCAGGACAACCTCACTGAAAACCAGAGGGGAGAGAGAGCCAGCATTCCTACCAGGCAGCCTCCCTTTACTCAGCAAGCTGTCCACTTCAAATAAAGCCTGACAGTAAGTGTGGTGGCTACTTACTATCACAGTCAGGGCTGTCATGTTCTTCCAAGTTTTTTTAGATGCTATTCTCCAACTGTTCTATGTCTGTTTAATGAGAAAAGGCAACACAAAAGTTCTGCTTTCCCAGTCAACTATGTTCCAACTTCTGCTACACAGTTTTTTGTTTGTTTGTTTGGTTTTTGGCCCATTATGTTGTCCATCATCATTGCTTAGATTGAAATAAGGTATTTGTTATCCTTAAAGCATGATCAACTCTCACCACTCCAAGCTGGCAAAATTTAGTGGGGCCATCTGAGCTACCTTATTTCCTGCTTAACTACAGTGTGCTCATAACTTCTTCATATGCTCACAAAGTTCCCTTTTATTTTGATATATATTGTGTGTTTCTGTATTTGTTACTTGCAATGCATATTAGACCCTCTCTTAGTTTCAAAATATATGATGTTATCTCCACAATTTTTGCATCTTTTTATTTCTTTATGTATTAGGATGGGTGATGGTGTAAACCTCTACTTATGTCACTTTCTTTGTGGTCACTCCAATGATAGTTATGTTGTTACACACTTGCACTTGTAACTTTATACTTGGGCTATGGAGAATGACTATTCTTATTTAAACTAATTGTTGTTTTTCATATGTAGAAATAAAAACATTAATCTATCATCAATAGATTTTCAGTTTAGAAATTTTCCCAAGTCATGGAGATGAATGAAATTGATCATTTACATTCTTAATCAAGTGTATGCATTTACTAAGTAGTTGAATTGCATATATATGTACAGTCCATTTCCATAAAACAAACTAAGGTTATAACCAATGAATGATATAACCTGAATTACCATAGAACTCTAAGAGTTAAGTCAATCAGATACATAAAGTGATTTTTTAAAAATGTATTTTCTACTACTATACTATAAATCTTTATTTATTAAATCAGAACAAAGTTGTTCTAATTTAGCATTACTATGTGTAGTGATGTAAGTTCTCAGGTCCTAGAAAAATAGTAATTTTTAAAAAGTTAATATTGGGGCTGGGTGTATTTGTCTTTTCCAAATATGAAGAAAATAAGCAACCACAAACTAAAAAGCTTGTTTAAAAATAAATCATCAAAATTCCTTCTCTCTGGTCAGATGGACCTAGTTTCAAATATCTCTATCACTTAGAAGAGGTGAGACTTCCCTTAATCTCTCTAAACTTCAGTTTTTCATCTGTAAAATGGTAACTTTAAAAGTCAACTCATACTGTTAGAAGGATTAAATATTCTATAAAGGTGATTAGCACAATGTGTGGTTTATAGAAAGCAGTGAACATATAATGCTATGACTACCTGCATTAAAAAGCATTTATTTCAGTTTGTTACTTAGAAAAGATTAAGTTTAAGAGCTTCAATTTTCTAAACCTGTAAAATGGTAATAAACCCTGACTTATAGATTTTGTACAAGAATCAGAATTTGAAAATAATATTAAAAAACCATAGCCTATTAGTAGTTAATATAAAGAAAAACATGTAGTTAATATAAAGAAAAATAATAGGTATAGGTCAGAATGCTTTACTTCTTCTGTCTTCTCTTATTAAGCAGCTGTCTTCCTCTGAGATAAGATCTTTTTGGAAGTTAGTCATCATAATTTTAGAATGAGAAAGCTGGAGTGAATTTCTTTTTTCCTTCAGCTTTAAACTTGTATGAACTAGAAACATGTAAGAAGGTATTCTAAAAATTTTGGATTTACTCCTCCTGCTATTATGTAGATTTATTCACCCACACAAATCTCAAGCATAGAGAATATGTTGCATAGCAAATAACATACCTACTTATCTGTATAAATTTGTTTATATATGGTAATCTTGAATAGTCTCAGAAATTTATATAAATAAAAAACAGAATTATCATTATACTATGCTTTGTAAAAAAGTTAACCAATGTTTTAAAAGTAGTAATTCAATGCATAATTGCATTTCTTGTGAATGAAAAAATATAATATATACTATATTATTTATACTAAAGTATCTAAAAAAACTTATTTCACATTTTGAAATTCTTCGAAGCAAAGACACTTTAATATATATTTTAAAAATTAAAGGCCATATATATGTATATTGAAAAAGTAAATATTAAAAAATATTTATATTTTTTAATAAAATATGCCAGAATGTCTTTATTTTCCAGAAATGTTGAATTTCTAATGCCTGCTCTAATAGTAAGCCATGGAGAGTAGTATTTTTTTAATATTTTTAAATTCTTGCTGTATTTTAATTATCTAGAAATTTATTGTTTTAAAATTTTAAATACATGCTTATTAATTTTATATTTTCATTTTTATATATTATATTTGGAAATAACAGTATTCAATTGGAATGTAACTTAATAATCAAGTTTCAGTCATATTTTATAAGTTAATTAGATGAATATTTATTACTTGAGGATAAATAGCAAACATGATATAAACATTTTAATCATTAACATTGCCCCAGAAACTCTAAGCATATTAAAATATAACTTGTGTTAAACAATGAAATATTTGTATAAGAATAAAGTAAAATATAATTTTTTCATAAAATAAAAATCTCCTGAGGGATATTATATAAACCATATAAAAATATTTATGGAAATGTTTTCATGTGAATCTACATTCACATAAAATTTCAAAATTTAATATTTTTCTTAATATTAACTTGAAATTATATGATATTTTTGTATCCCCTTTAGACTCTGGAGATGTTTTTATGCAGATACACTGAACTCTAGAATATTCCTTTGTTTTGAATCATTTCATTTCAACAGGCCAAAAAATTTTAATTCATCTACCAATATAGTTTATAACTAACTTGATAATTAATAATTCAAGACTTCTTTTTTGAATGTATCCTATTAGAACACAAGAATTCCTTCAATATCAGAAATCAGAAACTTGATGTGAAGTTCAAAATATCCAAATACCATCACCTTGTTGTCTCTTCCAGACAGAAGACAGGAAGGCATATCTTCCTCATGGTTAAGGGAACGATCATCGTGTTGAGAGACAGAATTCTTAGATTTCAGCTTGGTTATGCCCTTTATTAACTGGCCTTACCTCTTCCTCCTGGGAGACTGAATGAACAAAATTTATTTGAAAAATGTAAATTATCATCCATGTACTGGCCATTATCTTAATGAGGAATACCTAAATAACTAGTGAAGACTGACTGATTTGTCCTAAAGTTCAAACTGATGGTGAACTACTGTGATCTCTTGTCTTTGATTTCCTATTAGTCACAATCCAGTCAGTTAATAGAGGAATTTAGTGTAGCATCTAGTCTCAAAGTAATGGGAAAAAAAAAAACAACAAAAAAAAAGATGAAACACCACCCTTGGTGGGACTTGTGATATTTGAGAGCAGAGCACTTGGCAAGAGGTGAAACCAAGAAGCCAATGTAGCTACCATGAGAAATTCCATCCAGATCAAGAGAGGAAAAAACAGTCTGGCTTTTCCCTTTCTCCCACCCTCCAGTGTCTTGGCACACTTTTTCCTTCCTCCACCCTCCAGTGTCTTGCCACTAGCCAGAAACCAGGTGGGAAGATAGTGTGCAGTGCTACTGAGCACTGTGATACTAAGAATAATGGAGTCAAGATAGGAATGGTTTTGAGAGCAAATAGGCAGGTGATCAGTGCAGGTCTTAACTATTTACCTCTTTGGCTGGGCTTTATTCAGATGATAACAGGAATGTCTCAGAAGAAGGCATACTTTTAACAAAATAAAACTGATAAAATGTCCTCCGCAGAGCCATGACCTGATTGATCCCAGAGTCTACACACATGAACCCTCCCTACACTTGAGTCACTTTCTTGACTGAATGGTCTTCATTTAATTTTTTACATATTTTAAGAGCAAGAGCACAGAATGACTATACTTCTACTATCATTACTAAAAACAACATTTTTCTGAATTATTTAAACTTTTAAGATTTATTTCCAGATGCACAGCAAATGCCGAGGCAGGGGCACGTGAAGTACTTGATTAGGGCACATAAGAAAGATCAATGTGGACTTACTTATGTGGCAATAACAAAATAAACATAGTAATAGAGAAGAGTTAATATATGCTTGCCATATAACAGATACCATGCCTAGTGCTTTGCATGTATTATCTCATTTAATGCTTAAAATGACAAATTAGTGGCCTCCAATATTATCCACATCTTATATATGAAGAGAAAGTTTGATTTTAAATAACTCATTCAACTTCAGACACCTAGTAAATGAAAGAGCCTCAATGGAAGCATTTTGATTTAGATCCTATCAACTACCAGGGTTGACATCAAAGCCTGAAGAATCAATTCTGGATAAAATGAGCTTTCAAGACACTGGCAGCATTTTTACATGCCATGGTAGAAACTAAGTTTTTTACATGAGTGGCTGGGTCAGCTGATTCATAAGCTATTTGCTTTTTTTTGTTTGTTTTTATTCATTCATTTTATATTTCTATATTGAACCACATAAGGAAACAAAAAGTAACACTCAATGGAAATAACAGTTAACTGCATTGTAAATATTACTGGTATAAGAATGAGTCTTTTCCTTGTACTATACATTATGTTAAAGTATTATAATCTATTCTATTGCAATTAATTATTCCATTAGTGATATAAAGCAAAACTATGTTCTAGAAAGAAGTTAAATGAGATATTGCCTACATTACACTTGCCTCATTCCAAATGACATTTCCTCAGTGAACAGACATCCATTGCAAGTATACTAATTTATAAGCTATATACAGAAATGTAATAAAATTATTAATTATATCAAGATTATCCAAAAATTACTTAAATGAAATTGAAGATTTAAAAAATTAATTTTCTCAGAAGTTGGTTTAAAGTTTATTACAAATTTTGTTTTATTGAAAATCATGTTTTATTACAAAATAAGAAAGCCTATATTTCTTTAAAAAATAGATATTATGGGGATATAATGAAAAAAAGCATTTTATTGCTTAGATTGGGGTAAGCAACCTATGGCACTTTGCTAGTTCTTATATAGCCCTTGAGTTAGGTATGGCTTTAAAATTTTAAAATGGTTGAAATAATCCACTGAAGAAAATATTTCATAACACATGAAAATTTTATGAAATTCAAAGTTTCAAATAAAAATTCAAATAAATAAGAGTTTTCTTAATACAGCCATATTCTTTCATTTTGTATTGCCTATGGCTGCTTTTATGCTACAATTGCTGAGTTCGGTAGTTGTGACAGATAATATGGCCTACAGAGCTCCAAATATTTACTACCTGGCCCATTATAGAAAATTTTCCCAACCATTGATAGATGAGTGAACTAAACAAATAATTTTCCCAGAAAATTAATATAACTACATATTATAATTTTTAGAGCTTCTTTCTTTAGAGCTTCCCCTCAACCCCTGTTTTAAATCTTTCTATAACATTCAATGAATCACTTTACTTCAGAAAAAAGTTTAAATCCCCAGGCCAGAATTTCAAAACTCTTAAACACTAACCAAGTTTTCCAATTGTAGCTCTTATGCCATTAACTACCAAGTCTTATTTAAATCCCCAGGCCAGAACTTCAAAACTCTTAAACACTAACCAAATTTTCCAGTTGTAGCTCTTATGCCATTAACTACCAAGTCTTGAAAAGTTCTGCTACTCATCATCTTCACAGATCTAGTGGGTTTGCCATCCTATTCATGCTCCTGCAAAGCCCACCTTTGCCCTCCATCCTTGATTCGAAATCTTTCCTTTCTATTGAATCATTGTATTTCACTCTGGGCCAGAGTTACATCTCTCCTTTTTTATTTTTTTTTAGCACTTTTCAGAGATGACATCCTGCCATGTATCATGCTGGTCTCATTTTTTTTTTTTTAATGCATTAAGGACTCTAAATGTTAATTAACCTTTTGGAATATTTTATTACTTTTAAAATATGTACTCTTTCCAAATTACTGCATCTCTCTCTGATAATTAGGGGTTACTCTTTTATAACTTGGATTTTTTACTACCCAACTGTTTTTCAAGTTCTAAGTGCTTGATTTCTTTTTATTATATCTAGAATATTCTGAAACAAAAACAATGACATAGAAATCAAAGTATATTTTTTAAAAAAATTGCTGAATTTATAAACTACTTCTATGTCTCCCAGCAAATACCAACAAAGCCTCCAGTATTTGTTAGTATTTTTTCCATCCCCAGATTCGGGACTTCTACTGAATGAAATGGTAAAATCAGTGCTGTGACCATCTGTGCCAATTAACTGAACATTAATGTTCCTGCTGCATCTGATTGTTGAAACCTCTGCAGCAAGATAAAGTGCCTGGAAATTCTATTTGGCATTTTGTGAGAAGGGGTAGGAAATATTGATCAAAGCTATAACATAAGAGTTTATTCAATTCAAAGCAACAGAGAGACATTAAGATAACAAATATTTTTGACTAAAGAATAAAGGAGTTGGTGGTGCATCAGATATGTATAATTATGAACAGTTGCCACCTTCTTAATTGGATGACTGAGAAAAGCTCTTTAGCTTTAGGCATCCAACTGGCAGGGTCAAAAGTATTCACTGTGTATACTGATGCCTGATGAATAGTCTTCATAGTCATAGCTTTTGCTATGTCTAAAAGTACTCACTTTTAGCCTTTCAGTAATAAAATCAAACCAGCCTTAATTTATGTTATGATGAGAAGTGGCAAATGAGAAAGATAACTTTTCTTCAAATCTACAACAAATTCAAATTAGCTAATTAAAGCACAAGAAAGGCCATCAGGTTATTTTCTGAAGCCATATATTTCTGAATTTATATTTACTAATATAGTTATATAAAAATGCTTACTTATATTTTATTTCCGATAGATTAAGAGTTATGTATATTTGTACAAAAAAAAATTTATTTAACTCAATATGCAAGGCTGTCAGAATATTATGTAAAAGCTGATAAGAATACACTTTGATACCATGGAAGCAACAACAGCCAAAAGAGCAATTGCCTTTTGAAATTGGATTGAGACTAGTGATCCAAGAAGAGGACTGGTGCTTCATAGTCCTGTAGACTGGTCTTCATATTCTCTGATTATCTAGATACTCCTAGTCAATTTTACATAGTCCACCATACAACACATAGTTGTCTGTCAGCCATCCTTCAGTTTTTATAGTAATTTTTTGAAATTAACTATGTAGATTTTATCAATCAAAAATCTATCATACAGTAGGGGAAATGCAACTTTCAAGATGAAGAAGCCATTTCTTCTGATGCCCTGCTACATTGAAAAAACTAGGTTAAGATTTAGCTTACTTCTCAGATAATACACTGCAGCAAAATCAGCAGGGAATTTATGTCTGCCAGTTCATGATACAAAGCAAATGCTCAAAAAATAGTTATAGTGACAGATATAGATACTGCAATCTGGTTTCCTTCTAATTGTTCTGTCATTCAAAACATTTGTGTGAAAATTAAGAAAGAAAAAAAAAGACAATATTTAAGTAAGGTAAGGTTGAGATATAAAATGAAAAGAAACTTTATTCCCTGGTTGACTGTTTCCTACATTCTTGCCTTTATGTCTGTGAATTTCAATATTGTGTTAAGTACAACTATGTTGTGCTCTGATAATAGAGACTTTCAAAATACCACGAACTAGAACATGAGCTGAGCTTCCATGTTTTATGATGCTATTTCCCCAGGCAGCCAACTTACTTCACCTCATCTTGCCCCAGCTTTAGCAATAGAAGAAAATATTAAGAGTTTCATCATCGCCTGAGAGGTAAAATACATCTTTGAAAGCTCCATAAAGGCAGGAATGGAAATATTATAAAAACTTCACCAGGGAATTAAAAACACATTCCATATTTGTTTTTCAAGTTTAAGAGTAAATGCCTGAGTCTGTTCTGATAGTGAAGTTTCAACAAAACCTTATCATGCAATGGTTTCAGATAAAATTGGAAGTCATTATTTTTTCAAATCTCATTTGTAAAGCAAAGAATATGTGACATACAGTATAAAAGAAAAAGAATAGCCAAATCTAAAACTAAATTATTAGAGTACAGTTTTCATTATTTGATATTTTAATATCTTGACCAATTCTCTTGACCAGCATGTGTACTAAAGCCCTATGTGATGGTTGTAAAATAGCTCAGGTAATTAGTCTCCTGCAACAATGTCTTAAAATCATTAAAATTAGCACATATTTTTCAAGTTCATGCAAAACTTAAAAGTTTCAAAATTAGAACAACAAACATTTTCTGCCCATACCACAAGGTCTATAAGAGCAAAAACATTTTTGTATTTGTCAATGACAAAGATGAGTACTCAAAACAATTCATGATACAAAGCAAATGCTCAAAAATATTTCTTGAATAAAATGGTAATATTTTCAAAAGTAAAAAGAATTTTTAAAAGCATTTTTAGAATTTTTGTACTTGTAACCCCACTATTTTTTTGCCCTTTATAAATCCTGATGATTTATTTTAAATGATTTTTATTGTTGGTTCTATGTCATAGTTTCATAATTCTCCTTAAATTGATGATCTGTTGTTATGGATTGTGTCTCCCGCAAATTCATATTTTGAAGTCTTAACTCCCAGAATCTCAAAATGTGACCTTATTTAGAACTAGGATCTTCACAGAGGCAATTAAATTAAATTGTTATTAGGACAGACTTTAATCTAATATGGCTGGTGTCCTTATAAGAAGGACCAACATGAACATAGAGAGAATGCCATGTGAAAATAAAGCCAAGATCAGAGGGAAGTTTTGTACATGCCAAGGAACACCAAGGATTGTCAGTTAAGCACCAGAAGCTAGGGAAGAAGCATGAAACAAATTCTCCCCCACAGCCCTCTGAAGGAACCAACTCTGCTGTCACCTTGATCTTGGACTTCTAGTCTCAGGAACTGTGAGACCATAAATAGTTTGTTGTGTAAGTCATTTAGTTTGTGGTACTTGGTTAGAGCATACCTACCAAACTCATATACCTACATAAAATTTATTTAATGGTTATTTTATCGGAAATGCAATAATTATTTACATAAATATTAAGTGATGTTATACATATTTTACTATTTTTATTTAATAAAAAATACATTTTATTAAAAATACCGCTGCCCTTATCAAAATAAAACTTATAAATGGGATTTTCTTCCATATTTAATGGTGATATTTTTTCTACCCTAGAAAGTTCTTCAGTTAATTTTTGAGATCTTTAATAAATAAATATTCTATTTTGCAGTTTTCAATAAATATAGCTTTATACAACAAAATTACATGTGTAAGAGAAGGTATGTTTCAAGGGCACTTTTAAAATTTTCTATTTAGTTCTGGAAATCTAGCTACTAGGTACAAAGCTTGCTTGTGAGTTTAATCTTTTCATTCACCATAGGCTCATTTAGCCAAGTACAGAATAAGAATCTTCTGTAAACTGGCAAAAAGTAATATAAACATAAAATAAATGTCATATAAGTATTAAAAAGCTCTAGCTTACATTTGTAAAAGGTTTTGTTATAAAAAAATATTTTATACACACACAGACTATGTCTTGATGGACATAGAGGGTATTGTGCTGAATGAAATAAGTCGGATACAGGTAGACAAATATCACACGATTTCATGTACATGTGAAATCTATAACAACAACAAAAGTAGAAATAAACTCAGAGATACAGAGAATATTTTGAGGGCTAATAGATGGGAGAGAGTTGAGGGGGATGGAGGAAAAGTGCAAAGAGATTAAGAGGTACAAATGGATAGTTGCAGAATAGACATGGAGATGTAGAGTGTAGCATGGGGAAGACGGTTAATAATGTTGTAATAAATATGTAAGGGAGTGAAGGGGTACTAGATTTAGAGGGGTGATCACTTTGCAAGTTACGTGTATCTCTGATTAAAATGTTATACAACTGAAACTGGTATATTATTGTATGGCAACTATAATTGAAAAAAATCTCATTGAATTGTACAATGTAAATACGAGCAACTAATTTTTTATTATTCAATAGAGCCAGACTTCCTCTAATCCTCACCACAATACTATGGAGCAGTGTTTTAAGCATTATTTTTGTCAATTGATTAAAACCTGAAAGAACTAGATATTTGTCATATGGGACAGACTTTTGGAAGAAGTAAGGTAAAATACAATGTCCTGTTTCTGTAGCAATTAGTAGTAGTAGTAGTAGTAGTAGTAGTAGTAGTAGTAGTAGTAGTATATACTGCTATTGTGCATATGTACTCAATGAAAATAATTATCCTAGTATTTTAAAATCAACCCCCCCCACTAAAGTCTTTTAATGGGACTAGGCAGAGATAAGTGTCTTTACTTCTAGCTTTGTTTAAATTTTTAACTCTTCAAATTAACTCAATTGGAAAAATGTTTGCTTACTTTGCTCAAAGGTCTTAAAAGCTCAGCACTATCTTTTAAGTACCCAAACTCTTAACTTTTGCCTTCCTTCCTGTCTCGGCTATGCAATGCTTCAATAATGTTATTTAACCTTTTAAAATGTCTCTCTTTTTACTACTTGTCTTTTTGTGTGTGTGCTGGATATCTCAACCATGCTGGGTAAAATTTGCCTACAAATCTGTAACTATGATTACCCACAATTTAAATGTCAAATCTAGGGCATGAAAATGCCCTGAGTTAGAATAAGTGAGCTTAAAATGTGATTGTCTGCTTATAAAGAATTAAATTGCAAGTCTTCAGAAATTTTATTTAAAAATTATTTATTATCTTTAAATTACTCTTCCTTTGTCATTAATAATTTTGAGAAATATTTGAGAATTCAAGATAATCTCTTATAGTTAATAGTAAGTATTGTTCAAAAACATTTCCCTAAATATTAATTTTCATTTGTTATTCAAAGATTGAAGCTATTTCTCATATTTGCCTTTTAAGTAGTATTATTTAATTCTTAAATACAAAACTACATGTAAACAAGGACAACATAATGTTTTTGGTAATGTTTTATATAACATAAACTATCTCTAATAATAAAAATTTAGATTTTCTTTCACCTCAATTGAAACAAAAATCTAATTCTCCAAAGTAGATTTGATTTGGAACATGTTTTTTGATGACCTCCTGCAATAAGCAAATGTACTGATGAAAATGGAAAATTCTAGAATGCCCAGACATGGTTCTATGCACTAGTGAAAGAATTTTTTCTCATAAACCAAAAATATCTAAATGATATGCAGAAGTCCATGCTTAGTCACTAATGACAATATAATGTGGCAGGCTACACATAGAGCTATTCCAGTGAAAAGGCAGTGTCTGTAGTTAACTTTGTGTTGTTGTTGTTATTATTATTAGAACTAGAACTAGAACTAGAACTACTACTACTGCTACTGCTACTACTACTACTACCACTACTGCTGCTGCTGCTACTGCTGCTGCTGCTGCACTACTACTACTGTTGCTACTACTACTAAATACCTAAGTTTGCTTTGTGGCGAACATTCTGATAAGAAAATGTTTTCTATAGCTCCAGGGCTTTTTCCATGGGGCCTCATATAGCATTAGTGATATACCACAGTGTACGGACAACTTCATCACCACATCTAAGGAACCCTTTAGATTATAGTGTTATATTGTCTTTGTTTTCATCTTACCTGATACTGCATCATTAAAAACAAACAAACAAAACAAACGAAACCAGAAAGATCTTAGAAGTCCCTTCTTTGTGTTTTGCTTTATTTTTTCCTCCCTGAGATTATTAATCACTCCTATGTACAAGAAATTTATTTTATATGTAACATTAATAAACATATAAATAAACATATTAGAAATCAGTATACAACAGAATCAAAAGTAGAAAACAGAATTTAAAAAAGTGAAAAAAACCAGTTTATGTACCACAAGATGCAGTTTTGTGTTTTTGTTTTTTGGTATTGGAAGATGTATTCATATTTCTAAACTTTTACAAATTGAAAACTCCTAGCACTGTCCTGAATAGATAATTTCTTTCAATTTCAGTGATCATCATAAATTTATCAAAGTAAATGAAGACATTTTATACCACAGAATAATGTTTAATTAGGAGTCCTTTGCTCTGGAAATATTCCCAATTCACTGTAAAGGGAATTTCCTACCTTCAAAATGTAATACTGCTTTGATTTTCAGCAAGCTAGTTTCTCTCATATTAATGTTAATGAATGTGAGATCAGTTTTGCACCTGGAAAATCAATAAAAAGCATAAATACATTTGAATAAGAAGCCTACAAGAACACTCTGTGCCATATAAAAGGGTGTCTAAAGACACTGTCTAAATATCAAAATATGTCAACTGTTAATTTGTTGTCCTGTATAAAATAGGCATTCATAATCATGTTATTCTTGTTAATAATGTTGGTAATTACAATATTATAATCTTTCTTTGAACATTATAGAACCTGTATGCAATATACACTTTACAATAGTAAGAGGCTGGCAAAGATCAGATAACTACAAACTAATTCAATAGAAAAACAAAAATAATTACTTTGGGCTAAAACTCACAGCTCACACTTGCTACTACTGAATTATTTTCTTAAATGCCTTTCTTAGCACTTAGAGTCCAATGGTCAACATCTGTTAGCTAACCTCTGCATCTAATTCTTAATAAGAATTCTAACTTAGAGTCTGTGTTTAATATATTTAACTTTCAAATTAAATAACATGAAATTGGATAATATATAAAAACAAATGTTTGAATAAATAAATTTTGAATGAGTTAAAAATTAACACATTGATTATTCTTAGTTGTTTTTCATTTGTAATGTTTTAGTTAACTACAAAAATTAAGATTATAATAGAATTAAGTTACAAGATGATATTAATGAAAAATTTTTATTTTGACATAAGCGATATTTAGAATGCACTAAAATCTTGCAATAAAAATGCTATCCGCTTCCAGCTGATAGAAAATAATTTTTAATTTAAATAATGAAGTTTTACTTTAATTTGTTGGTTCACATTTTCTATAATTTTTATAGTTGACCAATTATAAATGAGAGACAACATGTAAGTTAAAATTTCTTACAAATATAGATGTTAATATTCAAGACATAAAGGTCTTGATAAAATTTTTAAAAAGTGACATGAAACCTTTTCATTGAATGATAAAGAAACGTGGGAAGGGCTAGCTCATAAGGAAATGCCTGGAGACATTTGACGTGAATGAATTCAGATGGTGTGAATTCATTTCAGTCAGGTTTAGTGAGCTGTCTGGAACGGCGTTACAATCAGAGACACAGATCTATCAGGAAGAAGGCAGGGAGAGGCACAGACATAGTTAGCCCTTAAAATTATTAAAAGATGATCACACAAAATTTTCAAAAGTTTGAAATTAGGTCTGGAAATACCATATCTTCATTGGCATTTTAAACAGAAATCTTATATTCCTTCATGGCCATCCCCATTAAAGAGGACTATATCTCAGGAAGAAAGCAGGCAGTGGGCTGCACAGCTGTGCTATAATGTAGACAGGGAAGGAAAGGAAGAACAAGATGACCTCTCGAAATTGCTTGCTAAACTAAAACTTCAATTCAACTCTGAAAAAAAAATTTTTTACAGCTTGCATCTTGTTAGCTTAATTGAGTTTCTTCTTTATTCCAGATAAGCAACAGTGCTCCTCTCTCTCTTTTTTTCCACCAGTGAGTTTCAGAACCTCCAAGTTTCTGTTTTATTGCTTATTAAATGTTTGTCAAATGAGAAGCTTGCTCAGGCCTGTTAATTGGTATGGCTTCCCATATCCTGTCACATTGACTTGGCCAGAAATGTAACAAAATAAAGATCTGCTAATTAGTTGTGTGGGTCTGTTACAAGTGATTTCACAGTGCAAATGTGCACAGAAAACATTGTGAATGCTTTTATTTTCTTTTCCTTTTTATCCCCTAAAATCTTGGTCCTAAAACCTGAGCTTAATAGACCCCAGGGGCAAAAGCAGAGTACAGGGATTTTATAAAGTTTTGTCAAAACTGGCAAGTGAGGTTTATATACATATATAATAATATTGAAGAGAATTTATATGATCTAGAAAAGAGTAATTTAAGCGGAATTATGAAAAGATATAAACTTTTTAAAACATAGTAGCTATTAAGGTGAATTCAAAACTAATTGATTATGTAAAAAGAAAAAAGAGGAATAAAAAGTACTCACAAGAATCCATAAGCAATAACAACAATAATTGGAACAATAAAATGTTAATAATGCATCTAATCCTTGACATTTATATGCAAAGACATAGTGAAATAATCCCAATGCAGCAGAATGGAATATGACACAAATGTCCCTCCATTTGATTCTCTCTGTCCTGTTTTTATGACTTCTCTGGGATAGAGTTTCCCAAAATTCTAGCCTCTAGCAGCTAGTGAGATAATCATGGTGGGCAGCAATGTGTTGTAGAATCTAACTTTTTTATAAGTAATTTTCTTTTAATTTGAAACAGAAGAGTGTTTTTTATTTTCCTTCTAGATTAAACAATGCATGTAATCTGCCATGCGTTTCTAAAACCAGAACCTAGGGAAAAAAAGGCAATCACAACAATCATTACCTGTGCGACTGTATGCTTATATGTGAGGCACTGCCCCCTGAATATTATTATTTAATATTTTGTTAATTATATTTTACCAATATAAACACTGAAACTCAGAGAAGATAAGTAACTTGTCAAAGTTAACACAATATAGAAGTGATTTCTGAATCTATGTCAGCCAAACTCCAATGATAAGAGCTCATTTTATTGAGAATGTACCGTAAGCCAGCTGGTGTCCTAAGAACTTTACACATATAAACACATTAAAACCATACAACAATTAAACCTGTACAACAATCCAATGAGATGCAAACTATTGTCTTCATTTCACAGGTTAGAAAACGGAAATACATAAAGATGGTACCTTGCCCATCACTATACACCGAGTAGAGACAGAGCAAAGATATAAACATAGGCAATCTGGGTGAAGAAACATGTCTGAGTCATCTTGCTTTACAGCCACTGATAATTTTTGCAATCTTGGGACTGTGAATTAAAACTTTAAACTTTTTGAGATATCAAATACTTATTTTCAAGAACATTTGGTAGTATTATAGGTAGAGCTACTTATGTGGTATAATTTAAGGGGTTCTTGAAAGATTCATGCAAAATTAAGTCAAACTTTTACTCTTCTTTTATGAAGGTTGCAGAATATAGTAGAAAAATGTTAGTTTTGGTACTTAATTCTATTCATACAAATCCCACTGGCTTCTACTATTTAAGCACTATTCTAGGTGCAGCAGATACAACAGTTATGGACCAGACTTACCTGCATAGAGCTTGCAGCCTAGCACAGGGACAGAGGCTCATATGAATGTTACAATAAGTGCAATGATGACAACAGCCTAATCCATAAGACCTCATCTGGCTGAGGTGTTCACGAAAGCCTGTCTGAAAGGAGTCTCCTGGTCTAAGATTTGCACGATGAGAAGGAATTAATATAAACAGAGAGCAAATGTGTGAAGAGCCTTGAGACTTGAGAAAGCAAGAATACTTGAGTCACTAAAAGAAGGTCAAAGCAGCTGGACTGGCAGATAATAGCAGAAGAAATGTGCTAGATGTGGCTGCAGAGATGAGTGGAAGGCTAGCACTTGAGCAACACATGTTATTTAATTTACACTGTTATATCGATACTTAAACAGATAGCCTTTGAGAATTTATAATCCATAGAAAATGCATGGGATTCCAGGAAAATGACATCCCAATGAGTCCATGCTGCCCATACCCATTTGACGCCAATTAAAAAACTAGCTACCTCTATCTACTGAGTTAAGCTGCCTCTTTAGGGAAAAGGAGGTGGTGTAGAGGGCTTAGTGAGACTTCCTGTCTTGCCAGAATCCAGGATGATGAGAATTAGTAAAAGATCTCCGTTTCTTTCTTCTCAGTCCCAGACCCCAATATGAGCCAGGAGACTGAAATTTGAAAATTCTGAGGTAAAGATTAGTGTGAGTTTGGAAGAAAGAGAGGAAGAGGAAAGAAAGAGAGATGTGTGGGAACTTGTGGATGTGTGTGGGAACTTGTGGACCTCAGAGGGTGGGCTTCCATTTGCTTAAACTCTGTTGTCTTTGGGAAACTAGAAAAGGTGTCTCCTTTGGATAAATTATTAGAAATAAAGCATCTTCTATGGGCAGACAACTTGGTAAGCATATGGTGCCATTAGTGTATAAAACTAGGTATCCCTTCTCCCAGGTCGACAAAGCCAAATGCTGGTGTGCAAGTTTGGAAAGTAGAACAAGAGCTAAGTTTTGGCTTGCATTTTTATTCCTTTGCAAAGCTGACTATAAGTTGTAATCTTGCCCTAAATGGGAAAACAGCTAAATACCCATGATTATCTTTGGGGAAATCTGGTTACAGGAGAGCTGCAGAGAACTGAAAAGGTCAGCAGATTCTACCTGAATCTTAAGGGTTAGAGAGTGACAGCTTTGATAGCTGATGCCCTGACAGGAGAATGAAATAGCTTTCACGTCTCTAGGTAGCTGGTCCCCAGTGACAGATGCTGGTCCTGCCTTTACTTAAGTATCTCAGCAGCTAAGCATGAGCCCTACCAGAGTCCATGTTAGGGAAGCAAGCAGTGAGGCAAAATCATAAAAGTTTGCCCCAAATGGAATGTAATTATATAAAGAGACAGTTGACATCTTGAACAGCAGCAACAAAATAGCAAGGGCATTTGCTCAGTTACATCCTAAAAAATAGTTTCAGAAAATTGAAAACATTGTTTTAGAAATAAAATATTCTTTAGATGAATTGAAGGTCATGGTTGAGACCTGATTTAAAGGCTTAGAAGGATGAGAATCTGAGATTAAACTCATGATGGAAAATATTTTGCAGGCAAAAGCAAAAGAACAAATATATAAATTCATAAAACTAAAAAGTAGAGGATGGGAAAAAGAAATACTTTACCAAATAAACCAGTATTAAATAGAAACACTAAACATAGGAAAGAAGAAAATTCTATAATGATAAAATACTTGATTTACATAGAATATAAGCACTATAACAAGTAAACAACAGCATTGAAATATCTGCCCAACATATTAATCCAAAAACCACCATAAATGCAATTAGAATATAAATATAAAATAATAAAAACATTTTAGTAACTATTCCAAAATTCAACAGAACTAGCAACCAAAAATAAGCAAGGACATAGTGAAATTCAATAAATAAGATCACCAGATTTGATTTAATAAATGTATTAAAGAAAAAATATATATTCGCTCTGTCATAAAAATCTACCAAGTTAAAAAATAAAGATTATTAGCTTGTACAAATAGCCACTAAACGTTTAAAAAGTAAAGCCATGGTTCACGATTATTTTCCAAAAATTTAGAAATAAAAAATACATTTAATCTTAAAACACCTTGACTCTGAAAATTAAGAAACATAATCCTAAATATGCCTTGTGTCAAAGAATAAAACACTCAAATTATACATTTTCTAAAAAATAAGAGAAGATATAATTTTACAGAATATATCAAACTTACAGAATATAGCAATATCTTCAAAATTGTCTACATTAACAAAATATTTTTTAAAAATAAAATAAATGCTCATATTAACATTTTTATAAAAGCATAAATAAAAAGAAATAAAAAAACATTAGATGAAAGAAATGATAAAAAACTAAAATGAATAAAATACAAAAATACAAGAAAGAATAAAATCAAGGTTGATTCTTTGGTTCTATTTTAATATCTATTTTATTTATTTTACATATATTTATTGTTTTTATTTTATTTATCTTTTATATTTGATTCTAAATTATTATCTCAATAAAATAGACAAATAGTAAAGCAAATAGACCAAGAGAGCAAAGCATTCAAAATTAGAAATGGCAAAAAAATGTGCCAACAATACATGATACATTGAACGAAACTAACATTACATTATTCTCTGATAATAATTTGCCCAGGGCTGGATTGTGAACCTCTTAAACATGCTAACTTTTCTCCATTGACTTTCTCAGATAGAAGCCTGATCTGAGCATGTGGAGTATGCGCACCAGTTAAGAGACCTGAGGTCAGAGAGTAGCCTTACATTTTAGCCTTTTAAAGATTTACACTGAATTCTTCCAAGCTTAGAAATCATTTTAATAAACTAAAAATTGGGTAACTGTACATGTTCTTAAATTTAATTTTGAGAATAAGTACTTTATCTTTCTAATAACTTGTGATATGGCAAGTGCCCTGCCTTTTAAAAAGTTGTTACTAATACCTTAATCTGTAGAAAATGTATGAGTTTTTCAAGATGATTTCACAAATATTATCTCATTTCATCTTGACAACAGCCTTGTGAGCCAGGCAACAACCTTGGAATTCTAATTCCTATTTTACACAGGGAGAAAAACAGAGATCCAGTAGAAATAAATCTTAAGATTCTTTTTTTCACATATCATATTTTGCCTTGCTTCCTTTTTCTCTTTACTTCGATTATCATATTAAATAACTATTGCCATTCTTATTGTTAACCACTCAGGATATTTCTGCTACTTACAGTATGACCAATAATTAGGCTACATATATTTGGCATGCACCTTATATAGGTTATTTTGCTTTGTAAATGATTTAAAAGTTCTTTCCAAATTCTCATTTTATAACAATGATCAATTTAATTCTCACTTATGCCTTCAAATGAAATCAGAACCTCCATTTTAACTTCATCTCTCTTTGTTTCACTTTCCGTCCCTACACATTATACACTAGAACTTCTCACTATCGCTTTATCATTTGACTTATCTCTTGTAAGCTGATTTATAACTCTTTAAGGCCATATGCTCTGCTTATCCACCTTGCTCCCAGTTTTTCACTAAGATACATACACACAAGAAAGGATGAAAAAAAGATCAGGCAGGGGAAGAGAACAAAAGAAAAGAAGACCCTTGATAGAGTATTCTTGATCTTTCAGGTAGAGTCAATTGGTTCATTCTGTAGACTAAACAATTTTAAAATATCTTTACAACAGAACTTCTATTTTATAATTTTCTCTTTATTTTTGGAGCTCCCCAATAAGTTTATTAAAAGCATACTCACCACTTTCAACCCCAAGCCAGGGAAGTCACAGAGTTTATAAACTTTTGAATGATTTATCTGTTTGTAATGAAGGTGAATTTTGTTAGGACTTTGGCTGGGGGAAATTTTGTTCTGGTTCAAATTAGCACAAACTTACTACTAATACCAAATACTGGTGAAGAGGAAGATACTACTCTGGGTATGGGGCATCCCCAACCCTTATGCCCTCATTTCCTTATGGAATGGGGATGGAGGTGTCTAAAAATGCCCTTGAATATGAAGATAAAAGATAATCCACAGTGAACAACTTGAGTGGAATAAGCATATTTTTGAGATCACTTCTGCTAGACAATCCTGGGTAACCTGAAGGCAGCTATAAATGTGGTACTAACTCAGAAAGACATCAACACAGATTTCAATTTTATGTACACATTTCTGATTAAGAATTACTTGGGTGGGATGTTTTGAGGAATATGGAAGAACACTGAAGAAAAGCTTAGAGGACAGAAAATACCAGGTAGATTTAGAGAATAAAATGATTCTAATTGCACAAGAGAAAATATATCTAATGGGGGATAATTTCTACTAATCAAGGCACAAAATGATAGATCATGAAGGGCCCTGAATGCTATAAAATAACACAGCAGCAGGGGAACTGACAAAATTGGAACCATCTTTTATGAAGTTTACTTAAAAAGCAATAGGTCTCATAGATGAGGGGATAAGAAAGATAGGGAAGTCAGTTATGAAGTTACTATAATAGTAGCTAAGAGCAGCTAAGAGAAACTAGGGCAATTACCAGAAGACAGGAAAGACAAGGATAAGTATTAGAAATGTTCCAGAGATGAATCCCAGTGGTTTTGCCACAACTCCATATAATTACAATCAAACTCCCTTATATCATAAAGGAAGTTCCGGAGAGGTAGGACTGCACTTTTTATTCAAAGACCTTTGTTGAATATTCTGGATTATAAATCTATCACTACTGGACAGCTGTCAATGTCAGAGCTGTGCTCTCTGATTTCTAAGTTTAGATGTAAAGCCCATGCCTTTACATCTGTAAGCTCTTATTAAAGAATATATATATACCTATTAACTTGATAAATATTTATCAAATATTTATTAAGTGCTACATACTTTTCTAGGCTCTGGGGATGTAGTAGGAAACAAAACACTTTTTTGTGTGTGCCCTTATGTAGCTTATCGTCTAGGAGAGAAAAAGAGATAACATATATTATATATACATATGTTATATGTATATTGTACGTATTACAAATCGTATGTCATATAAAATAAATAAAATAAAATTTATAGTATATCAAATGAAACTAAGAACAATAAAAAATTAATTAGGGAAAGGGAATAGTGAGGGTCAGAGAAGTAGAAAGTTGTGATTTTTAAACACAGTAGTCAGGAAGGCTTCACTGAGATGACCTTTGAGAAAAGACTTGAAGAAGAGGAGAAAATGTCCCATGTGGGTACAGGAATCAAGAGAGTCCCAACAGAGGGAATAGCCAAGTACAAAGACCCTGAGACAGAAGTGGGTCTATCGTACTCAAGCAAGTGCAGAGAGGACAATATATCTGAGGACGGGAGAGGAAGAATAATATTAGTAGAAGATATGCTTAGAACACCTCAGGTCCAAACTGTGTAGGGTACACTATGTATTGTAAAGACGGGGTTCAGCTTTTACTCTAGTGAAGAGGGGATCCCATTATAGAAAGATTTTGAGAAAAAGTGTGGGAGGATCTGACTTAATTTCTAAAAGGATAACTCCATTTGCTACTGACACTGAACTTTAGGGAGTGAGGGGCCGAGCAGGGCGATCGATTGGGAGGCTATTGCTGAGACAGGGTAATAAATAGATGTCCTAGACCAGGGAGGTAGTGACGGACATGGTCAGAAGTGGTCAAGTTCTCTATTAATGTCAAATAATTGAAAAAATACAAAATCTTCTTAGCCCATTTTATTATGCTGATATAAAAATGAACATTTGAGCCTTAAAGTGAATTTAAATTGAAGAAACTATTTTAAGCCAGACTGTTGAGATACACCATGTCCCCTGGGCCACAGTCAATGGCCCAAAGTCTCTAAATTTGCTGAGTTTGCTACCAAAGCATAGTATAATACTGTCTAAACTTTACAGACTGATATATGCACGTCAATCAGTAAAACATCTTCTTATCCAGGGATACTCTGACATTCATGTGCATATTTAAAAATTTTCCAGCTAATTCATCCTGTACTCTGAGAACTCTCTTTTGCCCATTTTTCACATTTACTACAGGTGCATTTAATTGAATTATGTAAAGAAGACAGCATACTATCTGACATCTAGAGGAATGGTGACTGCTCCTAAGCTTTTTAAAATGCAAAACCAATTTTTAAATTTAAAATAAAGCTTGCCAATATCATTGATATGAACTGCACGTTGTGATTAATGAACTGCAAGCAAGCATACTTAAAGAGACAACTAGTTCTGGATGATTTCTGAGGTTAACCAAGGAAAATCTTGAGAAAAATTGATATTCATAAAGCTAATTTGATGTGCAATATTAATATGTATTACTCTTACATAAAGTAGAAAATTTAACAATTATGTACATTTTTATTGATTTAAGTTGTATACTTTACTCAAAGGAACAGACGAGGAACACACTTGTACTGTGTTAACAACAAGGATTTCTAGAAAATTTATCAAATGAAAACAATGTTGGGGTACCAGTTCCAGGTTGGAGCAAGCACACTCTATCATGTTTTCCCTCTGAATGCAACTGTAAAACCTGGGCTGAATGCATGGATTTGCTGTTTGAGGGCTCTGAAAATTAAATAGTAGGAGGCAGATTGGGGAAGATGGCAATCTGAAATATCAAGAAACCGGTGATGAGTTTACCTCTTTTCTTTTTTCTAATGCCCCTAGCCTAAAGTCATATAGCTCCAAATCTGGAAGTGAGTACTTAGGGTATCAGTCAGAGAGCCCTAGCAGAGATTCTCTAGTCCTCGTTCAGGCAATCCTGTATCTGTAGCAGTAGCATCAGCAATGGGACTCCATAGGAACAAAAATTATTAGAGAGTAGAATCTTCCTATCCAATTGCTGCAGCTGCAGTCCCAAAAGGATGGACTGAATTAGCTTTGCAATTTTTCCTTGCAGTTTTGTCTTGGCCCTCGATGTTGGCACAGCCATGGAAGTATGTGCCAGAGTCGGTAACTAAAGCCTCAGCTTTTTGGCACAAGGATCATTAAGGGAAACCCTAGGGAACCAGAAAGTACTGGGGAAATTACTTTCCCCAGGAAAAAGGACTTAGAAAAGAAAACTCATAAAATTATTTATAAAAATCCTGGGCTCCTTTCCCAGAGCTATGTCTGTATGACTGATCCTAGTCAGCAAACTAAGAAGACTTTGAGAATTCAACTAACAGAAAACTTCCCCTGCCCACACAGGCCAGAGTGAACAGCTCTGCACTGAGTGAAGACTACTGCACTGGTTTTATCTGATATTGAAACCAACTCCATATTAAAGCCAAATGAGTTATTATTTTTTCCCTAAAAATATGAAATAAACACTGTGATACTTGCTTTGAAAAAATGAAAATGCTTTCTTATTGGCCTAATAGTATGTTATCTCTAAAAATAAAGCTGGTATTATTTGATAAGATTTACTCTGTGAATATAGAAGTTCATAGTGTTCACCTCTTATCTATTTGTTAAAAGGTTCACTTTTCCTTGGTTATTTTTTAAAATAAAAATGCACAATTAAATTAAAAGCAATATTAGAAAATAAATATGCTTCAAATAAAAAAATTGTCTAGAGATTTCTCACCCATTTGCTTCATCTTGTTTCCTGTATAAGAGTTTTGCTCATTTTGTTATTTTTAAATTACTTTTATATTAAAGGTCATTTATTAATATTTTCTGGTTGATGTTTTTATTTTAGATTTGCATGCAGAGGATTGCCTACAGACTGTTGCCATTTCAAATGGTGATGTAAGAAAAACTTTTTGGCAAATATTTTTTGCATGTGTGGATATATCTTTCTTTTCATCAACAAATTTATTGAGGTGTCATTGACATGCAATAAATTGCACAAAAAGCATAGAGTTTGTTAAGTTTTGACATATATATGTGTATATATATATATATATATGTATGTATGTATGTATGTATGTGTGTGTGTATGAATATATAACATATTTTATGTATGTATATATATATGTATATATACATATGTATATATATATATACATACATATATTTATATCTATATATATAGAGAGAGATATATATAATTTCCTGCAAACTATTACCACAACTGAGATTGTGAAAATACACATCAGCTCCAAAAGTTGTTCCTTTGTAATGCTACATTCCTGCCCCACCCTCCTTCCCTAGTCAACCAGTGATCTTTCTGGTTCTATAGATTAGTTTGCACTTCTGGAGTGCACGTATATTTTGACATAAATTCATAAACTACAATTTACTATTACATATATTAGTAAATTATCAATTAAGTGACAGATATTACCAAATTGCTTTCAAAGAGTCTGCCCTTGCCAAAATTGTGTTCTATTAAAATTGTAGATCTTTTCTATTCTAAAGGAAAGAAAAACAATTGCCTTGCTGTTATTTTCATTGAATTAAGAGTGAAGAGATATTTCATTACATGCTTATTGGTAATAAATATTTATACTTATAAAATATCCTTTTTGTGCCATTTCCATAGTTTTATATTGAATTATATATTTTTTATTAATAAGAGCACTTTTTATTTTACAAAGTTAAGCTATTTTCTCTTATAGATGATTTAACTGCTTTTTAAAAATCATTCTGTCTTTCTTCTTTTGACAAAATAGAAAAATCTAAAATTTAGTATATAATAAAGGTATCATATCAATCAGTGGGAAATTTTTTTTCCACAAGTAGCGTAAGAGTAACTGACATGTATTTTACAAATAGACAAATAAATAGTAAAAGTTTATTCTATAATTTCAAAATGCTCGCCCTAAAAATATATACACCCATCTCTCGATTTATGTGATTTTTATATGTTTTTTTAATACATGGTAACATATTCTGTTTACGTGAACTTTTCATTCCCGGTTTCCATTTACACAATCTCATTTTATACAGTCCTTTTTTTATTTCCTTTATTACTGATTACTCTTTCTAAAAAACAATAGTGTAATTCAACAATGTACAAGGAATTCACACTTAATGACACACAATTGTTAATGATCTTCCCATTCATTGGATGGCAATTAAAAAGCATCAGTGACCATGTTTTTCAGGATTATTTTTTAATGTTTTGCTGTAGAAGTTGAAAATTATATGAAGGAAAAATGTTTTTCTTTTAAAATACATTTACTTTTAGATAATATACCTGGTCATACACACAATTTAGAACAATCAAATATAAAAGTTGTATATTTGCTACCAAATACAACTTCCTTGATCCAACCTTTAGATCAAGACATTATTTCTACCTTTAAGATTAATTATAATTAATAAAGTTTAAGTGATATTTTTAATAAACTTAAAAATAATGAATTACTTACAGAAGTCTGGAATACACAATTTTAAGTTGTATCAAGAATATTGCTTTAGCTTTGAGTGATGTAAGCCGTCAACTTTAAATGCTTGCTGCAAAGAAATATGGCCAGAAGTGGTTATAACAGAGAATATGGTTCAAATAATTTTGAGATTAACTGGCATTTTTTATTTATTAAATAAATTTCAAGGAGAACACTCTGATAATTTGAATGTAGATATTAACAAATTACTGGTCAATCATGAATTAACTGACAATGAATTAATCCACTTAATACCTGAAGACCATCCTGCTGATGAATACGGATGGCAGTGACCTTGAACCAGTTTCATTCATTGCAGAAAACATTTTCAAAGCGATTCAATTGGCCACAAAACTGGAAACACCAATTCTAAACATCTAATGAGCCTTAAAATTTCAAAAAGATTTCATTTAAATGTTACAGTGAATATTGAAGAATTTATGAAAACTAAGCAAAAGACTGGGTTGGGAAAAGATCATCTAAAAACATAAACATAAAAAATGAAACTGAAATTGTACTTCCAAACATTTTGAGAGATAAAGATAATGACTTTGTGTCAATTAAAAAGAGAAGGTTGATTGTTTTAGATTACGATACAGACACCAACCATGAATAAAATTTATTTTGGCTTTTTTTATTTTGAAGTTATCCTGAATTTTCATGAGCATATTTTTTTCTGAAAATATGTGAAATAAATATTTTTATGACTTATATTGGTCTATTTACTCAGTATTTTTTTTATTCTCGTGGACTCTTTTTATGCAGCTACCTTCCGCATTAAAAAAGAAAGACACATGGAACAGATAATCCATGTAAATTGAGGGATGGGTATATATAATGAGTGTACCAGAAGAACATTGGTAAATGTGCTTACAATCATAGGTTTATCTAAGAAAAACTCAAAGCATAGAAGTTATGCGATAAAGCATATCTTTGCATAAATATTAAACATTTCTTTTTCCAAAAACACATTATTTTTAAGTGGTCAAAAACTGCATTATTTATAAAGCTGACTAGATCTGGTTATAGAAAAATTTACACACAGTGATTTCTCTACAATTTTTATATTCTATTTATTCTGAATGTGTACTTAGATGGAGATTTTGTTAGCAATAAGTTGCAATAATGTATTTTGTGATTAAGTCAATATTTGCAAAATAAATAAAAATGACTAGGAAAAAAACTATATACTCTAAAAAAATTATAATTTTAAGCAAAACAAAACTGATTATTAATATTAAAAAGTGAGACGGGTCAACTAATATTTAAAGCAGAGATGATACATGAGCAAATATATGCAATACATTTTAAAATCCACTTTAGTGAGTGTAAGATGTAGGACTTATTAAAATTTCATCTAAAATATATTTTATAAGCAAAATATATTCAGTTTTAACTTAGAATAATACATGAAATTTACATTTGTCATTTAAAAAATATCTAATAGTACTAAATTAAATTTCACTAAAAAAATTGTCACTATCTGAAACACCTGGCTGAGAATAACATGAATATTTTAGGATATTCTATTAATCACATATCTATATTCATTACATATCTCCTCTAAATAGTATTCGAAGTGGGCACACCTGACACATTTGGCATGGAAAGCCTAGCTAATCAAAGTATTTAAATTCACTTTTATTAGTTTAAAAACACTAACATCCTATTTTGGTGTGTAGAGGTAAAGGGTATTAAAATGTTTAAATTAATATCACAACTACCATTATGATCTTTGGTCCTAAATTAATAAATATTGACCCCAACGTCCTCTGGAAATATCTTCATTGATTATTTTTGGTCACACTAACTACAGAGACTGGGAGACAGTGCTTTTAAAATTGCTTGAGAGAGTTAGGAGAGACTTCCTAATAAAATTGTTAGAGGCATTGTCTCTTTCAAGAAATTTAACTTTTTCCCTAGAGCTTCAAGTTACAAGGAGGAGAGGGAGCAGTGTATGCAGGTGGAGTGGGGCTGAGCCTTTGTCATTCATGGCTTTGGACACAAAGCAAAAATGTTTTGATCTTCTTAACTGTTAGGCCAATATTTCTTAGCCATTACAAATCATGTTTCCTGTTTTTTAAAGACTCAATATTCCATTGCCACATTTTTTTTAATATCCACTCATCTCTTGATAGAAATTTAGACTGTTTTCACAACTTAGCTATTGTGAATATTACTACAACAAACATGGGAGTAGCTCTTCGAGGTCCTGATTTCAATACTTTTGGATAAATACCCAGACATGGGATTGCTAGATCATATAGTAATTCTGGTTTTAATATTTTGAGGAACTTCTATACTCTTTTCAACAGTGTCCATACCAGTTCTGCATTCCTAACAACAGTGTATAGGGTCCTGATTTCTCCATATCTTTACCAACGGTTTTTGTCATTTTTTACAATAGCTGCTTTGAAGATATTTCACAATATGCAACAACATAGATGAATCTTGAGAACATTAATACAAGTGAAATAAGCCAGTTACATAAAGACAAATACCACACAATACCACTTACATGAGGTATCTAACAAAATTCATAGAATTAAAGAGTAGAATGACGGTTCCTAAGAATTGGGGTAAGGGAGAAAGGGAGAGTCACTCCTCAACAAGCGTAAAGTTTCAGTTAAGCAAGATGAATAGGTTCTAGAGCTCTGCTACACAACAGTGTACATGAACTCCACACACTGTATCATACACTTAAAAAAGTGTTGAAAGGGTAGTCATGGTAAGTGTTCTTACAATAAAAAATAAATAAAAATTAGAATACATTTAAAAATAAAAACATGTTCCCTCTATTGTTTTTCAGTTTATCTTCTACATATCCCCACCAGACAAAAAATATTTTTTTCAGTGATTTCAATGATTTTCATAAAGAAAATAATAGATACATTGAACATACTTTTTCATGTTATATACTTCCAACTCCTCCCACTGAATTATTCTCTTGAGGATAAGACACTACTCTTCAAATCCTGAAGTTAAGCAAGCCTTGGGGAGATCATTATTTATTGAACAGATATTTAATTAAGAGTACTATGTACCATTCAACCAAAAATTCTGCACAAAACAGAGATATAAGCAGATTTTTGATGAAAAGACTATAGGAAATAAGATCATTAACAGACACATAAGTTGCCAGAGGAGAAACATGAAACTATGAAAAATACTGCTAACACATATATGTGAGGCAATATAGAATAAGTAGCTCTTATTGAGAATCCAAAAATTGAATTTTGTGGTCTGGGTATTAAGAACAAAATGTTACCAGCACATGTTTTGCTGCTAAAGCTACCTTGAACCTCCAAGAGCAAGTGAGTTTCTGAGTACCTCTATATGGCACTTCCTGTTCTTTTAGACTGCTCACAAGTTAATAATGCTGTGTGTAGGGAAAAGGAAAATAGGTCCTTGATTACTGTTTCCAAACAGTTATGGTTTTCAGACAGCCAGTATTAAACTAGGTGCTTACAACTCCCTATATCAGATTAACAGGTTAACATTTTAAATTTAGTTTGATTTAATTGGAATCGTATCATCTTAGATGAATGAAAGAGCTCATCTGTGTTTCTGTCTTTCTTAACTGACTGTCTCAGTTCTTACTTCACAATGCCAAAACTCAGTAGTGACTGGAAAGGGGAGCCTAAAGGTAAGGTTGAAGAAGACTTCTCTGGCCGTAGATATGTAAATATGTAAATAATCACCCCCTGCATGCAATAAACTGAGGTGATCAGAGGCAATTGGAAGTACTGAAGATTGACAGTCCCATATCTGAGCATGTTACCTTTTTTGCAGCTAGGAAATGGGAAAGAATATTTACTTATACTAGAGTTTGATCTATGATAGCATTTCTATTATAAACCTTTTGAGAGGTTATTAAATATGCTCATTAAATTTATGAAGCAAGCAAAGACTATATAGTTTCTGGCTTATAGTAAAAAAACTTTTTTGCCATTTTATATTAAATTCAATTGATCAATATTTATTATAGATTGTTTTATTAACACAAGAAAAATGGTACTATATTATACAGTATACATGGAAATTAAATGAATTGGAATATTATCACACATGTATATTATGACACTAAAGTAATATCCTATTTTTAACTTCCTTAAAATTATATTGAGGTACTTTATATTCTTGATAAGTTTGCTTAAAGAAGGAAAAAATAACTTGAAGTCTCTACTCTAATTTCAGTGATTCTAAAAATAAATTATATAAAGAAATATAGACTTTAAAAGAAACTTAGCGAGTCATCTTAATCTTTCTTAGCTGTGGCTCCTTCATATATTAAATGAGGTTGATAATGGTACTCTTCAGAGCATAGCTACTATGATTTTTTATGTTTTTTTTTTGTAGAGAGAAATTCATAAAAGTGATGGCTGAAAATTAGTGAACTGGCTCCAGGTATTGTGTTCTGACATTGGAAACCTAGAAAATTATAGGAATATATTCAACTTGGTTCATGTACATAATCTGATATAAATACTCTTCCCTTCTTCAATCATGAAAAAGAATATATTTAATATTAATAGATATTAATATAGACATTTAATGTATAGGAAATAAATCTATTATTTTTAGTAACAAACTGCTATGATTTTGCTTTTGTTATTTTTCTATATACATATTTTTACTGTTAGAAACTTTCAAGTAACCTGGGACAACAAAGGTCATCAAATTTTGAGAACAGTTTATATATGTCTTTTGGATCAATACTTTCTGTGAAACACCAACAAATTTTATACCTGCTATGACAACCATGAATTTTTTGAATTTAGCTTCTGGTTCTAAGCATTTTACAGCTATCAGTCATGTGTAGAATCAACCACTTTAGTATGGTCCAGTCAGATATATTAGCATGGTTATAGAGATGTCAAAGGAATTTTTTAAAAACCTAGGATTTTATGAAATGTAAAATAGAGTTCAACAAAATGTAATATTTTAAAAATGAGGCAAAATCTTATAGAATACAGATATATTTACAGAAAAGTACTAGCTTTTAATTTATAACATCAGATGTCTTATCCCAATATCTTTGACAAACTGGTAAGGATGACAATGTATAATTATTTCCTTTAAAGGATTTAATTCACTTTAAATAAAGTTTAAAACACATAAAGGGGTATTTATTGTAAGCCATCTTTATGTGAGACAAATATTGTAGAAACGTAACTGCAAAACTTTCCTAAATGAATTGCAGAGATGAGTAACCTGTGGCATCTGCAGCTATTCTGAGTCACTTTATAGTGAGTGTTCAAATTATAGTACAGAAAAATGTTGAGGCATGCACTCAAGGGCAGCTCGATTCTCTTGTAATCCCCATAAAGTGAAGGAAACAACAGCCTCTTTGTTGGGTACTTAAGAGCTGTGTGGAAAGGAAAGAGAGAAAAACAATATTAAAGACAATAATAAAACTTGGCTGGCTTTTGAGCTTCAAGGTCATTCACTGCCCCTAATACTTCTTTTTCAGGTACTGTTCTGATTTGTGAGCTACTGAATTCCCAAATATCTCCAAATATCTCCCAGCTCTGCCTCTTGGAACATTACCATGGTAATAAGGTGAGAGTGGCAAGACAACTTCCAGGTCTCCCACTCTCCTGGTGAAAAGCATTTGCTACGTCTAAAAGGAAATCAGACATAATTCCTTGCCAGCTGCATGGATTTTATGTAGCCGTGAGGAGAGAGGAGAGGGACACTGCATTATCTATCTCTATTTTAAGTATAGTGTATGAAACTCACTATCTGCCCAGGTTGTTTCTAGAACTGCTATGGTTTGCCTTTCTTGTAGGATGATTGTGAAAATTAAAAAGCATATGAGAATATTTGGCAGCTATAAAATAGTATACAAATGAAAAAAGAACTGTCCATAATAAGAAAAGAATGTTGCCAGTGAAAATATCTTTTCAGGTAGCATTACATCATTTATAAATACATGATGCAATTTTCTTAGATAATCACCAAACTTTTAAATAAATCTGTGGAATTAGTAGCCCTAAAAGTGTAAATAGTTGGGTAATGATGATGTAAGTGTTGGACCAAATCTTGAATATCTGTCTTTGTTAGCTGGGATGAAAAAGAGAGTGAATAACATGGGTGCATTTTATGATGTTTAAGAACCATGGCTAGCCTCGGTTAAATCCATAAATGAAGAAATGGACTGAGCTTAGTCTGTGGGATAGTTTTTGGCAAGTTGACTTTCTGGCTGTGCCAATACTTATTCAACTGAACAAAGAAAGAACCATCTTTTCTCTGACCGGAAGAAGATTCCTGTGTTCTATGGGACTCAGTTTGTACAGAAGAGCATCTTCTACCCTTGCTCTTGGGCAGTACATGCTAACCACAGTGACTGACATCACTAGGTGCCTCCCCTACCCTGTTCTTTTAGGTTGACTTTCTTATATGGGAGAAAACAAAATAGACATTTATATATCAATGCTTTAGTCTTGTATAAATATGAGAAAATTGTAGCTTTTATATTCTAGGTAGACTATCCTGATAGCATGGCACATCTCATTATCCTGAGAGCAGGCAATATCTTGAGCCCATCTCAGAGAAATAAAGATTCATTAAATTTTAGGTAGCCCATATCCCTTTCCATAAAATCTTTTCAACAACTTCCTGATTCACCTCTCTTCCACAGCTAGATGGCTAGATATAGATAATGGGGACTGGTGATTACTGAGAAAGATGGCCATCCTGCTCCAGATCCGAGGTATTTGTCCTCAAGGATCTCATCAGAAGGTCTTTGCTATGCAGACAGCTGCTTTACTGACCACATAGCATTTGCAATCCTTCTGAACCATGCTGTTGATGGCATCTCGGTGTAAAGACCAGCCAGTCAGCTTTCATACCTCAATACAAACATAGACACAAGATTTAATAAAGCCAATATAGAAAAAATGGGACAGGTGAAGAAATTCTATAGTATTCATCTCTTCTAAAGTCTGACTCTTTAAAAATGGTCATTTTTCCTTGACTCTTTTAAAACAGAATATGTTTTGACATAGTGATTTTGATATAGTCAATTTAGTATAATAGAGAAGAAATGACCTTGTTAAAGCATTAGATGTAGATTCTTTTTCTTGTTCCTCAATTACTGAGGGCTTTTACTTTATACCTTACTTACAAATGTCTATGACTGGTTGCTACCTTTATATTAAGACAGAAGATATGTGTTAAGGTTGTGATTATACGTTAGTCTCTAAGGGGGTATAAATTCTGTCTCCACAATTTTCAGTTTAAAGAAGTTTTACAATATCATACATAAATAGTACACTGAAAGCTAGTTCTTAGATATGTAATCAAAAACTGCATGTTTCGGGCAATTTGGAAATGATAATGAGGGATCACATTGTGTTTTAGATATCACTTATTTATGGGTTTTAAAGTTTATGAAAAAAGAAAATCAGAAAAATTGAGATAAAGCAATCATGGATACAAGTGAGTCCTGAGAAAAGGAGTGTGTGCTTATTGTAACAACTGAGGAATACTGTGATATCTTTACCTATCGACTCCGAGATGCATGAAGTTTGCAGCTGATTGGGCCTCACTCCCAGTGTCTCTAACTCTCTTCCTAAGCTTCAATTCAACCCTAATAGCTGTTCTCTGTACAAAGCCCACCTAATCCCTCATCTTCATTGCAAGTGAGGTCAGTTCAGTGATAGGATGAGGCTGGTAATAATAAAAGCTGAAAGCCGAATAGCGTCTTTTTAAAGCCATGTCAAAAACAACCCTGCATCAAAATTGCACATCAAAGTGGCATGTCAAAAATCTCCTAGCATCAAAATGCTTTGTTAGAGAAGTCGCATAGGTCAAAAAAGCCCTATCAAAATGTCATGCACACATCTAACTCTCCATAGCCCAATCACAAAAGAAGAGCGAGACTTCCTAAGATGAATGAGAATTCCAGTTGTCACTGAATGACACCAAAGAAGAATACATAGTCTAAATATCATTGTGGGGGCGGCAGCGGGGGAGGTGATATGAAAGGACAAAAACAAACAAGTAAGCTAATCAAGCCTTCTATTCTTTTGTTCCTTTACCCTTAAACTGATAAAAGACTCACCTTAAATGTGTTTAACTATTTCCTTTTATCAAAATGTCTGTTTAAAGTTCACAAAGATTAACTTTAGCCACTCATCAGATGGTAAGGATTTTTTTTTCCAACTATCTTAAAATATGGCTTCCCCATAAAGTGGCAATTCAAACACATATCAAGTATAGAAATAAAGTGCTTAATAAGATGAAATGTTATATAATTTTCAGTTAAAGACAAAATCTCACTTTAAGAAAATCTTAATGGTCATAGGGATAATTTATTTTTTCAATAGTAATATATTATGTAAGTGGTTCAACTTGAAGTAAGGATGACCAAGGGCATCATTTTCCTGTCAGAAACAAGATATATTATAACAGCTAAAAGACCTTTTTCATTTATAATTTTTAAATCTCATAAATAAAGAAAAATCCAACTGTGACTTAGAGGGTTTTTTTTATTTTTTATTTTACCCACCCCTAGATGTCTTCTCACATATATTATCTGAAGACTGAAACATTGGTCTAAGAAGTAAGGTACTTTATATAGCTTTTATGGGAACAAGAGGGGAACCCTGACCTTATGGTACAGTCACTATTCCAAAGATAAGCCGTAGTTGGGTTCTTTGCATGAGAAACATTTTGAAAAGACTTTGCTAATATACTTAATATCAGCACAGGGTCGCTTTGTCAATACATATACATGTGTCCTACACATGTATAAGGCACTTTCTTTTTTTCCATAATGATACAGTTTTCTGTCTGTCCCTGAAATTTCATGCCAGATTCCTGCATGATCAGGCTTTGTTGTCTCCTTCATTATTATCACTAGTAGTGAAAAATAATACAATCACCAAAACAGGACACTTATTACTGTCAGCATTATATCTTTGGGGGTTGCATTTTAACTTTAAATTCTTTATTTTTTCTCAATTCCCAATTTCTTCTTTTTTAGTACTCATTCATATTTAGTGTTGATCCAGGTTGATCCTTTACTGACAGCATATATTCAAGGTGGCAGATAAAGAAATGCTGTACTCATATTCAGTAATAAAGTGGCTGGAATATTTGTACCTGCTCCCTAATCTCACCATCCCTTAAATTCTGACAACTTAAGTTATGACTCATGCTTAGCTGTATCAGTCACGGTGGCCAGTAGATTTCTAATACAACTTCTAAACTTTAATACAGTTTCAGTGATTGAGCACATTGATAGCAAAGCTGTGAAAATCTATACTCTGACCATTTTGGTTTAAGGAAATCCTGCTGACTCAAGATCGGATGGTTTTGCTGGGCCAAAAGAGTGGAGAAAAAGAGATAAATATTTGTATTCATTTTTCAAATCCCTGAGACAAACAACATGTCTGCAAGGAAATTAAACTGCTACTTCACTCAGGCCTGGATTATAAGAAGCAAAATAAAGAATAATAATATCACAAATTGTAATCTGTTTCCTAAAGCTAGTCATAGACTGTACATCATTTTGAGAGTCTTTTGCTTTTCATTCGTTTTTATTTTTTTGTTTTTTATTGCAGGACTTTTTGCTCAAACAATAAAAGCTGTGAAAGCATAATCAAATATATTCCTGACAAAAAAAAAAAGGCACTAAAAATACAAAGAATATGCCCTGCTGTGTAGCCACTGGGGGACAAGAAATGAGAAACTCATCCCCTTCCCCTGTGTTTTCTGAGAATTCACAGAAATAAAGAAAAGATACTTCATATCTCTAGGTATCAAATGAGATATTCATTATTTAATAAAATACGGTATGACATATGATATAATATACATTTTTATTGTAAAAAATGAATAAGTTCTTCTTTGAAATATTTGAGTAAAAAGGGCCACTAAAAAATTTAAGGAGTTTATGATTCTGAATTAACTGTCTTATATTGAAGAGATTGAGAAAACAATGACAAAACTAAAGAAAAATTAAACACAGTAAAATGTAGCTTAATATCCCTCCCCCAGCACACCCAACCCCATGTTTACTCAAATACCTACATGCATATACATACATGCACAAACACATGCACACATCCAAACACACATACACACCTCCAAAAAGCTTCACAAACTTGTTTCAGAAAACATGTCAGCAAGGTAGACATGACTAACTTAGGGTTCTAAATATATGATTGCGAGTTAATTACTTTGAGGGAGCATTTTTTTTCCTATTTTCTTATAAAATCAAGTTTCTATTGGCTTTTGTTATCTCAAGAGTATTTAAATTATTTTACTAATCAAGTTAAGGTTGTTTAATATTAAAATTATATTTGGCCTTCTTCATACAATGTGGTTCGATTTGCTCTTCATTTTTATAAATGCTAAAAGTAAAGTCCAGAAAAGATAGATAGATTTTGTTTAGTAACTGGAATGGCCACTGGTAGAAACAGGACAGTAAACCTGGAATGATGATTTTTAGTCCTATGCTTCTTTTTTTCCTAAACACTGCCACCTCAGTCCCTTCCCCAAATGTCAATATCGGTGACATATTTTAGTAAAACTATTATTTTTCTTTCTTTAGATATTTAGATCTTAGCTAATTAGCTCATGTAGTTTCACAGAGAAGAGAAAATGTATCAGGTCTCTCCTCCAGGTCTATTTCATCGGTTTATCATTTTCTTTAATAATATATGGGTTTCGATTTCTCTTGAAACGTATGATACAGTGGGAGATCTTTTATAAACTTCCTCCTATTCTGTTTATTACAGTGCTCCTTCAGTTGTTTTTTCAAAGGTTACGCTGATATTTCAGGTTGATCTTATGACATGGCTAATACAACTTTTAAAAGATTATCATTGGCTATTCTGTAAGTCTAAATTTTCATCATTCAAAGCTTACTATAATCAGGCCCTAAACTAATATGCTAATTAATTTTTACAACATTCAATTTGAGTCAAAATTATCTATGTTCTGCTTTCCATTTTGTACACACTGTAAACTTTTTTTGAATTTGTTTGCTACACACTGGAGTCATAACCACAAATTTTTGATGCTTATTGAGTATTAGACATATTGTTAAGAACTTTGCTTGCATTAACTTAATTTTCACTATAGCTCCAATACAAAGTATTGAATTATTATTGTATTATTGAACCCACTATAAAAATGAGAAGACTGAGACTCAGAAAGTTTTAGCAATATCCTTATGGTTTTATACTTGATACTTGGTTAAATAAGGCTTTAACACAGGACTGTGGGCCTTCTAAGCCCATATGTTCTTCTGCAGTTCTGCCTCATGACCCATAGTGATTGGATCATTTGTACAAGGCCCATTTCAAGCTCTGTCATGGTGATAGAGACCTGGTCTCCAATTAACTCTTTAACGTCTGACTTCATAAAGTGATGGTAACCTGTTCATATCAAGTATTTAACTTCATCACATGACAATACCATTTCACATCTTAACAAACTTTTTTGTACATACAAATAATTCTCCTGCCTTTACAGTAACTCTGCTGAAGAATTTCTAATTTCTTTTTGAAATGGTATCTAGAACTTTTTTTTCAATATAACTCTATAGTAACAAGATCTCATCAAATATAGTCTGAGAATGTATAATTAGTGTGATTTTAAAATACATAATTAAGAATTATAACCACTTCAGAAATCCATTTATTTCCTATATGTATAAATAATATGAAAATATTTTTGTTAGAATGAAATAGTAATTGTTTGGGTAGCTACTATTTATTAAGCAGAAACTATGTGACAAACACTTATGAGATTTACTTCTTATAACCATCTATAAGCAATTATGCTCATTTTTATAACAAGAGGAAATCAGATACCAAAAGTTTAGGTGAGATATTTCAGACTTTGGAAGTGAGTTAAAGAACTGGGACTCAACTCATAACCACTCGCTGCAAAGACTATTCTATTTTTGCCACATATCTAAAGAGATACCACATGCCAAGTGCTCTGTTTACTAAAAATAGAAAACAGATTCTGAAACATAATTAGAGAAAAATGATTGAGTTAATAGTTTTTTCAATGAGAAAAATATAAACTGTAACAATAAGCATTTATCTGATTTTTAACACAAATATTGAATTTTAATTGATCAGAATGAAAAGAAAAATAACTTATTTTAGTAATTGAGAAAATAAGTGGTTATAGTTGCCTAATAAAACTATTTCTTGAGAAACAGGGCTTTATCTTATTCATCTCTGAATTCTTATCATTTTTCTTTGGCCCTCATTTAATAAAAAATAAATGAATGGAAATAGGTATATATTTTCTAAAACTGGCACTGAAACAATTACTATGTTAATGGTTCAAATAAACACATAATACAATATATATCCTAATATTTCCACAGTCCTTATAACCATGGTGAAGTGCTAAATCACTCTTGTGGCCCCATTTATCTGCATATCCTATTTATATAACACATACTGAAAATGCAAATTAGTTAGCCTAAATTCTAATGTGTTATTTAAACAATTTTCTCATTTCTGAGTGACAACAGCTGTATAGTAATGCACATAACATGAATTAGATCAAAGTCATTTAAAAATTTTCACTATATATTATTGACTTGAAATTAATATAGTTGGCTTCTTTAAGATGGACTGTATATATACTAGTCATCAAAAGGAGAATTTATATTACCGTGGGGAAAAATAAATCAGTGTTAATTAGCAGATATAATATATGAAATCAGGAGAATGTACAGAGGTTGCTAACATCCTGTAAGGAAACAAATATAATAGCGATGCCGGTACCTTTTTCTACAGGTACTTTTCTAACAAAGTGGGATCAGAATACAGTGAGGGTTTTGGTAAGCATTATTTAGATTTCAGATAATGTAATGCTGCCACTCCTGGGTGTATGACAATAAGTCTCCCATCATATAATAATATTATTATAAGAAAAATCACATACAAATGAAATAGACGATTTAGAGATGGAACCACATGCTGTCTAGCTCAACCATGGGTAAGATCTGGAGATAAGTCTGAGGTGGATTTTGCCACAGGACAAGGGTGAGGATATGAAAGTGTTGATTTAATTTATTTATAAAATACAGGAGATTACATTTAGTTATACTTTAGTTGGCATGAGACAATTTGTTGTTTTTCCTACTCATAGTGGTCAAGGTCAGTACAGATAATTAATTATGTAGCTGCATGTCTATTATGTATAGCCACTTCTACCCACTGACATACTTAGAAGGAAACATAGACTAGTAAGTCACAGGAATACAATGTCCTTATGATCTATGCCAACTGGTGTGTAATCAGAGCAACAGTATCAGATACTTATTAAAATTTCTCTTCTGCTCCTAATTATCACCCAGGAGAACTGTGTGTAGCACAGGGAATGGGAGTGGGAGGGAGTAGAAAGCAATCAGTTTCAAGGATTTGTACAAAATGAGGATATTTTGAGCAAAATTATCATATATATTCTATTGTCACTTAATGCTTAGATTCACCATGGAACTATATTTGGAGATACTCTGACGTCATGGTATTTTTTTTTTTTATTTTAAGTATTCTGGATTGTACATTTTAAGATACAGTATACTCTTTTGAATTAAGATGTCCAACTCATTTATTAAGTTTCATAAAATGACTGAAAAGCACTATAAGTCTAACATTTTAAGGCACTGCAGTGATGCAGTGCTACATATCTTTCACATTCCAAGTGAAATAAGAATGAGCTTGAAACTCAGACCTCACTGGAGTCAAGTCCCTTACCCATTATTTGAAGGAAAGACTTAATTTTTTTATCCATTCAAAATACCATCAATGTCCTACTATCTTACTGCCTGTTATAATTAAAAATATACAAATATTATGGGGCTTTGCATTTTGAAAATATTTTTGTGTAATTCTTGCTAGTGTTTCTTGAGTGGAGATACAGAAAGTAAGAGAGGAAAAGTGGGAGGCGTGTGTAACTGGGAATAGTGTTTTGACACTCACTTTTATAAAGTAGCTAAACAAAGCTCCTAAGAATGTGTGTGTGTGTGTGTGTGTGTGTGTGTGTGTGTGTGTGTGTGATTGTGTATGATTGCTTATTTGTATAATGAAGAAACTGAGATCTCATTGACAGCCAAAATACATTAATAGATCCTCAGGTATGAAACGATCCCAACTTGAGAAGCAACAGATTATATCATAGATACTCTCACTTTAGTAGTTCCTATTCCCAATATGCAACAAAAAAGACAATCACAGGTACAGCCCTAAAATCACATGACAGTATTCAATTTCAAAATGCTCATCTTGGCTTAGTAAAGTTACCTCACACCAAGGGAAATAAGTAAAAAAAAAAAAAAAAAGAGTTGAGAACCATATGATTTCACTCATATTTAAGATATAAAACTGAAAGCAACAAATGAACAAGACAAATAAAAATTCATAGATGCAGACAACAGATTAGTGATGACCAGAGGGAAAGAACGGTAGTTGGGAGGTAGTTAGGTGTAAAGGGGATCAAATATATGGTGACTTTGGGTGATGAACACACAATACAATGTACAGATGATATATTACAGAATTGTACACTTAAAACCTATATAATTTTATTGACCTATGTCACCCCAATAAATTTAATTTTAAAAATTAAAGAATATAGTTTAAAAAGTGCTCATCCTGGAGTTTCAGAATGCTTACAATATTCCCTTATCTTACTCTAGAATTTAGTAAGTAAATAAGTAAGCAAGCAAATAAGTAAGTAAATAAATAAAATTTTATAGAAATTTCTGAGTCACCTCAGAACAGATCCATAGATGAAGAGATGTTATAAGATCCTGTTAAACATCCATTTTCTAGCTTCGTATCAGTCTATACATTTACTTAAATTTACTAAGTCAGGATCAGCATAAAAAGTTAAGCTGTGGGGTCTAGAAATCCTTACCCAGTAATATATCAATAATAACAAAATCCAAAATATGGTAGAGACATTTGTACTTAACCATGGCTTTCTTCTTTATATTCTTTTACAGGGAGGGAGGGAGGGAGGGAGAGAGAGAGAGAGAGAGAGAGAGAGAAAGAGAAGTATCAATTAAAAAATACATGTGTTATTACCAGGACTCTATCAAACATAGCAGCATGTAAAATTTTTTTTTGATTGTAAGATAGTTGGCTTCCTTTTAAATGTTATTATCTAATCATATGTGTATGTAGGATAAAAATCCAAATTCACTGGGAAATTTTGAGATGTCAGCAACAATTATTATGCCTCTTACTAATTTTTATTTTAAGTATCTCATCAAAATTATGTTTATATTATGAAGGGAATGAAATCACTAGTCAGAAGAAAATACTAATTTATTTAAATGGCTAACCTATACTATCAAAAATGCTGGTTGGTATGTTTTTAGAAATCCCCTAGAGGTTGGACAACTATAAAATCATTGTGAAAATGCCTCTTTTATGAAGAATTATAAATGCAGCAATATTCAACCCAATAAGTTCTACCTTACCCACCCACCTCTGAGATCGAAGCTCTTTCTGGGTTACTTTAGAACTCAAACACTGAAAGGATAGCAGAAATTTATAATCCAAGCTTCCATAAATTGCTTTTTTATTCTTTCATCCGATTCTGATTGACCCACTGTGACCTTACCACTAAACCAAGCAGGTCTTATTCCTTATTCCTTTCTTCCCTCATTCATTAACACTTTTCTAAAGTTTTCCATTGTCATAGCCCTGAACTCCTGCTGGAGGTTATAATAGTTTTTTTCTGACTTGGATAATCATGCTGGCTACCCTGAATCTATCTTTATTTGTAAGCTGGCAGTTGAACATTCTCTCTATTCTCCTTTGATTTTAAAACCCTTGTGTTCATTACATGTCCTGAACAAAAATCTGAGTTTTGTTGCTTAATGATATAATGACAATGAAAAAAAATTATTCTTAATTCTTTCCATATAAAATGACTTTTAAAGCCATACAAACTTACAAAGTTTACTGGTATATCACATGTCAAACTGTCATAGGAGTATACATATATGTATATGTGTATGTGTAAAGTATATAATTATAAAGATATATGTATATGTACATATATATGTAACATATACATGATGTGTCATTAATTTCAAAATACTTTTATACCAATTTAATATCATTATTATTATCATCCCTATATTACAGGTTAGGAAACTGAGAATCATTGATTAATATTTTATCAAAGGTCATAATAGTAGTAAATGACTTAGTAGAGACTGAAATTCATGTGGAATGACTCTAGGTTTGATACTTTTTCTACAATAATATTTTCATCTTTTCTACACAATCCCATAAGAATTTCTTTGCATTTTCCCATTTCAGTGTTGATTTTTCTAATATATCTGATAATATTGTTTTTAAATTTTTTTTATTACAAATTATTGGGGTGACATTGATCAATGAAATCTAGTAAGTTTCAACAGTATGTCATATATATATATATATATATATTGCATTGTGACTGTGGCTCTAATCCAAGAATTAATTACCTCATTTCCTTAAAATTGTCTTTTAAAGTCCATTTCACTCTGTGTTTTACATAGCTACCAGTCGAAATTGTTTTAATGACCTTGTCTGCTAATTCTAACAACTATGACAGTTTTGGCTGGGTTCCAATGGATTGATTATCCTCACTATGTGCCATGTTTTTCTTGTTTTTTTTGTATGCCTTGTAATCTTTTATTGGATATGAGGAATTGTAAAATTTACCTTTTTAGGTGTTGGATATTTTTGTATTCTTATAAATATTCTTGAGCACTGCTCTAGAATGAAGTTCAATTACTTCATGATAGCTTCATTCTCTAGGGTCTTGCTTCTATGATATATTAGGCTGGTTATATACAGTCCCTAGTCTATAGCTAATTATTTCCAGTCCTTGTATAGTGTTTTCTCCAATCATCTCAAATGGCTCTTGCATTTCCCTTGGGCATTAGTCAGACTTGAATATTATATAATTCTTGAAAGCACTGAGCAGAGTTATCAAAATTGGAATAAAATAGTGCTTCTCACCTGAATTATATATCCTGGAAAATTGTATTTTTGTTATATAAACAACTTTTAAAGAAAATACCATTATTCTCATCTCTACCTAAACATGGGCAGTCTATAATGACAAATATTTATAATTTTTAAATTATTAGTACTTGCTAGGTCTACACTAACATCTTAGCTAATATCTCACTGTTTTTCTAATTTATTCTTTTACTATATCCTACATCCTCTTTCTAGTCTTTAATCTAGAATACACAACCTAAAATAAAAATGGTGGTGTCTCCAAAAAGAACAAAATATATGGGAATAATTTGATGTAGACCAAGTGTTGTACTGGTCAAAACTATTCTTCCATCAGTTAGCTTAAAAGAGGTACAACTTATTCTCTGTGATATTATTCTCTGTGATATTGATTAAGCAATTAAAATTAACTTTTATATCAGCCTTGCCTCTTTCTAGGAACTTTTCCTTCTTATTTCTCACCAAACTTTAGTTCATCATCTGTAAAATAAGGACAATAATAATACTCATCCACAAAGGGTTGTTGTGAAGAAAAAAATGAGACAATGCATGTGAAGTTTTTAGCTTTTTCCAAGCATAGAGCACACAATAGATTTTAGCTATTGTATTATTATTGAGTGCAGATAAAATTCCTCTGCCCAACTTTAAGGTTCACTACAATCTGATTTTGCACCCTCCTCTTCATATATTAGTTTTGATCTCACAAACAAATTCTCTCATCTCATTCTTTTCGCTATCCATTCACATCTCCACGACTTCCAAGCCTCTGATTTATTTCTCCCATTATTCCTGGACCTTGAAAGCCCTTCCTTTCTTTCCATGATCTCCATCCATTCAGATGCTTCTGTTCCTTATTATCCAGCTCAAATCATTCTCTCCAAACCCTCTCTGATTTCTTTAGCTCCATCAATCTCACTTCTGAATTTTTACAGTACCTAGAGTCCATGAGACATGATTTAGCAGTCAGTTTGACAGTATTTTACATTGTTGATTTTTCACCATGAGATACTTGTCCCCAAATAGATATATTCCTTAGTGGTGTTTTTAAACATTTTTTCATAACTCCTACTTTGTCTCTCACGATTAACTGATTGACAATATTTAGTAATTTATTCACTGACATTCTTTTATAGATAACTTTTTAAGTTATTTTGAGTATCCACCACTTCTCTAAACAAACAGAACTATTTATATTTAAGAAATCTCTTTGCATGTTTATAAGACATACACTTATTATCGGATATTTTATATAAAATATTTTACATTAAGTTTAACAGCATATATGCAAATTATATGGGTCTCCTACATTTAATACAGTTGTCATTACTCACAGATTTTGTAGTTGTGAATTAGCCAACTCATTAAATTTGTAACTCAAAAATCAATATTTGTGGGACTTTTGCAATCATTCATAGACATACATAAAGCCGGAAAAAATTCGAGTCACCAAACACACAAATTTTCAACTAAAGTCAAAGAAGGAGATACCCTACGTTCTTGGATCAGCTCTCATACTAAAAACAAATGTGTTTTTTTTACAGTTTAGTTAGTACTATATTATTGGTAATATAGTACTTTCTGTTGGTTTTTTCCCTCTTTAAACTGACCTCCTAGCATAGTCTTAAAGTGCTGTCTAGCGTTTTTAAACATGTGAAAGCTGTGCTGTACTGTGCTCTGCAGAGAAGGTGAGAATGAGCTATGTAATAAGGGATTAGAGTCAGAGACATTAATATGAACTCACATTTAGTTTAAATAGTTATAGAAGGTTTCATATAGAAATAGTTTTATAGGTAGATAGATAGATAGATAGATGATAGATAGATACACACACACGCATATATATGTGTGTATATATACATATATTTGAGTTAGTGTGTGTATATATCCTTGCTATGTCTGCTGAGAGGGCCTGATACACTGTATGAATGAATGCAATCAGAGCTCAGATCTTATTTTCTAAAAACTCTTCTCCAATAAAAAGGAACCATAATCCTAGGATTAATGGTTGGTTCTATAAACTATATTTTCCTGATGCAGAAAGTATATAAGAGCTTGTAGAATCTTAGGGAGTCAGAAAATGAGGAAGTGCTCAATGAAAAATATAAAAATAAAATAAAACAAAAAATAAAAATAAAAGGATGAGGGTATGTCAAGGGACACAGGAGGTCAACTGAAAGAGCCCTCCATGGCCAAAGCTGGAATAACTTACTTGAGCAACAAATTAATAAAATTTAAAAATGTGAAATTATAATCCAAAGTATGAAGTAAATATGCAAAGGCCTGACTGACATAAATAAATGATAGAATGAATAAATAAATAAATGAGGAAAAGAGATAAATCTCCCTTGCCTAAGAATTCCAGATAATGTATATAAATATCCTCCCCACAAAGGAAGCATAAATCTCCACTCGCTAAGTGTGGGCTGTGCATAGTGACTTCCTTCCAAAGAGTATAGCATGGAAAGTAAAAGAAAGAGTATCCTTATGGTGAAGAAAACTGACAAACGTTACCCCAGCCAGTCAACATCAGCAGTGCTAAATCATGTTGATCATAAACACCTATGATATGGTGCAATGGAAATGGCACTTTATCTCTGTTGTTATCCTCTCAAATATTTATAATCCTAGTCTGCTCATAAGAAAAATACCAGATACCTTCCATTAGAGGGCATTCTATGAAACCTTTTACCAGTGCTCCTCAAAACCATCAAGATTATTGAAAACAAAGTCTGAGACACTGTCACAGCCAAGAGGAGCTTAAAGAGTCAAATAAATGTCATGTGGAATCATGAAGGGGCTCCTGGAAAAATACACTAAGCAAAAACTAAAGATATCTGAATATACTATGGACTTCACTTAATATCAGTATTGGTCCATTAATTATAACAACTGTACTGTACTAATGCAGGATGTTAATGGGAGAAAGGATATATGAAAACTCTTTTCATATCTTTTCAAATATATTTTCAACTTTTCTGTAAATCTAAACTGTTTTTTATAAAAGTCTACTTTTAAAAAATTAGGAGAGATTAGCCAAGTGGAGTAAGGATTGCAAGTGGAGAGGACAATATACTTTAAAAAAAAAAAAGCAAGAAACAGTAGAAAATGGCAGCACATTTTAAGAAGTTCAGGCTACATAGATAGCATGAGAAGTAGAGAGGACGAGAGATATGAAAAAGGAAAGCAACTCCTTTTCCAGTGAGAACTGGACACTGCTCTGGCAACATGTGGTATTTCCTACTTAATCATAAACAATTCACAGAACACCAAACTCAGAAAGGAACTCTCTGATGTATGGAGTGAAAAATAAACACCATCACTCAGAAATCATGTCTGAGCAGAGACAAAAAGAACACTGCATATCATAAAAACAACCAAACATACTCCTTTCCTAGCCAACAGGAATGACTGCCTCTTCCTAACCAGTCTTAGCTTTGTCCATTATCTGAGACTTCTAGATTTAAAAAAGTCATGAAGATACCCAACTCTATATTTCTGTCAGCACCCAAAGCTGAGCAAACCTCCTGCTTTCTCAAGCCTTCCCTCAAATTACCTAACACTCACTTAAATTCTTTAACCAGTCTCTTCTCACACCCTCTTACTAGAAGTAGCATTATTATCTACAGTGTACGGTTTTCCTTGCTGTAATACTAATAAATCCAACTTTGCTTGACCATGGAAATGTTCCTAAGGGCCCTTATCTGGAGGACACTGACCAGAGAAACAGACATAGGTCATGACCATAATGCAGGAACACAGGCTATGGTAAGCAGCTTGAAATTAATCCTGTAAGCACTGAGAAAACTTGCTGGAGAAATTTATATATGAAATAAAATGGTTTAGACCGTACATAAATTGTGGGTGGTGAGAATGTGGACAATGATATAGAGTGTGAGGGACAAAAGACATAGATTAGGGACTGCTCGCTGTCAGCCAAGCCTAAATTTGGAGACAAGGTTAGGAGACAAGGTTATTAGGTAAAATCTTCAGTCTTTAGTAAATGGTAATGAAAATAGGAGTGAGAATAAATACTCAATCAAGGTTACTGATTATTGGTTAACCAATTTATTATCTCACAACTGTTTGCCTCTATAGAGATGCTCACACTGCAGACCCATATGGGAATGGCAGCATAAGAACTGAATAGATGAGTCATTCATAATTCATAATCTTGATGAACATACAAGGTAGACTGCTATTTTAAATTCTACCATGGTAATACAATACCAGTGGTCTAAGTAGATTGAAGGTATTTGAATTCAAAGAATGTACAGTATTTAAGTGAAAGAAAACACGCCAAAAAAAGTGTATTTAATTTTTTTGCATAGGAAAAAGACCAATAGTTGATGAATTTGCAGAAGAATGCAATTCAGTTCTAAATAAAGATACCTCCTGATTAAAATAAAGATCTCTTCAGAATAATGTTGGTCTGTCAGACTGAAAACTTCACGAGGCCAGGGAGTATATCTGTCATGTCTATTATTTTATTCTTAGCACCCATTGTCACACCTCCCAGCATATGGTGCTCATTAATCAGTTAATTAGTAGAGAATGTGCCCGTATCAGACCATGATAGCCTAGAGTTGGAAAGAGATTAGCATAAAAAAAAAAGAAAGAAAGAGCTTTTTGCAGACCTAGAGCACAAAAGCCAGAAAGTAGCTGTAGTAGCAGAGAAGTCAGAATGAAATAACACAACAGCTTATGATAAAAGAGGGTATTCTCACTATGGGGGCCAAGAGCAAGAAGATGTAAGACAGCAAGCACTCATAGGATAGGAAGGTATGAGTTTGGATTTTCAGCACAGATTATAAAGACTTCGTACTAGGATCTGGTGCTAGGACATTGGATGTTGAGTGAGTTGCAATGAATCCCCAACCAAGATAGGTTTAGCTAGGAAGGAATCTCCATACTGTTTTCCATAATCACTGTACCGATTTGCAATCTTACCAATAGTGCGTGAGGGTTCCCTTTTCTCCACATCCTTGCCAATACTTGTTTGTTGATTTATTGATGATAGACATTCTGACAGGTATGAGGTGATAGTTCATTGTGGCTTTAATTTGCATTTCTCTGATGATTAGTGACCTTGACCATCATTTCATATGTCTGTTGGCCACCTGTGTGTCCACTTTGGAGAAATGTCTACTCAGGTCCTCCGCTCATTTTTCAATCAGACTGTTTCTGTTTTTGGCGGGGGGGGGGGTAAGATGTATGAGTTCCTCATATTTTCTAGCTATTAACACCTTGTTTTTGTGGTCCTGTTTCTGTTGTTCTCAACGTGTTTAGTCCCCTATTAAATGAATAATTCTTCATTATTTTGTAGTCACTGGACTACAAAAGCAAAGGTAAATTTTCCTTGATGTTCTTTTTTGGACCCTCACTTATCAGACTAAGAGAGAAGACACAATTGGATCCCCAATTTAAGTTACACTGAAATTTAATATGGAAAATAGTAGAAAGTAAAAATTATGGTTTTGATTTTGGGTGTCTTTTTGTGATAATTAGGAAAGATAGAACATTTAGGAACAATTTTAGTTAGTAACCAATTAGTTGTTTTCAGTAAGCAAAAAATGTTTGATTTTCTAATCTGGCAGGACATTTTGCTCTTATGTGAACACCATTGACCATATTTTTAGATCCTTGGCTTACTCAAAATAAACTGAAGCTATTTCTCCAGCAGCTCCATTTTGGACAAATTTAATTTGTTCAAAAATTTAATGCTCTGTATTACTTTGTTTTTTATATATTTTTTTTGCATTTCTTTAATTTTTCTCTACCCCAAATCTGTTCATGTCTCTAGTACAGAAGTTTACTAAATGTTGCTTATTTGGTGTATGATTGGTTGAGGAAATCCTTCGAAAGAAAAAAAAAGCACATCTGCAAATAAAGAATGATTACATCAGAAATAAAAAACAAAAGTCATTATTACCATGAATAAGATGTTTTATCACAGAATGTTTTGAGATTTAAAATGATAGATATAGAAGAATCAACAAAGCATATGCTTATAAGTGGCAGGCTATTAGCAAAGTCCGGTTAAATTTTCATGTAACACATATGTGCTATGTGAATGTGCTATGTGCATACTGGCATGAACTCCCAAGCAATGCACTGCAGTGCAAGTGAAGAGTGGAAGTTGTTAGCCATTTTCTACTAAACTAAGGAATGAAGGCATAGTGATGCTATATAGAAATCTAAATTAGCTATGAATTTCATTTGACTATTTTACTGAAAAGTTTGTACTTACACGTAACCATATGCTATCTATTAAATAGGTAAACAGAAGAATCGTGCATCCCTTTAAAGTATTTAATTTTGGGGGGATTTTACTTATAATTTTCCCTTTTAAATTAAGTTTATTGGGGGTGACAATGGGTAATAACATCATATAGGTTTCAAGTGTATAATTTAATAATATATCATATGTATATTAGATTGTGTGTTCACCACCCAAAGTCTCTTTTTATCACCATATATTTCACTCCATTTACCCCTATCTAACTTCCCCCACCCACCTTTCCCTCTGGTAACCACTAAACTGTTGTCTATGTCTATGAGTTTTTGTTTGTCTTGTTCATTTGTTGCTTTCAGTTTTATATCCCACATATAAGTTATTTTCACTTAAAGTATTTAATTTTGGTATGACTACATATTCATTGAGAATTTAATAAAAAACTATAGAAACTCTAGAAATTTACACATAAACCTGCTTCTATCATATATTATCAAAGGGTTCATAGCTTAAAGACCATTTTGTACACCCCAGGTTCTATGAATTCGATACCTTAAAAACCTCTTTTTCTAAAATATATGCTGATGGCAAGTACCCCTCCTTTGTATAATAGGGAAGATTCCTAATCAAGACAATGAGAAGAGCAGATCCTCCTGGAACTAGACTGCAGGGAAACAAATTGTGTTGGCTACACTGTGACAGAAATACTGAACCACAGACAAAAAGAAGAAAACCGAGGCATGAATATGCTGTTTATGCTTCAGAAGAAGTTTCCCTTTAAAGTCGTTCAGTTAATTAGGAGTTTACTAAGAAAGATATTTTAGTGACTTCTACTGAGTATAATTAACAATAAAAGAGAGATTCTAAATCAGGCTCTGAGAGGAGGAAAAAAAAAAAACCCTGAGAGGAAAAATAAAAAAAGAGAATATGTTCAAATAAAGTATAGAGAACTCTTGGAAGAATGTTGATTTTATCAGAAAATAAAATTTATCCAGTCTAGGGTATTTAATAAAACCAAAACCATGTTTAAAAGTATCAAAAGATCAGCATGCATATTTTTTTGAGACTAGGAGAGAAGATACTTGATAGTTCAAAAAGGATTTAGAAGGAAATGTATCATTCTGCACAGCTAGTTTTGGCTAGAGACACATAATTGAAAGGAGTATATTTAGCCTTGCCTAGTTAATAAACCATTAATGGAAGAGAGCAGCAAAGAGCTTAACTGACCTTCTGGATCTTGTCAGAATCCTGTCAAGGAGGTGGCAGTGAAAGAATGACAGCAAGTTAGTGACTAAATGGCAAAGGCTGGCAAGGATATGAGTTTAATGAAATGTATATTTGAGAAGCTGATTTAGAACAGATATGCTCAGAGTCTGCATATAACACTATAAATACTATTTTGTTATTTGCTCTTCTTCAGTTGCTAGTATTCTGGTATCCAGGTGTTTTACAAATTTGGCATGAAGGAGATAAAAGGTAATATGTGCGTATGTGTATGACTAAGGTGGGGACCTTTTCTATCCGCCCTTCTCTCCATTACCCTGTATACCTCCCTTCAAAACTCTTCTCTGTGTGACTCTTACTGGTTGATAGTATGTCCTTTTTGCCACACTGCCAATGTTGTCATTTAATAAATATTCTAAGCATATCTCTATTTTGGTGTTAAACATTTCTAGATGTAGATACCTTCTAAGTTTATATGAATATATACATATTTTTAATTATATTACTATTTTATGATTTCATTTTTAATATTATTTTATTTTTACTATTACATAAAATATATAATACACAATATAATAATCTTGGAAAGTGGACAAACAGTAGTAATCACTGCATATACTATCTCTTAATTTCCCCTTTTTCTCTGAAGTTGAATGGTTTGTCATTTCTGTTTTCCTCTGCTTGCCCTCTTTACTTTTTCGGATTAGAGTCCTCTGCTGTTTGGATCATCTGCACACTGTCTTTAATGGTCACCACAAATTGCCATCTCAGTTCCTGAGTCAATGTGACCTTATAGGCTTTGTGCCGAGAACTTGCAGCTCAGTATCAATGCTCGAAATCACAGTTCTAGGTAGGGAGAAACTGATAGGTCTGGCTTGAATTAGATACCAAGCTATCATCCTTTAAACTATGGCCAAAGGATTGAGTTTATGTGGGACACAGGGATGCAAACTCCAGGGTAATAAAAAAGGCAGAGTCTTGGAAAAAAAGTGTCAGAACAAGAAACGTTCAGTATCACTAACACAAAATTCTAAAGCTTTATAAATTTGATACTGTTATTGCTGTATTAAAGGCTCATTAAGAGAAACTTACTCTTCTTTGTTTTTATTTATTTGGTTTACTTTATTTAAGTATCAATATCTAGGTAATGTTTTCTAAATGTTTGAATTGATAACTACAGTTACATAATGTAGTGAGAAAAGTAAATGAAATTTAAAAGCAGAAAACCTGGAGACCAAGCCCACTGCTACTCACTAGTCACTGAGAAAGTCCTGTAACCTCTCTCACCCTCACATTTGTTACTTTGTTACCTGTAAAATCTAAGTAAAAATAAGGATATATATTTAAGTGGTTAATATGAAGACAAAAAAGAGTTCATGCATGGAAAAGGGTCTCAAAAACTGTTAAGGGCTAACCATGCTGAATATGACATCACTTTATTGTAATACCCATAACAGTTTATGCATAGCTGTGCAACATTATAAGTGCTTAGAGGCCACCTGTCTATCAGCCAGTGCCCATTTGCATTAATAACTCTCTTTCTACTACTGTCATATACTGAACTAGTCAACTTTGTTTTAGTTATACATAATAACCACAAGAAAATAACTTTTGCTTAAATAAGCATGGGAAGAACTGGATTAAATTATAGGATCCAAGTCCTAACCAAAATTCAGAATGAGCAGGATCAAAGCTAGCACTAGAGACCTTGGCATGTCCAAGGAACTTCCACTAGAGAGGAACATAGTCACAATCACTTCTCTTCTGAATGTCACTTAGACAGTGTCAAATTTCTTCCAGATAAAATGAGATTTACTCCTGTGCTCTAAATGTTTAATGCTGAATCTGTCATCATCACATAGTGAAAATCCAGTTCCTGAGGCCCCGCCTTGATATTGATGGCAGTTTCGAGAAGGCAAAAATCAATATAAAAAAAGGCATCACCTCAAAACATATCTACTATAATTGAGCAGTAATCATTTTTATCATCTAGTTATACAAATGCCATTATTCCCACAGTAAATATTCATTTTTTCTCTCTTGAATTTAATTTAGCATAGAGAATTTTCCTGTATATATGTGTTCATTCATATTGTTTTCTCCTTATTCTATATATCTATTCATCTCTCATCTTTCTGTTCATGGTTTAATTTTATTTTCTATTTGTTGGTCATATTTCTCTGTCTCAGCATACTTATGGCTGTCCCAACCCAAGTTCAAGCAACAAACTAGACATTAATAAATGAAGCCCAAATCTAAATTCTTGGGAGATATGAGAAAGATTATGATTTGACCCAACCTAAGCCAAGTGTCTACTTACCTGTGGCTAGGAGGCAAGTCACAATGCCAGTTGCCTACGTAGTGCCAGCCTTAAAAGGGAGCAGAACATCTAAAAGCTGTGATTAATTTTCCTTAAAGAAAAGAGAATGAGTTGGGCAGGCACATAGAAGGTGTAGATGCTAAGCTCTAACCCATCTAATGAATGCCAGAACAATATTTATAGACATCTCTATCTTTAGAACCTGTGAGCACTTTCAATTCAGTCTGTCCAAAATTGAACTCATTATCTTTAGCTAGGCCTCCTGTCTTTCATGTTGCCTTTGGATGCATCCCTATTCTCTTGGTTTCCTTACTTAAAATATTATAGTCTATTTTGGTGCAGCATCTCTATTATCACATCACCATTTTCAATCAGTTAACAAGTAAAGTCATTTTTGCATCTATACTGTCTCTCAATTCTGTTTGCTCCTTTATTTACCTAATTCTATTACTCTTTTTCAGACTCTTATTACTGAACCAGTGTAATACAATACACACAAAAGGGAAAAATAAACTCTTTGTCTCTAGTTATCTTTTCTTTAATCTTAAAAATTTTTGCCAGAAAAGTTATTGCTCAAAAGTGATTCTCTAAATAAGAAACCTTCAAATGCTTGGAACCTGCTCAGTTCCAAATTTCAAAGCCAATATTTAAAATAATAGCTGAAACATGTGTCTATCTGACTCTCTTGTCTTATCCCAAGATGTTTCCTCTATATGGAAAAAATGTGACATTTAAAATGTTATCTGTGGTAATAGCATGACTTATCAATGCATGAAAGACTTCCTAGTTAAATTGAACCTCTTCTCTTTCTTACTACCATGGTTTTGTTCATGTCATCGTTTCACTGTTAAATAGCACCCCACCATCCAGACTGGCCAGAAGCCTAGAAAAAAAAAAAAAGACTTCATTTTCAATAACTTTTTTCTTGTACTTTTCTCACCACAAAATACGGAAAGATTCTCTTAACATAAGCAGTCATTGCAAATCTTCTGCCACTTTCCTCTATTACATATCACATCCTGACCTAAGTATGTCTTTAAGGTTTTTCATCATTCTTTCCCTTCTTCTTCAACAAAGAAAAAAAAAGAAAAGAAAAAGAAACAAAGAACAAAGAAAGAAAGGAGAAAGGGAAGAAAGGAAAGAGAGAGAAGGAAAAGAAGGAAAGAAGGAAGGAAGGAAGGAAGGAAGGAAGGAAGGAAGGAAGGAAGGAAGGAAGGAAGGAAGGAAAGAAGGAAGAAAGAAAGGAAAAGGAAGAAAAGAAAGGAAGGAAGAAGAGAAAGAAGAAAGAAAGAAAGAAAGAAAGAAAGAAAGAAAGAAAGAAAGAAAGAAAGAAAGAACGAAAGAAAGAAAAAAGAGAAAAGCAAAGGAAAAGGAAAAGAAAAGAAAGAAAAGAAGGGAAAGAAAAGGAAAGGAAAGGAAAAAGGAAGTGCTTTAAACTCATTGAAGAAATTCCATGAAAGGATTGAGTCATTTCTTTCTTCCTCAAGACCATCAAACTACACAGAGTATAGGTAAAAACAAGGGTTCTTATAATATTAAGATGAAATTGTTTCCCGGGCAGCCCACATATTATTTGTACCCTGCCTTGACACTCTCTCACGAGGAATCCATACATGCAATGTGCAACCAAAAAACAAGTTCCTCTCATTAACTTCCAATGAAAATCTTGGCTTAAGGTAGGTCGATACATGCTTTTTTTTTTTTTTAACTTAAAAACCAATAAATTTTGCTTCCTTTCTCAAAACCAGAGCCTAAAGGCAGCTCTCACCAGAGCGTAGCCTAGTCAAGCCCAGTGTCCACTGTGTGCACCCCACTCCTCCACCGTGCCTTCATGTCAGGCCAACCTCAACTCTCTGGAGGCAGTGAAATGCAAGATCCAGGCACTGGACCACACTCAGGGTCTGCAGCAGGAGCTGGACAGTGAGCGCAAGCAGTGCGAGAAAGCCAAACGGGAAGTGTCAGCTCTCAGCTGATGCATCCAGCTCACTGAGGGCTTGAGAATGACTGGCCACTGCCCTACAGAAGCTGGAGGAAGCAGGAAAGATGATGAGAGCAACAGAGAAATGAAAGTGACACAAAACCAGGCTATAAAAAATGAGAAGATGGTACTCCATGCTCAAAGAGGCCAAGCACTTTGCTGGGGAGGCCCACAGCACCTATAAAGAGGTAACTTTTAAACTGGTCATCCTGGAGGGTGAGTGGGAGAGGGCAGGGGAGTGTGAGGAGTTGTCTGAAATAAAATGTGGTGACCTGAAAGAACGCAAGAATGTCACCAACAACCCAAAGTCACTGAAGGCTGCCTTTAAAAAGTATTCTGAAAAGGTGGATAAATATGAAAAAGAAATTAAACTTTCATCTGACAAACTGAAAGAGGCTGAGATCTATGCTGAACTGCAGAGAGAACAATTCTCAAACTGGAACAGACGATTCATGACCTGGAAGAAAAATACACCCAGGCTAAAGAGAACGTGGGCTTACATCAGACACTGGATCAGATACTAAACGAACTAAACTATATTAACCAAAACAGAAGATCAGAAGTGTCTTGTTCCAACGGAAGCTCTAGACCTCCGTGTCTTTCTCATCTCTTGTAAGAAGTTTTGTTTTGTTTTGTTTTGTTTTTTATTACTGCATCTGCGCTGTGCTGGAAATGTCAAGCAAATTATGAACATGTGACCAAATGTTTTGTGTCAGAGAAGCTTTATGAGCCAGTTAAATTTAATCCTCTCCTTTTTTTTTTTCAAATGCCACCAGTGTTTTCAGCTCTATTTTTATCCTTAAATTGCATTTATTCCTAAAGTAGGCAGGGTTTTTCCTGTTGAACATAGTCTCTTAATACTGAGGTCACTGGTTCCTGGGATATTAGACAACCCCACATTTTCAAAACATAGACTCCAATATCTAGTCACTGGTTAATTTAAAAGGTTAAGGCACAGAACCTCTAGGTCACCTTTAGACACATCACAGGAGGCCAGGAACCATCGCATTAAAATGAGTGATTGTTCTCCATCTAGAGAAGCGGGGATGGGGAGTGTGCTATTGTGGAAAATGATAAACCACATAGATTTACCTAATCATTCTGGCTCTTTTCCACACTCTGCCATGCAGAACAAACATCCTTTGAGCTGTCAGCATGAGAATACTTGGAAAATAGTCATAATATTTATTTTGATATGAGGCCATTCACTAAGCAGGAATGAATATGGTAGAATTCAGTCCTGTTCAGGGGAACCATATCAAAGACAGCTTGTCATCAATAACGGAGCAAGAGCATTTTTCTCTTAATAAATATTGGGCAGAGGGGCCTCCCTGTCAGCAGAGATAAAGTAACTGGCCTAACTCTATCTCCTCTAAAATTTAGGGATTGTAAATTGAAGATTTACATATCTAGGACAGTAATTCCTTCTTCAGGACCAAGTTAAAAGACTAGGAAGCTCCTGATTAAACTGGATATGTAGTACTTTTGTAGATAGAGCAGCACATTTTGGTTGTTATATTTTTGCTTTCTCGTTCAACATCTCAGAGCTGAAACATTCCATATTTGTTAACAACGTGGGGAAAGTCAAGTTAATAATTCTGACTAAAAATCACCCTGGTTCTAGATTATCTCATCCCCTCACTCCTGTTTATTATGCATCACACTACCCAGGGGTTACACTAGCAAATTATGCAACTGAATAAAAGCCACACTTTTCATTTTGATACTTGCAACAGTATCATATGTAATAGTATCACTCTTTCTACATTTTGGTCCAATAATTTTTTACATAAACTATAAAAAATAATTTTTACATAAACTATAAAAAATAACTTTTACATAAACTATAAAAAATAATTCTAAAGATTTTTTCTTCAGGTACCTGTAAGGTTAATTCTATTTTGTAAATATAAATCTATTCTTTTACCGTTTACCTAAAATAACAATTTTATGTGTATTATTTATGATTAAAAAGACTGCCAAAACAATATCATTCTTGGTAAATGTTTTGTTTCTCATACTCATGTGGCCAAAAACTTGGCACTAAAAAAACTTAATAAAGTTATTTTATTGTATTTTATCCTAGATATTCTGGTTTGCCAAGAGAATTAGTGTTCCTACAGAAATAAAACCTCCCTACAATCCCTGAAATTAAGTTTTTGTTAAAATGCTTATAAGCTAAAAATCATAAGGGATAATTAAATGTATATGCAATAGCAGGTCAGAAAAAAAATAAAAGTATCCTTTCTACATATAATCACTAAGTTGTTTTGATCCAAACATTTATTTTTGGTAGTCACTTACACAAAAAGAACAAAACAATCACCAAGTGAGGAAACAAATAGCTTCTAATGTCTACCTAGGGAGGAAGTTGGCACATAAAGAAAAAATGAAAGGAAATTTTACCATGGAACAGAATAAACAACCACGCAGTAAAGGTCTTCACATCCTTTGGAGACAGCCGTACATACCGCAATGAACCCAGAAGATCATATTTCCACCTGTAGTCATATAAAACATTCATTCAAGGAACATAGACTTTTATAAGAGTATTTTGTGGTAGAATTTTTATAGATGGCATTAGAAGAGGCAGTTAGGAGAGTTATAGCTCCAGTACGTGTACGGACTTCCGAAATAGCGAGTAAAACAAAAATGACAACCACCACACACACACACACACACACACACACACACACACACACACACACACACACAAACCCTTTGCTATCCATTTTTGGTTCAAAAGAGACAAACATTATAAGGAGACAAAGAAAATTAAATAACAGTATTATTATGATAATCTCACTACAAAAAAAAGAGTTGTGAGAGTTTTATGATGTTTATTAATTCAACACATTTATTAAGTTCCTAAGTGCCATGAACAGTAGAAACAGCAATGAATAAGATACATAAAAACTCTGTCTTCAGACAGCTTAGAATCTAGTAAAGAAGATTAAAGTATACAAATAATTAAACAGCTAATTAATTTACAACAACTGGGAAACACACTGTGAGTAGTAACAAGTTTTCTTCAAGTACATTATAATAGATTATGCATATTGGATGAAGCATGTTGGGAAGGTCTCCAAAGAGGTTTCAAAGATATTTCATCACCTCTTTGACTATTCACCTGGCATGTGCCCTTACTAACCATGTAGTAAAAAGGCAGCACTTGTTTTTAATTTTATTGCAGTGATGTGCACAGTGGGATGCTCTGGTTTAGGAGACTGGATTAAATCAGATTATCAAAGATACCAGAGAAAACTATCTTTCTGTGACTCTGCATTAATTCATTTTTAAATGACTCTATTTCCTGATACTATTTCTGTATTAGCATATTCTCTCTGACTGACAATAACCACTTATTGAGTAGTTTTCATCATTTTATTTAATCTTTTCAACACTTTCAATGAGTTAGATGCCATTATTATTATATTAATACAAGGACACCATGACAGAGAAATTAAGCCTAAATGTGTCACCATACAATCTGAGTTACTGCTATGCATCCCTCAGTAGGAAATTTATCCTGAGGTGTATTGTCCTGGGACCAAGTCTGAGAAAAGTGAAGGATAAATGCATTGCATCCTTCTTTGTCTATTGCAATTTTGACACTCTATTTTAAAGTGTCTTGGTCTTATATAGAGAGCAGATTTTTTTATATGTAAACATTAAATTGTATTAGAGATTTGGGCAAATGAACTATTTTTAGGCATTTCTAGAGACTAAGACTGGTTTTCAGATGTTGTACGATGCTCCAAAGAAACTAATACCCATTGGAAAACAAAAATGGGAGTGGAACTCTTTGATACTCCTCCTTCCTTTCCAGTTTTGTTATCAGGATTAGTAGTATATTAGGGTTAAAAACCAAGACAGAAAACTACTCTGGGTGTTCTATTTGATATCCATATTTTCCTGGGAATCTAGCATCTGATTAAGCCAACTTTTCAGTGATTTGTACTTAATGTAGTGAATTGCTTTCATAATGTAGATTCACACATTATAAATTACTGTTTTAGTTGGCATTGCAATACCTCAACTAAAAAAATATTTAATAGCCATTCCCCAAACAGGAGGATTCAATTCACTTTTGCTATAATGCCGGTGCCCAGCTTGTGCTATCCAGCTGAGCAGAAGCTCTTCTCCTGCTCAGGTATGTCACACCTTGGAAACTGAGGAAAATCAGTGGCTTGCCAGCCTGGCTAATCATAATCATCACATGGGGGGATTTAATCAGGACAGATGTCTTGTTCTCACCTTCAGATATGACTTGTTTGACTCCTGTGGGGCCCGGACATTGGTTTTGGTTTTGGAAACCAGTTCACAAGGTGATTCTAATATCTAGCCAGAGTTGAATTTCAATAAGCTCTGTTGGCAGGATAAAAATAGGGTAATGTCACCAAACTCGACTCTAAGTTAACATGAGGAGAGAAAGAAGAGACCATTCTAGTGCTGCACGATGGCCACAGCAGAGCTGATGATAGTGGTAGTGACAGAGCTGTTGCATGTTTGTCTGTGCAGGGGGTTTGGATATAGGCAGCTTAGAATCATGTAGCTACACTGGCTGTGGGAAGATTATATGCCTATTCCATACTCAATGGACAAACAGGAATATAAATGCATTTCTATGAGGAAAATAGAAAGTTTCAGGTTAAAGAAATCTGGTGGCAAATTTTAGGGAAAGACGTGGTTTACTAAATCTTAGTATAAAACTTAGGAGGCCAATGGAGCAAAAGATTGATTAGACAGCTTCATTGTGAGAAAGAACATAAAAAGCTATCTAATTAGATTGGTAGTTTAACTTTCTCTTTTGCTCTGTTAGTGTGTTCCTCACAATAAAGATAATTTTACTGACCAATCAATTTACAGAGACCATTAATCAAATGATATTTACTTTCTCAGCAGCTGTGGAAATGGATATCCTTGTTTTTGTCTTTTTCTCGATGCCTGATTATGACTATTTATGCTAGTAAATTATCACAAAAGAGATTTAACAGATAGAATAATAAAATCCATCTCAGTTTACCTCAAACCTAGAATCACAGTTGTCTATGTCTTTGTCTTTTGCTTTTTAGCTCAGTTTTTCTTATGATTTAATGTTGAGGAGAATTTGTTCTGCAATGCCTATTTACCTTTACCAGGATATTTATCCCCACACAATGCAGATTTTCTAGAGCTACAGTTTGAATTATGTCATGCGAATTTGCTATCTCCTTTGATTAATTTATACTCTAGCACACAACCTTGATCTAATTTTCTATACCACACAAATTTAATCTCCTTATTTTTATTTAAATCATACACTTTTGTTATCATCTAAATAACAGGATCAGATAGAGTAAGATAGATAGTGTAGAGAAAGTAATGTCTATGAAACTGGTTACATAATCATTAATGCAAGCAAATTCAAAGAATATATGTTAGGCTTCTACTACATACAAGATATTGCATAGGATCTATGACTCTCAATCTTTAGTGTGTAAGAGAATCACCTAGAAGATTTGTTGATACACAGATTGCTGGGCTGTACTTCCCCTGGACTTCTAAATCAGGTGTGAGATGGGCTCAAGAATTTGCATAAAATGCTATTTAATGTTTTGCTACTGCAATCTATTTCCTATTCTCTGTTCAGTAATGTCCTTTTAGTAGATTAAAATTGGCCATGATAAAAGTATTTACATCACAGAAATCCATAAATGCTACAAATCAGGTATTCTCTCCTCCCTCTCTCCCTCTTTCATGAGCCAGTTTTTACATATTTCCCTGCAGATCACTGGGACACTGGTATTTTTTAAAGCCCCCTCTGGTTCACATGTTTAATTGGTGTTGAGAATCAATGATTTATGTGGGAAGTTATAATAAGGAAGACAGACAAATACATAGTATCTGTTATGGTTATATATGATGTTATTTATAATTAGGGAATAAGAGGGTAAATAATTAACTTTCTTTAGGGGAAATAACTGTTTTAAAAATATTTGTTATAGCTAAGTTATTTTTATCTTCGGATTTCAAAGATATTTAACATTAGAAAATCAATGTAATTGATTATATTAAGTGATTATTGAAAAATAACCTCATAATCAGCTCATTAAAAATAATTGTTGGAAGTCAATGTCCATTTATGAGTTAAAAAATGTTTTTACTAAACTAAAAATTGGGAAAATTTTTTTAAATAAAAAAGTAAACATCTACTAAAAATCTATACATGTCATACTTATTAATGAAATGTTAAGACTCATTTATTTTAAAATTAGAAATATACAAGGATATCTTTATCACTTTCTTCACTCAACAGTGTACTAAAAACTTAATAAATGAGAGAGATGGTATCGGAAATAAGGCTGATATTTAATAAATGATGCTAGAGTAACTGGTTATATACAAAAAAAAGAACTAAATTGCTACTAAACAAGTAACTTGAAAAACAACTTCAGGTAGATAAGAGTCAACATAACAAATAAAGGAACAAAGTATTAAATAATAAAAAGTTTCTTCAGAATCATGTGTAGAATATCATAGAATACCTTAGTGAATTTGGAATATAAATATATTTGTTAAGTCATAGAAAGCATGAGTCATAACAAAAGATTAGTAAATTTGACTTCATTACCATTAAATATTTTTTGTCCATACACATATACATACAAATAAAGATGTCATGATGACACAGCCACACATCACTAGTGAGAAAAATATAAATTAAACCTCAATGAAATAACCTTGTAGAGCCATTCAATTGGCAACAACTTAAAATTGGATCAATTCCTAAAGTTTTTTAGGAAAAGAATTAAAACCCTCATACCCTATTGATAATACTATATATGCAATGTAAAAATCACTTCGGAGATCATGGAGACATTATATAGTAAAGCAGAATTACTTACAGTCTATGACTTATAAATTCCACTTCTAGATAAATCACATAGAAAAATTCTTGTAGAGAGGTGGGGAAAGACTTCATAATGATATTCATAGTAGCAATGTATAGTAGTGAAATATTAAAACAATTTAAAGGTTCATCAACAGAATGATGATGTATTCAGATAACAAGATACTATATAACACTTAAAATAAATGAACCAAGATTACATGTATATCAACATACAAAAATTGTATTGATATATTAAACAAACAGATTTTAGGGAATACATATTAATATAATTATCAAATTTTAAATATTGCAATATCATATTATTAATTTACATACATATAAAAATTAAACCAAAAAGGTCATCATGATAAACACAAACATTAAATTCATTTGGAGAGAGAAGAATGGAATTGGAGGAATAACTTGATAAACATTTTAATATGTAGAAATTGAAATTTTAAAATTATTTTTATTTTGCATACCTCTGGGGGATGTGTACACACTGTTATATCTAACCAATGTACTATATATTTGAAACTAATAATAAAATAATTAAAAAATATATATATCTATAAATTCATTTGTACCCATCTTCATGTTATGCATAGCTTTGCTAATACTATAGGAATATTTAATGTCCTTAAGCAAATTAAATAAGGCCACATATGCATTGGCTCTCCTGTCATAGAGAGTTAATATCTTTATCTCTCTCGTTTTGACTCTGGAGAAGCTGTTTCTGCATCATTCATCAGAAGATGTGAGAAATGCTTTATTTTCAGTGTAGAAGCTTCGTTCTTAAGAAACAGGCCATTTCCACTTCTTGTCACTTGAAGTCATGAGCAGCCTTATAATAAATCTGACTATGTCGAGGCTGCTGTGCTAAATAGAACACATGTAAGCGCTCTGGTAGTCAGTTCCAGTTGGGCCAACCAACCATTCACCAGCTAAACATACCAAGTAACCTCAGTAATCAGAAAAATCTCCAATCTGAGTCCTACAGTGATTCTTGACCCTTCCTCCCAAATTGTGCTAAAATAAAATGGTGGTTGTTTTCGAGACACAAAATTTGAAAGTAGTTCAATAGGTAAAGGGAAAAATCCTTTAAAATTACTTGTAAATATCTGTTGATAAATATTCATGAACCATAAAGCATAGAGGTTTTTCCAGTGCCCCGCAGACGATATTTCCATGCAAAACAAACAAACAAAAAACAAGGTACTCAACTGAATTATTTTAACAGGTACTACTTGCTAGAAAAAATTTCCCCTCCCATTATATTTTGTCTATATTCTATTCACACAGGGGAAATTAGCGTGTTTGTCAAACACGCTAATTTCCCCTGTGTCTGCTGTATGGGTCCCATGAAGTCTGTTAGCTATTTATTTCTCTACGTAACCGCACATATTTCTATTATTTACCACAGGCTGCATTATCTTCATACATCCTTAAAGCATTTGAAAACAAATGGGAGCTTCTCTGAGGTTGATATGCCATGTAGTGAGAATAGAAAATGCAAACTCCTAAAACAGAAACAAGTGCATTGTGAAGAACAAATGAAACATAAAAAGCATGTGGGTTTGTTGTTAACGAAAGACAGAGATGTAGGACAGTGTGGCATGTTGAGCAAATTAAAGAAGTTTGCATTTTATTAAAAGCAATGAAGAACGTTTAGAAGGTTTAAACAAGAGGATATATTTTTTTTCTTTTTCCATTACAATCTCTCTGGCCTATAAAGGGTGCTTTTCTACTTCCTTCCTGCCAGTCCCAGTTCCTAATGCTGAATCTGGTCCTCATTTTGCCCAGCCTCATCTTGGTTGGACTCCCTGATTATCTTGCCTTGCCTGTAAGGTTCTAATCATCTTCCTTATCATCACGAAGCTGTGCGCTCACACTGCTATTTTAGAATATTATGCTTGATTATAAATATGATTAGAATGGAACAGCTACACTCTGATATTCACTCGATCCCAATCTAAAATGCCACTTCAATATTTACCTTGTGTGTGTTCTAATTCTTCCCTCTGGGAGTGAATAATTTCACAAATCCTCAAATCTAGCTATCCCCAAGCAGACTTTTATGAAATTTCTCTATATAATTTACATTTGGTCCCTAAAACTATTAGTTCTTAGCAAGAATGAACATGTATTACAGAGTTTTTCATCATTATCCCAAATTTGGAGCAAGTGATAGAGATCCGCTACATACTATGTGTTCCAAACTTCATTCTAGAGACAAAGCTTATAGAAAGTCTCTTTATTAAAGCATTAATAAAAATTTTAATTCCAGGGAAGAAAGTAACATTTAAAAATTTCCTAATTTTTAAAGGTTAGTCATCGGTTTCAATTAAAAACTGATCTTTTAAATACATTTTAATTGATTTAAAAAATTAAATTTTAAAACTAAAACCCAAAAGTAGAAATGCCACAAATAATCTCACCTATCAGAGAAAATGGTGTAATGTGGCTTTATTGTAGGAGAATATTATTAAGGGAAATTTGCCCAATCCTTAGGCAGGTTTAAAGAAGGATGAGAGATTAAATCCATGAGGGGTTGTATATGGATGTTACCTAATCCTGTGTTCCTGAACCTGAGTGCAGCCTGGTAGACAACCATAAATGATAATCAAATAATCTGACCAGTGAGGACTGTAATCTTGAAAATATAAATACGGGACTCTCCAGCACAGAGAAAGAGAATGGTCCTCTCATTAAGAGCCATAGGGGCACATTATCATAGCAGTGGTCATGTACGGCTTTCATACTGTGTTAGCAAGTTTTCCACAAGGATGTCATTTGACCAAAGAAACAAAACAATCACAGTAAACTGATCAGATCTCAGCTATACAGTACTTTGGCATAGATGTCAGAATAATGCTTTTTGGACTATGGAAAGCTTCAATATTACTGGATAATTTAGAAAGAGAGGGGATAATCCTAGAGGGGAATAATCAAATATCCTGCTAATGAGGCAGTGAGAACTTAAAAAAATTATTTAGAAAAATTAAGCATCTTTGACTAAATCTGCATACTGATTTAGTAAAGCAGTTTATACAAGCTATATCAGAAAAGAAGTACTGAATTTAAAAAAATGAAAAACAACCACAATACTGTGCTCTGTAAGGTCTAAATGTATACCTAAATAAAGCAATTAATAAGAAACAGCTTAAAGTACAACAAGATAAAAAGAAACTTCCTAAGGAAAGTACTACTAGTTTCTTAAAGATTCATATAACAATAAGAACAAGTTGATACAAAACATGCTTTCTTCTTTCCCACCAGTCTCTAGTATTATAAGTCATATTTGCCTCTTGAAATGTGAGGATAATTAAATATATTTTCAGGACTAAAATGTGAAATTTCTAAAAATCACTCAGAAAAAGAAGTGAATTTCATTTATCAGCATAACAAGTTGATCTTTGTCGCTCTATATTCAAAGTCTAATACAGCTTACTGTAATTAGTGGAAACAAATTCCATCAAATTAGAAAAGTAACATTTATTTAGTGTTTACCAATGCCAGACACTATTTAAGTGCTTTTGTGAATTACTTTATTTCTCCCTCCCACCCCAAAAATCTATGATTATCCCGTCTGAGGTGATAATATTGAGTTACTCAACAGCTAGTAAGTATCAAAGACAGAATTTGAACACAGCCAGGCTGTCTTTAGGTCACGTAAGTGTAAACACCCACCTTCTGTTTATAATCAGATATGTAAAGAGAGTCACAATGGGCAATCTTCTACTAAATTTATGGCCACTGGGTTTTTATGAAGAAATTCTTTAGCTTTATCCTTGATCTTAATTCTAGAATAGAAACTATATTGTTCACTATTTCAGTTAATGACAGAAAAATTTTATAACTGGAATATAAGCATCATCTATTTATGCTCCCTTCACCATTATGTCTATAAGCAGACTAACTTCATTTATTCTACTTACTATTCTTCACATAAATTCAATATTTTTCATTCCTATCCTTCTGATTCAAACCTTTAAAACTTCTTGCCATGACCACTAACATTGCTTCTTAGAAATTTTTATACATGTAGCTTTTTTACCTTGTGAGCATCCAAATTTCACACAACCCTCAATAATTTTTCTAAAATCCATATTTAATCACATTAATTTTAATAGTATTTTCCAGTTTCTCAATCCAAGCAGAATAATCTTATAACTCTTCAGAGTGGCGGTTCATTCTCTACAGTTTTTTTTTTCCTTTTATTCACAGTAATTATGTTCTGTATGGTCCCCTTGAGCACTGCATTAGTGAATAAGGCACCATTGCTCCTAGGGGAAATACAGGATTTCATTCTTACAAGCCTCCGGTGACATCTTTGTCATAACCTTGTTTTATACACATTCCTGTTTTAATATACCTTGTTTAATATATATTTCTTAGAAATAATTAATTGCATGGCCTTTGAATGATTTAAAGCAAGAGGTTTTGAAGGCCATTTACCTTATATCTGTCTATTCACTAATGTCCTTATTAAATAGGTCATTCTTATCAATATTGAAAATCTGCCTTTCCACAACACTGTTTTCCTGAATACCATTTAGCAAATTTATAGCGTGAGAGCTGAAACAAGAAGACAGAACACTGCCTCATTCAACCTCAGCTGGGAACATGAGCATACAGCAACTCCATTTGTACACTGCTCTTGTTCTGCAAATGACCCCCCCCAAAATATGGCAGCTATTGATTTAAGGGTTACAAATAATTCAGCAAGTAGGCAAAAATTCAAATACAGAATCTATCCATAAGCAATGACGGTCAATTTCAGACTCTTTATCTTCAGGCTACTACTATTTCTGAATCACTCTTTCAAATTTCCCCTTATTGAATCTTTTTTTAAAGTTATATTGATTGCCTTATATGCATTTATCTGACTTAATGTATGTTAAGTTCCATACTTCAAGGTCCAATTCATTAACAATCTCCCCTACTTAGAATTTTTTTCCTCTCCAAGAGATTCTCCAAATATTTTATTTTGATTACTGCAATAAGCAGAATAATGACCCCCAAAGACACCCATGGCCTAAATCTCCAAAACCTGTGAATATGTTGACTTTACATGGCAAAAAGGATTGTGTCAATGCAGTTAAGGTTATAGATGTTGAGATGGGTAGATTGTCTTGGATTATCTGAATGGGCCTAATCTAATCACAAGGATCCTTAAAATAGAAGAAGACAGATGGGTATATCTTAAAGATTCAGGGTTAGAAAAAGAGGCAGGAGAGATGCAAAGCATGAGAGAGACTTAACTTGTCATTGCTGTATTTGAAGACTGAGGAAAGGGGCCACAGACTAAGGGATGTAACAGACTCTAGAAGCCAGGGACAGCCCTTGGTTGATAGCTGCAAGATGAGGACCTCAGTCCTACAAACACAGGAATTAAAATCTGCCAACAGCCTAAATGAGCAGGAAATGGATTCTCCCTTAGAGACCCTAAAAAAGAAAACAGTTCTGAAGATACCATATTTTAGTCCAGTGAGAACCATTCCATACTCAGGAAAATGACAGTGCAGCATATGAGATCATTTTGAGTTTATTTTCTACCTGGTAAATAATTATTCAAGGAAGAAATGCTATTAGTGAAAAACTCTTATACAACTCACATTTTAGGTATTTTAATACTTTATTCGACTCACAACCTGTTATGCATTATACAATGTTTCAGATGAGTAAGCTAAATCTCCACCCTAAAGAAGTTTACTATTCAGTGAGAATTCCAATTACTCAGATGAAATATCTGTGGTTTTCCTTGAGAAAAGCCAGTCATGCAGTTTGTTCCAAGTATAGGGTATGAAAGAAGTAAGAGATAAGGCGAACTTGTTGGTTGAAATTTGAAGAAAAGAAAAGTTTGCATTTAACTAGGTAAGAAATGAAGATGCTGTTTTGGTTTGTTTGTTTTTTGTTTTTGTTCTTTTGAGAAGAGAATGCTATGATCAGATCCTGGGAAAATTAATCAGGAAATTAGTATAAAAGATATACTGCCAAAATACAAAGAGATTATAAGAATAAATCCCAGGAGTTCATCCAAATAGTCTAGGGCATATGTGGTGGAAATTCTAGCAATGGGAAAAGAAAAACAGATTCAAAAACAAAATAACACAGAAATAAGACAAAAATTGGTGATGGATTTGATGGGAGAGTGAAAAGATAATTAAAGCATAATTTTCTATTTATTAATATAAATGAGAAACATTGGTGACATTTCCAACAGAAATCTAAGAAGCTGTTCTACAAAGAAAAAATTATTGGTTTTGTTTGGGGCCCAACATCAAATATCTAAATGAGAATGAAAAAAAAAATTACCTTAATATTTTAATGTTTTCTCTCTTCTAAAAATGCTTGTAGAGTGTTTTATATATGCTTGCTTTATGATGTAACATTGACATTTTGCTATAAGTATTTGGTGACATGACACTGCTATTTCAAATTCATCTTCTAAATACTTAGCCTAGTCATTTCTTTATCATGACTGTGAAATACTAACTAAATAAGATTACTAACTGAATCTGCAAACACCTTGACATAGACATCAATGCTTAGTATTTATGATGCTAAGTATTTTAAAACTGTCTAGGAAAAACAACATTCAGAGATATTTTTAGGAAACAGATAGCTATAGAATAAAAGACTGCAGATATTTGTATGTAGCATAACATCCAATTCTCCCAATATGCCTAAAAGTATAACAGTCTTGTTGACAATGAGACAATCAGAATCTGCTATTTGAATTGTCTGTTGAATTTGCAATTTTGTGATCCAAAGAATAACACTGTTTTGAAATATTATTAGTCACATATACATGATATTCTGTAGCTTTTTTATAATTATTTTATAAATTTTATAGCTTATTGAAATATAGTATATTAGAAAAATGACTACATTTCAAGTTCATTTTATTCTTTATTCTTGCTATTTTCATTTCTAGTTCTAAAGTCAAAAAAATTAACCCTGAAAATACTAATATGTGAGAAATAAGAAGGCAATATTTTCTTTGGTAATCTCCTTTCAGTTTTGAAAGAAATGCCTCGTGCCACAAAGGGGCATAGAGAGGCAGCAGGTAATCTCTCTAAAATTTTAAATTGCTTCTAAATTAGAATATTTTTGTGATTGTTTTAATGTATTATTTTATATTTGCCTGATCCCTGGGGTGGACATTTATTTGAGTGCAGTAGAGGTAGCATCATCATCAACTAAAGTACCCTTCTCAACAGGGGAAAGAAATCAAAGCCTTTCCTTCCCTTAATCATTAATTTTTAATTTAATTCTGCTGATGCTATTTATGTAAAAATTTTTAAAATTGGAATTCTAATACTGGTGTTGATTAAGTGAACATTGTCACAATGAATTGCAGACTATTCCCAGCATCTCTAAGTAATGATTCTGACTCAAGCTATATCTAATGATATTTAAATGATTGAACAAGTATAATACTTTTAAAATTTAAAGATGCAATTATATGAAGACATTGGCTCATTTATAGGTTAGTTCTAACTAGGAACAAGGCAGATTTTTTTTATAAGCACTTAAATCATTCTTTGATGTAAAGGGGAGATTTTGTTTATGACTCAAAAAAATAATACAACGTTATTGAGGATATAAACATATGGTCTGATTAAATTCCTATTAACACAAGGTTCCTGAATCCCAACTTGAGAACATAGGTTTGACCACTGATTGCAAAGCTAGTGCTGGCATTAAGCTAACAAGTAATATGGAGGTCGTCATTCTGCAGAGTGGGTGTGAGAAAAATTGGCATGGTATGAAACCCATATGTATTTCAAGACAATGCTCATTGTTTTTTATGACTTTTTAATTCAATATATTCAATTGAGCAATAAGTATCAGAAGTTTTACAATTTTGTGTAATATATGACCCAGTCATTCTACTTCAAGAAATTTCTCTTGAAAACATAGTGTAAAAAAAAATTAGTAAAAAATTTTTCCCATAAGATTATTTATCTTAGTGACTAAACAAAAAAATCAAATATATAACTCTAGAGTACTGATTAAATATGCATGTTATAGTCACACAATGAAATAATAATCAGTATAAAATAAAAAAATTATACAACTTGGAAATGTTCAAAAATATTTTTCAGTTGAAAACAGCAGGTGCTTTACATTTATATATGTATGAATAGAGGTAGGTAGATAGATAGATAGATAGGGAAATATATAATACATTAAAATGTTGACAGTGAATATTTCAAGGTGGTGGTAATAATATATTTTTCTTCTTTCTTATCATCTTTTGTATACATGGCTTCAACAAAACTTTTGCCAGGTGCATACATATAATTTTTAATAAGGAAAAGGCAATTCTTAAAAAAAGAAGAAACATTACAATTGAGTCAACCTAGACTATGTATCAAAATACCATACATGGTAAATTTTTAAAGTTACTGTTCTAAAATATCTAAAATATAATAAAGGGTTATATATTAACAATAATATCAGTTAGTTACTCATAAACACATAGGCTTGGAGGGGTGCTTAGTATTTGAATATGTAGAAAAATAGACATGCAGAATGGATGAAATTCTATTATAAAATGTTAAAGATGAAAAGTTTACAGTCTTACTAGGGAAATAATGAGCAAAAGAGTGGAGCACAGTGGAAGTTCAATCAGGTAAGCAGGCCACAGTCACTTATGGAGGGTCTTAAATGCCCAGTTAGAGATGTAAGCTTTACAAACAAGATATGGCTCCTATTTACCTGTGCAATATCAGTTTATACCACTTTCCTCAACTCATTGTGTTTGCCTCATCTATATTTTCCTCCTTTCTGCTCTCTGCCCAATCTCTGTAATGCCATCTTAGAGCTTCATGCATCTGTTAATCTCTGTGTCTGAAATTCCCACCTTCTTAACCCTCACATGGCTGGCTCCTTTCAGTCACTCAAATGTTAGCTTGCAGTTCACCTCTATTAAGAAGCCTGGCCTGGCTAGTCACCCTAACTAGTCATAAACTATCATATCACTGTTTTAATCCACTATAAAGCACTTGTTATTAACTATTTATTTTTAATTTATTTCTCTCTTTAGAGTGTAATCTTCTTACAGGTTGAACAAATGTCACCTTGGTTGACACTGTATCCCCAGGACTTAGAGAAACATTAAAAGAAATGAATAAATAAATATTTATCTGTTCCTGACAGAGAAAATTGAGAGAGAATAAGACGAGGAAGACAAGAGATAATTTTCTTCCAAATAAAGAACCTAGAAAGATAACAGTACCTAAATCATTTCTATGAGTTTAGTTTACAGACTGCAAGAGAACAATCCATATTATTCGTATTCACATTGGTTGGTATACCATTTCCTAGACTCTCTTAAATATAATGTGTGCATTGCTATTTTGACATTTCATTACTTTTATAATTCCAATTATAAATTATTGTAACGTGTATATTTGAACTGTGACTGTTTCTTGCAAGCCACATACACACACACACACACACACACACACATACACACACACACACCCATGATATCACAAATAGGAATAAGTAGCAACTGCTCCTAAACATTCACAGACAAAAAGATATAAAATGGCAAAGTTCAGTTATATATGACCAACATAAAATTAAATCTGTAACACATGTACATTTTAAAATCAGCTTGAATAAAATATTTACATACAAAATTGCTAAATCAAATCAATTTTCAGAGCATATTCAGGAGAGAATTACATCAATAATTAGTGGATTTAAAATCTTCTGTGAATGAATATTAAACAGAATTCAGAAACGTAGTTAGAATGATTAGTGTCAGACAATGTCAAAGGCATTTTATTTTCAGAGTGTAAAGTATGAGCTTTGGGCTCGTGTTAGTTATTTTTGATGCTTAAACTATAAACCACCAATGTTATGCTTTTTGTATGCTGTATTTATTGTCTGACCAAAGCAAAAGTCAGACTACTGAAGAATTATACTACTATAAAAGAATTTATATCAAGCCTTCATTTTGGTCCTTTCTTGACCTTGATTAGAATCCTTTCAATTCTAAAGGGACTCTCTCAATGTCATTGTTCTGACAAATTAGCATTACACCCACACATAAAATACAATGCATTTCTGGATAGATATAGGACATTGTTTAAACATATATTAAAACTACACATTGTATATACAATTATTTGAGATGACAAAGTGTTCTTAGAACTAAGTTACAATATTTAGATTTAAATGCACTACTAAGAAAGCATTCTAAACAACCTCTTTGATCATCACTCATATATTTTAATTTTATTGATATTATAGGTACTTAGAAACTGTACAGGGAAGCAAAATAGTACAGAAATTGGTTTCTAAATGGAAAATAAAAACTCAATTTAAAAAAAGTACATTTCTATGAATTTGCCTACCCTAGGTACCTCTTAAGACAAGAAAGTATACTAGAGGTTGCCAGGACTAGGAGGATGGGGGGAAAGCAGAGTTATTGTTAAATGTGTACCGAGTTACTATTTGGGTTGAAGAATAGTTTTGGAAAAGGACAGAAGTTATAATTGCACAACAATGGTTAAAAATGGTTAAAATGGTAAATTATATATTATGCATATTTTGCCACAATAAAAAATGAAAATAAAAAAAGTATAGTTTATGCTGAGCAAATTCTAGAAGAGTAGAAAGGCAAACTTAAAACAAGAGATTTAAGGTATTGTCTTGCACCTTAAGGGTCACCTTAGTTCACAAAAGTCCCAAGTTGATTTCCTGAAATAGAGATAGTAACACAATCTAGTCTGAATTCAATTACATCTCAAACTTCCTTCTGTTCAACATACTTACATAATTAACCAACTGAGTATCCCAGCAACACTATAAACTAAACACACTGAAAACTGAACAGATAATCATCATTTCAAATCAGTTCTTCATTCAACATTCTCCATTTTGACTAAAGGTACCACCCATCCGCTAAGAATACACATCTCAGACAGCCAATCACCCAGAAGTCCTATCACTTGAATTCTCCCCAAGTCTCTTGATTTTTGTCACCCTTTTTATTGTCCTGATCCTGCTTAAAACATGAGGCCCCATGTGTTCCTTACACTGACATCTGGATTTCCTGGATTATATCATAATTGACATTACATGAAAATATATTGTACTCTTCCATTTTATTCCAAATTTATCTTTCTTTGCCTATGAACATTTTACACATTATCCCAACTTGTCTCTAACATACCATGTACTATTCCTTTCTCATATTTTGATGAGAAAATTATTTATAGAATGCTAAGCATGGTACACTGTGTTAGGTTCCAGGAGTTTCAATGGTAAGCCAGAACAGATTCCAGCCAATCCTGTCCTTATGTTTACAGACATGTGAAATAGACTATTAAACAATGGTAAATCACTTGAGTGCTATTTCTCCTCAATAAAGCAACAGTGTAATATGATAAGTTTCAAGGCAAAATCAATTGTGAGGATAAACTTAAGATTCTGGATCTCATTAGGAAGGTGAAAACTGGTGTGACTATGTAGAGCTTAAAAAAGCCTACAAACTCATCACCAAGATAAACCAGCAAATGATGACCACTGCCTTGAGAATGCTTAGCAGCAGCCTCTATGGCAGAACAAATTCATATAAAGCGTCCTCTCCTATACTTATTACTGAGAAGCTTACAGCTATAGACTGAAAGTTTAATCCTCCAAAAATTCATGTTGAGGCCCTAATCTTGGTGGTATTTGGGGATGGAGGGAACTAGTTAGATTAAATCATGATGGTGGGGCCCTCATGTTGATGTCCTTAGAAAAAGAAAAAAAAAAAAGAGAGCTCTCATTCCATCAGCTATAGCTAGAAGGCAGCCATCCTCAAGCCAGAAAGAGAGCTCTAACCCAGACACTAAATCTGCCTGGCACTTTGATCTTAGACTTCACAGACTCCAGAATTGTGAGAAATAAATGTTTATTGTTTAAGCTACCCAGTTTATGGTATTTTGTTATAGCAGCTGCAACAGACTAGACAGTGATCAAATATACTTTAAGAAACAGAACAATTAAAAAAAAGCCTATTATACGCAGATTTTTTTTTTTTTGTAAAACTGAAAAATATAAATGGTCAAGTTGCAGTAGTGACAATTTAAAAACAATACTTTTGCTGTCACAAAAAATCAGATTACTTGACTACGTGCACTGGGACAGAAATACATGCCACTACATTTCATCATCGATATAAACAAGTGGAAGTGTGGCTCCTTTCCTAGAAAAATAAGTCTTTTTCACTTAATTTTGTTTCCCAGAATGAGAAATGACACAGATCATATGACTTTTTTCATTTTTTGTTTGATAATTTAAATTTGTTATACTGGGTAATGTGGCATTACTTCATCTGTTTATATATAATTTAGGGAAAATTATAAGCAGAATCTATTCTTTTTTATAATGTAAGAATGACATGTGAGTGGCAAACTTGAGGTACAAACAAAAGGTACAAACTTTCAGTTATAAAATAAGTAGGTAATGTGGATGTCATGTACAGCATGGTGAATACAGTTAATAATGTGTTGCATATCTGAAAGTTGCTAAAAGAGTAGATCTTAAAAATTCTCATTATAAGAAAAACATATTTTTCTAACTATGTGTAGTGATGAATGTTAACCAGACTTATTATAATCATTTTGCAATATATACTACAATATCACATCATTATGTTTTATACCTGAAACTAATATTATTATATGTCAATTATACCTCAATAAAATATATATATTTTAAAGATAATGACATTTAATATGAAATATGAGGAACTCAAGACATTAAAACTAAGATAAAATTTAAAGAAATTGTTCAAATCTAGTTGTGTTTATTTTCTCTAAATTTTGATTAATTTATTCATTATATAAGTATATTTTTGAATAGATTAATAAGTATTTCATTTATCAACAGTATGATGAAATATTCTTTCCTTTTCTAAGTAAAGAAGAAACAATGTAATTATTAGAATAAGAAAAAAATTGTGAAGAAGTGCCACAGCAAGAAGAAAGTAAAATTTCCAGAATTAGCTAAAATTCTGTGAAGAATTTTTTTTAAAATGTTACCTAAAATTTCTAAATTTCTGGAAAATTTTTAAATTCTTTGATTGCTCTTTATTATATCTGTAGCTTGCCTGAAAGTTTTGTTGTAAATTCTAAAAAGAAAAAGAATTGACAGTTGGCTTAGAGGTAGGTGTCAACCCACACACTCACCCTTCCACACTCTCCTCTATTAAGCCAGGTCCTGGAAGCCTTTCATCTGAATCCTTCATATGCACTTGCCTCCAAGGTTTCAATGGGGTTCTGCTGATAAGAGGCAGTAGCTGAAGAATAGAAGATTGAAGGGAAAAGATGTTATTTTTCCTGCTTCTGATTGCTGTAGTGACAGCAGGGAGCAACTACAGGCCCTGAGAGATGCCTGTAAGCCCTTAACATAATGGAGATGGGCAAGAGCATGGTAGCCATAGGTCACAGAAGACTGAAGGCCCCAGCAACATCAGGAGCAAACACGGTACTGTCAGTGGGACTATAGGCTCCTGGTTCCCTGCCCTGTGTCTCAGGCAGTAGTCCCAACAGCAGTACTGGCAGCAACATTGTTTCAAGAGCCTCAGTGGCAAATGTATTATGTATGAGGTCTGAATAACATTATCCCCCCATCTTGCACTCTGCTCTACTAATCAATTCCCTGTATTAAATGTCTGAATTAATCAATATGATCAACTTCACAAAGTTTCTCAATTCAATATGTTTGCCTCAGCTTCTAGGAGTGGCTTTAACAATATTGGTTGGTTGACTAGGACCTGCATTCAACAGTGATTTACATAGAATAAACTTGAGATGCCAGGACGTCCTGATTATAATATAGAGGAAAGATCCAAAGGCCTAAGGAGATATAAATATTGGAGTAGATAATTGTATTAGGTATAATCTACCCACCAATAACCTAATAATCTCCCAAATTTGAGTTCTGTGTTAATGAGGGGGAAGTTCCTATATTCTTAGGAAAACCCACGGTTGTTCTCTGCAGGTCAGAGATAAAAGTGGGAGATGCTACCATTAGAATGTCAATTTCTGGGGTAGCAGAGGCCACATGGCAGCACCTCACTTTCTGGGACAGTGTGGTCACAGCTACTGTAATTAGCAGCAGGTCCAGAGAAGTAGTCAGAATATTTTAATCCACAGAGATCTTTGGTTATGAATTACTGATCACTAAACAATAAATAGAGGTCATCCTTCTTAATAGTATGTCAATATATAATCACAGAGAAACACTAGGGCTTGTAAACAGAGGACTGATTTCAGTTACCAAAATGGAGAGTCTTATCTTCTCACCAAGTTTTCATTCCAGAGCTAGATCACAGCCCAGAACTATCTGAATAAAAGAGAGGCCAAGTCCATTTAAATAAGGATGCTGAGATACCAAGCTAATATTGATTTTTGTATTAATTTATTAATCAGTTATAGACCATTAATTAATAAATTGTCCTTAAAGCTTCTCTGATAAGAGCTCTATGGCCATTTATCAGAGAAGCCAGATACACACTGGGAAAAGGAAAGAACACCCACCATTCAGAGCCTGACTGACACTGACACTGAGCTGATTTAATCAGAAGAACCAAAATACTATTGGGATCAATTGGTTTAAGTTGAAGCTTCTGGGAATTTGTTATAAATGAAGTTATAGCTTGAATCTATCTCTCAGTGGGTTTAATGGATTTGCCAACCCAACTTTGGGTAATTTCTCAAGTTTCTGAAAGCAGATTTGGGATAAACAATCAGTGGGAATCCTTAGATCTTCCCCTTTCTACAATAATTGTATATCAAAGGCAGTAACATGTACAAAGGTAGGCTAAGTTGGATGAGTGAGTGGTATAAGAAAATGCATTAAAGAGAATTGGAATCTGAGATCCTTACCCATACTGTTTTAGAGAGATAAACTAGACTCCACAAAATATAACAGATTATCAATCAAAGTAGCACAGGCTAAATTCATGGGTCCTCAGGGAGAAAAGGTAAACTAATTTTGCTGGTGAGAGATCAAGTAGACCTAAGAGTATAGCTAGAAGGAGACTGTGAGAGGTGTTCCCACAGGCAGCCTACTTTATTATTGGTCCTAAACTTCAATATACTTACTCTCCAAAGACAACACTCCAAATAACTACCTTAACAATGTTTGACAAAAGTGGTAAGTCTATTTGCCGAAAGTCCCTCATGGGCAATATTTCATTTCTATTATCAGCTTGTTTTTTCTTCTGATTTTCCTCTAGCTGAATTTAATTTCCTTGAATAAACTCATTATAGTCATACAAAGACAATCCCATGACATTAACAAATAAAAATAGTATAAAAAGACATACGTCTTGTTAGCCATGTTCCCACAAAAGACTTCAGGACCTAAGACAGAACCCAGAGTACTATTGTGATTAAGTGAAAACCACTCAGGCAGGGGGTGAGGGGGAACAATTTTAAAATGTCACTCAAGCCATCCCTGTTGGTTTCAGTTGCCCAGAAATTCAGTTATATAAAATTGTGGCATAAGGTTTTTGCATCCCATAGTGCTGATGTCATAAGTATCAGTCAAGATGTTAGCTATCAAATAAAACACATTCCAATTATTCCAATGATATCAATATTGTGCAATAAGTTATTGCATCTATGGTGTGTCATTTAGTTGTAATATGCTCTATAAATTATGCCAAATTTTAAACATTTATTGTTTTAATACTAAGTATATCATACACATTATAAGGTTTTCAGAGTAAATCTTTGTCTATATAATGTTAAAAATTGAAATATATTTCATTTTGGATTTATACATAATCTTGAAAGAAAGAATTGTATAAATAAAAATTCAGAAAGAAGATTACAAGTTTTACCAACTACATAAAACATGAACTTCTTGGATAATGATAATGAAACATTTCAGACATTTAAAATACATATAATAATGTGTGTGTGTAAATAGCTACTTTATTTCTGCTGAATTTTTCTTTTTGCTCAAAATTGAAATATTACTATAGAAAATGTTTGGAACCTTGAAAATAATAAAATGTTTAATGCATTATTTAAAATAAAAAATATATAGAGAATATTATATAAAGTTAAATTTGGGGAGTACTTTGTTTCAAGCGTCTAATTAGACCTTTCTTAAACAAATCCTACCAACTTTATTAGGCAAGTATTATTTTTGTATTTTACAACTAATGAAATTAAGTCTGAGAAAAATACCAGAATTAAAGTAACTTAAATGAGACAGAAATTTCTATAGAACAGAAAATATGTGCAGTCTTGTTTCTTCAGAAAATCAGCATTATTTATATGGTACTATTGCTTTCTTTTTTAATTATTAAATTGTGAAACACACACAAGGTATTGCACAAACCATTTTGTTTATTTCTATACACATGTTTAAATCTCCTTGAAATGTAGCTCATACAATTAATTAACTATTCATACGCCAATAATATTTAGTTCAGAAGGGTATTTTTGCAGGGATATTTTCTTGAAATAGCTAACAAAATATGTGCATTATCAGATATAAACATACCACACAATACTTGCATGTTAGCAAGTACTCTCTTGCTAATTAGAGTTATAAATATTCAATTAAAGGTACTGTATTGCCAGCTTTTATTTTTAATGTATTCAAATGTATATATTCTGGAATTTACTAGGATGGCAAATGAGTTCCATGATATTTTGTACATTATACACCATTTCTTAAATAAAGACCCCATTTTAATAAGAATTATGGCTCAAACACATTATGATCTCATGTCACATATAATAAGTAACACAGGTATAAATCAAGTCATTTTAAGTAGTTTGTTACATACCCAAAGGTAAAAGATTTTATTTTATATATAGACATTTATGAGGAATCCAGAATAACTTTCTCCACAATTACATTTACCTTTTTATACTACTTTTTTACATTTTCTACACAAGACAAATACAGCATGATGATATATTACATGTATACATATGTATATTTGTTAAATATTTTTTGTTTTGGAGTTCAATTAGTTGCTATAAAATGAAACAAGGGCTTTTAACATACCCCTGCCATCTCTCTACTTGTTTTCTCTCCATAACACTTTTCCTTTGTTAAACTCTTTTGGAAAAAAAATATAAACATACAAACAAAAAATTTCTGGCTGATGACTTTCAAATCAAATTGGAAATATTTTCTTGATATAAAATAAAAATTGAAAATAAACCAAGGGGATGAGATATTTAACAAAATATATTCTCTGGAAGTTCAGGAATAGACATGAAATGGTCTCAAATGTTCAGGACCTGCCAAGAGCATGTAAGAAATGACCTTTTTAAACTGTCAGGTGTCTTCTTGTCATGGGTTCTTTCTTGATATAGTCATTTAAAAATTCCTCTGTTTGTTCTTCTTTTCCTTCTTCTGCATCATCCAGGTTGTAGAAATAAATAAATAGAACTGGCTAACATAGATAACTAGCTCACTATAAGAAGATCTGGTTTGCAAGTAGAATATTTTTATTATTTCATGAGAGAAAAAAAAAATGTCTTGATCAGGAATTAGATCAACAGGAAACCTTTCCTTAAAACACTGCCATGATGAGTTTAAAAAGAAACATTCCCTGCTTTGTTTTTCCAGTCATTGTTGTGTTCATCAATATGGCTAGGTTTTAAAATCTCTCAAAAGAGGACCTCATAAGAAACAATTTATAATTTTAAAATGCATTTAAAAAATCATTGAAGCCCTAACTCTATATATGACACAAAGTAATATTACTTTACTAGATATGTATATTAAAATCTTCATTTTGATATACTACATAAATATTAAATTACTATCTTAATAATAAGCTTATGAGATCTAAAGCTTGCTGCTTTGTTATGCATAGCTTCTATTTTATTGCTTTGATTGCTTTCCCAAAGATGATCTTCACATAAATGATAACAACAACTGCCTTTAGTTATAAGGAGCACATAATAAATATCATTATACAGCATGAGTACCTGTCATTACCCTCTGTTAAGCTATTATTAGTGAATAGTCTCTAGTCACTAGAGTATGTTTCACCCGTTCAACACGGTGACAGTTTCAAATTGCGCATTCTCAGTAGGTCTCATGAAACAAGAAGCTTCTCAGTTTTGTGGCAGGATAATGTTTACTTCTTCATGGCAGGGAATGAAAGGAGGTCGTTTGGTCAAGACCTGCCCTTGCAGTTTGTCAGCTGTTACATTTGAATATAAGGTGCTCAGGATCAAGCACTGTCACATGGGCTCGGAGGATATAACTAATGAAAAAAATCAATGGCTAGTTGTTTTTGAAGTGTCCAGGGAGAACTAAGGAAATATCTAAAATGTCAAAATGCACTTGAAATAGAATATAGTGATCCAAAGGCACTGAAGTAATTTAGGGTTTCATACACAAAAGCCCTGTAGCAGGGCGGCAGAAGTCCTTTGGCAATCTGTAGGTTTGTAGTCGATGAACTACTGGATTTAATTCTGTTTCCAAAAGTTCTCAAAAAAATGGAAAGGCTTTAAAGAGGAGAGGCAGCAACAATTATGATGAAATAACCAGCAGTCTGGAATAAGACAATAAAGAAAGGAAATATCCTCCACCTCTTCTAGCCAGATCTCTTTTAAATGTCAGGAAAAGAATACCTTTCCACTAAGCTTAACTGAAAACGAGATTTCAGGGCACCGCTAGGGATAACATGGAAACCAAAGCCAAGGAAGGCTTCCTGGAAACTGAAAAAGGAATGCTGCCACAGACCAAGGACTGGAAGCTCTGTCCCTCTCTTAGGTTCACTGTTTCCCTTTCCATGGTTTTCTCAAAATAATCTGCACCATTCTCCCCTCTCTATTCAAGAGCTTCTTTGCCTGTCCAACTTGCAGGATTTTAGCATTGCCATTTTAGTCTCAAATCATCCAGTCCTTTCAGAAAAATACTTTTAACAGGCAACAGTATTTACATATAATTATTTTCATGATAGATCATCTGATAGGTTGTGCCCAGTCTCCGAATGGTGAGGCAGCTGAGTGGAATCCTCCATTGTTCCCGAGAGTCAGTTTTGAGAAGGGAAGTGAAGAGCTTGCCACATTCGGTGTCTTATAGCTGCAGCAGTCTCTGTCTGCATCCCAAGCCTTTTGACTCAATGCTGGGCATTACTCGAGAATCTGGGACTCATTCCCATGTCACTTTGTGTCAGGCCCATGGCCCTGTTTAAGAAGATTTGCTGGTGATAAAATTATTGTAGAATTTTCTTATAAATTCATTCTTGGGGATTTTGTTTGTTAAAAGACAACTACAGATATGTAAGTATTTCCTGCCACCTCCTTTATCAAGCACCCACTTAATCAAAATTTAACAACTTTAGCTGTTCGAGAAGATGGAGTCTGTAGATTAGCAGTCCATTCAAACACACACACACACACACACACACACACACACACACACACACACACACCTCCCAATACTCCCCAACAACACAGAAAATTTTGCTCATTCCATATACTCAACTACAACTGTCAGGATTTTTTTTTCTTTTATTGCTTTTTTTGTTCAGTGAAAGCATTGATGTTAACCTAAAACCCAGCATATTTGTGATATCAGCTTCAGTTGGCAAGCTGCATTTTTGTGCCTGAACCTCAATGGTTTTGAAGTGCTAGCAACCAGTAGAAAAGGCTTCTTAAAGCAATTTTATATAACTATTTAATTTTTCATGACCTGCTTCCAGCCAAGCAGCTCCAAATAGGAATATGTTTATGTTCTCAATGTTTTTACAGCTATAAAGAGTAAGCACGAAATAACAATAAATATCACCAAACTGAATCCTCCCCATATCTTCTCTCTAGGTAGTATTATGCTCTGGATTCTTAAAATCTGGGTTAATGGTTTTTCTATTACACATCTATGAACTGATAGCTTTCTTCTTGGGTGAAGGATTCTTGATGCCTTCTTCTCAGCCATGATACCTTAACCAGTCTCACCAATTTTCCAGAAGCTGCTGCTCGCAAGTACACTTATAGCTCTAAAGTTTTGTTTTTGTTTTTGTTTTGGGGGGGGGGGTTGTTTGTTTGTTTGTTTTTCCCCCAGTATGTAATTGAATTACTCTTTCAATTACAAGAAAGAAAACCCCGCTAACTTTAGTGAAGTAAAGGTAAATTTTCTGTGTGTGAAAGGAGACATCTAAGATATTTCAAAATACGGAAAAGCCAGACCTGCCGCAAACTGAACTTAAAGAACAGAAAGTTCATTGGAAAGTGGGGGCGATCCTGCCCTTCATCAGAGAGAGGTCCACTTGGTGTCTGTCACCCCTGTTTGAGTACAGGAGCATTTGCTCCACCCTACTCTTCCTCTGGACTAGTTTACTTAGCTTTTTTATTTACACAAGTTCAACATTCCTGCCTTCAGGGCTTTTAGATTAAGCTCTCTGCTCATTCTCTGCTTTCAGTTCTAATTGCTGAGAACATAGCAATGAGACAATGTGGAGACAAAATTGCTGAAACAACAGATTTGCTCAGGACAGCACACAAAAAGGCTCCTCCTGGTCAGTTCTCTACTTTGAATCAAACCGCTATGACAAATATTTAATTTTTGTTGGTTTTAAGAGTGCTTAGAAGCTTAAAGGGTAGTATTTATCAAAGAAGTGTTCCTGAAATTTATCACCAAAGGCCAGAAGATGAGGGAACCCAAATGTCAGAATGGCCTTAATTTATATACTTTGTTCACCTCTTTATAAAATATTTCATTTGACAAAGAATAATACAGTTAAAAAAAAATTTAGAAACTCAATCTAGTTTCATCCTGCTTCACTCAAAAGTATCTTCACCTTAAACAATGGTGCTTAGGGACACTTTGAAGAGGGACATGGTTATCTTTGTTTTCTCTCACAAACTGCTGTTGGTGCTCATTCATAAATCAAATTTCTTCTTGGATATATTTTACATGTTTAGCTACATCATCTGGGTAATCCCTAACAATATTCTTTCTCAGTTTACTCCCTGTCCAGTAATATAAGCATAGAAATACCAGTAAGTCCCTTAGGCATTTTTTGTTTGATTTCTGACTTTATTGCTGATGATAGAGGACTGGCTTCCATATTGGGCACTTTATTAAACTCAAATCTCAAAAGTAAGTATCCTCACCATTTTATCTACTAGGTTACTTAATTTGAAAACCAAATTAACCAAAATTAACCAAATTAAATCTCATCATATGATTTATTAATTTCTATTCATGTTATTAGTTGCCTTCAGCAATGTCATTTCATTGAATTATATCTATGTAAATTATTCTGATAATATGAGAAGTTCTCTGTCTGTCTCCCTTCTGGGACTCACAGGTTAATGCTGTTTGTTCTATTGCTTATTCTGTTAAACTTGGAGATATAGGACCTATAGTCATGATGCTAACCTGGTGGCAATGTCATTAGTACATGAGTGTCATTAGTATCATTCATGACAGTCTGTCCTGGTTAGTATGTAGGGTACAGGTAGGCATGTTTCCAGGCTTAAAAAAAATTCAGGGAAAGATCAGGTTGGTCCCTGGCATGTGATAATAATTATAAGAGATCCTTTCCGGGACTGTATGTGATCCAGTGTACTTAATCTTATTGTTATAATTTTTATAGGACAAGCTTTCTCCATGAATTCTAGATAGAAATTTCTAATACAAATTAAAAGAATGGAAGAGTGGTAGTTTATAGTGGGTCAGATTGACCTGGAGGAGATGTGAGGTAAATTTCTAACTTAAAGGAAATGTTTATATCTTGATAACAGGAGAATATATGTGTGTGTGTGTGTGTGTGTGTGTGTGTACACACACACACACACACATATATGTATATGTATGTATATATGTGTATGTATATATACGCGTGTGTGTACACACACACACACACACACACACACACACACACATATATATATATATATATATATATATATATCTTATACTAGATATTTATGGTTACCACTATAAGTAAATTTTACCTCAAAAAATTTTTTAAGACACTAGAAGAAAAATAGTAGCAAATACACTATTACATGCCTACTGAGATGTATACCTAGCTATCCTACCCATCCCTCTGTATGTATACAGAGATCTCTTGATTTTTGTTTTTGTTTGTTATAAACACTTATGATTATTTGTAAATTTATTTTTGTTAGGGGTGTGTGTTAGTGTATGAGACAGATCAGAGACAGCATCAAAAGAACAGAGAAATCACCTTAAAATTCACTTCTTTCAGGTTGGGGGTGAATCGGAAACCTCAGCATGGTATGTTATGGCTGAGGGTCTCTACGAGATGAGTGATAACATTCAGGGACCGCCTACCCTAATGGCATACTTACTTTTGTTTTCAGTTTTCTTTCTCTATGAGATATTTTTCTATTTTTCTCCTCTGAATTTTTCATCTTTTTTTCTCAGTATGCTAACATCTTCTTTGTCAATGGGAAGAAAGGTGGCTTTTCAGATACTCCCTTAAGAATTGCTTCTGAATTGTGCTGTCTCACATTTTCCCTGGCATTTCGTAGAATTCATTAACAGCTTGGTTTCATTCTTATGTCAATCTAACATATATTTATAGATACAGCTTGTAGTTCCTTTAAAATTAAAATTGTATTTTAAGCAAGAAAAATAAATGTACAAAGAAAATTTTTAACTAGACACTTTAGAAATGGTTTAGCTACATATGAATACTTGCTCTAAACCTATCAACCTAACAGTACCTTTTTAGGACATAAGATAAAATAACAATAATAATAAAGTTTAACTTTATTGGCTCATATGTTTGTTTGGTTTTTGGTTTGTTTTGTATTTCTCCAAAATTTGGAAATAATTATTTTTTATATTGCTTTGAGTGTGAATAAATTTTACATTTGTGAAAGACAAATGTCTGTTCATGGTCACTAATGCTTTCCCCAAATAATGAGCAGCCAAAAAGATGTTCATATCTTTGGGATGAATCATTTGAGAGTTTTTTCCTTGATTGGACATTATAAATAGTTTCACACTAACTACAAGTTTGAACTGGAGACTTTTAGATTAAAAAAGTCTAAGAAAGTGATTGGCAAATGATGCCTATAAATTTTCAAATATTAATTCAACTACTTATTCACTACCTGCTCTCACTCATTCTTTATGTAAGATGCCTCACACATTACAAAACTCTCCCTAATTTCCATTACTAAAATATTATTGTCCTGCACCAACACTGTATAGCACTAATATCCAGACACTAAGATTATAGAAAAGCTGATGCTATATTTATCACAGATAGTATACATATGTCCAGTGTAGTTGTGTTGGGTCTAAATAGATTTTTTAAATTCTGTTTTTCATTTCTGTATTAGTATTATAATTTTCTACAAGAAAGAAAAGAATCTGACAGCTACATTATGAATTTATGCAAATTACCCCAAACTAAGCATAATAGCAGACATCTCTAACAAGGGAAAAATGTTTCTAAGCAGGTGCACTAGAATTCTTTCATGACTGTCAAAACCATACCCTGAGAACTCCTTGAATTAATGTGGAATCATTCCCTCTAAATATAGAAGTCTTCATTTAGACTATCAACGACAGTGGCCTCCTAAATGCCAAGCAAACATTCTTTATTAGACTTCCTATCCAATTATATGCAAACAACTAACTGAAAAGAAATTCTTTCCACAGTGTTTCAAAGATTTTTAGTATAACTATTTAACTATGTTTGAGTTTTAATTATTCTTTAATCACTATTTAGCTACCTCACACTGTATATTTTTTTAAAAATCTTAATATCTACTTCTAATTTATTGCCTTCCACTTCAGAATGCTCCCTGTTCATAATATGATACAGAATAAATTACACCTCATTGATTTCCATTATAATCATAGCTATTGTGTAGTCTTCATTATTATACCTTTTATTTGCTTTCTTTTTTCTCCTAGGTAAATAATGACAATATTTCCAACAGTTTTTTTTTTAAATATATTCTGAATAAAAGGCAACCTTGTGTTTTTTACCAGGCCTAGTCTATTCTCAGCTTGTTTAATCAACCCTTTAAAAGTTAATGTAAACAACCTTGGTTATTGCATTAAGATGAAAACATATTTTGATGCAGAATTTTGATTGCTTTTTCATTCTGATAGTGGGATTGAAAGAGATTGATTACTGCCAGTTAGAACCTTGTGCTAAATGGATTTTCCTTCCCCAAAAGATTAAAGCCCCAAAAGTATTTAATAGGATAAAAAAGAAACCTCAAATATAAAGTATGAAGAAAGCTATCTTAATTCATGGGGGAAAAAATCTGTTTCACAATCATTTAATAAATTACGTCTTACATTTTCATATGTACAATGTAATTAGAAACAGGTTTAACTTCTTATCAAATACAGTTAAATTAACAAAATTGTCACTTAAAAAACTCAACTCTTGAATCTTAAAAACAAATCAAATATTAGAAAATAATAGTCCAAATTTTAAAAGGTTTTAAGAAAGTCCTTTAGTATATAAGAATATTTGTTTGTTTAAATAAACCCCTAAACACTTCTCACTGTAATCTTTGTAGTAAAACTTATTATTTGTACTAATACAGAATAAAGAAGTACTATTCCCATCATATTTCAGTATTGAGAAACTCTAAGTAAATTAATGAATTCATGTATATTAATTACTAAATTACATCACTGTTAAACAACAATATTTCAACTGAGTAAATTTAAAGATCTAATTGGGTTTATTGGATGATTCATAAATAAGGCCATAACTCACATAGTAAACAGAAGTGCTCCAAGGAACTGTACAAAATAAAGCATTTTATAGGCAGAATCTGAGCAGGACAAGAAAGTTAGGAATGGATTATTTCAGGCAAAGTCTCACTAGTGCAGACAAGAAAATTCCAGACTGAAACTGCAGTTAGGTTAGGTGTTAAGGCTTGGTGAGTTTTACCGCAGTAACCCTTTTGGAGTCTGTTGTTTATTTTTTTTTTCAAACACCACCTAACAATAAAATAGAATGTTTTATCCACTTCAAGAGAGTAGGTTTCATTGGAAGAGTCTAAATTGTTGGTCTTTAGAAGAGATTTATAAATTTCAAATCATTTAAATGTTTCACCTATAAAATATTTTATTTTTGTTTATCAAAAATAGGAAGCTTCAAAAATTAGATTTAGATTTATTTTAATTTGTCTTTTGGTGCAAATAGAAAAAATACTTTGTGTATTTTGAGATATTAAAAAAAGCATAATTCTCAGAAATTTAAAAACTCAAATTTCAAAAGTTTTTATTAATGTAGTTTTTTTATATTAAATGATACATGATGATTCACATGCCATAGAAGAGAAACTTAGAAAAGAGAAAATTCCAGTTAAGAATATATATTTCAACATGTTTTAAATACTAAATAAAACCTGACCACATTTATTCTTTATCTAGAGGACTGGCTTCTCTCAAATATATATATACATAATTAACATAAATGAATTACATTGCATTTCAAGAACAACTTTTGCCTATTATAATACAGTTCTTAACTGGTACAAAGCAAGATTTTCATTGTTGTTTTTATTTATTTGGGGTTGCTAAGATATTTTGTTTTTTATAAAGCACAGTGAAGGAAGACTACAGAGAATATTTTCCTTCTACGGTTAAAGCTGTCATTGTGGTTTCCTACCTTCTTTCACTTAATAGGAATTTTCTGGGCCACTCTATTGTTTAAGGTCTCTGGTGATTTCACACACTCTTCAGTGTTTGACTGTTTATTTGATTTGGCTGCCACTATGGGAACAATTTAAACTGTTTGAAGAATGTGCCCAAAATAATGAGAATGATTGACAGCTGAGTGAGATTAAGAATCCCATAAAAGTAAAAAAAAGGTGAAATGTATTTTTTTTATACCTTTAGGCTTTTTACTTTCTGTGGTTTTTTTTTTTAACATTTGAGCTGTTACCTATTGAATTTTCATTTAGTCTTTAATTAGTTGGATTTTCATTTTATGTGAGTAAACCACAAAATGCAGAGAGAACAAAAGCCAAATTTCTAAGACATATTTATGACTTTGGAGGGGAGCAGAACTTGCCACTCCAAAAAATGTCTAATAGGCAGTTAGATAGACATAAGCAACAGGGGAATGCAGGCCCAACCCAGGGACTGCCCTTAAGACCTCACAGAAACACCCATTTTGCAGTTTAAAATATCCTTACATCCTAAAATATAAAGAAGTAACACACACACACACACACTCACTAGCCACTGGTTTTGTTGGGCCACAAGTATCTGCTCAGTTATTACATATATTGACCTTCTTATCATAATATCATACATATGCCCAGAAGTTCATGAATTTAATTATAACAGACTAAATTCTGAGTAACTACATGCACAGTAGACAAAGGATTATATACCAGCCAAATGTCAATCAAATCACCTAACATGCCAATCATCTAACCACCACCCCTGCCTGTAACCACTCTTCAAGAGCCAACATATAGGCATACTACCAGAAATATGCGGTACTATTGCTATCTCTGGTGTAGCCCATTTCTCTCTTGAATCATACTTTAATAAATCCTGCTTTTCCTAAATTTTGCTGTTTTCTTTACTGCATTCCTGGAAAGAACTGAGGTCCCCTCAGCACCACTGGGCAAAAAGAAATTTAGATTGCCCCCAATGGTGTAAGAAATGTTTTAGGCTGGTTATTTTTAAGAAACAGCTGATACGGAAGAAGATCTAAAAAACAAGTAAAAGTCATCCTTTGTAAGAAACATTTACTTGAATAAGGGAAATCTCCATTTGTAAGGTGTCTCCCTTGCTGTACCAGAAAGAGGGAGAATGAGTCAAGAAACTCTTGTTGATGGAGAGGTCAAAGACTTAAATCTGTATAATCACCTTACTCTTGTTTATTGTGTTTTTTTTTCTGATAAATTCCCATAGGACTCTCCCTATCTCCAACATCTTCTTTTGTTCTTTACTAAGGATGGTATTTTAGGTGATGGCTTCAGCCATTTCCAAAGTTTCTCAGTTTTCCTGAGTCTCATCCATATATACCTGTTATTAAACTTTTGCTTGTTTTTCCCTTTTTTATCTGTCTTATATCAATTTAATTATTAGACCAGCCAAAGAAATATAGACTAGAAGAATATTTTTTTCCTCCCTGTTACCTTGTTATTCTTTCTTTAATAAAAAATATTGTTAAAAAAATCAACTGAGTAAATTTTAAGATATAATTGCTTCAATTAAGCAATTCATGAATCAGGAAGCATTTCATTGATCAATTAGAAGAGTGTTCCAAGGGTGTGAACAAAATAGAAGGTTTTTATAAAAAAAGAGGATGGTACAAGGAAGCTATTAACAAAATAAAGAATTATTTTGAGTTCTGTACATCTTTGGCGGGGTGGGGGGGGCAAAAGAGGGTAGAGGGAGAGCAGGAACTGTTTTATCATACAGATTGCCTCTTCTTTTCATGGGTGATACAAAGGGCCCAAGTTACAGATTACTTTATGGTGCTTGACCAGAAAATTCCAGATTGGATGATTAAGATTATGTTTTTAGGAGAGGTTAAAACAACAATCAGGTCAGGCATTAAATCTAGGGTCAGACTTCGGGACTTGAGAACAAATTAAACCATTTGGGGCCTGGTGTTTTCTCGTTAGCAGTCAATAATTTTTATTTTCTTACTAACTTGCCAAATATTTTTATTCATTTTTTTTTTTAATTCTCAACACATGTAAATTTCAAAAAAAAGTAAATTTTATGAATTCCAATTGGCTTTTTACGTTCTAACATCCTTATTTTTCCATTGGTAACTGAGACTTTCCTAATTATGGCTTTTAGCATTTTTATATTACGAATTTGGAGAATTCCTCTCACTTCCATTGTCCTATTCCCTTGAAAAGTCAAGAATGGATATAGTACAGCATGGTGAAAATAAATTTTCCAGACTTTAAGTCAAAGCTAAGATAACATGAGATGATGAAGAAAAACTGGAGAGATAGATGAAAGAATAACTGGACTTAAGTTCGAGCTAAGCTAATAAAATATTTCTTTTCCCAAGACTTGTCTTCTGAGAATGTGTTTCATTTAAAAATATTGTAAAAATAAGTAAGCAGTTACTTCAGAATAATATTTAGGTATTAAATTTTCTGAACCAATTTAATAAATCAACTTTTCACCTTTCCTTTCACCACTTCTTTATCAGTAATATCTGTTCTGCATGAGGGCAACATGTACTGAGCTAGTTGAAGTCTCCTTCGGACAAACTGTATGGCCATAAACAGTCATCTTCCTCAGCACTGCCAAGACAATCCTCAACATGTATGCCATTCTTTGGAACTGCTACCACTCCAAAGACCTTGTGTTTGATGCTTTAAAAAGATAAAACTCAAAATATCAGAGTTTGGAGTAAGGAAATGTTTACTGACCAAGAAGGCACCAATTGAGAAGATGGGTGACCTTGTGGTGCCTCATTCCATCTTAAGAAAGTCCAGAGGTCAGGCTTATTTTATGTCAAGGGAAAGAAATGGGAGGAGCAAGAGGTTACTGATGACTGCAGACATCTAGGGAAGCAGGGGTCTGAGGAAGATTGTGCTTAGTTGATCCCACTTGATATGACTGCAGTCATAAGTGCCTGAAAATCTTTGATAAACAATATAGTCTTCTGTTATTTCCTCAGGAGAGGCACTTTCTGGTAAGAGACTGTTTTTATAAAAAAGCAGAAGAAATCCTCAAATGATTAGCTTGTCTATATGCAAGACTTGTCTATAAGCAGTTGTTGAACAAAGCAGGCTTGGAGTCCAAGAAGCAAAGTATTTTACTCTGTTACAGGAGGGACCTATGTAAGCATAAACATGTCAACAAAAAAAAGTCAAGATTATTGTTGGGTACTGTATCTTTTTGATCTTGAGAGACAGAGTAATTGTTCTTTCCAGCTCACAAATTTGCAGAACAAGTCTAAATCAATTTAAAAAGAAATTAATGTTAGAACAGCTGATTAACACTTGTCACTTTTGAATCAGGTGTTATAAAATTCTTAAGGACAAAACAAGTTTAATGAAGAATTTGTAAGGCACTTATTTGTCTGTATTACAAGTCAGGTGTGCCAGTCTTTGAATAAAACTAAATTGCCCACACGAAACTACAGCTTATTTCTAAGCTGAGTTTTAAAGAGATTGAGCATTCCAAATATATGCCAAGACTCCTATTTGAGTATCCAACTTAGAATATTGTATCAAAGTTTAATGTCTTTAAAAAATAAAAAAGTATAAGAAAAAATATGTAAACATGTTAAACCTCTCTATATGAACAGAGAAGTGAGTATAGCATGTAATTAAAAAAAGAACTGCCACTATGCACGTGTATTGACAACATAGGCAAATACATCTTGATTGAACTGACAAGATTTTTTTTGATACCAATATATTAATTTAAAAAATAGTAGTATCACTACTATTGTGACCATAGTAGTTAAAACTCAAGAAGATAAAACAAGAAAAAGATCTAATGACTCAAAATTCTCCTTTGTTTATTAGCCAGAAACTTTTAAATCACCCTTGACATTTCCATCTATGCCATACCTCTAAGTAATTACTAAATGTTGTCATTTCTCTCTCCTAAATCTCTCTTGAATTTATGCACATTTTCCCCACTCCTACTAGTGTTACTCTGGTCTATACTACCATAATCTCTTACCTGTGTTACAGCATCACACAAATAATTTTTCTTCCTAGTTTCAAATTTTTCACTTTACACACAATTAACTTCCCACACCACACTAGACTAATACTCTTAAGAATATATATCTACTCTTCTCCATCCATTTAGAATGTAGAAAACAGCAAAGAAAGTTACTTCCACAGTAAGAGTAAGAAAACTTGTATAAATAACAAGATTATATAACTTATTGAGTTCATCAAAGAACTGAGATAATAAGGCAACTAAATAATCTGAATTTCAAAGGAAAAGAACCCTCTAAGTAGAAACTGAACAAGGAGCACAGTCAACATGCATAAAGATAAGAAGAAATTGAATGATTTGCTAAGGTTACATATGGGTTAGCTTATCAGTCTAGAATACCCTGGAGCCCTAGACATATGCGATGTTCCCACACTTTTGTACAGTCTTTTTCTTGGGCTTTCATCTGGTACCCAGAAGAAAGACTAGGGGCAAGAATAAAGACCAGAGAACCTACACTGGTGATGCAGGCATGAAGAAGATCAGCAGGCATGAAGGACAAGATTGGTGGCAAGAGATAAACTATCGAGGGAGGAACAGAAACACTACGGCTTTCTTCTTTCTCTAACTAAATTGATTTTCCAATCATGTTGAACTTCTTTTTATTACTTGCATGTACCATGTTGCCTCATTTTAAGGCTTCTGCAGATGCTATTCCCTCTGCCTAGTAGATTCCCACCCACTTGTTCTCTTGCATAATTTTTTTGCTAATTCTTTAGATATATACTTAATCTTGAAACCACTTTATATTAATAAGTCTTCATTTCCTAATCTCACCATTTCTACTCAAAGATTTAATAGTATGCCTTGGAGACATTGTCTACTATACTATTTCCTACACTTTGCAATATTTACTCTTATTGACTTTTTTTTTTTCTAACTTTAAGCTTCCTGAGAACAAGGACCACTCCCATCTTGCACAAATATGTATACCTAGTACCCAACACAGAAAAACTGTTCAACATACATTATTAAATAAATAAAAAGCCATTATAGTTTTTGTGGCAAAATTGCATACATATACTTCAGTGTAACATATACCTAGACATAATGATTTTATTTTCTACATTATTTCTGGGCTTTTTCACATTCTTAATATATACTTTGTCTAATAAGTGCATTCTGTAATAAAATGCTCTTATTTTAAAAATAAACAGCCCAGTAATAATTACTCTGAAACTTTTCATTGCCAGCCTAAATACCATGCAAACACATGTCCTGGTTATCAACATCAGTTCCTTTGCTTCCCATTAAGACTTTTTATTCACAGTGGTAGCTTACATTGGAGGACACTAGCCGAGGGTAGAGGATATATATTTGATTATATCCGTGACCAGAAACAGAAATTGTCGAAGAACTACAAGGCATTATACATTGGGGAAAAAAATTAACTACCAACTTGAGGAACTAAAATAACCAAATTTCATTTACCAAACTTTCTCAAAAAACACAAGCATAGCTTACCCTCACTGGTTTTGTAAGGCATAACAGATTCTTGGGATTGGGGCCCGGAGAGGGCAGGTATATGTATTTTAATATTTTATTGTGAAATATAACCCATTTTAAGAGAAAAGTGCAACATTATACATAAATTTGATGTATTTTAATACTAATCTGTTTACAATTTCCATAAGAAAATACTAGTGAAAAAAGTCAGTATTTTTTGTACATCTATTCAAAGTCGAGTTAACAAAATACGAATATTTTCTTTCTTAATTTTATTAATTTAATGGTTGCTGTTAATCTCTCTACAATGTTTATTTTCCTGTTGCTACTGCACAATTTGATGATACACAGTTAATATCTAACACCTCCAAGTACTTTTCATAGTACCTTTTAATCATCCTCGGGTGATGTCCTTATATTGGTTATAAGAACAACTGTTTAGAGGCTCTGAGTTCCAGGATCAAAATAATGATTTGGGACATAGTTATAAGTTAGAAGAATATTTCTTATTATTTAAATATCTTTTCTCTTCCTATTTCTCTAGTTTCTTACCAGAAGTCCTATTGCTATCCAAAGATTAAAGAGACTACCAACAACTAGAGTGAAAAGTTTAACTTGTCTCATAATACTAGATCAATCTTCTAACTCATTGAATTCTACACTTGCTAATTACATGTTATCTTTAATATCATTGAATGAATTTTTCAGTATTTTGTTAGTAACTAAGTTGACTTAAGCAATGCTATAAACAAAACTGTTTATAGTACAAGAAAAGCTAATTGATATATAATTTGTCTTTTTATATGACTTTATAGCCTCACCACTGCTTGAATTCTGTCTTATAATGGAGAAACACATGCTTTTTATTTTATTATGATTTCATTTTCCATTTAGATAGATTATAGCTTTGAGCTCGAAAGAATTCTAGCATTGTAATGTACTGAGATTCGATTTATACTTATCCTTTAAACAATATTATTTCTTTAAAAGATTGTTCAGTGTCCTAGTCCTTATGTTAATTATATAGGACAATTTTCAAGAGAAATACTTTATAGATTTTTTTAAAGAGAAACATTTGTATTTTTTTAAAAATGAACCAGAGTGCTAGACATATCAATTGCAAAAACCTTTTAACATTTCTGAAACTTACATAAGCTTGGAAGAACTTAGCACATTGAAATGGCCTATTTCTCAATTTATATTAAGGTATTTGATAATAGATAAAAAGTCAATGTCATGAGGGCAATTTTTTTCTTAAAAGTTAAAAAAATTAACCATAAGAAAATGATTTTTTCATCATTGGTCAAATTAAACACTAATTTTAAAAAGAAATAACAAAATTAAGTTTTATAAAAATGTACTGTTTTCATATAATAACAATAATAATATATTCTTATGATGATTTGCTTTTTAAAAATTTTTATTATTAGTTTCAAGTATACAGTATATTGGTTAGACATTTTGCAATTTATAAAATGACTTCTCTGATAGCTCTTTCTTTTGGCTCTCCACCTAGCTGTTACATTAATGCTGACTGATTTCCTTTTTAATTGGTTTTGTGCTATCTTTATTGTTCTCCAAAATTTAAATACAGGCTTCTCTTTCATAATTATAAGAAAAATGTCTTAGGATTTCTGGTTTATAAATATACATTTATAAAATGTTCCTAATTTTTAAAAAAAGACAACTAAAAATAAAGTAATAGTAAAAATAATAGCTTAATGATCTATACACATCTCTTCTTCATATCTTCATGATAGAATTAATCAGGTTACTTAACTAGAGCAGAGCATTCCTTTCCAAACTTCAAGGTCAAGCATATTTTCATAAACCAAAAGTATATTTTTTATGTTGTATCATTTTGATAACAATAAAATCTACAAAAAAAATGTTTTCTCTTGCTTGTTGAGAAAATGATCAACTAAAAATAAAATGTCTGTAGACAAAATGCTAAAGCTAAATAAGGTAAAAGAAAAATTTCAAAAGCAGCTTTAATCTGTATTTCTCTCTCTTTCTCTTTCAATCTTTTAATCTCTCTCTCTCTCTCTTGCTCACTGGTTTGTTCCCCTTTCCAAAAACTGAACCATCCATCAGAGAATAGACCTTGAGATCCTTATGAAAATTTAATCTAAGACCTAGAGTAGTTCCCAAAACATTGAGACAATAAAAAAGTTACAAATAAATTAAGAAATAAAGAACAAGATTATAATGATAAAAAGCCATCACATGATCTAAGTATCTTGTACATAAAAGCCATCAGTGAATGTTAAATAGTTTTAAGAAAACATTCATATATTCTTGATGCGGGAGCACTGCAAACTCATTTGCAGTTCAATGCAGTTTTTCTACAGAATCATTAGAGTTTCACTATAAATATGCAGTTAATTTATTAATAGAAACACCACAATATTTTATTATTTCTAAAGCCCAAATATATAGGAGCAAAGCACCAATGAAATAGTTGTTTGTTGTTCATAAAATAGTCTTATTTTGAATTAGTAAAATTATCACTCTAATAAAAATAATATTGTCTCTAACTTCTCCCAATTTTGAAACATCTTCTGAGTTGTGCCATCAATTACAAGATTGCAGTTGTAGATGAAACATTCTAAAACAATGAATGCAAAAGAGACCTCATTTGATAGGCTTTAAATTAAGAGTCTTGTAGTTTCTGTTTTTATTCAATTAACTACAAAAAAAGCAATAGTATGATTTAAAAAATTCAAACAAGAAAAGCTACACAGTGAGAAGTGTCTTTTTCCCACTTCAGAATGTGTTCTTTCTTGAGTGAGGTAATAGCCATCCACAGTGTTATGAATCCTTTGATTTTTTCAAATACATACAAATACATTATCTGTATACACATATAATTTCCAACAGATATAGAAACAGACAATGCTTTTGTTCTATATTTTGGTGCTTACAACTAATTAATTTACTTAGTAGTATATTCTGAAGCTGTAAGTCACTGTGCAGTGTTTCACTGTATGATTGCAGCCCCTGTTGATGATCATTTAGGGTATGTCTAGATTTTGCTATATCAGAAAAGCTATGATTAACATGTGTGTGTGTGTGTGTGTGTGTGTGTGTGTGTGTGTGTGTGTATGAAAATCACAGAATGGGAGTAGGAAAATTTTTGTAAATATTATAAAACTCCCACTACATTTGTTATACCAAGTTATATTATTCCTTCATATATTGCCAGTAAAGGTCATTCTTTTCTTCCTTAATTCCTTATCAGGGATTTAGTGTTTACATTATCGATCTGTAAGAATTATCTTAGCAAATTAGTCTTCTGTCTTAATTAATACAAATTATATTTAATTATTCCCTCTTGTTATTTTAACTTTTTTGCCATACAGAAGATTTTACATTTAATGTAATAAAACTCATCATATATATCTTGACTTCCAGGTATTGTATGTTAAATAATATTTTGAAATGTTAATATTATTCTCTTTCCCACTGCCATGTCTAAGACCTTATTCCTAGTCAGTCAGAGGCATATGCAATGCAGATAAATTGGATCTTTTGCATAGAAATATAAAAGAAAACACAATGCTGCCCCCCTCCACAATTAGCTCTTCAGCTTTAAAAAAGCAGCCGCAAAGGGAACTACAGATAGAGCTTGTGTCACTATCATAAATTGAAAAGGAAAGAAGGGTGATATCCACAACTACCTGCCCCTATCAAGGTTTTGAGGAGAATTTATAGCCTACACAATATTTAACCTAAAATGAATCACAGAGCTAAATGTGAAATACAAAACTATAAAATATCTAGAAGGAAACATAGGAGAGAACCTAAATTAGCCTGGGTATGGTGAAGCTTTTTTAGAATCAAGATCAAAGACACAATCCAGGAAAGAAATGATTGATAAGCTGGACTTCATTACAATTAAAAACTTTTGCTATGCAAAAGACAATATTGAGAGAATTAGAAGACAAACCACAGACTAGGAGAAAATATTTGCAAAAGACACATATGACAAAAATTGTTATCCAAGATATATATATATATCTTGGATAAATATATCCAAGAGATAAAAATAAAAACAACAGTGGGATACTACTACACACCTATTAGAATGACCAAAATTTAGAACACTGACAATACAAAATGCTGACAAAAATGTGAAGCAATGGGAACTCTCATTTATTGCTGGTAGGAATGCAAAATGCACAGCCACTTCGAAAGACAGTTTGGCAGTTTCTTATAAAACTAAATATATTCTTACCATATGATCCACCAATTGTGCTTCCTGTTATTTACCCAAAAGAGATGGAAATGTATGTCTACACAAAAACACATACATGAATGATTATAGCGGCTTTATTCATAATTGCCAAATTTTGGAAGCAACCAAAATGTCTCTGAGTAGGTGAATGAACAAATAAGCAGTAGTGTATCCAGCCAATAGAATATTTTTAGAGCTAAAAAGAAATAAGCTATCAGGCCATTGAAAAGACATGAAGGAAACTTAAATGTATATTGCTAAGTAAAAGAAGACAATCTAAAAATACTGTATACTATAACTATATGACATTCTAGAAAACTATGGAGACAATAGAAAGTCCAGAGGTTGCCAGGGGTTAAAAGGAGAGCGGGGGATGGATAAATAGATAGAAGCACAGACCATTTTTAGAACAGAGAAAATACTCTGTATGATATTATAACGATAGATACACGTCATTATATATTTGTCCAAACCCATAAGGTGTTCATCACCTAATATAAATTATGAACTTCGAGAGATTACAATATGTCAATATAGTCTCATCCTTGGTAACAAATATACCATTTCTGTGAGTGATGCTGATAGTTGGGGAGGCTATGTATGTGTGCAGTCAGGAAATATATTGAAAATCTCTGTACCTTCCTCTCAATTTTGTTGTGAACCTTAAACTGCTCTAAAAAATTAGTCTTAAAAAAAGAAAAGAAAAGAAATTAGAGAGGAAGGTAAAGGGAAAGGCAGAGAGATACGAGCATGAGAAGCATTTAATCTACTATTGCTGGCTTTGAAGATGAAAGGGTACCTGTCAAAGACCGTCTATGAGCCACAAGTGCCCCTTTTTGAAGCCAGCAAAGAAACAAGGACTTCAGTTCTACAAGCGACTTACTCTTCCTAATAAGCTGAATGAGTTTAGAGGTGGATTCTTCTTTACAGCTACCAGATAAAAGCCCAGCAGAGCCAACACCTTGATTTAGGCTTTGTGAGACCCAGAACAGAAAATTCAAACTGGTTCACTGCAGATTTTATTCAAATGACACTGTATAACAATTGTTTTAAATATGGTAACTAGAGAAAACACAAACCTACACGTTCCTCCTTTACTCACAATACTTCACTTCTGACACTTCTGGTCACCAAATATGTGGAGGTGCTCCCACATCAGGTAGTTCTTTTTGACGCGAGCTGGGTATCCTATAATTTAACTCAATTCTGACACTTCCACAAGACCATTCCTCTTCTACTTCAGATGTCAATCTTAAATTCCAGGTTGTCACCTATACATCTGACCAATACTATAAAATGGCATTCCCATGACCTCCTCTAGTGGTTCAATAGTTTGCTCACAGAATGAGTCATAGAACTCAGAAAAACTTATGTTTACAGGTTAATTATAAAATTATTTAATAAAGAATACTAGTGAATATTCACAGAAGATGCACAGGGTGAAGTATGAGGGAAGGAGCACAGTTTCCCTGCCCTCATCAGGCACCCCAACCTCCCAGTCCTTCCATGTGTTCAGTAACCCAGAAGCTCTTTACTTTACATCCTCTCCTCTGAAATCTTTAAGGAGGTTTTATCACATAGACATGATTAATCATAAGCTCCATTTCCAGTCTTTCTCCTTTTCCAGAAAAATGGGGAGTGGTGTCGAAAGTTCCAAGTTTCTAATTGTGCCGTGGTCTTTTCTGTGATCAGCCGCCACCCATGAGCTATTCTGGAATTGCCTCATTAGAACAGACATTTCTATCACCCAGGAAATTCCAAGGGACTTAGGAATTCAGTGTTGGAAATGGGGTCAAAGAACAAATATTAGAACAAAAGATGACCTTCGTGTTCTTATCACTTAGGAAACTACAAGGGTTTTAAGATCTGTGTCAGAAACCTGGGATAGATGCCTGTATATTTTTTCTTTTTCTATTATTTCACAGTAACATATTTTAACATTAGTAACACTAGTCCCACTGTCCTTATCCTTTTATGTAATTAGGCATGGTTAGTTTTGCATATGAGCTTTACAATACTATTTTCTTAGGTATCACATTGAGTCTCAAGATAAATTGACAAATTAAAAATATAATAGTCTCCAGTAAAACAATAAGATTTATATTTCCATGTGTTCAAGTTCTTTTATTTTTCTTCAGTAAAGTTTTATGGTTATATTCATATAGGTTTGCTTGATGCCTTGTTCAGTTTATTTCTAGGTATTTGACTTTCATGGTTGCTATTAAAATAGGTTTATTTCTCTTATTAGATAGTCTGGCTAATAATGGTTTATAGATAAACATTTTCTGTTTTCTTTCAGTTCTTTAGCCACTACCTCATGATTTTTTTTCTTATGTTAATTGCAAATTTTAGAGTTTTAAGATATAGAATTACATAATCTGTTATTAATCATATTTTATGCTATTTCATATAAAATTTGAAACCCCTCATTTTTTCTAGCTTCATTGAGCAATACTTTAAGAAAAATTGTGTTATGTTAGATGGGAGCTTTCCTCTTTTATAAAGTAAGAGAATGGAGCAAATATACATGCATGTTTTTAAAACCTACAAATATGTACATACAGGGCTAAGAGTTAAAAATGCAATAGAAATGTATTGTTATATGTTCACTCAGCATTCAAGCAACCTTTCTAATACATGCAACTCCATCACTTTGTAGGGTTGATGTAGGCAGGAAGTCAAGAAGGCAAATGGTTTCTGTATTCCCTCTATGTTTCCAGGATATGGAGATATTAACTAGCATCTGCTACTCATGACTCTTACCTTAAAGAAGTGGTGGCAGTAAAAAAGTCAGCAGTTCAGCAATAAGAGCAGTTTGTTCCTGTAATGCAAGTGGAAATAAATGTCTTGTAACAGAGGCAGTGATGGTAGTATCTTAATCAGTTGTTTCTTGTCTGCAAAGACTGTTCTGACTCATGCTTATTATCTACACCGAATCCCCCAGCATTCCTACATATTCTTTAAGTGACTTTATATCTTTCAATCAATTCTATTACTTGTGACCAAGAATATTGGCTGATAAAATATGTTTAAAGTTTTATGAATATTACAATTATTACAGCTCCCAACTATAAAATAGATAGGGATAGGGATAGAGATAGAGATAAAGATAGGGATGAGGAAGGGAGAGAAAGAAAGAATGAGGGAGGGGGAAGAGAGAGAAGAAGGTAAGGAAGGAAGAGAGAAATGAAGAAATGAAGGAAGGAATGAAGGAAGGAAGAGAAAAAGGAAGAGAGGTAGGAAGGACAATAGGAGAGGAGGACAAAGACAAAAACACAAAACAACAACAACAACAAAAATACAGATACAGAGAACTAATACATGCTTCTACTTCTACATCCAAAAAAATAATCCCTGAAATGCTAAAAATCCAGCACATTTAAAAAGTAGTGACATTTCATCAGTATTTTTTAAAAAGCAAGGAAGATCTATGAAGTAATGCAGTACAGGAAAAGTAAAAAAAAAAAAAACTTTTACATTTTTTGTAAATAATAAAATAACAAAATAGAGAGATAAATAATCAGTCATCAAATAAACCTGAATGGATTAAATTTTTCTAATAAAATGTGATCATTCATTTACTGGGTTAAAAAGAACAAGTGTTAAAGGATCGAAAAACATGAATGTAGCAAAAAATTCAGAGTCTAAAGTATACAGCACTTTTTACAATATACATTATTGGATTTATAACCAATAAAACCAGTCATAAATTCTTTTTAAAACTTTGATCCTTAGAAATTTATACTTTTCTGAATAATTCTAAATGAAAATTAAAAAAATTTATAAACATTCACAATGTAATTAAAAACAGAATAATTCACACCCAAACCTATGTTACACAACTAAGTCTCTAAGGAAAACTTATGGGCATCAATGCTATAATTATTTAAAGTGTTAAAGATGAAAGAAGTGAAAAGAGGTGAGAAGGAAGGAAGAAAGAAAAAAAGGAAGTAAGTGAATTATCTTCATTTAATGTAAAGAAATTGCAAAAAAAAAATTACATCCTAAGAAAAACAAAGACTGAACCAAAATTTTAAAGTGAACTGGAAATTTTTTAAAAAGCAGAAAAAATAACAAAAAGGGGAAAATATTACTAAAACTAAAGTCTGAATCTTTGAAAGGCAAAATGGATAACTTCTGAAAAGACTAAGGATAAAAGAGAGAATTAAATTTTACATTAAAAATAGGAATATCATGAGCAAATTCAATGTACAACACAGGACAAATAACTGAAATACTAAAAAGAAAAGTTTATTCTCTAACAAAATATAACATACTAAAAAGATTTTTTTTAAGATGAAAGACATAACACTAACAGATACATGGCCATATAAGCTATAAGAAATTCCAGAGGAGCTATTTTTGTGCAGCTGAGGTGGAGGGATGCAGGGTGGCTAGATCACTGACTCATCATCCATGACATCAATACTGAGGATCATGAAGGCACCTGTGTGGAGCCTGCAGCTCATAACACAATATGTAACCACTACTGGGGATGACAAGAAATCACTGAGGGATGCTTAATAGTAAAGCAGCATGTTCACTGTACATGCTCAGTCTCTCAAAGGCAATGAGAACAGCCTGTGGGATGGAGAGAAAAGGGCTGCAGTATCCAAAGTGGGGTCACTATTGCTGGCAAGCCATCATAAAAGCCTGAGGCAGAGCAAAATGAAAATAGACAGGAATGAAGAGTCAGGGACAAATAGGAGAAATATTTTGCATGTAAAATTGACAGCACTAGGTGACAGATTGGAAGGTATAATTAGGAGACAGGAAGGCTTCTAGAACTGGTTCCAGAGGGATAAAACCCACTTCTTTAGTGTTCTATTGCTGAAAGTTAAGGGTGCCTTTCTGAGCTATTATGTAGTGCAGTGAGTGCTTGTTATAGTGAACCAGCTCCCAGTACAGATACACAATTACAAACTGAAGAATCAGGATTTATCCATGCAAATTGTTTCAAAGCAAAATAGTTTTAAAATTCCAATGTTTGTTGTAAAAAGTAGCAGCTCATATTCATTACAATTAAAACTATCTAAAAGCTACAGAAAACCAAAATGAACAATGACTTAAACAATATAGAACTTCATTTACTTCTTATGTAACTACTAGAGAGGCATTGTCCTAGTTTAGCAGTTCCACAGTTGTTCAGGACCACAGCTTCTATCTTGTCTCATTAACCTCAATAGCTTCCACTTCATGGTCGAAACTAGCTTTTCCATCTCCAGTAAACATGTCTATCTCCTAAGAAATAGGAAACAGGGAAGCATGTCTCTTTCCTTTAAGTATACCTTTCAAAAGTTAACAAATTTCCCTTACATCTCATTACATTTCATAAACACTGGATCCTGCTTAACTAAATGGGAGCCTGGGTAATTTAGATGTTATCTGGGGCAGGCATGTGCCTACCTAAAATTGGAAGGTGCTATTACTACAGATGAAATGGAGACTGGATTTTGGTGGACAACCATAAAGTTGACAAGAAAATTTTTGTACTCTAGTATATGGATAAATAATGTTATACCCGTTAGTGAAATAGAAACTCCTCAAAAATGATGTCTTTGCATGGAAATATTTAGATCTTGATTTCTTGAGGTGATCAGTTTATTTTATTTTTGTAACACATATTATTGATGTTTAACCTCATGACTATCTCTTATACAGACATTGCTACAGAAGCTCATGCTTTTGGATTTCCTTGAAATCTTTTTAGTTTTTATATATTAATAATAGATGTACAAGGCTTTTATTGCCTATTGTGCTGCATTGCAAATTTGAGCAAAGGAACTGAAAGACAGTCACGAAGGTTCTAAGAATATAAGCAGAAAATCTGTAAGCAAAGACTGGGAAAGTGAAATAAAGGAAAACTTTGAAGGTCAAGGGCACAAAGCCAAGAAATGGAAAAGAACAGATCAAGTAGAAGATGAAAAAATAAAGGAGTTTTCTCTGAAAGGAAGAAAAATGTGAGAAATAACATAATGTAGAAGTCACAAAACATGAGACTGATCCCCCAAACACAAATAATATAATTTAGGTAGAATTTTAATTGTACCAAATCCTTTAGAATCACAATAGTGTTAGTAGTATTATGCACTATAAAAAAACTGTCTAGATATATATCTAGAGATAATGAAGTTATATCTAAAAATGTCGTAGCTAAATATTCTGCCTATCACTCAGGTTAATTTTTTTATTGAACCACTTAGCCAAAACAGTTCAATCAGATTGGTCACATACAAAAATTGGAATACTTTAATTGATACCTACCAAGAACTAGAAATAAAGCAAGGGGGAAAGATCCTAATTTTAGCTCTTAGTTTTTTTCTGAAAACTTTCTTACCTGGTAAATGTATTTTTTTCAAAGTGAATGAAATTTAAAAAGAACATTTCCCAGTGAATCCTAGTTTCTTATGGAACTAAGTAAAAAAATGATACATTATCATGTACATTTATTTTGGAGGTAGTGATATCAGTTTAATTAGATATCGTTCATGTAAGAATGAGTAAAATATAACACAAGAAGTATTTATTTCCAAAGAAACATAATACATCCAGAGATTTTTTTTTCATCTAAATGTTGCAATCAAGGAAGAAGTTTCTTACATAGACTCAATAATTACAATTCCTTGCTTTGAAAAGAAAATTATAAATAAGACGGGAAACAACATTTAATTAAAATCAGAGATTTTCTGCAACAAAATTTCCAAGGAGAAGAAAACATGTAATTCCGACATACATTTTAAAAAAACAGCTGCAGAAACAGGCTTCAACAATGAAGTTTCTTGACTGGAGAATATACATACAAAAGACCAAAATGAAGTAAGAAGGTGACCGGGAAAGGAAAATAAAGAGTTGGGGTCAAAAGCTCTTGCTTCCTATCTTGTACAGCATACAGTACCTAAAATCAATACCTCTACACTTACTTCACATAACTATCATTCTTTGATACTCATGAGAATTCTTTTTGACCTATGAGAATTCTTGTATTTTGTACTTGACACTGTGAGAAATGTTTACAGAACTACAGATGCCAATATTTCCAATACTATGAGCTAATAAGCAGCTTCTAACGTAGCATTTTATAAATACCCTGATATTTCAGTGCCATAAAAAAAAACAGGAAGTCTGAATTACATGTACATGCTAAGTCTAAATGGTAGAGGAATATTATACATTTTATGCTAGAGAAGTATACATAATAAAATTTGAATGTGACGTTTTAAAACCTGATTTAATTATAGATGTATCAAAGTTTTATGTGTAGGTTGAAATAAGAAATTTTAATTGTTGTGATCTGTTGTGTCAGTTTTTTTTAAGAAAGATGATCTAATTTTCATCAGACATATGTAAGCTTTACTTTATTGGAAGGTCTTTAGAGCATAAAACTATCTTGTGGATCTTGAAAAATGTATTTTTTATTTTGTTCTGGAATAAGTCCTAAGAATTGATTAATAGCAATAAAGCTAAACTAACTTTAAACAAAACATGTTTGTAAGTAATGGATAATAAAAACTTACATTTTAGAGGGTAATGATTAATCACTGCTCAATAGTTTAAACAAATAAGCTATAAGGGCTTGTAGCCCAAAATGTATTAACATTTTGATTAATTATTGGAAACTTCAATTTACTAATATTTTATGTCAGACAATTACTGTGTGATTTGAGGATGTTTGTGTTATAATGAAGATTACTCAAGAATCATGATGTTCATAAATTTAACATTTGAAATTTGAGCAATTCCCAAGGGACTCAAGTAATCTATGCCCAAAGCAATTTAAAATTCTGCTGAAGTACCAATTTATATATGCTAATTGTAAGCAGAAATGGCAATTAGAGCTAGAAAAGTCTCAAATAAAAGTCATAAATGAGGACCAATTGAATCTTTCATAATCACACTCAATTTTGTCTTTTTGTTTAACCTCATTTAAATGTTCCTACCTCACAGGACCAAGTTGGCAATGATTTTTGAAATATTACTTTACTTAACCAATTCATCTATGCAGCTGTATCAACTAAAGTTTATTTATCCGTTTTTGTTTAATACTTAAGTAAACAGTTTTATGTGTATGACCAATGAATTGTATAATTTACATTGTTGATATTTCAATATGTCTATATCAAGCCGTGTCTAATTCAACGAATTCCATAGATGGAATATTCTAAATTGTGTTTCCCTTAAGAATTAGGGCTAAAAAATAATTCACCTTTACATAAACTATACATATTTTATATAAACTGTGAATGTGAATTAATTAATATTTGTCTCTCATGTGAATTAAACTATAAAATGCTGCATTAAATTAAATTTAAAAAAATAGTTATTAAGGCCAATCATAGGATTTTGCTTAACCAAAAGACTAAGAAGCCTCTGAATTCAGACTGTCTAGATTTTAATTCTGGCTCCTCACTTACCTTTGAGTAAGTTATTTAACCCTTTTCCTGCTTAGAAAAAAGAAGTTCAGCTCACTGCCAGCATTCATTTAACATCATACGTCAGAATGCTACTTTTTCTAGAATCTGACATTTTCAGTGATTGAGAATGCCTATTCCTTATAAATAGTAATAGTAATGACCTCATATGTTTCTATTGTGATTATCAAGTCAGATAATCCCTAGCTGTGTGCTTAGCATATAATAAGGGTCAGTAAATTTCAGCTTTGATGATGCTGACTCTCTGTCTGTAGTGGGGTGAAGGGGTTAACTTATGAGAAGGGGTTAGTCAGATTGTTAATAGACTTAAACAATTTCACAGACTCTACGCCCTAGTATAGTATTGGGATTTTTTTTCTTAGCTACTATATACAGTTGACCCTTTAAACAACTTGGGTTTAAACTATGGGAGTCCACTTATATGTGTACTTTTTTCAATAAATACTGTAAATGTACTTTCTCTTCTTTATAATTTTCTTAATATTTTCTTTTATTTAGCTTACTTAATTATAAGAATACAGTATATAATATATATAACATAAAAAAATAGATGCTAATCAATTGTTTACATTATTGGTATGACATATAGTCAACGGTAGGCTATTAGTAGTTAAGTTTTGGGAGAATTAAAAGTTATATGTAGATTTTCAACTGCACAGGGGTTCAGTACCCCTAATCCCTGTGTGGTTCAAGAATCAACTGTACTATCACTTAATAAACTGACAGGCATTTATTTTCCACTTCCTATAGATGATGAAAATTTTTTTTTTAAAGTGTTTTAAAGACAGCAATAGCTAGAACCAGAAGAAAGAAACAGAAATAGATAGGAAAGAGGTAGACAGACTGAAACAGAGAGACAGTGACAAAATGGTAGATCATTAGATAGTTCTATAGGTAGATAGGTAGGTAGGTAGATAGGTAGGTATATTGGTAGACTAGATAGATAGATCGATAGATAGATGACACATAGATGATATAGTTTGTATTAACATTTCAGTTATCAGGTGACTGCAAATTTTGTGCAGGAAGATCCCTAAGAAGAATTTAATAAAAATGATGTATTTAAATTTTGCCCCACATCATAAATGCTTACTGTGGAAGCTTGTCCTGTATAAGCAGGAGAGCAGAACATATAGTTTATGAGCCTCTTTCAGTTTCTACTTTGTGCAACATCACAACATGAAATTAGTTTTCTGATTATATTGGCTCTACATTTAGAAATTTAAATAATTATTATCCAATACACTACATCTTCAGGTACAAAAAATATTCAATATGGGCAATCTCTCTCCATGTTCCTTCTCTCTCCCTTCTTGTATTTATTACTTCTATGTAGAACTTCCACTTTGTAGTAGCCCAGCATTTATAAAACAGTTTAAACAAATATTTACTCAGGAACATGACACTGCTTCAACTATTCCCAGGACTCTAGACTTTTGAACAGATTATAAATAGTGGTAGGTATTTTTAGCTTTAAAAATAGAATTGGAGATAAATGTTTTATAAAAATCAAAATATTACAAATATAAAATATAGCCTCAAATGATTACAATAACTCTATGCTAAGATATAAAGAAAAAATATTAACTCAGAACTTGAAAAATTGTATTTTAAAATATTTGAAGAAGTATTTACTTTTCTAATCCTAACATTTTCTCCTGTTACATTTTTCTTGTAAATTGGGGTTAACCTTAATGATAAAATAAAATCTATTGTTTCAAAGTCTGTTTCTAGAACATTTTGTTTATAGTTCTGTAATAGCACTTACTATTTTTTATAATTTACCTATGTGCCTTTTAGCCTCATCATCAGGTTGTCAAGTCCTAAAAGACATTGATGATACTTTATTAATGACTGTAACTCATACTTGGCCTTCCATTTTCTACATGATAGATACTCTATATATTTTTAGTAAATAAATGAAGAGAATAATCATTAAGGCGTATGAATCGACTTTACCAGTCTTGGAACATAGAGATACCAACAGCTACAAAACAATTACAGAATCTAGTTGAGAAAAATACAAAAGCCAATCATTTTTCATAACCATTTTGTATAATTAAATGTTTTGGCTTATGAGTCAAAACATCCTGTCTTTTGTATCTTTCTCAACTAGATTCTGTAATTGTTTTGTAGCTGTTGGTATCTCTATGTTCCAAGACTGACTATCAAGTAATGATGAGTGACAAACATACCCATCCAAACAAGGGCTCATAGTTTCAGTGTCTATAGAAAATGTCAGCCCTGTAGAACACACTCTTTGTTAGGACACCTACCAGATCAGAAAAAACAATTCTTTTGTCATTCATTCACATATTTATTTGATAATTTTTTTATTTAGTGCTAACTATAGTGTCAAGTATATATAGTGTACAAAATTCTTCCAAAATGGATTTTGCAGTCAAAAACATGAAGCAAGAAATGAACATTTTTCAAAGAAATGAAGGGGCTAGATATGCACACAGGATGCAATGAGGACACAATAGAGAGAATCATCAGCTTTACATGGGTGTGAAGAAGGAGTTAAAAAATGTGGCATTTAAATTATTGTGACAACATCTAGAGCACAAACTCCAGAATATTTTGAATGTATGGAAAATCTATTCCATCAGAGTGACTAAGTTTCAAGTACAAATGATCAAAATGAAAGTGAATTTTGTCCATCAAGAAGACAAGTTATCATTAAAATGTAAAGGCAAAACAAGAATCCTGATACCAAAATCTTCAATCGGTAAACCAAAGTCTGAGCACCATTTTGTTCTTCTTAAGCCTATAAACATATTTCCTAAACAAACAATCTCCAAGAACACCACCAAGTATAAAATCTTGGAATGAGAACTAAGATGTGTTATGATAAATTTTCCAGAAGAGCTTATTTTGCTAATACGCACTGGTGGTAAGCTGGAGCCACTTGATTGGTAAAATTTCAGGAATTTTGTATTTGCTAAGTTAAGTAAATAAAGATATAAATACTCAAAACTTGTCACTTTCTAATAATTGTACTAAATTTTTCTATCATCTATGCTCTTGAGCTTATTTGTGCTATTGTATGTGTCTATAGTAAAAATACAACATGAAGGTGTGCTACTTCATTCTTTTCCCAACTCCATGTTCAGTGACCATACTGGTAGAAAAGTGGCCATTGTGGAAGTCTTAACACCATGGAAACTGTCAAATACTACAAATCAGGGCTTGACTTACTGTTTTGTTGATGGCTAGACTTGTAAAGTGATGGAGAAAACATTAATAATGCAGATTAAACTTAAAAGTGGGCATGCTTATATTCAGACGATGAATAGCACAAAAATTCAAGAAAGTATCCTTGCAATATTCTAAAACTATTATCTGATTAGCAAAACAATCGCTCCCATCATTGAAGAACTAATGAAGTTCCAATATATATTTTCATTATTTCATTCTCATCTTAACTGTCAATGTAAGTTAAAATATCATTTATAAATCACAGTGCTTTGAAAAAAAAGTCAAGTGCTTTTCTTTATTCTCCTTTACCTAAACTTTCCCTTCTGCATATATGAAACAATAGCTTCATTATGACAGAAAAAAGGAAGGTTGTGGGAGGTACTTTTACATTTCTTTCAAGTTTTAGAATAATTCAGTGTTGCTTAGAGTTGTCTCCCTGATGACTTTATGCCATGAGTCTGAGGAATTTCTGGCTCATACAAAAGCTCAGAAACCAATGAGATCTTTTTTATCTGTTTTTTTTTTTTTTTTTCCTCAAAGCAGTCAAGCAATGGTGGATAGCACTGAGCTTAGCAACTCTCTTTTAAAACAAGGTTAAAAGCTCTAAACTACATGTGTTCTTACAAACTGTAAGACACAAGTAATATTTTAAACATATTAACAAATGCTTTGAAAGGAGAAAAAATAAAAATGCATAATAGAATATATAAAGAGTGAGCTGTGAAATATTGATCATTTTACTTATATATAAATCTAGCAGGCAGATATAATTTAGTTTCTGTTTTTTAAAAGCTCTTGAATACATATAAATAAAATTCTCAGTGTACTAACTTTTAAATTTGATTAAAAAATAATAGTATATAGAAGAAATCTTTAGATAAATTAAAACCAATTGTATCAAATTAAAGTAATATGTTTTTGATATCAGATTTTGAAAGGAACCCCTGAACATTTAATATGAGATATTTTTATTCTAGTGTAAACTGTTCAGTATTTGAAAAGAGATCATGTGATTTTTAAAATAATGTTTTTGATAAAAATTGCCAACCACAGACATAGATATCATTAATAGAAAGTCGCTATGTCATGAAGTATTCTTCCAGAAATCTAGATGTATTAAGGTATAGGAGTCCTTTAAAGAACTGTAAAATCTCAGTTATTTAATTTACCAAATTTGTATCTACTTATTAGGCTTTAAGGTTGTTCCTTCCCAGACTTAACACTGTAGGACCATGACATTCTAATTCCTACTAACAGAGCTGAAAATAATGAGTGAATTCATAGCCTCTTACGTGATAGCTATGAGAGAAAAAGATTTCTGAACTGTGAAAAATGATCTAAAAATGTAGCTAATTATAATAAAAATGAGGAAATGGAGACTTTATCAGAGAGCAGTTTGAAAGGAAAAGTAAGTTTTGCTTCTGCACAGGCTCCATATATCCCGGCAGTCCTAAGTCACTAGCCACTTTGTTAAAAACTAACCAGAAAACAATAAAATGTCTTTGTCTTTGTGAGTATATCTGTGAGTTCTAAAAACATTTTTTTCTTTTAACAACTTCCCATCAAACTGTAAAATCCCTCTGATGAAACCATTACCCCAGCATTTTTTCCCTTAAAGCCACATGTGGCCTTCAAAACTTTGTAAACATGACATCTCAAAGAACCACAACTAAATGATCATTCTTGCCATGTACATTTTCATTAGCAAATTAATATTAACAATCAACATTTTAGCTCAGAGAAATGAGATAGAATTCAAATTCATTGGGTAGCAGAATAATATCTTATATAAACTTCTACAGACGTAATAATTTGACCTAAGGCCATAGGGTCACACTTGAAGTGACCATTTATCACAGGATGCTCTAAGCACAAAATCCTCTACTTCATAAATATGCAAAAGCAGACATGCTGCTGGTATTAAAATATGAATACAAAATGAGACAAGGCTCAAGCATAAGAAATTATATGTAGAAGATTGATGATTCATGAATAAAGTCTTCTTGGTGCATTAGTGTGTCCCAACCCTCCACTAAAGAATTTTCCTTAAGCTTTGTCAATTGGGAAACTTGGATTTATAGATCCACATTTTGAAACAGCTACTGAATTAAGGGTATTAAAATTAACGTGATTATAATCAGTCAACACGTGGCCTTTGTGAAATAAAAACATGTTTATACTGAGAAAGTAATAGACTGTGGATAAACTGGCCAGACCACCTGGTTTATTAAGAAGCACATACTAGAATTTCGTCAGAAGCCAATTGAGAACAGAAAATAGTATGCTCCTCTCTCAAGCTATTAATATCACCTGCACTGCTATTTTTTCATGGTTCTTATATTTTAAGGTGGGTAGTTTATGTTTTAAAAGTGAATCAACAGTCTGTTTCTCTGTTTTGTTGAATTAGGTGAAGATATACACATTAAAAATAGTTAAGTAAAATTGGTTCAGTGAGCTGAGGTAAACAGTAGTCAACTGTTTCTCTGTTTTGTGGTGATACATAGTTAATTAGGGTAGATGTTAAATCTATGAAAAGCTGACTTGGCTAAAATGAAAAATAGCATTAGTAAAATATGGAAGCAAGTATAGTCAACAGCCAACTACAACTGTTATTTTTCACATATCCTTTGATGACTTAGTTCAGTTAAATTCATTATCCCTAAAGCACAAAGCAATAAAATCCATTTTTTGTTCTTGTATTAAAAGTATTGCTAATCATGCTTTAAAAAACGCTGCTTTTGTAAAGAGATGATAAGTCTTGTTCGAGAGAAGACTAAATAACTACAGATGATTTTTCATTTTGACAAGAAATTGATGAAACCATATTTTTAATCTTCTTTTAAAAATCTTCAAAATAACTAATATAAAGGGGTTTTGATCATCAGTGCTACTACTCTGATCAAGTGCCAAAAAAAAAAAGGTCCACAAAAGCCAACCCATTACATAATTCCTCTTATAATATTTTGTTTTCTCAGAATATGGTGAGCCAAAGATGGAACATGGGAAAACGCTAATTTTGGATTCATGTTACCATATTAACATTTTTCCATCTAACTTTATATGAAAGTATCTTTAAAATAATAATTAATATATACTAAATGGCACATCAATGCATTATAGTGATTCATTATAGAGTTTTATTTTTCCTAACTTATCTCCTTCCATACATATTTAAATACCTGTGTGGATCATGAAAACAAATTGGTAACACATAATTATTTATCATAGAGTATTAAGACTTCATTTTTTTAAATTAAACTTTCTCAGAGAGCTAAACCTTATCTTAGAAAGCTATCACAAGTGTGATAAAAAATTATGAATTTAGCAAAAAGCTGGGAAATATTCCTAAGAATATTTAAAACCTCCCATAAAATTTGGAAAATGCATTTGGGGAGAAATTGGTTTGGGGAATTTAAATGGAAATGTGAGAAGAAAAACAAAATTTACTAAAATCTTATCAATTTAATGCAACTCCTCCAAAAACTTAAAAATTAATATTTAATAAATATTATTAATATTATTCTACAACTGATTATTCTACAGCTACAATTATTCTACAACTGATATGTGGCATGGCTATTTAATGTAATGGTTATTTTCAGTAGAATTTCAAGTTTTAAGACACAACTAGAACAAACAGCTCATTGCAAAAACTGGAGGGCAAAGGCCAATGGAATTTGGGTAGTCACAGATTTGCCCTTAAGCTTCTCAAGCCATAAATCACAGAGGTAAAGGCAATGCCTCCAGGGCCTTTGTGGGAAGCTACTGAGCAAACAGCACCATTTCCATTTCCAAGCTTGCTTTCAGAAGAGTAAATGATGGTAATAATAATGCAATTTGACATTACTTAGCACCAACTACTTGCTAGATGCTATTCAAAATGTTTATTGCCTCAGTTACTCCTCACAGCAACCTTACGCGAGGTGCTAATAATACATTTATTTTATAAATGGGAAAAAATAGAGATTAGATCATTTAACTCAGGACTAGCAAATTGGCTGATAAAGTGAAGGAGGCACGGTAGAGTATGTGTCCAGTTTTTCTCTAGGCTAGAGTATTAACAAAATTCACATAAGTCTGAATTTGTCTGGTGAACTGTTTGGTAGCTTAGACTACAAATTCTATATACATGAGAAGTGAGAATCATTTTGGGAAAGAACTATTCCTGAAGAACTATTGCTTTAGCTAGGAGGAAAGCCTTAGCATTAGGGTAAGGGAGAAAAACAATTCTGATCACATCAAGAAATTTTTTATTTAGATTTATCTCCTGGTCTAGCCCCAAAGAATACTAAGGCCTATGGAGAGAGTTTACAGCTGCAATAAAAACTGACAGTTGTTTCACTAGAAACTCTATAAGGCCTTGGAACACTGCAGGTGAGCACAGTACAACTAAATTATGTTATACAAATACAACACAAGGCGGGGAATTTAGTCACTTCACTTTGGAAAGGGCTTCTTCAAGAACTTTAGGTCACTCTGAATTTTCCAAAGTCTAATTACCTGTGAGTTTCTTTTGCCTATTCTATCCTAGGAAACATGTACTCACCTAAATCTCCAATCTATTACATCCATCCAAAGAAACATAGGAAGAAATTTTTTAAAAATAAAACATAAAAAGAAAAAGCTATGAAACTGTTTTTTATACACTTACCCAGTGACTGAGCAATCCAATCCCTTAGTGTTTACCCTCTACATGAACATTAATGTTCACACAAAAATATGTACATGAATGCTCACAGCAGCTCTATTAATAAACACCAAAAACTGGAACAAGCCAAATGTCCTTTGATGGGCAAATAGGATTATGTACATCGGTATATCCATTCAATAGTATATTACTCAGAAATAAAAAAGAATAAATTAGTGATAAACAGAACAATTTCAGTAAATCCCAAAGGCATTATACTGAGTAAAAGAAAAGAGTCTCAAAAGGTTGTATACTGTATAATTCTATTTATCTGACAGTCTCCAAAGACAGTACTAGTGTATGGAAAAGACCTCGGTAGTTGCCAATGTTTATGAGGGCAAGGGATTGACTATAAAGGGCAGCATGAGAGAATTTTTTGCACTGATAGAACTGTTCTATATCTTGATTGTAGTGGTGGTACACGAATAAAAATGTGTTAACATTCATAGAATTGTACATTCACTATGCATAAGGGTTGGGAAGATAGACGAAGCAGAGAAAGCTCTGGGTTAGGTGTATAGTCCATAAGGAGGAATTACCTAATGCTTTTAGATTGGTGTGGGCACAGTCCGGAAAACTCACACATAAGCAAGATGCAGTGGTGTCTAGTGGGCAGCTCTTCTTTCTAGACAGCTATCAGGAAGTTGATTCTAAGTTCCAACCCACACTCAGGAATGTGAGCACTCTTTTGTTGTTTTGGCTTGCAGCTGTTAACTGATTAACTTCCTTGTCTTTTCCTCCCACCCTTTGGCATGCTGTAATTTAATTTAGGATACCTCAGAATTTTTCTCTTGTCAGCTGTAGCCTTCTAATTTGCTTTGCCAAGTCTCCAAAAGAGCAATGAATGAGAAGGCAGGAGCCTAAAATTCTTGCTCTCTTGCATGGAGGGATAGGACTTCCAGCTAGCTATGCTGGGTACACTTTCATAGCAGGCCAGAAAGGAGAAGAAAAGCTAACTGGATCCAAAACTCTTCATGATTTCACAATTGCTAACCATGTCCTATTTTATATCAAGGTTAATGGTAGTAGCTTTTATGCAGTTCTCTTTGTTTCAGCTAAGAAAGAAACTTGGCTGCACATTTCTATTTAATTTTCTGTGAGGACTAAAAATATGTATTAATATGATTTTTAACTGAAACAGCTCTCCAGTAATAGGAAATTATTCTAAGTAAAGGCAAACTCGCTTTTTCAAGTTCTTTACCCCCAAAGAATTTAGGACAGCATCCTTCAAGTTAGAGTAGGTTGGCATGCTGTAGTTCCATTAATTCACATCCCTCATTTGGACATTAACATGAAAGAAACGTCCAGCTGACCTCATCATGTCCCTGGTACTAATACCTCAGTGGAGTGTAAATGGAAAGTAACTACTTATCCAGGAGCAAAAGTGGATTGATGAATTGCATAAGAGAATGATGGATGGGCTAACTGGCCAGACAGGCAGTGCTTATAAATGGCTTTGAAATAGAGTGGCTAAAAAATATTCTTACATTTTTTACCCTACCTTGCTTCAAAGTTTTAATTCATCACTCTTTATCTCTATCAAAGTGAATGTGCCATACTACAGTCAGTAATTTGATAGAAAGGATTGACCTGATCACAAAAAGTTTGGAAACAAACATCATCTAGCCCTGCCATCCTCTAACCCTCTCCCAGAATCTCAGGGACCTTTGCCATGAGAGCAGTTGACTAATGTACAAGGGTCATTCTCTGTGGATAAGATGTGCTTGCTCTGTCACTCACTGCTGGTGCTGCTTACTCTGACTGCTTTAGAGTAGCTTTCAGTTTTTCCATCATAAGGTCTTGATATTTGAGCTGTTTGCAAATGAAGCCTCTCCTCTCAGAGCTGTTTTCTCTCAGTTGCAGGTACAAAATGACATCATAAATTCACAATAGCCAAAAAGTTGTAAATAAAGGTTTTTCTGCCTAAAAGTAAAGAGGAGGTGATGAGCATCTCCTATTAGTTACTTCATCGTTAATTGAGATTCATTCCACACAGCATCTTTTATTTTTATTTTTCCTGTATTCTGATGCTTTGATTTCTTGGGGCCTTGCTGACCCTAGAAAGACTATCCTCTAGAGATAGATAGTAAACAACTTACTTGTGAGCACACCTTTTACATTCAAACCAGTCAATCTAGGGCCCATACTCTAACCACCTGCTTTAGTAGGATCTCACTCCAGGCCATTTACTTGCTTGAATCATTCCAAAGCCAAGTGGCAGACAACCAGCTCTTATGCCCCAGAGCCTCCTGATACTATTCTAATTAGTAAATCTTAAACCTGCTTGTCTTGCCATTTCCTTCTGAGGAAACTACAACAGAGGTTCCTGCCCACAATTTTCCTTGTTACTTCTGCCTCCTGACCATCTCAGCACATTCCTATGTGTTCTCCTTACGTGACATACTGTGACTTCCATTTCTAGGGAATTGTTGGAGTATAATACACTTTACTTTATAACAGTCATTTCTGTGTCTCAGTATCTTACCATATCTGTAAACCAAATCCTGAGTACACTTAGAAAACTAATTTAAACCTTGTGGGTTTTCTTTTTCTGTCTTCCTCTCAGAAGACAATTGTCAATAAAAACTGTGTTCAAAGTTTTATTGTTATTAAGTCAACTATTCAGAGCAACTCATTTAACTTACCAAAACCATACTTTGGTGAGATTTGTTGGCTTTGGTGAAAAAGTCATCATATTCAAAATTGTATTTTCTATTTTCAATGCACCTCTGCTCTTTTGCTACCTTTTACTACTTGACCATTTATGCTTCAGTTTTCTAATCTGTAAAATCTCACTCATTTTATTATTCAACAAATATAAACTGCATATCATATATCAGAAAATATGTTATAGTTACAAAGATAATAGGCCAGTTATTATATTATATACATAAAAGTGCTGATATTTTCTAATTATTAAAGAAAAATTATATGAATACAATATTTCTTTGATCTTCTAAGAACTAGAAGAGTTAAAGAAGGCCCAGTTCTGAGTAATCAGTGAAATTGTATAGAGAAGGGAATTTAAGTGAATCCTCAACAAGTGAAGAAGAACAGAGTATTTCAAGACAGCTATAAAGACATAAAAACTTGAACTGTCATTGGATTTATTTAGAATAATGAAGATTCCAGAGTGATTGGAATTGCTGCCAATGCATGCTGTAAAAGTAGGTTGGGCTCAAATTAAAAAGATTCTTCAATGACAAAGAAAGGAATTTAGGCTTTACCCTCCCGTAGTAAGAGGTCAAAGCAGAAGAGCATTATAACTAAACTTTTTATTTTAGAATGAAAATATTATTAGACACCTGAAGGACTAATTAAAGGAGAAATAGACCAGAAGTAGTGATATTGATTGGTCCAATTGGGAGATAATGAATGTTCAGCCCAGAGAGGGGCAGGGAGGAAAAATAAAATACTTTCAAATGATAATTAGAAAATAGAATAAAAAGAACAAAGATTATTTAGTATGGGAAGTAAAAAAAGGGAAGTCTAAAAGTTTTCCAATGGTTCTTACATGGATATGTGGTGATAACATTAATGAGATAGAGAACAAAGAAAAAGTTGATGCACAACTCTAGAAATTCCATGTTTTCATTCTGAACATATTGAAATCTGTAATATAGGCCAAAAAGTTGGGGGAAGTAATATAAAAAGGAATAACTTTAGAAGATAAAAGATATGTATTGCATTTTCAATTTTATACAAAATAATTATTATAATTGCCCTCCCAAAATTACTTTTAACAAAAGATAGCACATACTTATTAATCATTTAAAAATGTTTTTATATCAGAATCAAATTTTAATGTGACAATTTTAGATTACTCTGCCTTACACTTTTACCTACTCAAGTTTCAATAAAAATTATTGAGTCACACTCAGTCCACATTATTTTACGAACACCTCCCACTATTAAACTACATTTTTAGAAAGTGAGATTTAAAGGCAGGTTTGACTCTCAAATAGACAAAATAGCTTTGAGTCTGTAAATGTTAATATCATAAAGAAATACAATATGCTAATTTTTATAAATCTAAACATCAATTTTGTTCCAAAATTTAGAGTAAATTACAGATGTACATGTAGATAGAGTTCATATATTATCTGTGAAATAAAATGAAAAAATGTACTGTTTACATGCATTGCTTATGTATCATGTTTTACCCCAAGAAGCTCTGAAATTTTGTAACTATAATCATAGTGTCACAGGTGATACTATAACTACTGAATAGACACTGGAAACAATTTGTCTTAATATCATCATACAGACTTTATAGATAACCACCATCACTTGCTTGTAGATACAGAACACATTTTCACAGAGAACAATCTTACAAGAAAAATAAATTATTCAGGAAACAAAATTCCAATGAGGAAAATGACTTATAACATGAATACCAATACCTATTTGGCAGAAGCCATTAGATCAATGCCAGAGAACAATTAATTATACACAGCACACCTCAGAGCTCTGCAAGTCTGGAAACAAGGGCAAATGTATCTCAAAAATATTTATATCTTTAACATTCTTAAATAATATTGAAGGAGTATATAGATATATAACATTTTCATGTCAGGTATAAAATTTGGGACAAGTTCACTCATTAACACTCTCTGGAAAGAAAAATGGACTCATAGTTTTATTAGAAAATGAGTACAGAGTTATCAAATATATCAGTCTAGATATATATAATACCTGGAATTTGGAGAATTTTTATTGCTTTGTTTAATTTCTAGCTCATTTGGTTAATTATACATTTGTTTATATGATTTCAATATAAAAGGGCATGGGATGTAGAGAAAAAGATTATCAGTAAAATACAAATCATATGTTAAATCAATCATTTACATTACATGTATAAAACTGCTGAGATCTGAAAATAATTATTAAAGAAACTACATTTTTTTAAGAAAGCTCTAATGTGGCCCTTATTTCATAAACAAATTTGTAAAATAACAACTAAAATAACTATAAGTTATAATGTATAGGATGATCTCAATATTAAACACATGTGAATGTATATATATATATGTGCCCAAATATTATATAAAGTAACTTTTAAAATAATAATATCCCCAAAATAATGTCTAAAACTTATATTTATGAAATTCTAAAGACTGTGACTCATATCAATCCAATGGTAATCATAAGTCAAAGATAATTCAGTAAAGTCAAAACTATGCAAAATTTTAAACTCACAGATGTCTTATTTTTCCGCTGTTCCTTTTCTCCATCCCACTTTCTCTTGTAAGTAACTAATTCATTTGTTTCTGGTTTATTAGTTCTACGTTTTATTAATACTTTTCATAAATATAAACAGATAATAATTTGTTATATTTATCTTTTTTTACACAAATGTTAGTATTACTTTATGTAATCTTTTGTACTTATATTTTTCTTCACATACAATACACCCTAGGATCATTAAGAACTAGAATTCCTCCTCATTCATTTTTACAGCTGCATAGTATGCCATTAGTTTGATGTAGCATGGTTCAACTACACAAAATTAAAAAAATTAAACATATTATCTACTATAAATCCAGCAATCCTATTCTGGGTTTTACCTTAGAGAAATTAAAACAGTTCTACACAAAATCTATACATGAATGTTTATAGTGGCTCTGTTTATAAGTACTAAACACCAGAAATAACCCAGATGTACTTCAGTGGGTGGATAAACACACTGTGGTACATCCACATGATGAAATACTATTCAGCAATAAAATGAATAAACAACTGCTATATGCAATAATTTGGATGAATATCAGATGTATTATGCTGAGTGGAAGAAGCCAGTCTCAACAGATTATATATAGTGTGATTACATTTCTATAATACTCTGAAAAAGATAAAACTATAATGATGAAATGAGGATTAGTGGTTGTCAAAGACAGAGAGGAGAGAGTGATGACAGAAGGGTAACACAAGGCAGTTTTGGGGTGACATAACTAATCTGTACCTAATTGTGGTGGTAGTTATATGACTATTCATATCTTAAATTCACAGAACTGCATATTTAAAAAGTCGACATTTACCAAATATTAATATGGAAAGTAAATTAAAAACAGAACAAAATGATAAATGAAACATAGTCCCTGTACCTTCGATGAGCAAAAATTAAAAGCTCTCTTCCATGTGCTATTCTTCAAAGAGAAAAGACCTGAATGAGAACAGGGAAAGAAGGCTCTATAAGTACATTTTTATGTTTATATATTTATGTATATGTGTTATTTTTCAAAAAAAAATAATACAACATTTTAATCCCTCAAACTGAGCAATTGTAATCTTATTTTGCTTGCTATTTCCACAAGTCTAATCTTTACATTAGTAATTATAATACCTACAAAAATAATCAGAGAACAAAAAGGCATTTTCATGTGCAAAGAAAGAAAGATACACCCTGCATATCATTTATGCAACATATTAAATGATAGCATTGGATTTCAGTTCATTTGAGCTTTTAGAAATATGGTGTTGAAGCAGGTACATGATATGCAAATATTTTTCAAAGATCAATCTTCTGTCTCACAGATTATAAACTGTCATATTTTACTCAGTTCGAATCTGGCATATGTTAAACAGTCCCTGTTGTGCTTTTATCGTCTCAAACAGTAAACTATTCAAAGCTCAAAGGAATGGAACTAACAGCATGTTTATGAAGTTTCATCAAAATAATTAGAGAGAATACAAATTAGTTAATTCATCAGTTTCATTTGTCTGGGTAATTGACTCTGCTTTTGAAGTTACAACTATTTTGAAAGGCTAAATACAATGATTTGGAAAAGGTGTGAAATGAGATTTGCTTATTTCATTTTATTATAAATGGTGATGTTGACAGATTAGGTAGCATAATTTTATCCCTAAAACTTTGGTTTTACCAATACACTTTAGGCTATTTGCTTTGTGTTTTAGTTGTTATCGAGTTAGTGAAAAATTAGGAAAATTTTAGTATTTTTGTCTGTTATTTATTGTCCAATTTATTTCCACTTAGCTTCTAAAAGATAGCTTGATTAAAAATAATTGTCTCTGATTCTATCAGTAGCTAGTTTATAGAACTCCAACCAATGCATTTTATTTTGTCATCAAATTTTACTGTTCAGAAATGGAGTTTTTCTTTACATTTAGTATGTATGGGGGCTAAAAATAATTTTAAAATAATGAAGTATAATAACATCTGTGGTAATCAAGTTACATTTAAAAAATCTAAACAAAGAAACTATTCTACATCAGACAATAAATGTTCTTTAGGACACATCATGTTCCCCAGTAAAAAACTATGACTGTACATTGCTTCATTTTGAATACCATTAAATATTCTGAGATGGGTTCTTAAAATTTACCTAGTTCAATCCAAAGTTAAGCTCCATAGGACAAAAGTTATATCTACTTTATTCAACAGTCTATTATACCAATCTAGTAATTTTATGTTGCGCAAATGAATTAACCACCCTATTTTATAAATAAAAAATCCTAGCCCCAATAAAATGGGGCTAAAATTGAATTAGGTGCAATAGATTGGTTTTATAACAATGGTCACAACAATATTTCCTATACCACATGCTCATTTGCAATGTGACCTTGCCAGTCCCCCATCATGAACTTGGATTGACCCTGTTGCTTATTCTGATGAGCAGAATGTAGCCAAAATGATCCTGGTCAGCTTCTGAGACTGAATATGAAGAGAACTGCAGCTTTGTCTCTTTTGCTCAAAATACTTGCTCCTGGGGACCTACCCAGGTAAGGAAGCCTGGGTAGGTCATGTGGAGAGAACTATATGGAGAGGAAGAGATAGGCTCAGTCTCCAAACCATGCTTGCTAAGATTCTAGACTAGCAAAGCCACAATGGATGTTCAGGCCCAGCCACCTTCTTACTACAGCCATGTGAGAGACTCACGACACAGAGTAGAAAAACAACCACCCAAGTTCTACCTGAATGTTATTAAAGACAGTGGTTATTGTTTTAAATGCTAAATTTTGAAAGTTTGTTATACAGCAATAGAAAAATGTAGGTCATGTATCTAGTTTTGGTGGAACTCTCATAGAAACCGCATCTTTTTATCCCTTCTCCAAATCCAAAGCATAGTATTCTAACATTTGGTTTTTTTTTTGTTGTATAATAACTCTATTCTTTATTTAAAAATAATGGGTGAACATAATACAGTTACTTTATTTTTAGATTTAGCCTCAATTTTCAGTTTCTTATTAAGAAGTAACACAAATAATAATCTTAGAACACTTAACAAGATGTGTTACTTGAATAATTAGCACCTGTATACATAATAAAGAAGATCCTAAAACTCTAATCAAAATGTGAGCACAAGAAATTTCAAATACTTTTAAGATAAATACATTTATATTTTTCTGTACATATGATGAAAATAGAAAAAGTGCCTGAAGCATTGCCTCTGGATAAAGAAAGAGGGCTGCAAATTTCCATAAATTTAAAATAAGTAAAAATTCAAACAACTATGCTGAACGCATCTTGTACATCTCAGCATTCTTTTATTAGCAAAACATTACCAGTCTATAATTTTTGAAATTCATTGTCTTCTAATGGCACATAAGTAAATATATTACTAGTGTTTTTAAGTTATAAGCCGATTTTCATTCTAATGACTTACAAATCTATATCCTCAGCCCAAATATTTCCTCTAAAACCAAGAGAGATATATGCAATAGCTTGTTTTACATGACCACTTCTGGGCCCATAGCAACCTCAAATGAACATTTATATAACCAAATGTATTACATCCACCATCTAAATAGTTTTTTATGCTACCCATCTTGGCTACTGCATCACCTAGTTATCTAAGCAAAAATATCTGTTTTATCTTTTAGTTTCTCTCTTCCCTTATTTGCTATATTTAGTCTCAAAATCTTGTCTATTCTATTTGAAAAAATACCTGTATAATAAGTATTATTTTCTCTCTTTCCACTACTAATTATAAATCCCTTAACTTGTTTTACCTGAATTACTAAAATAGAATCTTAACATTATCTCATGTTTTTTATTTCTTCTATACTTGATCTACCTTCTACCATTCCAAAAGGCTAATGTTTTGAATACAGAAATGTGATCCTGCCTCCTTACTGATTAAATTCTTTAAGAATGTCCCTTCAAAATAAATTCCAAATTTTATTTTGTTATAAAGATGCATGTTCACCATATTATTACATCCTCCGCTATTCCCATCTTAACCCATAATTCCATCATCACAGCATCTGAAATTCCTTGATATGCCTTCTTCTGCTCACTGTACATGTTATTTCTTCTGTCTACAAATTTAGATCTAATTTATTAGCCTATTAGATATCTTATTCTTTGCAAACCTGTAAGCCTTCCATCATTCTATAAAGTGTTCACTAAATTCCACAGACTTTAACTCCCATATCCAGCCATATGGGTAAGTTGATATTTTTCTCCATTGTACCACCTCTATATCATGCAAATAACTCCAAAATGTGTTTAAATAGATAACTTTCCCATTAGACTTTAAACTCTTTCTGAAGAACGCGAATCATGTTCATTTTTGATCTTCAGTGTCTGACACTTGTTTTTGCATGCACTAGGCACATAATAATTCACTTGAAAAATGAATGAACAAAGTAGTCATTAGTATGATATTTAGTGTTTTAGTCTAATTTTCTTTGTCTTTAAAAGAGAAGATAATGCATAAACTTCTGAAAGCTCAATTTTATGAACTAGAAATCAAAGGGAGAAAGCTGCATAAAATGCAAAATTGGCAGTAGAGAGAATATCAGAGCTATAGAAATTCTTTCAATAGGAGCTGGAAAACTTAGAAGAGCAAGCATTTAAGTTAAATCTTGATGGTTAAGTTTAAATATGGGGAGGAGAGAGGAGAATAAGGGCATTTTATGTAAGAACAAAACAAGTAAAATGTAGTTGGAGCCAGTGTAGTGTTTATTAGAGACAATAGAGAGATGTTCTGTCTGGACTAGTGGTTAGGCATTTTTGAGAAGTTGTGAAATATCAGAGTGGAGGAGACAAGTGTGGTTATTAAACAGAATATTTTACATCATTCAATAGAAGATGACGCCAACTATCATCATCAGGATATTTAAAAATAATTCACCACAAAATGTTGTAAGTAAAAGAAATAACTAGATTTTTAATTTCTAATTATGAACATGCTTTTCTAAATCGCTTGTGAAGGTTAAAACAGTCTATTACAATATTGAGTTCATTTATTGACATTTTGTTCTAACACACACACAGTTTTCCTGTTTTGCTGTAAACTTTCATGCTCTATTCCTTGTAGTTCTAAGAACACATTTAATTAGATACTCTAATTAAAACTAACTTTTTACCATTCCTTGATTCTGATATCCATTTTCATGCCTCCTCACTTCAGTCATGCTCTGTGTCCTCTAAAACACTCTATCCTTTATTTATCTTTACTGTGGAAATTTCTATTTACCTATCAAGACAAAGTACAAATGTCACGTCCTCCATGAAGTTCTCCTTGACAACATAGGCCTGAATAAGGAGCTCTTCAGGGCTCAAAAGCAACTTTTCACTACTTTTATGGTATTCATCATGCAATATCATCACTGCTATCATATAGCTTCCTATCAAGGTTACTTAATCACCAAACTGGGTATTATTTATCTTGAACTTCAGAACCTTGCAGTTTCTGATAAATAGAATGAGTTCATGAAAGGTTGAAATAACAAATAAATATTGGTAATACAATATGTTGCAAATTTTTGTTAATTGCCAACAATATAAAGTTAACATTTTTATTTTTATCACATATATTTTATTTTAAAAGAATAGCCAGTAAAATATATATATATACATATATATATATATATATATTTGCTTATCAAGCAAATCAAAATTTAGAAATACTCATTATAAGTAAAAGTAAAAAGAATAATTTTATATGCTGCTGGAAAAAATAAAAATATCTAAAAGCAGTTTGACAATATTTATAAAAACTTGTTTAAAAGTTAATTCATTTTAATCAGTGATACTGCTCCTAGCAACATTTCCTATGGGAAATTTTAGACTTATTAAATAAAGTGTATGTCTAAACATAATGCAATTTTATGTAATTATTGAAGTTTAAGACTTCAAATATTATATAAAAAATAAGGGGAAAATTATCATTGAGACTTTTTTTGAAGGCAACAAAAACTGAATTATATTCAAATTGTACCTCTGCCTTATTATAGCTAAGTGACTTTGGCCAAACAACTTATACTCTCTAAACCATAATTTTCACATCCACATTTGAGTATAACCATTGTAATTAATCCATAAGATTGTTGTAAGAAATTAATTTTAAAAATGTAAAAAAACAGAACAATGATTAACAAAGAATAAATGAACAACAATAAAATATATTATATCAATGACAATAATAATGATGGAAGTAGCCCATGGAAAAAAAAAATGAGACTCGCTTTAGTAGAAATGCTTAGGATCTGAAGATGTGACATCTCAATTTTGATACAACTGCTAGCATTTTATAGTGAACTGAAGATTAAGAGACATAGAGAACAACTTCAATATTTTCTTTATAAGCATTCTAGTTGAAAAAAACAGAATCCTATTTTTAGTTATCATTATTGTGGGCATAGTAGTGCTGGACATCATAATTTTTGTTATTAGGATTGATTATTATAAAGTTTCTTCCAGATATTTAAAAATATTCTTCTTTGACAAGATAATTTTTCCACCTTGCTAACTAATCATCTCAGAGACTACACAATTATTTACATTGTACCATTAATGGCCCGTTTCTTTTTTAAAGCTTAGGCAATCATTGTGACAGTAATAAGTCAGGATTTTATGATTATTTGAGCTGCTGGTCTCCTTTGTTCTTCCATAAAAGAAATGTCACTCAAATACACATCTGATTGGTACTTCCCAAAGAACAAGGAGGAAAATTTGCACTTGTCATGAAGTCATTTATAATGATGTTAAGAGAAGAAAAGATTGAAACATTTATAAATTTCTTTAGAGGTGCTTGCTATGCAAATGTGCTGAGTGGGATGCTTTAAAAAAAAAACTTCTTTAAAATCATATCTGTTTGAGAATCATTTTAAAACCCCAATTAATTGTAGGGGGAGTGTTAAGAGTCATGTGATAACTGCAAATAATTTTAAAGTGATTGCTGCATATCAATCATTTTGTGACAAAACATTTACTTTGAAAGTATTTAGAATGAGATTACCCAGCCAGTTAAAACTGTAACATTAACAAAATAAAGATTAAATCAATATATAATTATCTTTGGGAAAGAGATGAAAAAGTACTAGAACAGAGAATAATGAAGTGTGATTTATTTAAAATTGCACAAGTACAAAAAGAAATTTAACCAGTGGTAAGCCATTTTCACAGTTGACACAGTTTGTCCTACATACATGAGTATGTGGTATGCGTGCACAGGTAAGGAGCATATATGGGAAATTCCTATGGAATATACAGGTATGCATCTATATGTATAAACCTTGCAAGCACACCCTTCTTGTGGTAACTTTAATAAAGAGATTTTGTGTGTTTTATATCTTAAACTCTAGCCTTGTAAGCTGTTTTATTAGACTTGCTTTTATATAAAACACATTCCTGTCAGTTCTTTTTTGAATAATATGAGAGGACCTAGACACAAAGTCTTCATTTGACTTAAATATGGAGTCTTTGAAGCTACAATGGTAATCCCAATTCCTCACCAGATAAAATACCAACCCCTCTTTAAAAGAAAGCTATTTAAGTTAAACTTCTTTCCAAAGTTCTAGTAAGCTTTCCCAAGATTGAGGATAGAGTTTTAGATGGTAATATAAAAATTGGACTTTGAGTGTTTAGAATATATCAGAAAATTACAACCATTTATACAAACTGAGTAGTCTTTGTATACATCACTTCATGTAACTGAGTAACTGACCTACTGCTGTCTCCAGCCAAAGATCTGCAAAATGATAGTGTAGTGCTGGTCTCTATAATGTCTTCCAGCTCTAAAACTTTCTAAAGGCATGAAAGGACCTACAGGGATAACTGTGGGTTCTCATCAATAACCACCATACTGTTTATATCTTATTTGCAGGAAATCATCAAAAAGAATGAAATGTATTACAAATGGTTAAAGATATGATGCAAGTTGTTGGTATTATACAAAGTTGAGAAAGACTTCTAAAGACTGAGAATACAGAGAAAAGAGAAAATTGAGTGGAGAACTCACTGATGAAAGTGAGGCCACTTTGTCCTAGCCAGCTCCACCACAATTAGTGGAGAAAACAGAATATAAAGAATGAATGAATATAATCAAAAGAACCAGAATCTAAGATAACAACAATCAGGATGCTAAGAATGAGAAAAACAACAAGACCTTATGACTTCTATAATCATAAATGGAATTTAAAACAATAACTTAGTCTGGGACTAGAATATAACCAAATATGAAATAAGACCTTTGGTAAAATAAATTAATACAAATAATAACAACTATTATTTGTTAAACAGTATATTCCCAGCACCGCACTAAGACTACATATAGTTTTGAAACTAGTAACTTGAGCACAGGAATCCCCTCAAACATTCCTAGTCTAATTAAAATGACCAATTGATTATAAAAACAGGGAACAATCTGAGTCACTGCTAGGAACTAGCAAACCTAGCAAGAAGCTTTCTGTTCTGTAATATATTTGAGGACAAGAGGGTGAAATCTTCAGTTTTATTTCATACTCAATATAGAATCTCCTTGCCAATCGAATTGTAGGCAATTAATTCACCTCATGGTATTACCCACAAAATCAAACCCATTTATTCTCAGATTAATTGTATTGACAATTAAAAACAAAAATAAAACAGCTTGAGATCTGAGATGATCCGAAGATCAACACAATGTCAATCAACTCATCCAATTTGGAAGCAAATGATAGACCTGAATAAGATATGTTTTTGCAAGGTTTAAAAAACAAACAAATAACATCAGTAAGTAAAAACAACAACAAAAAAAATTTAATCCTAAAATATACAGGACTAGAATGTAGCACTGAAAAGAAAAAGAAAGAACATGTTGTATTTAAGACAAAAAAAAGTAAAAACCAAATATGATTTATTTTAGAAAATAAATCATAGAAGGCCTTGGTGTTTTGCCCTTAATAAAACACAAACACTATGGAACAAAAATTTAAACAAAAGATGAAAGTAGAGCCCAAGGAGATTAAAAGAGTTGAGCCTAAAGACAGATATAAAGAGGAAACAGAAACCTACTAGGAGAAAATATATAATAAATACAAATATAAATGTATCTATGTAAGGATAGAGTCCATATCCCACAGGGGCACATACTTTTCAGAGGCCTTTGGTAATTGCAACACCATAGACCTGAGCACAGATTCTGGACCCACACACTGCTCAACAGAAGGCAATGATAAACCACTGCTGCCTTTTTTTTTTTATCTTTTTGTTTTATGCTGAAAACTCTATAATGAGATAGTACCAAATGAAATATAAGATAGTGGAGAAAGATGAGATTCCTAGGTTGAAAAGCACTCGAAAGGTCACTGGGAAAGAGCCGAGAACAAGTACAGATAGCTTTGTTGCTATAACACAACCAGACCAAGTCTGAAGGATGTCCAGTGGCTGATGTGCACAAAGGTGAAAGACAAGTACAGTGCTCTACAATACATAAAATAAAAACATGTAACTTAAGAAGCATGAATCAAGGTAAACTGGAAATTGTAAAGCAAGAAATGGACTGTCTAAATATTGCAGTGCTTGGTGTTAATAAATTTAAATGAACTGGAATGGGACATTTTCAGTAAGACAACTATAAAGTTTAGAAATAACAAACTCAGAAGAAATGAGGCAAGATGCAGCACAAGTAGCAACAGGCTACAATGCAAGGTCTGATAGAATAATATCAATCAGACTTCTAGGAAAACCTATTAATATAATCATCCTTCAAGTCTGTACTCCAACTTCAGTAGCTGAAGAAGTAAAATTGAAAGCTTGAGTGCAATTATCCAAGAAAAAATTTGGACAAGGGTTCAGAAATGAAGCAGGAGATCAGCTTATAGATTTCTGCAAAGCCAACAACTTGTCCATCACAACCATATGCTTCAAACAACCAAATAGACATCACCAGATGGCCAATATAGAAATCTATAATAGACTATGTAATACAAAGCAGGAGATGGAGAAGCTGTATTCTCTCTGCTAAAATAAAGCCAAGAACATATTTTGGTGTTGACAATGAACTGTTAATTTAAACATTAAAGTAAACGTGAAGAAAAGCATCAAAAAATCATAGTTTCAAAATATAACTTAACATTTATGACGTATTTAAAGTCCACATAAAAAGCAGTATTAATTGATCGAGAACCAGACCTGTGGACCTGAACTAGAAATATTATCATTGAAGAATGTGAAAAGATGATGCTGGAAGTAAAAAGGACCAAAAAAATGAAATGAACAACAGAAGAAATACTAAAAACTATTAAAGACAGATGAGAAGCAAAAGTAAAAGTCGACAAAAACAGGATTAGTATCCTGAATGCAGTTTTTCAAAGACTAACATACAGAGATAAGAAGAACTATTACGATAATCGATGCAAGAATATAGAAGAAAACAATTAAAAAGAAAAAAATAAGAGATCTCCATCAGAAGATTCAAGAAATAAAAGAGAAATTTAAACCTAGGTAAGGAATGATGAACAACCAACAAGGAAGCACATTATCTGAGCTGGAGAGAAATAAAGGGAAGGTGGAAACCAGTATACTAAAAATCTATACAAAAGAGACAAAAGGACAGATACCTTTGGAGAAGATTCCTATAAGGAAGAACTTGTAATTCTAGAGAGTGAAGTGACAGTTGCCCTAAAAGTATCAGGAAGAAATAAATCACCAGGTGTAGATGGAATATCTATAGAATTATTTCAAGCCACAGTGAATAAATTTGTAAAAGTCCTAACAATAATATTTCAGCAAATATGAAAACAAAACAATTGTCTACAGAACAGAAATGTTTAGTACACATCCCAATCTTTGAGAAAGAAGATGCCAAGGAGTACAGTAACTATAGAATTATTACTCTCATTTCCCACACAAAATAAAGTAATACTTAAGGTGATGCAACAAAGGCTTCTACCTTACTTAGAGCAAGAAATGCCAGATGTTAAGGCTGAATTCAGAAAAGGAAGAGGCACTTGAGATCAAATTGCAAATTTTTGTTGAATACTAGAGTCTCCAAAGAATTTTAGGAGAAGGTTAGTCTAGTCTATGTTTTATAGACCGCAATAAAGTCTTAGACTACGTAGATCATGAACAGCTATGTGTTGCTCTAAAAGAAGTGGATGTGCCTCAGCACTTATACCGATGCATAATTTGTAGTATGAACAGGTAGCCACTGCCAGAATAGAATATGGGGAGACAGACTAATTTTCTGTATGAAAATGAGCCAGAAAAGGGTGCATTTATTTTTTTATTTGTTTAATCTATATGCAGAACATATAAGAAAAACTCAGAGGAAGAATTGGTAGAAAAATATCAATTTGGTAGAAAAATATCAATAACTTAAGATATACAGATGACACCTTATTGGCAGAAAGTAGTAATGACCTGAAATGACTTCCAATGAAAGTGAAAGAAGAAAGTGACTTGGGTAATTGTTGCCTCATTCTACTCTTTTATTGTTTTAATAACCTGAATTTTATGTCCCTCTCTCATATTTATTGTTTTTGTTTTCCTGTTGATTATGAGAAAAAGGATCCAGAAACCAATTCTATCTCACAATAATGTTAGGAACCCAAGGTCGTCCCTGTACAGACAGCATTTAAACATCTCAGAGACAAAAATCATGACTACAAAGAAATACACAACTTTAACTTAGTGAAGAAAGACATCAAAATTGTTAAAGATTTGGTTTACCTTGTTTAGTCATTAATTCAAATGGAAAGTACTGCTAAAAACTCAAAAGATGACTGAGACTCAGAAGGATAACAAGGGAAGAATTAGGTCATCAGGAGAAAAGATGTTTTTGCAGACCAAGGCTCAAATCATCCATACCTTCCCAATCTCAATGACTATGTACAGAAGCAAAAGATGGACAATGAAGAAGGTTGATAAGAAAAAAAATGGTTTATTTAAAAAATGGTATTTGGGGAGAACTCTGTAGATACCTTGGACTGCCAGAAACATGAACAAGTAGGTTCTGGAGCAAATTAAATCTGAAGCATCTCTGGACATAAAAAGGAAAAACTGAAACTGTCCTACATCAGGCACATCAGGATTCTGTGGAAAAGACAATGCTGGATTCTGTGGAAAGGACAATGCTGGGAAAAACAGAATACAGCAGGAAAGAGGAAGACCAAATATGAAATGGATTGACCCTATAAAAGAAGCTATACTCATGAGTCTACAAAGGAGCTAGCAAGGCTGCTGAGGACATTGTAGACATCACTCATTCATAGGGTTGCCAGAAGTCAGAGCTGACTCAATGGCACCTAACACACAGAGTATTCATGAATATTCAAAAGTAGCCCCTTTGCGGGGGGACAACTTGTATGAATATATAGAGATGTACATGTTCATATTTTTATAGACATAGCAATGACATTTGATAAAGTCAACAACCATTCTTTATTTTAAAACAATCAATAAAGTAGGAATAGAAAGAACATCTATATACAACACCTAAACTTGGTAATGTTTTATGAAAAATATATCATTCTCACTAAAATTAAAAATTGTTGAGAAAGACCACATTCACTATCATTGTTTAACATTGCCCTAGAGATTTAGCCATTGCAAACAGAGGAAGAAATACGATCTATAAAAATTTAAAAAGATGATAATTATATCATTATTTATAAATTGAATACATGAGAATCCTTGAAAATCAAATAGAAAAACTAATGAAAAGATAAATAAGTGAGATAATGAAATACAGCAATAATATAAAGAAATCAATGACAATAAGTAATAATAAAATACCTCAGATAAACTCATCAAGAAATGCATCGAACTTTAGTACACATTTTAAAAACACTACGAAGAACACTCAGAAGAACTGAACAAATGTTCTTTGACAGGTTCAGTTCTTCTTAAGTGGATTCATAAATGAAATCCTATCCTAAGAAAATATAGAATTTTTTTAAAGCAGAGGGTCTATCATTTCTTACAGAAAATGACACAGAATAATTATTTGAAAACTCAGAAGGAAGAAGAAGACAACTAATAAAGAGAATCAGTCTTACTACCAAAAATTTATATTATACGAAGAAGACCTTGGGTTCTGGACATCATTGTGAGACAGTATGAGATTCTGGATCCCTTTCCCTATAATCAACCTGAAAAAAAAAATAAATATAAGAGGGGGATATAAAATCCAGGTAATTAAAACAATAAAATAAAGATTAGAAATGGGCAACAATTGCCTAAGTCACTAATAAACCAGGGCAAAGTAAAATCCCATCAAGCACAGATATATATTGACTTAAGCACAAAGCTTTATAAAACCAGTACTCACTAAAGAAGAGGAAAACAGTTTCAGTTCCATCTGGTCTCCTCCTCCTTCCATTGTTCCAAAAGTAGTCTCACAGAATTGCCAAGAGTATAAGGTCTTTTTTAGTGTTGTTCTTTACTATATGTAATTTTTTAATAAATAAAAAAGGCCTTATTTTGCAATCATACAGCTAATGTAATGCAAAAAATATGTCTAACCAGTTTCTCTTTAGTAATAGCTATTCCGTGAAATATTAAGAAGAATCATGATGCAGGCCTCTGATCTCACAGAGCTCAAATTCTAGTAGAAGCAATAAAAACTCACATTAAATATTTAGAAAACATTTAGAAAATGTGAGACAATATACAAGGACTGAGTTGTGTGGTTAGTTTTTAATGTCTCAATGTGGACAACTGGAAGATGACGTTTACAGAAAAAAAAAAAAAATGGCCAGTGTTATTCAAATCATCAGTTCCAACCATGATCAGTTATTCAAAACAAGAACTCAAATCTTGGGCTGTCTGTGCCTCCTCTCTTTTAGAGACACAAGATCTGTTATTCTAGCACATTTTTACTACTCATTTTTATAATACACATTATTTCTGTGAGTATTTAAGATGGTTGCCAGAGCTTGAAGAGGTTGTTGAAAATGTCTAATGGCTTAGCTCTTAAGAGACAACAGGCCAACAAAACCACTATGAGACGATAAGATACTATTTCATACTCATTAGAATGTCTATTATTAAAGAAATAAGTAAACAAGTGTTAGCAAGATATGAAGAAATTGAAACCCTTTGCATCACTGTTGTGATTGTAAAATTCTGTAGTCACTGTGAAAGAAACTATGGTGATTCAAAAACTTAAATGTAGAATTATCATGTGATTCAGAATTCTATTTCTGGGTATACACCCAAAAGAATTGAGAGACTTGAACAGATATCTGTACACAAGTGTTCATAGCAGCATTATTCACAATAGCCAAAATCATGGAAGCAACCAAAGTGTCCATAGACAAGTAAATGGATAAATAAAATGTAATATATACATACAGTGAAATATTACTCAACTTTAAAAAGTAAGGATATTCTGAGTCATGCCACAATATGGATGAAACTTGAGGACATTAAGTCAGTCACAAAAGGACAAATACTGTATGATTCCACTTACATGAAAGACCTAGAGTAGTCAAATTCATAGAGACAGAAAGGAGAATGGTTTCCGGGGCTGGAGAAAAAGGGGAATAGGGAGTTCCAATTCCACAGTCACTTGGTCCTATTGTTTTAATGTCTCTTACATCTGCATCTTAAATCATTGCTCTCTAGTTCTATCACCCCACAACAGACCACTGAATTTGATGTAAGAGGGTCCTGACATCTTCAGCCAATTGGAGGATATATTCTCATCATTTATTAAATCTCTATTTTCCAAAGGCTTGGCAGTTCTTGTTAATTCTACCCTTGGAAAATAGATGACCCTGAAAATTACACCATATTTAAAGTAATATCACATTTTTACTTCCTGGATTAGATTCCTAGGATCTCAACACTGATCTAGAGTTTAACTGAATTTTCATGCACCTATTAAATGCTGGTGACTGTTACTTCTCATGAACTCATGGTGTGTGATGGATTCATATTGACCTTAGCTTCCTTCATCTCCAGTTTGCTTTATGGTCAGCCTGAGAGGGCAGTGCATTTTAACAGTCCTCCAGATGCCTGAAATAAAGAGAATCCAGAATTTGAGTAGATGGAAACCAAAGAAAGGAATATCTATCATATGACAAAAACAAAAAGGACAGAAGAGGTTTTTTTTAATCAACATTTAATCTAAAATCATATTGTGTATGTAAAGTCTGGTGATATTCTTTTTTGTACTATAACAACCACTACAATTTTTACCCAGAGGTTCGACTCATTCATAAATTCCTAGAGCAGAAAAGAAATGAATTTAAATTAGGAAAAATAGTCCTCTCAATTTCCTAAATCATTAAGCCAAATCTATTATATATTCTTAATAGTAAGCTTTAATCCAAACAATTTTCTCTTAAAGTTTACTCAAATCAAAGTGCCAGCAGTTGAGAGCAAAACGTTTAATGCCAAAGCCAATACATGAAGTCCATCCTAGCAGATACCAGAGGATTACCACCTGGAGACAAGTGATTGCAGAGAGCCCTAAGGTTAGGGATGGCCAACCGTCTGACAGCAGGTGGTCCTCCTTGCCCATTTGTGTGAGGAAGGGATGCTGAGAGTCAGCAGGGAAGAGAAGGGAGAAGGATAGGTGGGTCTGAAATGAAGACCACGCAGAAATAATTACCCAGGTGGGCAGCTGTGTCAGAGCCAGAAACCAGAAAGTGCACAGGAAACTGAAACTATAAAACAATACAAAACAATTACTTAAATAAATTCATTAAAGTTAAATTGAGTCGTCACTTATCAACAAAATGCAGGAACTCCAAAAAGATTCTAGTGTTAACTGAGAAAATTGAGGAGATAGATGTTTTAAAAAGGCCCCTTTGAGACAGTTCCCTAACTTTCTCTGAACCAAAGGCAATCTTCCTTCTGTTCCTCAGATGTTACCTGAGTCATGATCAAATGACAATCCTGAAGCAGTAACAGGTCCATACAATAATTCTCATTTGCTCCACCCAAATGGATAAAGAGTATAATAGTTTTTCTTTTTTTCTAGTGCAGACTTTAAATTAAACAAAATTAAATAATGTAAAATAAAATAATAAAATAAAAAGAAACTTTTCCTTATGGGTAATAAATGACAGAAATTTATCATATGTTTGTACTTCTGAAACACTAAATATGACTCTGAAATCCTAATGCCTGGTTCCAGATCTTAGCTCTGTCCTTTAGCATTAGTTGTATGACTTTGTACAATTGACTCATCAACTCTGGTCTTCAATTTCTCTGTTTATAAAATGGTGATGATAATTATAGTGTCTACATTACAAGATCATTGTGAGGATAATAAACAAATACACAATTTTTAACACTTAAGATAGCACCTGCTAAATATAAAACACATTGTAAGTATTTGGTATTAAAAGAAAATTTTAAAAAAGACAATTAGAACCTCAAAAAAAGAAGGGAGGGAAGAGGAGAGAGAGAGAGAGAGAGAGAGAGAGAGAGAGAGAGAGAGAGAGAGAAAGGAAGAGGGGGAGAAAGTAAGGAGAAAAAAAGAGAAGAGGAAGAAAGGGAAGGAGAAAGGAAAGGATATGTACCATTTTCTTTGGTGTTCCAGTGGTTAATTTTACACATCATAATACTAAGTACACATTAAACAAAAAAAAATTGAATTACTATAAGATAGAGGAGGATTATGTAGTTATATAAGTAAATTAACTCCCATTGTAACAGAAAACAAATAGTCAATAACTAAAATTGGTAAACCTCAGATGTGTGAAGGTAATACTATAAGAAACAACTAAAATAATTAAAAGGTTTGAGAGCGAAACTTAATGGTGAATAAGTATTACTTGGCATTTAATCAGGTACATATGTCACTTTAATAAGCCATATCTATCTATCTATCCATCTATATGCATACACAAATATAAAAACACAAACACACACATATATACAAATTGTAACTGTACTTGAGAAACCCAAGTTTTTAAACATGTGGAATCACACTAAAATTTGATTTGCTAGATCATATAGCACAATTCAAATAAATTTGTTTGCTAGATCATATAGCACAATTCAAATACATTTTAAAAGTCTAAAAACAGAGATATCTAGTTTAAAGTAAAACATTATGCTCTAAATTGTTTTTAAAAGAAGCTAACTGGAAAACGTAATCTAAATGTTAAACACTTTTGGCTTAGGTGTCAAATTTATATCATGATCAATTTTTATTGGGATGTGGACAGGATACCATTGCTTCCTACTTGCTTCTGAAAATAGCTGCCACAATAAATATTGGTGACAAGGTTAAATTTCTTCCCCATTTCTTATAAGGGACAACATGTGAAACATATTTCCTTATCCCTAGATATTAGAGAGATAGTGTCAGGTCACAGCCACATTACTATTCAAAAGTTGCCAACCCATCAAATCCTTGAATTTCTTGGCATTATCTTTAAATACTGCTTAAAAGTGAAAGAGAACCAGCAGAGTGACCTTGAGCATTTTTTAATTATCTGAACAGCTGTTCCCTCACTTGTGAGAAAAGGGGGTTGACTTTGATTCCCAATGAACCTTCTAAATATCAACTCTATGATTTCTCAGATTTTACCCAATAGAAATATCTTTTTTTTCAAGTGAAAATTACATCTTTCTTCATCAGGCATTATGGATGATAATGGTACCAATCTACCCAGACATAATATAGTTGATCTAGTAATTATTCTCTTTTGTCTTGTTGAGAATATAAGTTGACATTATACTTTAAAGTGAAGGATGCTTCCGCATCCTTCCAAATAATCTAGTTATGTACTCAAAGACATAGTCAAAGCATTTGTAGAAACCATACTTCCTCATACTTGAACTTTTAGTTCCACTCTTAAGAAGACTGAGAAAAGTTTTTCATTTTTGGTGAAAAAAGATAGAGTAAAACAGGAGAGGACAAGTGAAAACAAAAATAATTCAAATGTAAAAGGTTGAAAATAATAAGTTACTATTATTAAAAGTCTGTTTCTTATAATTTATTTAACTGTATGGCTAGCTTGGTATTATTGATTTATTCAAACTAGTTGTATTAGGAAATATTTCTCTCAGACAAATTTTATACATTTACACGTTTCATTTTTCATTATATTACTCTAGTCTTGAATTTTTATTTTTTTGCTAGAATTTGGAAAATTTGATTTTTAATATTTTAAACATTTTTAACATTTTTGGTGATTTTATTGCTATTTTTAAGCAACATGAAGCAAGAGCTTATTAATTAGAAAACTAGCATTTTAGTAAAAACTAAGTTACTCAAATGATTTGAGAAAACAACTTAAGAAATAGATAATCAAACCTTCAAAGAAATTACAAATCAATAGGTCTGAGATTCCTAATTTTTTTGGGGGGGATAAATATTTAAAATCATAACTTTATTAAAATTTAAAAGAAAATTTTATTCATGTAATTACTAAGCAAATAAATTTTCCTTTCTCTAATTACCTTTCAACTGTTTCAAATAATGTTTTCTATATAAAATAATTGGCCACAAACATCCCATTTCCTTACAAAGAATACATACTGTCACAACTAATGATCTAAAATAATTTTCCAAATTTGGAAAGACTCAGCTATCTGGTCATTTCTCATATGAATATATATCTACAACATATCAGTATTCATGTTTTATTGGTTTCTGTATTTCTATGCAAATATTCTTAGTAGGATTCAAAGTGGTTATGATTTTGGTTTGAAATCATAAATGTTTAAATTTTAATCCTGCCTCAATATTCTATTAGCTGAAATATTGTTATAAGAAAAAGAGAAATAAGAACACTGATTAATTTAAATGTTCTACTCCCATTTCCTGCTTTTCTGAGAATATGTTATCTATATGAATGCATGAGAAGTCTATATTTGTGCAAAGTGACACAATCATACCTTGAGGCCATAGTTTATTGATGCAGGATGGGTATAAAAGGTAATCTGAACCAGAGTCCTTTCCTAGAAACTCAAATTAGGACTGTAATATCAGCTATTATCCCTCAACCTTCTATTTATATAAGCAGCCTCTTTTTGCTTATCAATCAAGACATATAATTTCTATTTACTTTGTGTCCTCTAGAGAATCCAATCACAAAAATGCATTAGAGATAAGTGTGCATTATGCTGAAGAGTTGTTAAAAGAAAGATGATACAGTCATTTATTTCACACTACACATAGCAAACAGATTAAAAACTACTCAAGAAGTAATTTGTAATCTTCCATAGCCCTTCCTGTCATTGTTAAATTTTGTTATCCTCTGGCTCTCCTTTACTCAGGACTCTATATCCTGACACTCATCCTTTAAATTCCTCGCTCTCCTAAATATATAAAATAATTTTGGTTTTCCTCTAACTCCTACTTTCAAATTGCAGACAATTCTAGGTGTATAAAAACAAAGGTATACATACTCTTTTAAGAAAACAATAGTGCAATTAATAGTGTAATAATTGTTTATTCTTTGAGCACAGCTATAGGATCCTCCTTTCCACTTTTATCAAGATAAGCAGTGAATTTCCCAAGAGAAATTTTAGAGGCTAAAATATCCATGTATTTACATCATATAGTATATATGGAAGGTTTTGAGATTAAAAGGCATGACTTAATATACCAGATGGAGGAACTAAAACTTTTCTTGACACAGTAGGGGCAGAGTGGAGATGTGAGAGGCAAGAATGGATAATTGGGGCAAAGAAGAAAGAAGGACCCCAAAACTGCCAATCTATCCCTTTTGTCATGACACCAGGCTGCTTTAAGTCAGAGATGTTGGAAAAGGAATACAATATAGTAGCTGGTCAATAAAACTGAATCTCAGGATGATCTTGATGCTCTATTTCCTTTCATAGATGAATGTAACTTTCCCTCTATTAAGCTTCCTCCCTCAATATTTCCCACTGAAGTTTCTCTTGTATCCCAGCACTCTCTCTATACTGCTCTTAAAGAAATATTCTATTTTTAAGAGTTTTATAATAATCAGAAAATAAGAAAAGATACAAGAATAGCAAATGAGAAGAGTCAAACCTTTGGAAAACTATGATTAAAATATAACATCAATTATTCTACACTTTATTTATATTACTGAACGCCTTTCTCTTAGGAGGCCTAAGATTCTTGCTGAGAAGTACCAGCAGTTTACTCACCATTACTTCTGTGTATTCATTGGAAATGTCAAAAGTGGACATTTATTATTATTATTTATTATTATGAAAATCATTGGACCAGACTCCCTAAAAGGATCTCAGAAATCCCCTAAATGACAAGGATCATACTTTGATAAATGCTAATCTAGAGGTTCTCTTATCATCCGACCCTAAATATAAGCATGTGGGACCTAAGTCTGGTAGTTTTGCAGATAATGATTCATAATATACACAGTCAAGATTACATAAAAACTTATTTTCTTATAAGAAAATACAGATTTTGAAATCATTGCAATTTGCCTGACTGAAATGTCATTTTAGTTGTCTAAAATTTCCATATTATACAGTTATATGTTGTTCTATAAATGTTATGGTAAATAATAAAAAATCAATTTATATCATATTATCTTAGGTAAGAAAAAAGTACTTATAATAACTTCTAAGGACTTCACAAATAATTTATTACATGTAAAAGAAAACAAAGCATTCTGTCACATTTTAGAATTTGGTATCCACTTGTATAACAAAAGCCCGTATGGAAAATAGCTTTTTGAGAAGCTCTATTCATTCTTGAAACAATAACAACAAAAAAATAGTTTTAATGATACAACACTATTTATATATAATGTACATGGTAGGTAGCTTTTACTTTAAATCTATGTATTATAATTTATTTATAACAATTTATGTAATTCTCCCAGATAATAGCATAGAAATAAAAATGAGTTATTAAAGATCAGGTTCAGTACCCATTTAAACATTTTTAGATGTGCTGCTGAATACTTAAATGAGGTATCTTCAAAAGAACCACAATTATTCATAAGCTAACAAAACTACTTTTCTAATGGTGAAAGTTTTCTACTTCTTGACTCTATTTACATTTCATTGAATGAAAAAAAATATACCATGCACCGGAATACAATAAGTTGAATAAAACTGTCTATAACTAAAGTTATAAAACTTTGGCAAGAACTCTTTACCTGACTTTAAAAAACTCAATTTCCAGGAAATGCAAAAATCAAAGTAGTATACTTATTTTTAAGATAATAGAAGAGTTAATATAGCACCTATTAGTTCACAGTGTCAATATGGCTACTCTATCTCATAGAATTCATTAATTCCTGATCTCCTCAATAAATATTGGAAATACTGGATTTCATGCCAAAAGACTTTCTCTGGAGGTTACTCTTCTGCTTTACTAAGATATGATACTGAAAAATCACTTAATCTCTTTGAGTCTTAATTTTTTTCATTTATTAACAGTTATTGATAATCTCATAAGTTTGAAGATGGTTTTGTATGAGATCCCATATGTTAAAAAAAAACTCTAAAGCAAAATGTAAACCTGTGGCTATTATTAACAAACTAGGTTCTACTTTAAAATAAATGCATCTTGAAGAAATTATGTATGTGCTGTGGGTGACTGACAAAAACAAGGGCGGAAAAACTACAGACCTCAGGCCAAATCTGGTCTGTCTACTATTTTAGAAATAAATATTTATTGGAACACAGGCACACCCAGCTGTCTGCATATAATCTATGAACGCTTTCACATGACAATAGCAGAATTGAGTAACTGCAACAGAAATTAATATCCCACAAAGCCTAAAATATTAAGACCAAGATTAACTATTATCATATTGGAATATTTTCCTATAAAATTAAGTTGAAGTTATTTCTTTATTACTTTTTACATTAATATCACAGTAGCTAGGTCAAGTAGAACCATGGATAAAACCTGAGAAACTGAAATCATGAAACTGGCAGATAATATAACATAGTGTTTCTCAAAATGTGTCTAGTCCACCAATACCATAATCAACTGGAACACTTGTTAAAAATATATATTTAAAGGTTTTACTTGAGGACATTTTCTAAGCAGAAGTCAAAGTGAGACTATAATGTCTAGAATCTTGATATTTAAAATGTGGTCCATGGACCAGCAAAGCTGACATCATCTGTAACCTGTTACAAGTGCAGCATTTCAAGCTCCACACCGAACCTACTGAATCAGAATTGTATTTTAAAAAGACTCTCAGTATGCATATGAAATTTTAAAAAGCTACAATTTAGAACATAAATATTGAGGACTCAAAATCTACCTGAAGCAGTCAGGCAAAAATAAAAGCATATGCGAAATCTCAGTAAAAAGATTTCCCACAGCAGTTTCAAAAAAGGGCCATGTGATACAGGAGGAAATTTTTACTGAAAAACTGGTTTATTCTTAATCTTAACTAAGATTATTTTACCTTTTTTTACCTGCACCTCTCAGGTATGAGGATCTCTGACTCTCTCATGTATGTTGGGTTCCCCTATATATATGAAATTGGTTATTTTCTCTTGTTAAACTGTCTCATGTAGATTTAATTATTAGATCAGCTGAAGGTATCTTGAAGGGGAGAAGAAAGATTCATGATAGAGAATTCAGAAAAAACTCGCATTTGAGCAAGTCCCATGCAGAGAACTGCAATTATATAAACATAAAAGGTAAAAATTATTAAGATATAAAATGGCTTTACAATTAATATATTTTGACAAGAGAAAGGGTTAAATACCTTACCTCACACTTAGCTCAACCTGGCAACTACTATTATTTAGAATTCTAGCTAGCTTCTTATATTTCTAAAGAAGTTTTTATTACTGAAATGCTTTTCATTGCAAAAAGAATTCTGCAACTGTCCACTTCCAATAATTTTTGGAGAATGGTTTTACTTTCTATTTCAAAATATTTATTCTAGTTAAAATTAGGACATGCAGTAGCATAATTTTTTACAAGGTTTTATTTTAAAGGCCCTATCCTGACCCAGGAATACCCAGGCATTTGCAATCCTTACTTTAGAATTATGCATTTACCTTGCTTTTTTGCATCAATGTTTTTATTTACAAGATTAAGAGTTAACATTTTATAGTTACATATATTCACACAATTGAAACAATTATAACATATCTATTACTCTGTGTAAATTTTGTTTAGAATAAAAATAGTCTGGTAGGCTAAACTTTACAGGCAATTAGTTTCATAAACTAATATAAAAAGTTAAAGAATAAAATCAGTTTTGTTTCTAAATTAGCAAGTTTCCTGATTATTTTAGCTATTGATTTTCAATTTAGTTATAGTTAAACTAGATCTCCAATAAATTAAAGCTAGAAAAAATTAGTACTCCCAATTTTGGCATTATAGATAAATACTAGTTTCTTTCCAGAAAGCATCGAAAAGAGAAATGATTTGGAGTCATTTATTTTTAATTTTACTTTTGCTTCTAATTAAAGTCATTTAATTAATAATTCTAATTAAAATCATTTATTAATATAATATTACTGGTTATTTTATTGTCCCTACAAACACTATTTAACTTTTGGAACTTAGATTTAACTCAAGTAAAGTAGGTGGTAACTCTGGCCAGAAAGAGTTCTCTTTTTTCAATGTCAAACTACTATAGTTGTATAAATATGGTAGGGAAAAAAATTTCCAACCAAAATTTCATACAGAATTATAATAAAAAGAGCTGAATAAGACAGTACTGTTCTTCTTCAAGTACGTGTATGGCAGCAGAGGTGGCGTGCCTATCTATAAATCACTGTCACGTCCCCTCCCAGTGCTCAAGGTTGCCCTTAAAGAATCTCTAAAAATAAAGTTAGAACGCTGGAGCTGATGGTCACTAAGATATCATCTCCTAGTTTCTATGCATCTCCCTACTGCCAGCAGCTTAAGGTTCTTTTTTCACAGAAAAAATAAAAAATAAATATTCCCCTTGGAATGGAGAACATATCTATATTTAGATTTCACTACATTGGAAAGAAGCAACATAAATTTCATAAATCATAAATCGACATAAATTTAAACTTTCCATTTATGGAGTGAATAGGACATCAGTAAATGTAAATTTAACCTAATTCCTTATTGAAGGAGGATAACTGAAGAGTGAGAGAAAATAATTATATATAAGAATAAGATAAAAATAAAACCTATGCTAGCTATGTATGACTGGCGTCCTGGTTGGATCTGTGAGAGGAAAGGACTGTCTCCACTCAGCTGACTGTCCTGAGCAAGGATGAAGAGAGCTGGGCTCCTGAACAGGGGCCTATTCATTAGGAGAAATTGATTAAAATAGAAAATGCATGTACCGGATTGGTATATAAAATTGTAATGTAGTCTTCTGAGACTTGTAAATTCTTACTGTAACTGGCAACCTCTCTCCTTAAACCAGATGTCATGCTTCTTGCCCAGTGGAAAGGTAAGGCCCTAAGAAATACAAAGAGAAATAAAGAGAAACCCTGGAATTTTAACATCTTAGAGCCATATCGTGACATAAAGAGTAGAATAGAAAAAATAATTTGTTAACCAGATTTTCTCCCCATAAAATAAGGGAATAAAAGTATCTCATTTGGAACAGGGGTGTAATAATATTTACTCATACAGTAAGAGTTACATGTGATTGTGGGATAGTTTTGGCAGATCTAGAACACAGAGAGTATAGGCACCTTTATTCTGTGTGTGTGTGTGTGTATGTATGTGTGTATGTATGTGTGTGTGTGTGTGTGTGTGTGTGTGTGTGTGTGTGTGTGTGTATTTTGGGGGTGGCAGCCAGACAAGGTGCTCAGGTGATGGTCTCACAGATCCAGGAGACCTTGCTGAGAGATGAGAACAGACAAAGAAGAAAAGTCATTTTCCTGGCTGTAGGAAGAGGTGTCTGTGGCAGAGGATGCTAATCTTAGATGCCTTCAACCACTCTGTGATTGAATTATCAGGGGACTATTTCAGTTGGTGTCAATGCAGAGACGTAAGCAGCTTAGAACCAACAAGACACAAGTTATAGCGTTGCAGGAAACAGTAAGTACATATTCTAATAGAGGATGAAATATTGTTGTCCCAATGCTGTGACATCAGGAGCGACTCTACTGAACCCAGGTACAGTTGGAGAAAAGTAGGAAAGGACTCCTGAAATGCATTTAAAGATAATTCCACTAAGGAAAATCACCTGAATGAGTGTTAAAAGATCAAGTTTTCTGCATCAAGGACAATAAGGGCTCAAAATACAAATTAATCTTAGTTATAAGAAAAACCAGGAAGATTACATTTTTGTATACCTGAGTTTACCATAATAAAATTCTTAATTTATCAGTTATACATGGTTTAGTCCTCTGATACCCTTATTCACTCCTCAGTTGGAGAGATATTACAGAACTCTGGTCCGGGAACCTCTCTGATGTGGAAAATAGATCAACAGGATGAGTTCTGGTGACCCGATTTTATCCACCCATTTGTTGATGGTACCCACATTGCTTTTAATCCAACAGAGGCATCTGATATATAGGTCAGCTCTCAGCCTGTGTCTTGTGACTCAGAAAGGACTTTTTATAAGGTCCTCACTCATGCAGGCACAGAGACTCGGGTTGTTAAAGCCTTGCTTCTTAACCACAGAGATGGGGACATTCTCAGATCAGAAAGCTCACTGCCTTGGTCACAATCGAAATTGGGAGGGAAAGTCTGTGTGGGTCAGTTCAAAAATCCTCCTCATTCTGCCTTTAAATTTTATTTTTGGTCTTAATTTTAATTAACAAAAATCCACCTAGCTCATTAATGTTCATATGTCATCATAAGAATCTCTGAATTATATTTATTACTGTCACAGAAATATTTTCCCAACTCACAGTCCTCATCGTATTTTTCTGAAATGAAGCAAGGGAATTCTAAGGCACTGTGATATAGAAGAAATGCAAGGAATAAGTTCACATCAAATATAAGATATTCCAATACTCAGCAAGTCAGCAACCTTTCAAGACAGGCTTTGTAAAAAAAAAAATAGATTTTTAAAATTTACCTCTCTCAACTAACATATCCAAGAAACTGTTCTCGTGATACATTTTAAAGTTCAATAAAAATGATCCCTGACAAATAAGAGGAATAAAAGGAAGCTCACACTGTAGGCCTAAGAAGTTATGAGACGAGAAATAGAAATGGAAATCAGGAGCCAAGGATCTTGACAACTCTTCAGATTTAGGTTATAAGATAAATTGCTATAACAAAGAGATCTCAAAATAAAACAAGAGTAGATTTCTGATTCACATAGTAACTATTTAAATGTGATTCACCCAAAGTGGCCAGCGAAGCCCTTCTGTTCTGACTAGATTGCGTCCATCTTTGGGTCTAAAATGACTGCTGTAGGTGCACCACTTCTAGTCTCATGGGAGGGAGGAAAATGACCTCGAAGGGCAAGAAGCTTCCTTGTTGAGAATATGACCCAGAATTTTCACAAATCATTTTCCTTACATCTCATTGTCTAGAATGCAGTTACATAGCAACACATAGTTGCATAGGAGGCTGAAAAATGTATTTAGTTTCTGACCATATACCCAACTAAATCTCTATTATTTTATAAAAAGTATGAATTTTGTAGAACAGATAGCATAATAGCAATTAATTTCTCTCTCTCTCTCTCCCACACACACACACATTAATCAAACTTCCAGCATTTATGGCTATTTTAATAGGGCGACCACCTTGTCCCAGTTTGTGAGAGTCTTTTTCTCATAAAACCACAAAATGCATCCTGGGAAAGTCATTCATTCTAAAACGCCCCCAGTCCTAGGCAAATTGCGGAATTTGGACATTCTATTAATATTAGTAATGATTTCTTAAAAAGCAATATATAATACTAGAAACTATTCCTGGCCCACTCTGCCCTACAAATTTTATAACTAGTAGTTATCCTAAAATGAATTTCAGGGTGCTTAGAATCTAACAATTTCTTCAACTTAGAAATAAAAATTGCTGATGCTTTTATTGAAAGATTGGAAGAAATCAAAACACCCAGAACTCTCCAAGAGGACATATTAAACAGATTTCATGGAATATTACTAAGAAATTTATTAAACTTAAATGTTCTCTAAGCAAATTTTTATGCACTAATCAATTATTTATCCCAGTTGAAAACATAAAAGATAAGAAATACTGATTTAGGGGTGAAGAAGCTCATAGCACCACTTTAATTAGTAGAATCATAGAAACCCACAACCACATTATTGGCTAGTGTCTTAATTTCGATTTATTTACTCTGCCATTATCTCTTGTGAAAAATTCAGCTGAAATAATTTGCATGGGAGAATCCACAGGAAAAAAAGTTATTTATTTATTTATCTGGAAGTCAGATCTCCAGAAAACCAGTTAGCTGAGAAATATCACTTGAGTAAACTAAATAAATGCCTTCACAGAACTGTAATTTTACATTATACTTTTGGATTTATCAAGAGTCCATAAAAGAAATGCTTACAAAAGAGTATTCTTTCTTCTCAGCCTTTTTCCTGCTCATCAAATGGCTCCCCAGGGTTGCAGCAGCCACTCATCTCTTCACTCTGTATTGTCTCCCTGTTTTTCTCATTTACTGTCGGGTTTCATCTTCCCCCTCCCTCGCACGTGTTGTTGACTTCAAAATCATTATTTTACATCTAAACTTTTCCTAAGATCTAACTTCATATATCCACTCGTCTATCTATATGTTCACAATGTATTTCTGAACACCCTACACAAAATTCAGTGTGTCTGTACTGCTCGGTTTCCTGTATTTCTGCTTTTGGTTGATGTAAGCTCATTGTTCACTGATATTCCTTCTACAATGTTAATGAGATTCAAATTCTCAGTCTGACTCCTGATATGTATGGAATTCTTCCTCCTTATCTACCACCACTGGCTGAGTTCAGGCCCCTTTTATCTACTGATTTGACCAACAGTTTTACTGAAGTATTCAGAAGAGTTACTGGGGAATCTTGTTAAATATGCAGATTCCTGCCTCTGGTGCCACAGATCCTGAAACATATATGTTGGGGTGGAGCTGAACTTCACGGAGAGCTGAGTTGAGCTGCCAAGTACCAGGGTACCTGATTAAGATAAGGCAAAATGAAAGTAACAGTAGAGACTTTAATTACTTAATGGGATCATGTAACTAAAAGGCTAAACAAGAGAACTCATTGCTTCCACCCCCATTCCATGTTTCCCCTTGGAAGGGCACCAGCTGAGGGACAGATGATGGGCACAGACATGGGGCTCCCTGCAGTTTTATGGTCCCGGGGTCCTAAGGGCAGGAGAAAAACACTAGGAGTGAAAGTACTGAGTACTGAATCTGAGTGAAGAAAAGTGTCTTCAAGGCTCCCCTTCCTCTGCTAAGGAGGTTTGGGCAGAGGCACCTAAGGAGGCCCTCTGCAGAAGACCCTCAATGCAGAGGCCTCTGAGTGGACATACCCAGAGTAGGGCTGCAGCTATGTATAAGAGCATGGCTGGCCAGGGGGCTTTAGTCCCTGACTGAAGGCACTGGCTGTGCTCCAAGTCTGGTCTGGGGAGGGCAGCTTCCTCATGAGGCCTGCCAGTTAAAGCCTCTGTAATGGCCTATGGTCAGGCCTGAGAAACCACACTCTGGTTTCTGGCCAGCAGCCTGTCATCTCACTGTCTCCTTAGCAGCAGATGAATCTGATGCTGGCAACTGGGGTCTGTCTGTATTTTGAGCAATATTGGCTGAGACTTTGGAATAGATTTTTGACTGGCTTTCCTGATTTCAATTTCTGCTTTTATCTAACCATCCTTCTCACATTGCCAGAGGAAAATTATTTTTAAATTCAATTCCAAACATGCCGCTTATTAACATAAAACTTTTCACCAGAAATCATCACTGGAATGAAAAAGTCTCGGGTTCTTACCATGCATTTATTTGAGTAGTCACCTGCAGACCACACTCATGTCCCTCCTCTTCCTTTAACATCAAACAATACTTAAGTAGTGGTTTGGAGGGGATCTGTTATATACTTTTATCTCAACTCCTAATCTAGTGTTGACAGTGGATATGAAGAAAAGTTTGTTAAATTCAATTAAATTCAATTGTTCCGTGAAGCTCCTATGAAAAACACAGTTCATTACAAGCAAACATGGATACTTAAAACTTAATATAATACATTCCTCTCTAAGTTCAGAAATACAAAAATGCTTATGGACCCTAAATGGCTTTGATTTTTATTTTCTGCATTAGCTAATGAAGCAGACATAACCAATAGTGCTTTACATTTTACTCTGGCTGTCAAAAAAAAACAGGAATTAAATTTTTGTTGAATTTCACTAAAAGTTACCCATGTTTTAATTTTATTGTGTTTTTATCTTTTAATGTGAGGTGCCTCAAACTAATAAAGAAGTATGCATTACCTAAGTAATATGTAAATGTAAATACATACACACACAGCTTACCAACTGTCTGATTTACAGCCTTTTCAGAAATTTCCCTGTGAATATAATCTCCTTAGTCTATGCCTTTTCTTTTAAAGAGAGATTATTGTCTCTACATTTCATCATAGGACAACAAAACTGTTATGGTATAACTATGGATATGTACAGATACCACTGAGTGCTATTTGCCTGTCAAATGTCCTCTTTGCTCTGATATCAATAGGACTTTGGTTGGGAAAAAGGGGATTTTACTGCTATGATTTGAAAGCTCAAAAAACTGGAAGAATTTAAAGCCCATTATTTGTTAATTTCTTGTCCTTTTCTTAAGAATATAAATTATGTTATTCTATTTACTAAATCAAAAAAATTGCTTTCATTTTATAGGATAAGTTGATGTGTCTATTTTTGGTAGGTAAAAACAAGTGAATCATAATTCTGTTGAATGAGGAATGAGTATATTTTCCAATTTAAGCTATTTTCAAAATGTATGTCAAAGAAATTAGAAGCCAATATAAAATTAGAGCACTAATAAGGAAGCAAAGCTGTACTCTTAAGGTATTTTATATCATGTATTTTTTCTTATTTATCAAAATAATTATTATAGATTATTAAACAAAAAAAGTATTGAGCAACTTCTACTCTCTGCAGAGTGCTTTGCTATATACACCGAAGGTAAATATTTAATCAATCTCATGTACAGTCTACACAGAGCTCACAGTTGTTGGGAAATATAGTCAAGGAACCAGACAATTGCAATAGAGTTTGATAAGTGACATAATAGAGGCATTTTGAAATATCACTTTTCGATGATTCAAATGATAATATGGAAATACAATTGAAATACACAACAATGGACAATAATTTCTATTCTCTGTTAAAGCTATAAGTAGGATTTAATTTTACTGCCATTTTTTTTAACTCAGGTCTCTTAAAACTCAATATTTGACTCTTAGAAATCCTCATCATCTGTGAAGAGAGTAAATCAATCTTCACCAAAGAATAAAAGGTTCAGTGACTAAGGCTGGCGAACCGTACGGTTTTAGTTGTATTGCATGAGTAATTGTTCCTTACTTTTATTGGAACACAGCTGTAACCCTTTCCTGTAAAGTTGACTGAATGCACAGCCTCAAGTCACCTCAGTAGCCTAAGTTATCTTCCTGTTAGTATAAACTAAGTTATTAAATAGTTAACTTTCTCAAAAGTATTCTTTATGAATTTATCAAATGATCTGAAGTGACAAGAAAGATACATTCTTTTTCATTAAGTTTCTGTATTTCCAAAAGGCCTCATTAGCCTCATTAAAATATATAAGTATAGACTATATGAGGAATAACGTATTTACTTCTTATCTGCTCTAGGTTATTATTCATGACCTTGTGGAGAAAGGACATGAAACTTATGACAACATGTAGGGAAAGCAAACTCAGGGAATGGGCATGATATTACATCAGAGAACACTTGATGGGCACCAGATTCTTCCAGATAATTCTGCCAGAATTATCTACAGAAAGAATTTCATGTGATATTCCTCTGTGTTAGATAAAGCAGTGATTAAAAAAGAAAGAAAGGAAGAAAGAAAGAAACTGGATTAGGATTTAGAAACATAATTTCAGTTTTGTGCTCTGCCACCTACTAGCCAACTGGTCTAGGATATGTATGTCATTTGGGTTGATTGGGGCTCATTTTCTTAATCAGTAAATAAAGGAATATCACTATCAAACCTTCAAGGCATTTCCAACTCTGAGTTTTCAATAACATGAACATCATCATTAAGAAACAGGAGAGTAATGAGGTGTTGAAAATAGAAAAATGATCATGAGAATAGCTGTGAAGATAAGCTTGGCTAATTCAAATTTGGCCTAGGGCCAGTTCCTCACTCGAGGTAATTACTTCATTATTTTTAATAATTCTACAAAAATTGTGTTGTTTTCCCTCCTCCTTATTTTATCTTTTTACAGTGAAGAACACTAGGTTAAACACTATTTTAAACATTAAGTAAAAATAAATATTTAATTAAGCAAAATTAGTGTGGCCAACTCATTGTTAGTCTAATAACAGAAATTTCTGCTCTCCTGTTTACATTCAACTGGATTTTAGACTCATACCAGTAATTACAGAGTTGTTTTTGTTGTTGTTTTATCTTAAATGTTTCTTAAGCTAATGCTATTACATCACTTAAAGCTCAGACCAAAGGGAAAAAAATGGAATTATGCTTATTTAAAAGAAAAGAAGAAGAAGAAGAAGAACATTATGGAAGTTTTAAGATTATCACCAGCTCCCAGAAATGGTTTATCTTCATTTTATAAAACTTCCTTTTACATTCAATTTAATGCATTTAGGAGTAAATTATTCAGGAAGTCGATAAAGATTCATTGCTTAAGTACAGGAAAGTCTATAAGAGCAGTTAGCAGCAGCTGTGTAGATTTGCTGCTCATTTACTTCATGTATAGGGCAGAACAGATTTCTAGCAATTTGAGTAATATAACATTATCTGTGCTAATTGTAGATATTACAGGAAGATATTATGCTTTTTTTGAGAGTGCTTTAAAATGAAACAACTACATGATGGGTAAGGAGGCAGTCTTAATCTAGGGGTTAAGTTTTCTTTAGAAGACCTCAAAAGTCAAGTAGAAATAAGAGGAATATGGACGCATCTTTGTCAAGGAGAGCTGTGTTCAGGATTTGCAGAAAACTATGGCACATTTTTCAACTGAAATACACTGCCTTCACTTCCACGAATAGTAAATATGGAAGCAACCAGATGTTGTGCAAATCAAATTGACAGCTTGTGTTGATTTTGACTCAGATTTAACTATGCTGTCAGGCAAGGTGGTGAATGTGGGAGAAATGTTTACATAAAGAAGTGTGAAGATTTTCATGTTGCCAAAGAATGGGTAATAACTATGAAAGTAAAAAATCTAGCTTATTATTTAAATTTTATCCACCCTACAGGAGACATGCACCCACATTTAAAATAACTAAATATAAGGTGAGTTTTTCAGTCTATGGTGCATTTAGATTTAGAACAAAATATGATTACTACAATGTAAATCTAAATTTGAACCAATGAGTATTATAAACGATTTACAACTAAATCAACAAGGATAGTTTTTTTCCTTGAATATTTTAGAAATGGAATTTTAAAGAATTCTAATGCTTTTATGCCAATAATAACTGACAGACAGCTACCAATATTTACTGAGTGCTAAGTGTCACAACTCTGTGAGGTAGGTACTATTATTATTTCATATTTACAAATGAGGACATTGAGGCAGAGATCAAAGACACTGACCAAGTCTACACCTAACAAATGGCAAAACTGAGATTTGAATTCAAGCAGACTGACTTCAGACTATAATGTACAGACTCTTCCAATAAGACATTTGATTTTGTTTATTTGATAAGCATTTGATAAACACTACTAAGTTAAAGGTATTACAACTGGTATCACAGAGGAACAGGGATAAATACCATATAGCTCTGCTCTCAGAATCACAACTATGAAAACCACAAAACAACAATACCTTACAATGGTGATTTACTATAGCAAATGCTGCTGTTAGTTTGCCCAATGTCACCTCAGCCTAGTTCTGAGTCATCTTCAGGTGCTACAGACAGTAGTACACATTTACATTTAGGACAATTGCCTAAGACACAGAAAAACTGATATCACTGCTTGAGGAAACCAAATAATAATATCACAAGAAGAAGAAAATATGTGTTCTTCGCTCCTAAGCCAAATCTCTTACTCTTCTGATACTTTCACATTATGTTGATTTTATCCTTCTATAGCCTTGTTTAATTCATTGAGAACCATGATGTGACTGAAATAAAATGTTTTCCATAAAATAACCTAAAGTTTGGGAAAGATCTACCAGGAAGAAACTAAGTACTGGGGGTTTTGCCCTACTTAATATGTTTTACAGTGTAGAGGAGAGGTAGAAGTACTACAATTCTCATTGCAATAAACATAGCCCATAATTTAATCTGTCACAGACCCATGGTTGCTGACAGAAGACACTAAAAGACTTTGTTAATCACAGTGAAACAGTAGCAGATATATCAGCATATTTTTAGTGGTTCCCTTTTCTCTGAATTCCATCAGGCAACATGATGGGCTCAACCCGATGGCTATGCAAGCAGAGGGTTGCCCTGCAGCTGAGGAAATCTGAACTTTAAAAAAGCTTCCACTCATAGCAAGTAGTAAACAAGCATATAGGGCATAACATGCTATTACATAGCATGAAACCCAGCACTTTGTCCAAAGAGAAACTGAGTTCTGTGCAGAAAAATGTGATGCCATGTCTGTAAGGCACTCTCTCACTTTTAAGAACTGCCAGCAACAGTCAAACACTCTGCCATTGAGCTATACATCCCCAAAGCAATATACATACAATGTATTATTGAATTGTAAGTTTAAAACCTATATAATTTTATTAACCAATGATACCACAATAAATTTAATTAATTTTTTTTTTTAAAAAGAATTGCCAGGTGCAGAAACAATTCCTATGGGTGGCCAGGCTGAAAAAAATGGGCAGGATCTGGTGGTTTTGGCATACTTAACAAGACATGTAGGAGCATAACAAGTCTCTAGCAGACTACCTCCCAGCAGTATTCAGAGAACATTCCCAAAAGAAATGGGATTTTGTGTGTGAGCCTATGTGCCTAAAAAGGTACACACAAAATTTTAAACAAAAATCTTAGAAACTATAAAAAAACTTCTCTGTGATTTGGTAATTACCTATATATCAAAAAAAAAGTTGTTAAAAGTTTTATGAAATTATAAATAGAAGAAATAAGGAAATAAATGCTTTACTTGACCCTAAATGGGACTTCCTATAATCCACGCACACATCTTTCAAGAAGACTCATTTCCTGCAGGTGATTCTCATGGACCGGGGCTATGTGGTGGGAAGTGGTGGAAGAACAGGGTTAGGGCTTCCGTGGTAGCCATTGCTCATACTCTAAAAAAGCAGGCTACTGTTTCTTTCATTGCGGGCTCTCCCTTCTTCTCCATGACCTGAAGAAAGTCAATTAACTTCTGTGTGCCTGTACAAGGAGGATAACCCTACGTGGTCCATGGTCACACACCTCTGAATCATGTTGTAAGAAAAAAAAAAAAAAAAACACAAGATAATGTTTAAAATGCATTTGCAGAAAGTTCCAAAGAAATGTAAAATGAGAGTATAATGCAGTCATAAATGTGAAAAATGGTCTAATTCAAATTCTTTGACAGGGCTAGGCTAATGGAGAAAGGCATTTCTAATACTTTGTTAAATATAAGTTGCTTCTGAGCATATGTCATAAATATACTTTCTGACCCAGTAGTGTTCTTCAAGTCATAGTCAGCTTCACCAAATCAATAATATAGTACATTTAAATAAGCAAGTGGAAAAAGGTTGTATTATAGTAGATAAGAAAGGTCTTTCTTATCTGCCGCACCACTTTAAGAGAGAACTAAAATCAAATCAATTTAACTAACATTCTTAAAACTGTTCAGTGATTCCCTCTCTCATTCAACAATAACGGTTCTTAGGGACCTACTGTGTAACAGGGATAAAGCTGGGTGCCATGCTAACATACCAGGTAAGGAACGGAATGCTTCTTAGCATGAAACTTCTGAATGTCTAAGTGCAAGTAAATATTAGCAGCCTGTATTTTAGTATCGATTATGTAGTACTCTGAGGAGCCAAATCCTGTGTGGTAATCCAGAGTCTGTTTGAGAGCTGATTAAAGATGATATGCAATAATAAAACCTCAAAAAAATTCCTTTCCAAGGAAGAATACTTAACAGCATAGAGAACAGATACCTATAAAAAATGTCAAGAGGATTTCTATGACATAACACATAGATTATAGTGAGGGATGCATAGTCTTGACTCCTTCTAAACAAAAACTGCCATTATCATAGCAATTTGTGGAAATTATATTGAACAATGCTATTCAAAAAATGGTCTAAACAGAGGCAGCATCACTATCATCTGAGATCTTATTAGATATTCAAATTCTGGAGCCTCAGCCCAGAAAACTACCAGACTACAAAAATCTGTATTAATAAACTCTCCAGGTGCCCTCAAATTTGCTAAGCTTTGATCAAAATTACCCTTCTCAATTCTAATAAGATAATTATTATACTGTCGATCTGCCTTCAGTTTAAATTCACATTAATGAGAGGTATCATGTAAGATAAACACAAATGTAAAATGGCTAGTGGACTGGGTTTAGTGATTTAAAGCAGCATGCTCCAATTCTACTCCACACATGGTTCATCTGAAGTTAGCATAAAATCTCTTCATACAAGACACTTGAAACTGGAGAAAAGCATAGTGCATTTTCTTGGACAGTATTTCAGCTGCACTTGGATCTGGTCTTTCCCAGTCGGAAAGTGCTAGAGAAGTCAAGTTGAATCTCAAGGAGGCATTTTAACCAAATGTAAATATAAAATATTGGAAGATATATTGGGAGATGAAGAAAAATGTTCAGGAATCGCCTTTTACTTCACATACTGAAAATAGAAGCAATCTGATAATGCCATCCTGATGTTGGTTTGGTTTGCAGTACTTTCTGTTCATCACAGTGGGTATATTTTTCACTAATGCTTTTTTCCTAAGGATATAAATGTGAGAGGGAAGAGATAGGGAAAGATCTTAAAGATTATTGGTTTCATTTCTTCTAAACAAAGCAGAAGAATCTGATTGTTATTCAACCAACTGCTCTGTCTTCTTGAGCAAATAAAGTAGCTGTAGTGAGGGGCAAAGGATATGGACTCTGGAGCTCAACACTTGGATTTCAATGCAATTTCATCATTACTAGCTGAGTGATTTTGTGCAAGTTACTTCACTGCTCTAAGCTTGTTACCTCCTTTGTAAGATAGCGATGATAATAATTAACTTGCAGAGTTATTGTGAAAAATAATATTTATAATAATTCAGAACAGTGCTTAATACATGAATAACAATGTAAGCATACAATTAAAAATAATCTGAACATTCTAGGGCATGCGATACAATGTTATCTCTGGTTCATTTTACTTATTTTATTATCCAAACTTTAAATATTAGTATGATTTATACTTGTTTTTACATAGATGTTGTGGTGGTGATAGTAAGCTACTCCATTAACTTGTAGTAAAATTCTTCATATACATGTACTGTTTCAGCTTTCTTATTTAAATCCTCAGTTAAGATAATTTTTTTTAAGTATTTAAAGAAATATGGCATACAATATTTTAATGTTTATTTACTTCAAAAATACATCAGTACTTCATATTCTTACCTTGAAATCACAAACATGACTCTAATTAATGATGGTATATCTGTAATATACCATAAAATGATACATTTTTCCTTTTTTCTCACAATTGTTATCAATTATTTCATCAACCAAAATTCTAAGGTAAAATGAAAATAAAGGAGGCAAGCTGGAGTACCAAAGGCCTGGAATTGTCCAGGCATCAATAGCTTTATCAAGTAACAATTTTAAGAAAAGATATAGCTCTGATTTGCAGGATTCTCTTTCCCTACTGCCCAGCTGAGTTTCTCGGTTGGCACAAGAGCCAAAGTACTCATTACAGAATATCTCACTTAGGGTTGCATCTGCTTCCTGAATTCAAATATTTGATTAAGGAAGGCAGAGGATGCATACCATGTGACTATGATTGCAAGGGCCATAGCAAATGAAGATCCCTCTCTTCCTGAATATTCTTCACAAAAATATGTAACAATTCCTAAAGAGGACCCATTTTGAGGTAAAAAAAATATGCACATATATTTGTTTGTTTGTTTTTACTTTACAGAATGGCAGTCAGTCTGTTTAATAATGTGTAAATCTAATTTTATGAATGAAATCATTACCTATGACTTCATTGTGATGACAGAAATGATATTCCACAGAAGAAAAAATTTTTTTAATTACAGAAATACATAAAAGTTCATTAGGTCACAGGATGTGGCATTAATAGGATAGATATGGAGTAAAGAAGTCAAGTCTCTATGTTAAGCTGTGTGACTTTGGGTGAGACTCATTATCTGAGTTTATATTTTCAATATATAAAAAAAAAGATAAGTGATTCCCAATTCTTTTCTTCATCTCCCAGTATTTTATATTTACATGAAAATTCCTTTTCTCAGTTATAGATTTTAAAAATAACTAAATAATCAAATAAATATCAATGATAACAGTAAGTCAACTGAGCCAGAGAACTTACAAAATTCTATAGCTCCAGAATATTTTATAGTTGCTACAGCTATATTGGAGAAAAAGAAAAAAAGAAAAAAGAAAGCAAAACTAAAAAAATGGATGCCCTATAGAGGAGTATTCAGTTTATACCTTGTATATTGAAAGAGAAAGAAATGTCTCTAAAGAGCTACCTTGGACCCACCTTTCTCACTAGTTTTCTCTTTTGCTTACAGACATACAAGATCTTAGATTTTGAGGCTGCTGCTGCTCTTAGTTCCAATGAATGCATTTACATAGCTCCTAGCAATGTTTTTGCAATAAGGAAGTTCATCCTTTAATAAGCTGGGATAATGTTACAGCTGAGTGGAGATTTGCCCTCTTGATAAAGTAAAGCATCCCACAAGGAAGATTAAAAATGCCAGAAACATGGACAAATTTTCATCACTCAACAAATATTTTAAAGCCTCTATTTGCCAGGCATAATGCTGGGTTCTTTGGAAGTGCTAGAGAACAAGGTGATTCTTTTTTTTACTAAGCTTTCTATGCTTTGGGTAAACAATTATATACACTTAAGAGGACCCTACAGTACGCAACCTCTCTGGGAGGTTTAGAATGGACGGTAGAGAAGGTAAAGCACATGGGCCTCTGACTTTCTTTCTGTGTAAAGGATATTACGCAATAGGAGGCAGAGGAAGTGAAGGAGAAGAAAAGAGAAAAAATATGGGGCCCAAGCATTGCAAAAAACTGCAGAGTTTTACCTTTTTCATGAAGGAAACCACTATCTTATTGCTAAATAAAACTCATTTTAAAAATGTAGATGGATACCTTTATTTTATAAATGAGTCCCAGGGAGAATCTATGACTTTCTCATGGCTACACAGGTTGTTACTAAGAGAATCCCATCTGTGGGCATGCCTCACCCTTCCATGCTCTTTCTCTTTTTTTATTTGAGAGCAGGAAAGAAAAGGATGGAGCCCCTAAAAGAAAAATCACAACTTACTTATTTTTAACATCAACGTACAAATAACCCATTATTTTATTATCCTGCATTTTAAAATGGATATAAAAAGTCAAAAAAGTTATTAGAAATATTGAATTATAGGGCATTTGCAGTTCTCTGTTTTCAAAAACAGTGACTTTTCCTCGATGTCTAAACCATCAATTGTACAGTGAAACCAAACAAAACTTTATCAACTAGTTGATATATCTATAAGGTAATTCATAACCTCATAGACTAATCAGTAACATTCACTTTCAAAAATAAGATCATAGAAAGTTGCTTAAAATATATATAGCCCTAACTGAAAAAATTTACATAGTATAAGGAGAACCTGCATCAAACCCCAATGAGCTCATAATTCCTTTGTTTTTTACATTGTTCTTCATAGATGTTTTTAGAGATTGTTTTCTGACAATATAGAAAGATGCAGTTCCATAATGATGTGTGAATCAGTGATAGAATTAAAATTTGTTCATCACAGTGGATGAAATAAAACCTAGTATCTAATTCAGTTGCCAGTGGCAATGATAGCATTTAAAAATAATTTTACTTATGTACTCAAATCATAATCATGAATATAAAATACCGAGTGAATTATCTACACAAATGGAGGTAGATAAACAGAATGGTAGATAATTTAAAAGTAATTTAAATTTGATGTTTGGATTTTTAAAATTATATTTATATATTGCCAGAGCAAATGTTCTTGGAATTGACTCAAGAAATGATATCAACTGAGAAACTAGATTGAGTTTTCTTATATTGATCTATGTTTAATTTGTCGATATCACAATGCCTTGTGGGAAATAGAAAACACATATTTGGACAATTGATGCTACCAATGTGTTTAAGTATAAATGAACTAGAAGAAACTTCCCTGGGGGAGGGGGGGAAGTAGCATTTGCATGTGATGCATTATAATTGGTGAATTTATATGTGAAGCTGGAATCTATGAATTGAACCATTTTAAGAGAATCGTAATTTAATGCATTCATCTTCTCACTCCGGCATTCATTCAACATCTATGTATCAAGAGCTTATTTTATGTTATTGTACAAGGTACTAGAGTATTAATACCAGGATTTATCTAATGTTCTCTGGTGGACTTTTGCTACGATGTAATATAAAATGGAAAACATGCATATGAACTTAGATTAGTAATATAAAATATTTGCCTATCTCCAGAAGCGATGGTCAGAATGTAGTCATTTGTGCCATTCAGCTACTAAAGGTTCCCACATTGTGTGGTTTATTATAGTCCACCCGAAAAGCCACATTATCTATTCTTTGTTTCCCCTTAAACTGAGTGAATAATATTGATCAGAAGTTACCCATTATTACAGGCTGCCAAGTTACCTTAGAGAACCCACAGGAAAAAATTACTCTTTGGGAAGTGTGGAGAAATAAAGTTTAGGTTTGAAAAGTATTCACAATTTACCACAGCTAACAGAGATGTGAGAGCAAGCAGAAAGAATTCACAGAATGCAAACATAAATTTATTCCTCACGTTCTCACCTAGCACACTGCAGGCACGAAATACATACAAGAAAACAAAAGTAAGAAATCATTTCAGATGTTGCCACTGCAACAGTAATTCTCATACCTAAATTTAGACAATCCAGGAAAGTACCAACGATTATGACAGCAAAGTGAAGTTACTTCTCCCTTGATATCAAATAACATTCATTGACTATTAAGAACGACAAATATTGGAAATCAATGAAGAAAATATACACAAAGCAGGAAACCAAGCAAAGAATTACTGGCACTCTGTCAATAAACTGCTAAGCAGTTTTTTATAGAATTTTTTGCTAATTGATATTTGACTGAATGTATATTCGGTGCAGTCTGGTTGAGGAAAAAAAATGCTAAGTTAGCCAATTGGATTGAATCTTAAGGAGCTTCTTGGGCCACCTAAAGTGAAGAAGATTGAGACCACAAGGCAGACTGCAGTCGTTAATCATGGACTACTACAGAGAGAAAGCCTAAGAAACAGGGAGTGGGAGGAAGGTGGTGATAGAGTGGAAACAACCTGTTGAGAAAGAATGACTTTTTATTCACAATGATGATTGTTTTCTGATAAATATCTTGCCTTTTTCTCTTTTTATTTTCCTGGCTAAAGATCTGTATTATGATGAAACACTATTCTACCAAAACTACCTAATCTTTGGTGTTATTTAATATTTTTTTGAAACTCCATTTAATTTGCATGAATTAATTAGCATAAATCTAAGACTTAAATTCTGAAATGTGTATTCATGCCATTTTTATAATGAAAAAGATAAGACTAATTTACAAAATTGGTCCTCCTTTTTACTTTTATGCAAAGAAATCTTCAAATGTCAAATTATTCATTTTAATTTGCATTCTAGATTAGCAGTCTCAAATTCTGAACCACACATATACAACAATTTGAATGTACATAACATACACCATTTCCTATGATAATCATCATGGGAGGCAAAATGTCGACACTAAATAAAGCTACCCAAATTCCTGGTAATTTTTCTTTTGAGGAAAATGCAAATGAGCATGTGAGTCACCTTAATTTCTTCTTGTAAATAGTCACTTAAGTATGTTAGTCTGAAATGAAAGTAGAGTGATGTCATTTATAATAATGTGCACTCAAAATAGCAATAACCTTAAAAATATTGGTGGGGAAAAAAATGATAAATGTTTTATACCTTACTTGAGATAAATGTTATTGCAGCTGACCTTCAAAATTAATTTAGTCTACCTTCTTATTAACCTGCATTTACTGAAAGTATTATTCCACTAAGGTCAATGAACATAGTAATTAGATGTCATCCTCTAAAATTCCAACTAAAAACTTATCTTGTGAAAATTTTGACCCTATCTTGAGAATACAATGTTTAAATGATTCAATAATAATACAGGTGATTATCTATTCATAAAGATAATCACATTTTATAATCAATAATTTGTCTTAAATGAAATATAAACCTTTATAATAGTAACATGTCACTAAAGCTAACTCTGCCTTGGCATTTATCTTAGAATCTTCTTGGTGATAACTCTTATTAACGATAATCTAGTGACATAAAAAATAATTATTTAAAAAAAGAAATGTTAAATATAATGTATATAAGTTATATATATAAATACAGGCACAATCATATAAATGTTCTGAGTTGCTCTTTCATATTCCTATGACAAAATACAATAAAAATAAAATATAGGTACTTTATAGTTATAATGACAATATTGCAGTTTGGAGATTTTTATATTATACATATATGTCATTTTTAAACCATACAAACATACATATATATACACATATATAAATATAATAAAAATGAAATAAAGGTAATTATAGTTATAACAATATTGTAATTTGGAGATTTTTATGCCATATGTACATATGTACATATAATTTTTAAAATTATTTAATAACAATGTTGTCACTATAACCCTAATAAGTGTGTATATCTACCTATCTATATCTTCAAAACATACCTCAGTCTAGCTACATCTATATGTGCATATCAACTAGATTAACTTCCATTTGACTTGTCAGACACTTTATGCTTTTAAATTATATCCCAGAGAAATGAGCCTTGGAAAATCAGAAGAGCTATCTAAAACTTAAATGCTTTAAACTAAGGAGATACTCATAGGCCCAAGCCAATAATATTCTTTACTAAAATCATCTATCCAAAATCTCCCTTCTCACTACCTCCACCACTGCTGCCTATACAGGCTACTACCACCACCCTTGCTTTTGCAATAGCCTCTTAATGTTATTTGCATCTACTCTTTCACGGATAGGACTGCCTATTTCCCACAAAGTATTTTCACTTAGCTCTCAAAACCTAAAAATGGCAGCCCATATCAAATCTGTACCCTGGATACTTTTCTGAGTCATCTTTTCTCATATTTCTTTTTGCTCAATGTAATGTAGCCCACTATCATCCAACATACATATGTACATATTCATTCAGGCCTCTGCCAGAGGCCTTTTAACCAGGATACTTTTAACCTACAAACTATCCTGCTCTACACACTCTCCACTCTATCTGCTTTCTCTGCCTTCTCTCATCTGGCTTTATTTTCTCACTTATTATAAACTAATATATTATTGATTTTCTGCCAGCCAACACTTGAATGATGCATCATTGTGATTAGGGAATTTTGTCTGTTTTGTTCACTGATGTATATCCAGTACTTAGAACAGTGCCTAACACATTATAGGTGCTCAGTAAATATTTAATGAATGAAATAGTTACTCTTTAGGGGATTTAAATTCAGCAATGGTTGTCTAGGTTACAGGGTTCTCTACTTTTGTGATTATAGGAAGATAGGTAGTGTGTGTGTGTGTGTGTGTGTGTGTGTGTGTGTGTGTCCACTGCAAAAGCAATATAATTTCTCTGTGTAAAAAAAAATAAATAAATAATACGAAAGTTCTGAAAAGCAGAAAGAATGAAAATTACAACCTCCATTAATCTATATTACTTGGAAATAAACATTACTATATTAGTGACCTTCTAAACTATCTTTTACTATGAAAATTCTGACTAATTTTAAACTTATTTTACATATTTTTTTCACATTTACAGTGACTCAAGTTTATTCTCTATGAAAGTTGAAAAAATATTCTTTAATCCCCTACTAGATACAGTCCAGATACAAAAAATAAAAACAGTATTCAAATTATTTTTAATGCTAATCAGTTGCCTAAAAAGCTTTCATCACAGATGTACGTGTCCAAATTTCCCAAGACAATTTTCCCCTTACTCTTTTTTTCATTTGGAACACCTTGTTCAGATATATTTGCTAAAATAAAAAACTTTAAGATGTTTAGTTTCTCCTCCTAAATCTGTTTCATGCAATATAAAACTATTAAAATTATGTTAATTTGGTTTTATTACTGTTTTAATTGAAAAGTATTTTCATATGAAATTGTAATTTCTCTTTGAACAAATTTTGCTGTCAAAACACTAAAAAAATTCATATTACCCAATCCAGTACGGCCAACTTTCAGTTAATTTCTACATTCTCGGGATTCAACAAAATGAAATGTAAAGGTATAAGAAATAAAAATGAAACATAAAAACAGAAGACAATGAGAAGAAGAGATGATAAAATTCAATATTTTTATCCCAAGGTATAAAAATCTTAAAATGAATATGACACAACAATGAAAAGCAAATTCACTTAAGTTTGGAATTTATAATATTGGTTTTGCTCATATTGTTCTCAAAACGCTCAGAGACTTTAAAAATAATTTTTATTTTTAGACCAAAGATTTTTCACTTTCTTTTCAATTCTCTGGCTGTTGAATGTAGCCAATTTTGTAGCTGCTTAAATTGTACACATAGTCTTTGGGAGCATGCCTTTCCTTTGTATCTACCTCAACTCCCCTAGCAACTTTTGCTGAAAGCTATGGTACAGGATGATTTCTCTGTAGATTTAAAGAATGCACAGAAGCAGATGAAGATGTAAAACTGGCAAAAGAATAAAAAAGAAAAGGGGAAATAATAAAAAAGAACTATTTTTGTATTTGAAAAATTACCACAAAATTTATATTAAAAAGTGATTGGCAAATGACCATAGAACTCTACAGGACAAGGCTTTATGCCAGAAGAGTCAGAACCTCCACTCTTAGAAACGTCACATTGGCATCACTTTTTAAGTAAGTCATGTGTTTCTTACTAAGTGATCCTTGGAGTTAGGAAGGAGCTGTTAATGTGAAAACAGAGACCTCCAGCGATTCAAAAGAATTTTTTTTTTATTATTTTGAGGGGAAGGTGAACTCTTTTTCGTAATAACAATGAATTGTGCCTTCCATTACAAGCAACTAATATGGAAAAGAACATAAATGATACACAACTTATTTCCTGTAAAAATGGGACCTCAACATCTTACCTTCTTCCAGACTTCTGAATCCATGTTAGGATTTTAAAGAGGAGTTTTATATGTTCCATTATGAACAATAACAACAACAAAAAAAAATAACTTTGTATGATCAATTATATATATCTGATTCCAAGAAATACCTGAGTTTCACATTAAAATATTTCACTTAAAAAATTACTTTTGTAATTTTTACATTAAAGTAATGTATAAATTATAACAATCTTTTTTCTCTATTTAGGAGAAACAAGACATGTAAGTTTGAGAGGCAATACATCATATTGATATAGTGCATAGACTCTGGAGCTAGATTGCCTTGGTTTTGAACTTAAATTCTGCCTCTTACTGATTATGCAAGCTTGAGCAAGTTATTTAATCTCTCTGGTCCTCAGTTCCTCAATTGCAAAATGGGGTTAAAAAATCTACCAAAAATAGTTTTTGTGAAAATTTAAGGAGTTATTCTGTAACTCATTAAAGATATAAGAAGATATAAGAGAATGCCTGACATATAGTAAGTACTACATATATACTTGCTTTTAGTGTTTCAGGAATATTATTATTATATTATTATTATCATTACTTTTTAAAAATTTGCTTCTGTATTTATTCAATAATTTTTCTGTTTAATACTTCATTATTTCATCTCTAATATATTGTTTTCTTTAAATTTATTTATATTATTTTTCTAACTTTTTAGGTTAGATACCTAATTAATTTGTTAGCTTATTCATCTTCAAAAATGTGACTATTTTATATGACAAATTCTTCCCTCCCTGATCACTGTATTGTCTATACCTCTGATACAGACATATAACATTTTATTATTAGCTTTTTAAAATTATTCTACAATAATGACTTTTCATTTCTTTTAGTTTTAAGAAATATCTGAGACCTGTGGTTTTTTTTTATGGCATGATTTCATTTCAGTGGGAGATGCCAGATAATTTTAACAAGAGAAATAAATAATTAGCATAATAATTTAAAAGATAATAACAAATTGCTACAATTTACATGAAATAAAATTTATGCTAAAAATAAAATAAAATATATATCTTGAAAATAAAATTTTTTCATAGAAAAAACTACCATAAAGTCAAAAGAGAAACAACAAACTAAGACTATATGAAATAATAAGAAAATTTAGTAGTGTCTACATCCAAGATTAATTTCCAAAAATCATTGAATCCCTTAACACAAATATCAACCAGTAAGGGCAATTAAGAACTGGGCAGCACAGCAGGCAGTGAGTGGTAGGCTACTGAATGAAGCTTCATCAATTTGCAGTCGTTCCCAGTGCTAGTATCACTGCCTCAGCTCCACCTCAAATCATTGGGCATTAGATTCTCATAGGAGCACTGGTCCCTGGTACCAAAAAAGGTTGGGGACTGCTCAGTTAGGGGACATAATGAAAGAAAATACTAAAAGGAGAGTAAAAATTTTTAAAAATTAACTTAGTAGAAAATAAACAAGAGTTGAGAAAACTTTAAAAACACTATTAAATAGAGGACTTGAAGAAATGGAAGGGCATACCACTTTTGAAAAAAAATAAAACACCATCATAGAGATGGCAGAATTTTTGTCAAATGGTAAAACTAATATTTTAATTGAATTACAATAAAAACGCCATTAAGATTTTTTGTTTTACCTAGCTAGATAAGTTGACTCCAAATTTTTTGTGAAGAATCAAGATTAACCAGAAAAACTGCTGCACAATTGGTGTTTGGACAAAGCAATAGCCATTTGAAAAAAAATAAATTTAAAAATCTACATTATTTCTTAAGCTAAGAGTCACAATTAACTGATATTAGTGTCTCCAGGATCTATGCATAAGGACTTACTTTATCTGTTTAAGCATATTTATACTATATTAAATAAATAAATATAATTATTTTAAATAGAAAAGCTTCTTACTCATTTGTTATAAGATATACAATTGAAACTTCAATTCATTAATTATCAATGATGAACATTAATTACCATTTCCACTCCTCTGTCTTCTGGCAACAACAGAATGGATAAAATGTTGTAAAATTATTCAATTATACAGCAATAAAAAGAATCAGCAAATATGAGCTGATGTGAGAAACATGGCAGAATAGGAAGACCCAGATCTTCCTTGCCCCACAAAAACATCAACTCAACAACAATACATGGACTAATTCCCTTTGTATGAAATCCAGAGAACAGTTAAGAGTTTCCTAAATACCAGAGGAACAACACGAAATCAGACACTAGGAAAATCCATGGCACTCACTTGTTAATTTTCTCAGTGTGGCACAATTGAGAGGAAAAAAAATCAAGATCTTAGCTACTCATTGGAGGGGAAAAGAGAAGGCTAAAACATACATCCAATGTTCAGACATTTTGGCAGCTGCCTGAGGGACTTGTTTCTGTCTTGCCTGAATCCAAACACTCATAGGAAAGGGCAGCAGTTGAGGGCTGCTAAGAACAAAGGTGATGGTTTAAAGAAACATGCACACACACTCACCAATTGAGTGAAATGAGCTGGAGAAAACCTCCAACTCCCAGCTTCATCCTGGAAGAGAGAAATAGTTGGAGCATGCATTTAATGTTCCAGCTTTCCAGGGGGCTGCTGGAAGTCAGATTTCTATTTTCCCAACTATGAATGTGGATGGAACCCACCATACTCTAAAAGCCTGAGGACAGCTAAGAACAAAAGAGAGTTAGACAGCTTGGAGCAAGTCCAAAGAATCTGTAGTACCATAGTCAGATATCAGAGTAATAGGTCACTCATCACATAGTGGAGCCACGTGAGACTGTCAGTACATTTCTCAGCAGATAGCTTGCAGGCCAGACAGGAGTAGAATAATATATTCAAAGTGCTAAAAGGAAAAAAATGCCAACAAAAAATAATACTGTTATGGTGGTACGTAAATCATTATTAATTCTGGTAAATAGATGAGAAAAAATTTAGTTATATTATAGTATAACTATAAAAATATGTTAGTGGATGTACAGAAAAAAAAGATGTAATTTTTGAAATCAATAACATAAAGAGTGAAGGGTAAGTAAAAAATAAAGTTTTTGAACGTGACTGAAGCTAAGTTGTTATCAGCTTAAAATAGACGGTTACAACTGTAAGGCATTTTATAGAAGGCTACATGCTAACTACAAAGAAAATGTTTATCAAAGATACACAAAAGAAAATAAGAAAGGAATCAGGGCAAGTCACTACAAAATTTTAAAGAAATACATACCAAAAAAAGATAGCAAGAGTGGAAAGGAGGGCCAAAATTCACAAATATATGGAAATGACATTATCCTGAACAAGCAACAGATCAAAGAAAAAGTCAACAGAAAAATTAGAAAACATTTTGAAACAAATGAAATTAAAACACAACATACCAAAACTTGCGATGTAGCAAAAGTAGTACCAAGAGGAAGATTTTAACAGTAAATGCCTACACTAAAAAAGAAGGAAGGTCTTAAAGAAATGATCTAACTGTACACCTCAAACTAAGAAAAAAAAAAAAAACCTTAGCAGAAAGCCATAATAAAAATTAAAGTGGAAATAAATGAAATAGAAAATTAAAAAATAGAAAAAAATCACTAAAATTAAGAAAAAAATCAATACAATTGAGTTTGTTTTTTGAAAAGGTAAATAGAATTGACAAATCCTTAGCTAAACTAAGAAAATAAGGAAAAAGGCTTAAACAAATACAGTCAGGAATGAAAGAGAAGACATTAAGACTGATGTCACAGTAATTAAAAAGTTCATAAGAGACACATATATAACAATAAATTGGACAATCTAGAAGAAATTCATGCATTCCTAGAAGCATGTAACTTGCCAGGACTACTGAATCATGAATAATAGAAATCTGAAAAGACCAAAAACGAGTAAAAGATTAAATCAGTAACCAAAAGCCCCTTAACAAAGAAAACTCAAGACCAGATGGCTTAAGTGGCAAATTCTTCCAAATATTTACAGAAGAACTAATACCAATCTTCTCAAATTCATCCAAAAAATTGAAGGAGAGGGAACTCTATCAAACTTATTTTGAAGTCAGCAGTAACCTGATAACTAAGTCAGATAAGAAACTACAAAAAAAAAAGAAAGAAAGAAAAAGAAACAATTCTAAAATTCAAGTGGAACTACAAAGGACCCCAAGAATAAAGGTGGAAGCCTCACACTTCCTGTCTTCTAAATAGAACTCAAAGCTGCAGTAATCAAAACAGTATAGTACTGACATAAAGGCAGATATATAGATTAATGGAACAAAATAGAGAGCCCAGAAATAAATCTATACATACAAAGTCATATCAAAATATACAAGGACTATATCAAACTACAAAGCTTCTGTACAGCAAAGAAAATAATCAACAAGGTAAAAAAAGCAATCTATAGAATAGGAGGAATTATTCACACATCATACATCAGATATAGTGGGAATCTCTAGAACTCAATAGCAAAAACAAATAACCCAAATGAAAATGGGCAAAGAACTTGAATACATATTTCTCCAAAGAAGATATACAAATGCCCAACAAGTATATGAAAAGGTGTGTAGCAGCACTAATACCAGGGAAATACAAAATTCAAAAATACATCACCTCACACTTGTTAGTATGGTCATTATTAAAATTACAGAAAATAACAAGCATTGGTAAGGATGCAAAGAAATTGGAAACCTTGTAGATTGTCAATGAAAATATAAATTGATGCAGTCAATATGAAAAACAGTATAGAGGGTCCTTAAAAAAAATTAAAAATAGAACTACCTTATAATCCCAAAATCCCACTCTGGGTCTTTAACCAAAAGAATTAAAATCAGGATCTTAAAATATTTGCACTTATGTTCATTACAGCATTATTCACAATAGCCAAGAGGAAGAAACAATCTAAAAGTTCACTGATGGATAAATGGATAAAGAAAATATGACATATTCATACAATGGAATATTATCTGGCCTTAAAAATGTAGGAAATCCTACATGAATTGTATGAACATGGATGGACTTTGAGAACATTATGCTAAGTAAAATAAAGCAGTCACAGAAAGACAAATACTGTATGATTCCCTTTAGATTAGGTATCTAAAAGAGTCAAACTAACAGAAACAGAAAGTAGATTGGCAGTTGCCAGGGGCTATAGGTAGAGAAAAATGAGAACTTTCTGTTTAATGACTATAGAGTTCAGTCACACATGATAGAAAAATTCTAGAGATTTACTATGTAATAATGCACATGTATTAGTAATACTGTATTGCATACTTAAAAATTATGAGTAAGTTTCATGTTATGTGTTTTACACTACAACAAAAAAAGAAATAAATAAAAGAGGGAACTAATTCTACACATAATAAGATGGATGAATATCAAACACACATAAGAAGCCAAACAATAAAGAGCTGATAACACATGATTCCAGTTACTTAAAAGTCAAAAATAACTCAAAATAATTCGTGGTAATAAAGTTACAATGATAGTTATTCTTTTTTTATGTTTTATGATATGGGTATTTTTATAAAATGTCAGTCTAAGTACATTTTGCTATACAAATATCAAATTTGTGACTAAAATTTTCAATTTTACATCAGGAAGTTTGGCACCATACATATGTGCACCTGACAATGTGCAATTCATGTTCTATTTGTGCAGCATAACCTATGTCTCCAAAGACAATCTTTGGTTGTGCATACTCTCAGATGAATCATTTTTACCTTACCAGCTTCTGGCACTCAGCATTACATTGACCTGTACAAACTGCTCAAAACAGCATTTATAAATGAGCATGGGTCTATTACAATACAATATTACTTATACTGAAAGTAGCCAGCTGAATTTGTCCCTGTAGTTTGCCTAACTTTGCTCCAGGACCTCAAAGACTTCTATTGAATTTTATCTACCAGGTAAGGGAATAAAAAGCAAATAGAATATTTCATAAGAGGCCAGCCCTAGCAATGGCATATATCACTTAGGCCCATATTCTACAGTATCATGGGTACCTTGACACAAGCAATGCAGGGCAATGCCATACATTTGTGTGCCCAAAAGGAAAAGAAAATCATGAAGAGCTAGCATGGTTTTGCATGCAGATATAAAAAAAAATATTAATGCCCATGAATATAGTTTAGAATAGTTGACATTTTTAACATCTAAATAAATGGGGAAAGAGAGCTCCATTAGATTGGTATTTGTGGAATTCCTGCTTGATTCGTCATTCTGGGTGTATTTCTGCTTTTTGTTACATAAGTCTTCTCTGCATAGAAAAAAAAAAGACATAAGTTTATGTTTCTTGACACTATATTTAATGTTTTCATTTATGATTCTATTTCACTGACAGCACCCCTGTGATACAGATATGATCATTTCTATTACACAGAAAACTGAAGCCCAAAGAAGTTCAATGACTTGTACAAAATCACAGCTAGTGATATAGCCAAGTAAGTAGCTTTTCTGTAATTTTAAATCTAGTCCTCTTTACATTAAGCCATGAACAGCTCCTATGAGAATGAAAAGCATGTCTCTGCTGTTCCTCATAGTTTTAACAGCTAGAACTTCCATTTTAATAGAGGAGATGATGAATTACTTCAGATACCATAATGGGCTTTTCCTCAATATGTTTTAAAAATCAGTAAGAAAAATATGTTATTTGGAGAATATAGAAACAGTGAAGTTAATATGTCAAAATGGAAGTAATTTAGTTTAGTTTTATAAAACTTAGTAATAACCAAAACACTTGTTTTAAAAACTTTTCTTTCTAAATATTATTCATTTTAATCTTCTATAAATGGAGATTCCTAGAGAATTCATTGTCTCTTCATAGTTCCATTATTTTGGGAGGACTTCATTGTAGGTGAAACTTTATTGTATGAAATTCTGGTATGTCTGTCAACTTTTCCAGTATTTTTTCAAATGACTTTAGTTCTCATAATTCCCAACGTGCGAACTATGAAAGGGTACATTGCCATCCATGTGGTTCAGCTTACAAGACAGAGAAGTGACTGTGTTCTCAGTTTACCAACGTCTCCTTGGCTGGTCACTTTTGGGTAATATAATGGGCTCAGTGAACGGCTTCGAAATATCAAGTCCTACTTTCTAGAGCTTGTGAATGTTATTTTACATGGAATAAGTGTTTGCAGATATTGTTAAATTAAGAATTTTGAGATGAGAAAATTATCCTGGATTATCTAGGTAGGCCCTAATTGCCTTCATATTTTTTCTTATAAGAGGAAGGCAGAGGGAGATTATACACATTCATACAAAAAAAGGCAATGTGAAGATGGAGGCGGAGAGGTGATGTGGCCCAAATCCAAGGAATGCTGGTAGCCAGCAGAAGCTAGAAGAGGCAAGAAACATATTCTTTCCTACAGCTTTCCAGGTGAGTGCAGGCTTGCTGACACAGTTCTGTTGTTTTAAGCCACAGGTTCTCATCAATTATAATGTTAATGCTTTCTTCAGTCATCTCCCTTCCTACCAAGAGTTTTCTCTTTAACGTTAGGAATAAAACAACATTCTATCTTCCATGCTACCTATTGTTTATATAGTTTGTCTAAATTAATTCAATCATCAACTAATTTTCTGAGTATTACATTTACTTATTCCTCTACCTTCCCCAATCTTTTATTTCAGTCCTTGTCATGGCATCTATTTCCTCTGGCCCAATAACCAAGTTTTTTCTTACTGATTCTAAACTTAACTTTTGATATTCTTTATGTTTAGAATAGGCTTACCCATTGCTTATGTCCAACAAAACACTTTAAATGTAGGTCCCAGCCCATATTCTCAAAATCACTTCTCCTAAATTAGTAAAGAAAATTTTAGATCTAAGTAAACCAAGTTCCTCAAGTAAAATCAGAAATAATCTGTATGTGGGACAATAAACATCATTAAATGTAGAAAGTTGTGGGGTTAGCAAGAATCCACTTAAACTTTTCCTCTAAATGGTAACTTACTAAAAAGTGAAATTTTAAGTTTCAATTTATTGTCAGAGTACTGAAAGCAGAATAAAGAACCACAAGACAATAGGAAGGAGAGAATTCACCCTCTAATCTGTCTCTCAGTTTTCCCTTTCTCTGTGCCATTCTTTTACAGTTTTTATGTCAGCACCACCTTTATCACAATGACTTTACGTAGAATGAATAATAAAACTAAAAAAAATATATATCAAAGGCAGAGAGAAAAGAGGAGAAGAAAAATAGGACCCAGTGTTTATCTTCTACTGCATCCTTTTCTTTTTCAGTATCAAATTTATTCTTCTTCAATAAAAAAAACACATCCTTAAGAATCAATGCTCATATCTTAAATCTAAATTTCAATATTTATTTACTTCTACATCTACACATACATAAGACATACACACTATTACATTGTTGCACAAAGTAATATATACTATACACATTTCTGATATGATCTGAAGAAACAGAAAATGAGATGTTTAAAAATCCATGTAAGAATCGACAGATATAAAAATAATAAGTTCTGTGCTATTGCTAAAGATAGTGAGAGATTTAGGTCTAAATTTCTGTCAAGAACTATGAAGGGCCTGAGATATTACCATGCTTGCAAACTTACAAATTAGAATGTAACAATTTTATAGATACTGACAGAAGAGGCAGCACTGTAAGCAGCATGAGCTACATGTTAATGTCCCTTCCTCTTGTCTCCCAAGTCCTATAGGACAACACAGAGAGAGCAAATGTTTGGTGTCAGTTGAATGCAGCGGGGTTGCTCTTAGCCAAAGAATGCCAAGCTCAAGAAACCCCATGCTGTCATAACAGGCAGCAGGCCAATAACTTTTGTTCCAGAGGGAGACATTATTCCTTCTACATTGAATAGAAAACAAACTTGTTCTCTGCTTCAAAGACATTATGTGCCAAGATTGTTTACTATAAAAATGTCCTGGAAAACATGGTCTGGAACAAAAATTATCAGGGCCTCTGGTCAGATGACGTACAGAAACATGGAGAACCAACGGAAAATTGTCTTCCAACTGCTTCTTTGACATCATAGAGAGGGAAACCCACTAGATTGTGAGACTCATAACTAAATGGTGAGTTTATAAAAAGAACATATCAAGTAAATATGCTCAATTTTTCCATTGACTTTTACACAGCTGAGCTCTAAGGTTGGTTATCGGAGTTTATCTTCTGTTATTTGTTGATGAAATTTTTTTAATGTACCAATTAAAAAGCAACATAAGGTGTTGAATCTGTACATCAGTACTAGTTTAATCCCGTCATATATAGTGCACACAAGAGTAGCATGGTATGTGTTAATTGTCTACTGTCACCTTGCCCTACTAACTTGCTATGATGATGTACTTATTATAAAGATAAAAAAGCTCATGGTTCAAATAGAATACTTCCTTTTGTGACTTGTATATTTTGCTAGTATTACAGAAAATTCACTTTAATATATTTAGTTTATATGCTTTCTCCAAGCCTGTGCAGGTGAAACACAGCCGTGGTATCAGTAACACCACTGCTTTGAAGCAACTGCAGGAACTAGAGGCTCCTATAGTTCCCAAGGTGCCCTGAAAAAAAGCTCATGGGAAATTCAAAATCAAAGTTCCCTGCAACCAACAAGTGTTCAGAAATGGTGTTCAGAAAAAGTGTTCAGGATGGTGTTCAGAAAAAGAAGTAATAGCCTGAGTCTTAGTTCAACATTTTTTTTTCATTTTGTTTTCAAATCTAGTAGGCCGTTTTAAGTAAATATGCCCAATGATACTTAACTATGAGTATTTTAAATTCTGTTGCAATTTGGTTTCATACCTAAATACATAAAAGACAACGCAAGTGCCACTGATCTACTACTCTCACCGGTGTCTCCTGATGAATGTTGTTACTTCTTGGAGCTTGAAAACTAATAAAAGCTGTTGTCAAGTCAGGCTACCCCAGTAGCTGTTCTAACATCACAAATGGGCTACAGACAGCTGTGGACATTTGCTGTGAAAGAAAAAAAAAATAGGATTCATCTTTTACTTTGTTTTGTTTCTGTAAAAGCAATAAAAGCTCTTTTCAGAAAAAAAAACTCCATTAATTATATTTTATAAAACTATTTTGCTCCATTTTCTCTCTATTTTATATTTCTAGACATATAAACATATGTGTGTGTGTGTGTGTGTGTGTATATATATACTTTTTCCTCTTAAAGCATTTATTTTCAATGATTGCACAATAATCTATCCAATAACTTCATTGTGATAAAGTTAAACATCTCCCTGTTCATAATCATATATATTTCTATATTTTTGTCATTAATATTACTGTAAAAATTTATGCAAAGGGCATCCTTTTATATATAGCTTTTCATGTTTACAATTATTCCTTAGAATAGAATTTCTGAGAGGACATTTTTGTATTAAAATTAAGAAAAAATTTTATTATGAAATTATCAACAGTTCCCACCTCTCGTTAGCTGGAAGAAATCATTCAAATAATAAACTCCTGAGGAGATTCTTCAATTTGTTGAAAGATAATTTCTTTCCAGGATTGAAATTTTGTGCTTTAAGTCCATTGTAGTTTTTAATCTTTGTAAAAAGTATGCTAGATGTTAGGTATTGTTAACTAGATTCTATAAATTAAGAAATTGTGCCTGAGAAAGTTTAGGTAATTTATCCAAGATCACATCTAGTAAATGGCAGAGCTAGAATTCAAACCCAAGTCCATCTGATGTTCAACTATACAATTCTCTTTATTGAAATAGTGAAGACCCAAACCGTAGCCCTTCCATGGGAGAAGTTTTAGGCACCTATAAAACAGATCATTTTTGTGAAAGGAGTCACCCTAGCAACCCTCAGATCTCACCTCTACACAACCATTTTCTCTGGTGAATTATAATGCTGAAATCATCAAAGATATTCAGTGATGAGTAAATAGTGAGAAAACTGAGGCAAAGAGAGGTTTTTTGAGATAATACTAGCTGGTATAGTAAACAACATAGGTATCTCATGCCCCACGGTTAGCATGGCATGGACTTATTTCATTTAATATATTCTACATCTTTATAGTTGATTCCACTTCAAAATTTCTTAAAATTTCCTATTTAACTATATTTAAAAGCAGTTTTCTCCCAATTTGTTTTTTATTCATATTATACTTGGCATTCCACCTTACCCCTTATGATCTACACATTTTACCTAGCCAAAGGGGGTATTAAAAGCATAATAGTTTTTTTATGCACATTAAACATTTTCTTTAAAAAATTTCCAAAAATCATTTTAGTGAGGAAGTATTTTATAATATTTGTTCAATATTTATTACTTTTCTTGGAGAAGTAATAAATTTGACTCCATATGAACTATCTCAATTATTAGCATATGCCAATGGCTGCAGAATATTTAATACTGGAATAATAGAAGCACAATTATGTAATTTATGCCAGTTCACCTTTAAAAAAATATAGATTTATTTTACATACTCACTTTTGTTTTGATACTTTTCTCTTCATGATTTGTACCTGATGGACCCTACAGTTTACTCTTATGCATTTGAATCTAATGAGGAAAACCCAAATACAATGCTCATTTATTTTATCTGCTCCCTTATATAAACCACTCTGCCTAAAATAAAACTCACTATAACTTCCTACAAAATAGGAATATTAAAATATGATTTTGTAAAATGATCAATAGAAAAAATATATTTTAATATAAAAATTAGAGTTACAGTCAACTTTAGACATATTTATTAAATAAATACCTTATCAAAGTAGAGCAATCTTTAAAAACATATAAAGAGCCAAGTTATTTAGATACTATATTTTTATTTGGGGATATCAACTACTTTATTTTAGGTTTCTAAGATCCTTAGTAAACAAGCTATTGTTAACATCAAGGTTTTATCTCTAGGGAGCTACTTTCTCAAACAATAGATCAGAAAATGGGCCAACATCTATCCATGGTAGGTATATAAATTAATACATAAAGTTTGTAAAAGTAATTAAGATTTATAGTGGACTATGTATATCTACTTCACAAGAATCTTATGAGATTATTAATTTTTTTTATTTTCTCCATCTTATAGTGAGAAAACTGAGGCAAAGAGAGGTTTTTTGAGATAATACTAGCTGGTATAGTAAACAACATAATGTATGATGGCTCAATAAAATAAAGGTTTACTTCTCATTCACAAAACATTTACTTTCATGATGGCTCTCTTCAAACTGAGATTCAGAGAACCTAGATTCTGTATAATCAAAACCTGATGACTCGTTTACATCATATTTGCAGAAGAGAAGAATCAAAGGGGGAGGTTTTATATTGGCTCTGCCTAGAAAAAGACTAACATTTGTGCTCATATTTCATTAACTAGAACTTCCTCACACCATCTTACCAAACTGCAAGAAAAGCTAAGCAATATGGTCTTTCTGTGTTCATATAAAAAAAAGAGAAAGTGATTTTGGTGTCAGTATCTAGTTTCAATCTCAAGAATCAATGCACAGTGTAATGATTTTTTTCATCTGATATTTAAAGCAATATGTGTTGAAGATTTAGAAAATATGAGAATATAAATAAAAACAATTAAAAATCACCCAGAACACCATCATTAGGAAAAAATCACCATTAGCATATATTGTTTCCTTATAAATTTATATTATATCTATTGATCCAATTTATATCTTTCATTTTTATGTTTAAAGAAAATATATCAATATGAGTATATTCCATTCTATGGTATATCATTATTTGAATTAACAAAACTTCTATTGTTGAGAATTCAAGTAATCTCCAAATATTTGCTTTGTGAATAACCTTATCAAGTTCATTATTATATTTCTAAAATTTTATTATTTTCTTATGGTAGATGCTCATAATTTTGGTAACTAAGTCCAAAAATATAAAAAATTTACTATATTTCAAAGAATTTCACATACCCTAGAATCCTAGAGTGCTAGTTCTGTTTTCTTGCAACTCTGTCAACAGTGAGTATTTTCATTCTAAGTAAACAAATCTCGGCTAATTTAATAAATAAAAGGTGTAATACTGCTTAAAGTATTTTATTGATAATGAGGTAATCAAATACTTTTAGGTATTTTAAGCTTTTATAGTTATACTTTTTTCTATGGTGCTTGATTTGTTGTCTTAATATTGCAGGGCTATAAAGATTTAAGCATTTAGACCTTGTGCACTGGAAAGTGCAAGCTATTCTAAATCTTAACTCTACGATATCCTGATAAATCTCACAAACTGAGTCTTAATTTCTTCAACTTCAGCTGCTGGGATAATATCTATCACTTGAATGTGAAACAGTTTATACAAAGACCTCAATATGATTCATAGTTGGCAACAAATATCATTTTTCTTTCTTTTTTAGAAAAATAAACTACACAAGTATATAGTCTGTTTATCAAAAGATGCCTCTCATGATTATCATGACCTTCCTATGAACATATCTATTAATAAGTTCCACCTACAAGCTCATCAAGCAGTAGGTCAAATATATTAACTCATACTAAAATTGAAGATAAAAACAGCTATCAGTCTGGTCACCTTAACATGACTACAAAATTGTGGAATAGCCAATTTGGTCAAAAATCAGTTCATTTTAAATTATTAAACTCTACTTTCTTTACTCATTTTCAAAATAACTTGCAGCCACTCTATTCAAAACATACTGGCAATTATCTAACTATAGATTAGACATAAAATATTAGCAGGATGATCTAACAAAATAAGTACAAATATTTATTTTTGCCCTTACCATTTACAGGTAAAATGTTGTACTAGACAAATATCCACTATAAACCTTGGTATGAGATTATACCTGTATGAAGACTGACTTTTTAAAAACCTACCTCAAAACACTGTCATAGTCAAAGCAATATTAATCCACACAGAAAGATAATTTTAAAACAACTTAATTTCTCTCTAGGAGCAAAAGTAAGAATAACTGCAATGGATTAAAACACATAATCCATTTTTAAATCAAGGAACTGGAGTCTTCTGATTCTGGCCATGAAAGATAAGAAGTATCATATTTACCATCCAAGTAAAAATAACTTTAAAAAGTTAGGAAAAAATATACATAACAAGTCTTACAGATATTATACAACAATCAAGTCAGGGCTACAATCTTTGAGAAAAGAGAAGCATAAAGAATGAGCTCTGTATTCATGCTGGCTTTTCCCCGGATAGTATTTCTAAATTATAGCATAGAGGGGAAAAAAGCCCAAGCACAAAGCAATCAAGACAAGGGAATCGATAGCAGAGTTCAGTGCTGTCTAGTCAAGATTTGAGAGAAAGAAGTTACAAAGTAAATTCCCCAAAAAATATGTGAATTTTTTTTCCTTTTATCCTTGACAAACTCTTAGTACTACGTGAGATATACTAGGGGGGTAGGGGGAGGGTCTTAATGAATAAGATCCTTTGGGAGAATACAGAGCTTAGCAGAGAATTGAGAGGCTGTCTGGTATTGGAGAGATGTTAGAATTTAAGTCTGAATCAAAAAAGAAATAATTGATATCTTGGCTTTTCAGTTAATATCCTCAGAAACCATTAAGGAACACAAGCCATAAAATAAAACCCACATACTAGGTATGAGGGCCAGTCCTTAGAAAAAAAGAGGAAAACTAAGCTAGCTTACTTTAATAAACCCTAAAAAGTATGCCCCAATAGTATCAAAATCTGCTAATAATTTATCTGTTTACCAAAGAAAGCTTAACACTCTTCAAAAGATAATAACATAGCCTTTACCATATATTGATCAAAATGCCTAGTATGCAATCAAAATTACTAGATATATGAAGACAAAGGAAAAAGTGATTGATAATTAAAACTAAAATAGACAATAGAACACAAGTGGTCCCAATATTGGAATCAGCAAGAGAGAATAACTTCAAGAAAATATTATTACTGCTATGGTCTGAACGCTTGTGCTCCCATAATTTCAATGTTGGAATCCTAATACTTAATGTGATGAATGTTAAAGATAAAATTTTTGTTTGGTACATAGGTTAAGAGAGTGAAGCTCTCAAAAATGAGATTAGTGCTCTTATAAAAGAGACCTCCACCTTTCACATGTGAAGTCACAATAAGAAGTCAGGAGTCTGCAACTCAAAACCCAACTCTGCTGGCACCCTGATCTTGGACTTACAACTTCCAGAACTGTGCAAAATAAATTTCTAGTTGTTATAAGCCACTCAACCTATGATATTTTATATGCCAGCCCAAACAGACTAAGACAACTATTATGTTAAAGAAAATACATTTTCTTTTTATTATAGAGGAGATTCTTCTAAAGAATCTGAAATTAAGAGCTCACTTGATGAGTTTAACATTAGACTTGATAAGGCAGAAGACAGTATTAGCAAATTTCAGGAAAAAATGTCTAACCTCTAATTTAGAGGGGATGGGGCAGGGGGGTGGGAAGCAGAGCATAAGAAACACATAGGACATGTTCATGGGTCCAATGTGTGTCTAATTGGAATTCAAGAAAGTAAAAGGAAAATAAAATTTTTTTTAAAAAAAACCTTATTTATGAAAGTGAAGACCAATAATTCATAAATCTTGTGAAAGATTAAACACTTAAAATTTAATATAATTAGCAAAACCAAGAAGAACAAATATTAAAAAATTAAAAACTAGCACATTATAGGCAAAGGAAAGAGCTATATTGACCCCAAAGGAGAAAAAAAAATAGTAGCTAATTTTTCCAAATAAATATTAAAGTTGGAAGACAGTGAAAAAATATCTTTAAAGCAATAGCATAGAATAGTATAGAATAGCACAGAATTCTATATCTAGCACAATGATTCAACAAAAAAGTTAAATGTTTAAATATATTCAGAAAAGAAAACTTAATTTATTCTTAGAACATATTAAAAATTGTTAAAGACAGTTCTTTAATGTGAAGTAAAATTATTACAGAGGAAACAAGGACTATTGAAAAGCACTAGACAGAGTAAATGTGAATAAATGGTTAAAACAACAAAAAAATAACACTGGCTTAACACATATAAAACTAAAATATACAATATGAGACAGGACAGGAGGATGGAAATGAAAAAAAAAAACTACTGTAAAGGTTTTTTATATTTCGTGAAGTGAAAAAGTATTAAATGACATATATGAAGATTATATACATAAATTACATCTTACTAAAAAATCTGAATACTTAATTATACATATATGGGGAAAATCAGAGAGAATTATGAATACATTTTTAAAGAGTTTTCAGTTGCACATAATGAATATGTACAGATAAAATATGTCAAACATTTTGTCAAAATAACTAGGGAGACAGAAGGTAGTAGGTGCATTGATGATCATTTGAGTTAGGTGATGGGTACTTTGGGGCACATGTGAATTTTCAATCTGTTTGTAGGAAATTAATTTTTTTCTGTTGCAATTTGAAAATATGACACCTTGGCACAACATTCATTACACACAAAATTTTCTAAAATTATACCTTTTTCTATCTCTTGTTCTTACATATTCTCTCTCTCTCTCTCTCTCTCTCTCTCTCTCTCTCTCTCTATATATATATATATATATATATATATATATATATATATAGACACACACACACATATGTATATATCTGTCAAAATATCTTATACATGAAATCTCCTTTATAAATACCTAATTTTTTCTCATGCCTACTATATCTATCTACTTTTTCTTATAGAAATCTAGCAGGCCTCAAAATTTTCCAGTTTCTCCTCATTTTCACTACTCTTATCCATAAAACAATACCAAGAGGAAACTAGGTTAGGCAGAAATCCTCTCAGAATAAGGATAGGATTCTTTGAGAAGAAAGTAGAGACAGAGACTGGGATTGCTCATTGTCCATTTGTTCTTATAATTTTTTAACATATCCCATATAATTCTCAGGCTTGCTATAAAATTGTTGATCCCACCTGTCATATAATCCATCAAGTAGCAAATACTTAACTGCTAGCATCATCCCTTGCAGTCTGGTTATATTGCTCTTTCATATACGTTTCATCCTGTCAGGTGACTGCAGAATATAAATGATAGCGAGGATTGAGAAGCAAAGTATCGGCTAATGAAAAAACATACTTCAATGGTGGGTCCTTTATAAAAGATTAATGAGTCTAGACAAAAGTAATTATGCAAGTGAGCAATAAGAGAACACATAGTGTACACACCCTGGGCACTGATTGCTGAAGTTATCACTCCCACTTCATTGACACCAAACTATTCTTTCTTCCCTAAACATTTCATGAGATATAACAATATTATTTTTTCTTCTGTAATTATCTCTGTTGGCAGTCTGAAGGGGTTTACAATAGTTTTCTCCTAAGAACTAGGAAGTAAGGAAAATAATATCATCCATGGAAGGGAAAAAGGTAAAGACAATTTTGTACCACAATATTTTGCCAAATGTAATTTGTACTAAAAAAAATGCATATAATAGTGAATTCTGGATCAAAACAAAATAAGTAAGGAATTTAGAGATTTTATGATTATTTATATATGTACAATATTTATTTATTTAAGGTTGAAAATATGTCTGTCTCATTTCTTCAAAATTTTTTCTAAAACTCTGAGAAATAAGACAATTCACATATTAGATTGTACCTCTGTTTAGGAGGTAGGCATTCTTTTAATTTCAACACAGCTGAGAGCATAATTTTGGCACAATGCAGGTTGCAAAATAACAAGATGGCAAACAGCCCATCCTTAATTGGGGTAAGCATAATACTGAAGGAAGAGGAGCCCTGCACAAAAGCTGGGATACAGTATCTGTGGTTCCACAGGTAGCACAGGCCCCAGGAGTGAAAACTGAATGACAACTAAAAGAGGAGAGAGGAAACTGTCAAAAGTCATGTGGTAGCTGTAAGATTTTGATCATGAACATTCGAGGAAATGCTCTAAACAAAATAACTTGAACAATATCTGAGTCCCATTAGCAGGAAAGGTGAGTAATGTGAATTGTGAATAGCTGCTAGTGTAAGAAAGGTCTAAGCCCAGTAACAAGCTTAGTTACTAAAAGTCCATTTTGCCCACCTTGGGAATGGAATGCGGAAGGATGGTTATAAATTCTTCACTCAATTGGATGACTATGGGAGAAATAAACTAAAAATATTAACCATGAGCAGAGCAAGAGTAAGATTAATGTTTATTTCTTTCTGTTTTACTGTTACAGAATACAAGTTAATATTATATAACTAGCAGGAAAATAATGTGATTTTCACTAAAAAGTAGCATAATTTCTAATAAATAAATAAATAAACAAACTGGGAGGACATTGCAGCAAAGTACAGGTAAAGTGCAAAGTACAGTAATGGTAAATTAAAGGTAAAGTGCAAAAGTTCTGAAGCAGGCAATCCCTGGCCAGTGTCTCTGTTCTGTCATTAATTTGGTCTTGAACAAATTACAGACCTAAGTCTCTGTTTCTTGTCCTGTTAAGTGAAAACAATTATGCCACCCTCCTAGATGGCTGAATAAATTAAATGAATAAATTAAATGAAACTAATTAAATAATTAATTTAAGAACAATAAGTGCTTAATAAAACATAGCATAGAGACTGGTACATACTGAGAACTAAATGAGTATTATATTATCTTCATATTTTTATATTTATACAACTAAATATAAACAAGTTCTACATATAGATATTTATCATTATAATAGAGAACTATTACATTATTTAGCCGTTATACGTTCTGATATCTTTCCTACCTATATTAGCCAAGAAAAATTAATGCAAGTACACACAGACATTCACACACACACAAACACACAGAATTTCAAAGCTGGCAATAGAAACAGGATCATTTCATGCCCTGATTTATATCTGGGACAGCAAATGGATTTTCTCCCATGTACATTTATTTCAGGACCTTTTTAACTTCTTCCTGAGATTCATTATAATGTTAATGATATAGTTTTATGTAAAGGGTAAAGAATCAGTGAATATCTATCCTAAGGTGGAGACAATTTAATTGTTTTCACTACTACATTTTCCTATGGCATTTCATGGTATTCTCCTCAGTTTTTTTTTGTCTTTTCAGAGTCAGCCTGCCAACGAGGCAGCATTTTATAACTGTTTTCATTCTTTATAGTGTCAATAACCTTCTCCTAAAAATTAGTCACTGTTCACAATACAGAGACAAATGGACATCTCTCTGAACCACAGCATAACGTGTATTGACGTTATCATGGAAAGAAGTATCCCAAGAAGATTCTGTGATTTTTACTTTAGGTTAGTAAAGGGAAAACTCACGAATATTATTCCTGAAGCTAAAAAAAATTTTGTCAAAATTTTGTAGTTTTATTTCATTACTTAAAAAAAACATTTTGTATTTAGTGTTTTTATACACAATCATAGCAGAATGGTTCAAAAGTTCACAGTTTTTAAGAGAATTAAATATAAGTTTTATAGGAGAATCTCCCCTCCACCCATATAACTTAGACTTGGTTACTTGCACAGGAAAGGATATTTTCTCAACCACAGCAATTTGATTAACTCATGTTTCTTTTACTGTTTTTTTGAATGGGCCTTTTATCATCTACTTCCTCCATCATTTCACAAGAGAACTTTCCTGGCTCCCTTTGGATTTCAGCATAGGTGAAAGTGGTAACTTAAATGTGTTTAAATTGACTGTCAAAACATGACTTGCTAAAAATCCATTAAAATAATCTCCCAAATGCCCTGATGCATTAAACATTTTCAAGTACACCTACATTGCAGGCAGAGAATATGTTTATCTCCCTTTTACGAATAGCCTTCAAAAGAAAAAAGGGAGCCCAGAAATTGACAGCTGGTCCAGACAGAATTTCTACACATTGAGTGTATGCTTGCACAAAGCTTTTTTTCTGTTTGTGTAGATAATAATGTGGTTCCTTAATTAGTTCTGGAAGGCATACATTGTAGGCTGAATGTTACCTGGCAAGCGTTCAAAAGACACAAGTTTACATTTTATTTTTCTCTTCCCAAGTAATATTCTTTAAGAAATGAATTTCATATATTAGAAAAAAACTACTCCCTTCATAAAACATTAAAAGATTGCAACAATAAAATCTCTTTTTTGCCACATTTGTTTAATTAAAATCTAGCTTTGGAAAGCTCAAATACATATAGAGGAGGTATGAAATTGCTAGTAGACAAATTGAAAAGTTCTAAGTAAAACAAGGTATCAAAGAACCACTAGTAATCTAGGCTCTGGCCCATAGGACCTATTAAAGTGACTGTGTATTATAAATATTTCTTAGCATTATTATGGATATTTTTCCATAACATGATTTTTATATCTAATAACTGTTGAAACGAAATAGTTGTTGAAATAATTTTAAAAGACTATTAGTTTTATTAAAGTCATTTACCAATAGTAACAAATAAAAAGTAAAGAATATTTTCTAATCCTTTGAGTCTTTATGGTACCATTAAATGGCCACATTTAGGAAAGGCATATAAAATGTACTAATTTTTCATATGATGCATAACAAATTAAAAAATATTTATATAGCATCAAATATATTCATTATGGTCTTACTAGGTGCTATAGGAATTACAAAGAAATAAACATGTATTCTGCCATCAATGAGCTCACAGTTTATTCAGATATATGACCACTATACTAAATAATTTCAGGTAGAAATTTATTTTTGAAGAGTATTTAAATTGATTAAATGTCACTTACTTTGTGTGAGGAAAAGCAAATTATGAATTTTAGCTTAAACTTAGGGCACGCAAGGTGAATTGTGGGAAGTAATTGTGAATGTAAGAGGGAGATAGGAGTTGAAAACTAGATCATGGAAAATTGTGAGTGCTTGACTATGGCCTTGGAACTTTTACAAAAAAAAAAAAAAGGAGGCCTTAATGGTGCAATCAACAAGGACTTGTTTAGTAACAAGTTTAAATTTCCAAAAAGATGCCAATCAACTATATAGTGGATGAAACTTAAGCTTGGAAGAAAAATAATGCTTAGATGATCAATGTATTACTTAGAATCCATTTTATTTGCTTAGGTGAACTTCTCAAAATGAATAAATTTCATGATTACTACCTAAATGAATGATTCAGTAAGAAAAAATAAATAAATGCAAGTACAGAACTTTTTGTAAAGTATATTGACATGCAATCATCTCTCCTAAAAGCATAAGAATTTGAAAAATAACTAGCCAAACAAGAGAAACAGCAATCCAAAATATACAATGATTTTAGAAGATAATTATAAAACCTAATTCAACGCTAGCAATTTTGTTTTAGAAAAAAAAGATAAAATAAAATAAAGGAGCAATTATTTGTAGACAGAGTAATTGCCCATATTGCTGATCACATGTGTTTTATAAGTATGTGAATTTGTGTTTCAGATACATAAGCTTTGAAAATAAGATGCATCTCTTTTAGGACAGAGATGTTTTATATTTCTTCATTTTCTACAGCTCTGACTAGGTTAGAATTTTTCACCAAGCAGATCAGCCATAAATACTCCATGAATTGAATCACTATAATTTTAAGGACATCAGAAATCATATTCACCCCCAAATTTGGGGTCTTGTTGATTTAAATGATAGCATTTTTGCATGTATAGTGGTTCAGATTAGGTCACCCCAAAATGTGCCTCTATAGTATGTGGGTTGTTTTGGGTTAAAGACAATGAAGATCCTAAGGGCTCAAAAGACATTTTTGCTCCCCACTCCCTTTAACTACCTAGAAGAATTTGAATTAAGGGGCTTGCCTATATTAAGAGATTATCAGAGATCATCTTTTTTGACCTATCTATAGGGCAGTGAAAACTTCTAATTACTGAACATCTGTTCTTATCATCCTGCAAATACTTTCCTCCCTTCTGAAGCTCCCAGTTGATCCTTAGCTCAGGATGTCATATATACCTTCTTTTCTCTTTCTGTCTTTAAACTTATCAAGTACTCTGACTCTCTTGTATGTGGGGTTCCCATACATATGTACATAATTAAATTTAGTCATTTTTCTCTTGTTAATCTGTCTCATGTCTATCTAATTATTATATAGCCAAAAAACTTTGAGAGTAGAGGAAAGTTTCTTCCTTCCTCACAGATGCTTGCTAAAATATAATTGTCATCAAAGAGGTGTGACAAAGTAAGCTTTGGGCCACTAACACTTTTAAAATCATAGAATGTAGATTGGAAGTGTTAGGGAAGAAAATGCAGAAATTTTCCAGTACAGTGATTCATAAAGTGCATTCCATAAAACATAAGACCCACAAATTAACTTTGGTGAAAGATACTACAGTTAAAATGAGTTTAGGGAACACCATGTACAATATTTTCTTCCTGGTGGCAAATAATGTACATTACCATAATAAAGAATTTAAAAAAAAAACAGGACTTAATTTTCTTTAAATCCACATTTCTCAAGATTATTTGAAAAGAATCTCTTTCAGCTTCTCTTTGTCATACAGACCCACAAAAACATATTAGGAAACACTGTTCCATTCTAAGTGCCCTGTGGAATGAAGAAATATATACAGTGAAAAAATGTGATGTTTAATATCTAAGGGTTTGGATACAGACAGCTCTGCTGTTCACAAGTTCTGTGACCTTGTACAAGTTACTTTGGTTTTTCTAAACACCAATTTCTTACCTTACAATGTAGATAATAACTATACATATCTCATAGATTGTTATGATGATTAAGTATAATATACTTGTCAACTATATGTACATAATTAATACTTATAACATCATATAAGACTTTTAATGATGAGGCTGTTAAGTCCAGAAAGACAAAATACTTGGCCAAGTTACAACTACTAGCCAAAATGACCTTTCACCTTACTTTGCTGGCCCATTGGTTTGCTTGTGTTCATAAACAGTATAATATGTGAATTATAATATATATATGTTTGGCCTTCACCCAAGTTTCCTGGCTCACAGCTCCCAAAAACTCTTAGAATTTCCTGAGGGATAAGAACAATGAGAGTACTTTTTGTTATATTTGTTCTCTTGTTCTCAGTTGCTGAAATCACTTTAGGGCCATAAAGGTGAAATAAGTATCTTGTTATTTATAATGAGCCCCTTTCAGCTACAACTGAGTTTGTCAACGAGGGGACTTTTGGAAATCCTCTAAAGATGTAGGAGTGGTGGTGCTGGAGAAACTTTCAATCTTACCTTAACTTAATTTCTGGGGAAGAGAGACAAGCTAGAGAGCAAATCATTCATCAATGGCCAATGAGTTAATCAATCATGCCCGTGTAATAAATACTCCATTAAAAAAAACAAACAACAAAAAACAAAAACAACAACAACAACAACAACAAAAACAGAAGGAGAGATTTGAGGGGATTTAGAGATCTTCCAGGTTTGGGAGCCAGGACACTTCCACATGTCACTGTGCCAGGCACCAAACTCCATGTGGACAGAAGTTCCTTTGCTCAGGACCTTGCCTTATGTCTCTCTTCATCTGGCTGTTCATCCATATACATTAACATCCTTTGTAATAACCAGCAATCTAATAAGTAAACTAGTTACCTGAGTCCTGTGAGCCATTCTAGAAAATTAATCAAATTCAAGGAGAGGGTCCTGGGAACCTCTAATTTGGTCAAAAGCACAAGTAACAACCTAGACCTACAACTGGCACCTGAAGCAGGGCTGTCTTGTGGAACCAAGTCCTTATCTTGTGGAATATGTTCAGCTGTCACTGGGTAGATAGTGTCAGAGTTGAGCTGAATTGTCAGACACTCAGCTAGTGTCAGAGCATTGCTCAGTGGTGTGGAAAAAATCTACCCCCCACCATTAAATTTGGGTGTCCAAATCATTAAGTTATTCATGGTAGCTCTGGAATAATAAAAAGACAGATATATTTTATTGGTCATGGGACACAGAAAAATTTAAGAATATAGCTTATAAATTAAGAGAGTAAGTCTGGGTAGGATATCCCCTGGATGGGAGTAGAGGGGTAGAGAGTAGGAGGGAGTTACTAGGTGTCCAGAAATGTTTTGAAAAACTTAATTGTCTACAATAGGTATTGGAAGGAATTAAGACAAAAACAGTTATGTAGGCTAGAAGGATAACGAAGATAATCTTTGCACTCTTCAAAATGTTATTTAGGCTAATCTCATTAAATATTTTTCATTTAAAAAATAGCAATGTATATGGAATAAAGTAGGGCGATATAATAGGATCTGGATTAGTCAATGTGATGGCTAATTTTGTGTGTCAACTTGACTGTTCAGGGGGTTCTCAGATTAAACACTATATCTGTGTCTGTAAGAAAGTTTTTTAATAAGATTAGCATGTGAACTGGTAGACTCAGTAAAATAGATTGCTCTCCTTAAATGAGTGGTTTCATGAGGACCTGAGTACAACAAAAGGCAGAGAAAGGAGGTATTTCCCCTTTTTCTGCCTCATTGCTTAAGCTGGGACATTTTATCTTATTTTCTCCTGCCCACGGACTTGGACTGAATTATACAACCTGCTTCCCTTGTGGAGCCTTTATTGCTCATTCTCCATAATCGTGTGAGCCAAAACTGTCTCATAATAAACCATAAATCAATCTCTCTATATATCAATATATAATATATATTATATGTTATGTATTATACATAGTATAATATGTATAATACATAACATTATACTATGTATAATACATAACATATAATATATATTATAATAATAAAATATAATACATATTATATTAATTATATTATATATTATATAATAATGTAATATATATTATACATTATATATATATATACTATGTAACATAACATAATATATAATATATATTATGTATATATGTTCTATATACATTATGTATTATGTATATGTGTAATATATATAATATAATATATAAAATAGCAAATCTCTATATTTATAAAAATAAATCTCTTTCTACACACACACACACACACACACACATATGCACACACTCATGTATATCCTATCAGTTCTGTTTCTCTGAAGAACCTTAATTTACTCATATCTCAGATATGTCCATATTTAGACTTTCTCTAGATCTATAGTAAGCTCATTGATCATTCTTTGACCAATATTGAGTGACACTTGGTCACAGTGAAATTCTGGTGCAACTATCAAGTAATATACTACCTTATTATTTTTTTTTAGGGATCAACTAAATGAGAGGAAGGCACTTTATATTAAGGGCTTGTAAAACATAAGGTATGCACACACACGTCTATTCTAGACAAATATTATAGTTCAAAGAGCTAAGATCAATATGGCAAGAGCAATATACAAAAGAAGAAATTTCTCAGATATATTTATATACACATTAATATTAAACAGCTTGCCTAGAATCCCTGAACACTCATTAGACAGTAAGAATTCCCATACTGGCTCTAATCTTTGATTGCAGCTCTACAAGAAGGTTGCGAGAAGTCATGATTATCTTTTGTTTCAATGATAAACTAAACATGAATATACTAAATAATTTATTTATATTTATATTAACTAATATTTAAATATATTAAATTATATTTAATATTATTAAATAATATTTATAGATCTTTAGCTTATGTAACCTCTATAGATAATTACTCTCGACTTTTCATTATATATATAAAAGTGGTACTTTTAAAAAGTTTTGGCTTAAATTTTCTAGAACTGCTATATGTGAAAATTATAAAAATTTTTGGGTCATGCCACAGAAAACTTTTTTGTTCATTTTATATAAAATGGTTTTATAGTTTGAATTTTTAGATATTTTAAGTATGATAAACTTGATAGACAATTATATCACATTTTTTATTTGTGGGTAATGTTTACTAAATGTTTACTAAACTAAGGTGTGGCATTATTTAACACAGAAGGAAACCTTTAAAATTTTATTTTATGTGTTTCCTCAAATTTCTGCTCATCCTAGAAACTACTTCCACAAAACTTTTTCCTTTTCTGTTGGAAATCTCCAGCCCTGACTGGTTTTCTTTCCTCAGAAACCCCTGCCTTCTTACCCCCAATCTTTCCTTCTTGCCTTGTTTAGAAATAAAAGTATAGAGAAGTTTAAAGATTAATTTAATGAATACCCATATACTCTCTAATAATTTACAATACTTGCTTCATAATTTTAAAAAAATAACAAGTTATTGTAGGTACAGTCAAAGCCCACTGTCTGAATCTCCCTGTTCCTATCGTCTCCCTTTATGCCTTCCTGCTTTCTTCAGGAATATCCACTACCTGGAAAATAGGGATTATTATCCCCATAAAATTTTATATAAGCTATTAAGGTCTGTGTGTGTATTAATAAATAATATATAAACTTGTTTTGCATATTTCCAAATCATAAATGGTATGATAATCATTCCATTCTGGTACTTTCTCATTTCCCTCAACAATTTATTCATCTTGAATACTGGATCATATTTCACTGTATTCATATACCCTAAATTATTCTCATTTCTTTGTTCATAAACACATAAGTTATTTTCATCTTTTCTCTATTATATAACTCTCTACAATAATCATTGTCATTGATGTAAAGAGTTATAGAACAGTGCCTCACACCGTTAAGCCCTCAAATGTGACATTATCATAAAAGTATGATCCACGAAGAAGTAGCATTGACATAAACTGGGAGCTTGTTAGGAATGTAAATTTCGAGGCCCACCCTACACCTAATGTACCAAAATATGCACTTTAATAAGTGCTACATGTGAATTAAGTTTTGAAAACCACTAACTAATCCCACTTTTAACTTCAGGTGCTACTATTATTGTTGATGTGACAGCTGTTACAGTTATATATCCTTACAAATGTTCAAGAATTTCTCTAGAAATTTGTGGGAATTTAGGATACAGATTTTCAACCCTCCTAAACTCTGCTTTACAAAAGGGGTGTACCTATATACATAGCAAATAACAATATTTGAGAGTTGTCAGTTCCCCACATCCTTAATAGAAAGTGATATTGTCATGTTTTCAATTCTGTCAGAACCTAATTAAAATTATATTTTATTTTTATTTTACTTTAAATTTTGCTGGTCCTTATAAGTTTGAAAATTAGAAATCCTTCTTATTCACCTTCCCTTTTTTGTGGAATGTCTGTTAATATATATGTTCATTTTCTCTTGAAATGTTTGTCATTTTTTTTTATTTTTACAAGTTGTTTATATGGAATACTATTTCTTCTCAGTGTGCTACAAATATCTTCTCCAATCTTTAATTTGTTTATAGTATCTACTTATACAAAACAACTCAATGAGGTAAAACTTATTACTATTTCTTTTATGTATTGATATATTTTGTTATTTTTAAAGATCTTTTCATGCTTTGAAACCACTGCCTCAATATCTATTATTAAAAAGTATATTCTTTCCCTTACGCATTTACTATGCTACATTTTCAGTATAACAAACCTCCACATATGTGTAATCTGTTTAGTCTCTCTGATTTGTTCAAATATTTTGTTTTTCTATTCCTACTCTTTTAAGATTATCATATATCTGTGATATGTATTAACATTTGGTAGGACTGGGCTACTTTTTCTCATGCTTTTGACAATTTGGACTTCATATATTTTAAGGCTATGTTATTAAATGCATACAAATTAATGATGGCCATATGTTGTATTTTAATTATTATATGAAATCCATTTTGATTAAATTAGTTTCTATTTTGACTGATAATAAGATTGTTCCATGAGCTTCCTATCAGTAGGATTTATATTATTTATCTTTTTATTTCTCTAGATATTGCAGGTTACATTCCAGACCACTGCAATAAAGCTAGTTATCACAATAAAGTGAGTCCTACTCTCTTTGTTGGTGAAGGGTCTTGCCTTTAATTTGTAAAAAATGCAATGTTTCTAAAGGACAGTACAGAGAAGTGCAGTAAAACAAGTTATGCTTTATTTCAATCTTCAGGTGTGATTTAGTTTTAGAGGTATCTCTTGAAACTGCACATAGGTCCATTTTTAAAAACTGATAATACTTTTAAAAAATTAGTGTTTTTTGTTTACATTTAAATTTATCATTATTACAATATACCATTTAGTTTCTTAAAATTTATCATTTTAGTTTAACTTTCAAATTTTAACAAAAATATTATTAAGGATTAATATAATTCTTTAATACTTATTTTTCGATTGTGATATGAGATTAAAACTAATTGTAAGATTAAAACTATCATATCCTTTTTATCTTGTTTTGTTCCTACTCTATAAAAAGATGATTTAGCTGGGAATTTTAAGTTTGCAATTATTTTCCTTTAGTACTTTGAAAAGACTAATTTATTTTGTTCTACAATGTGCAGTTATTGAAAAAATGCTTAATATAAGTCTAAATGCTAATCCTTTGTAAGAAATATTCCTGTCTGGAAAACATTTTAAGTAATTTTATTTTTCTCTTACAATTTACACTTTAACAATGATGTTTCAAGTTATGAGTTTATTTTATTTACTTGCCATGGTACTCAAAGTGTACTTTTATATAAAGATTACTGTTTTCTTAACTGTTGAAAACTCTCTTATTACCTCCTCAATTATTACTTTACTAATCTTATTTCTATTTCTACATCTAGGTCCAATCAGACCTGTTTAGATTCTCCATATCTGTTTTCCATGTCTCTTCTATATTATTTTCATATTTTTCTATATATGATTTCTCTTCTATTTTGAGTAAATTTATTAGGACTATCTTCCAGTTTATAAATTCTTTAATGATGTTTAGTCTAAAGTTTATTTTTTTATTTATGCATTTCTTCAGGTTCCAAATATTAATTTTATTCTAAAGACACATATTTCTTTTCCTGTTTTGAGAAAATTAATGTTTACCTTTGTGAGTATTCTATATATACTTAAATTTTTGCATACTTTTTTATAAAATTATTTTCATCTGCAATGATTTCAAGTACTAGTTGTTTATTTTGTTCATAATTCTTATCACTGAATATATATACGCATTTTGGAATTTGTAGTTATAGACTCATTTTTAATGTGACGATTTTTTTGTTTGTTTTAGTTCAGTTTTACCTTTTTCTCATTCTCTCTGCTCACTTGATCCTGTAAGTTAGTTTTGTAATGTTAAAATCTCATCCTAGATTTCTTTTTCACAAAATCATATGAAATATCTTAGATTTGAGTGTGAAGGGAGAAGGGCCACAATTAGTGTTCAGAAGTAAGGCAATAGGCAGGTTCACAAGTGCCTAAAAGCTGTAGCCACAGACAACAAGTTTACAATTTTTTGAGTTATCATTTCTATAGGTTCCCACTCAACTCCTGACTTTTATCATGAAATTGGCTCTGGGTTATAGTCTCACAAAATGTTCTTCTTTATGTTCTTTTACCCTAAAAGGGCTGGTTTCTCAAATGCCTTCTTCTGGACTCAGATTCCAGCGAAACTGTGAGTTCTGCCTATTCAGCTCTTTGTGATTCTGCTTTGTTTTTAGTCCATGGAGATATTTATTTTGATATTTTGGTTACCTTTTAATTTTAATATTTTCATCTATCATTGCTATGGGTTTGAAGTAGAGGGCTGTATCTGAGTATAAACTAAGCCATCTTCTCCAGAAGAAATGTCCTTTCTAATATAACTCAGTCTATTACTTTTCTTATTCTTGATTTTGTTTCCATTATAAGCTAGGTAGTGCCTAAATAAAACAAAACTAACAAAAGGATCTTTTCTTCTTATAAGACAAGGGGAAGGAGAGAGTCATGAGTACTTTTCCTTTAATATTTTTGTCCAAATAAATAAGTATATTAATAGTCATTGCACCCCATAGATTTGTTGTGAGAGTATATATAATAATGCAGGAAAGTGACCAGCATAGGCCTGGCATATATTAAGCACTCAAAGTTATGTTGTTATTATTAATCTTTAAACCTGGTTTGCCTATTTGCCTATTAGTACAAAACATCATCGCTGCTTTTTAAAATAGATGACACACATCTAGCTCATCTACTAAAAACACAATTTGGGAGTTATAACCTCCCAAATGCTTCTTTAGTAAAAATGAAAGAAAAAACATCAACCGTCCCTCTGTCCTTATACTTTGTTACTATGGGTACTTTATAAACTATAATTTGCAATGACTTCTCCTTCTTTTACTCATAGATATGTAGATATTCATTTTGAAAGGCATTTTAGAGATCATCTATTTGTACCCTTTCAGTTTACAGATAAGAAGTTTAATCCTCAAATGATAAGTTATCTTGGCCTAGTTTACACAGGATAACAATGGACATAAATGGGTCTCAAATTCTGGTTTGCTACCTCTAAACTCCTAATTTTATTTTGGGTCTTTTATCAAAAAAAGAAAAAATGTAACTCTCACTAAAACACATTACAGACTAGGGAGCCATCATGATAGATTTAGAATGAACATTAATGTCAGATTGATTGGATACAAAATGATAGCACACTTTTCCCACTGCCCCAATCCAAATTTTTAGCCTCATCATAAATTTCTGTGTAAACAGAAAGCTTGTTTCCTGCTTTTCAAAATACCTTCTTATATTTAAGTATATTTTTAACTTTATTTTATTAGAAAGAATGAAGGATAGTAAAATTTCATCCAGATTTATGACACATAAATTATTTTTAAGTCCCTCAGAAGTTATACCATGCACAATGACCAAATATATTACAAACTTAAATGCTACATGAGAGGAAATAGGGAGCACAAACTTTCATTCATTAACATCACTCCCCTTGTCTTTCAACTTTGCCTAATTGATGAAAACCTCATGTGAGGACATATGCAGCAGATGGATCAAAAGTAGCTACCATGTTAACAACTGATGTAATATATCTGCATATACCTAACACAGGTATATTTTATTTTATATAAACCTAATGTATTCGTCCAAATTTTCAGGCAACAGAACTTCTAATAGCTTCTTCCCCAGGAGAGCTGTCTCTGTTGACTGATACTAATTATCATAGTTATCCTACATAAAAGGCATAGCATTGCTGCCATTATGTTCCTTCCCTGTGACAAGCATATCCTGGTTTGGGAACTGAATATACAGCAAAAAAATTATTTCAGAGAAAACTAATAAGACCTCAACAAACCAAAAAAAATCATTTGATTTTTTTCTATTTTTACAGATATTACAAGGCTTCTTAAGGAACAAACTTTCTTAATTCTAGAGTCTAGAAAGGTAAACAAAAAAAAATCTCACATGACTATAAGAAATAATTACTTTGAAAGCTGAAGAATGGCTTGATGGACATCTAAATAAGAATTTATGTAGGCATATGAGTTATAACCCCATGTATCTTAAACCCTTACCCTCAGAAATTTATTTGGGGCATGGCTGGCCCTGTGTAAGTATAAAAAATTAATAATACTGTCTTTGCAATACTCAGCCCTGCTTTCTGAGAGTTTTCTTCATTTCAAGGTACAATGTCCTATGAATCCAAGAATTGATTGCCTAAACCTTCTCTCCTACAACCCCAGCAGCCATGTCTGTATCAGGTTTCTTATAATGAGTCTCTTATTTATTAAGAGACTCTTAATAAATAGCCAAAAAACAGATTTTATTAGCACATAATTATGAAGAAGACAATTAGCTTCTTAGAGACCTAACCCACAAAAATAGGTAAGATTTACCTCACCAGATTATTGTGATGGTTTGTGCAGATAAAATATATGAAAGAGTATTACAAATCATAAATTAGTATATCATATTAGTTATGTATACAGCAGTAGAGGATTAAATTAATCTCTGCACATTGAACATTTTCTCTACGAATGTCCAAATGTCAAAGAATAATAAAATGTAGTATAGTTTAAGGGCCCAGATAGCCTTTCCCTTGCCACCGAAATAGGCAGCTGCCTTTTGTGTCTGGATATCTGATGTTATCTCTAAGCCAACTCAAGTACAAAGAACTCCTTAATAATCAAGGCAGGATATTTTCCAGTGTAAGGATGATGAATCTTGATGTTTTCGTTATTACCCAGAACCCAGAGCTACTTGCTCTAAATTGCTGAGCTCTCTACAAATCACCACAATTACCTCATAAAATATTACATGAAATAGTTAGAACTCTTGCATCAACAAGTAGAGAAACTCAATTGAAACTGGCTTACGCACAAAGAAATTTATTAGGCAAGACATAAACTGACTTCAGTCATGGATGAACCAATGTACACAAATGATGTCAGAAAAGTATCTTTCTATCTCTTGGTCAGCTTGCCTCTGCACTGGCTCTTTCTCAGTAATTGTCTCCCATGGGTTAGAATGATAGACAGAACTTCACCCCTCTAGATTAGACACCCAAGAAGAATGAGCACTTCCATTTCCCAACAGTTTCCCCAAAATACCCAAGGATGATACACATTAAACAGGTTTGGAAAGCCTGGCTTGGGTTTGAAGAAAAAACTGAATAATTTAGAATACAGAATGAATGGTTCCCTAAAGAAAATCAAGTTGTTAGGAGAATAAAGAGTGAATACTTGTTAGGCAAAAACAACAGATGTCCATAACATATCCCAGTCTCCATCATTTATATCCTGGGTAGAATCCACTGAAGTTTTATCCCTCTTGGGCCCACTTTGTATTTGTTTTCAAAAATCATATTTGATTGCCAAGTACACAATTACCTTTATAGCAAATTCAGAGGGCTATATTAAACAATTTATATAGCAGCAGTGTTGTGTCTCATAAAGAGAGGAAACAAACCCTAGAGACAGAATCTGACCTTGACAGATCTCATAAAAGCCTGCTTTACGTACAGATAATGTTGAGTTACCTAATAATAATGTCATACAATTGCATGTGAGCTGTGCTAAATGCCAACTTTCACAAAAAAAGTGTGATATTTCTCCTAGAAATGGAGCTAACAATTATTTTCAAATTTAGTGCTAGTTAAAACTGATTGTTATAGAACAATTTCTTTATGTAGTTTTGAAAAGAAATGTGTTATTTTTGTAAAAATCATATTACATAAAGCCAGAGTGTTTTCTACATTTTAAGTTAATTTTTTGTGAGAAAATGGCTTTTTGAAACTCTAGGAAATTCAAATTTATGTTAAGTTTCTATAGTATTTGTATATTGTATGACCTTGGCAAAATTTCTCAATCCCCAAGGTCTTATCTGCAAAACAGGAATGCCATCCAACTGTTTAAATGCAGGAGATTAAACCAGAGAAAACTTTGAGCATTTTTTATGTGCAAAGCAAAAAGGTACAAAATGCAAAAAACAAACAACAAAAAAATAAAGCTAAAGGCATAAAAATGTCTATATATTTCAATGAACACTTTGATGATGATGTAAAATTTTGTATAAATATTAATACTATTATAGATAATTATTGACCTTATTATTATCCAAATGTTTTAGAATAAAAACTAAATATTCTTTCTACAAACCAGTGTATCATCATAATGGGTTAAATAGATGGTAAATATTGCTTAGATTTATTTTCTAAAAGTAGAATAATGAAAATATAGGTGGACCAAAGGGAACAACATGAGGTCTTAGTTTTAGTTCTCTCTCCAACATTTAAGAAAACTTGAAAAGTAATTTCCATTCTACATGTCACATTTCTTGTGTTCTCACATGACAAGAAGACAACAGAAAAATTAGTTGAAATTATATTAAGTTCTATAATCTAAACATAAGAAAAATATGCATTATAAACATGAGGGGATTTTTTTGGAAGGGGTGAAGAAATGTTTTCTTTAGAAATTTAAGCTACTTGGCTTTTTAAAATTCTTATTTATTTATTCCATGAGACTTGCCAAATTAAAGACTTTAAAGATTTTTTTTTTAGCCCATTTGTCTTCTAACTTGGAGTTCATTTGCATTAAATCTAATAAACTGTCTAAGAACATAGGCTTTGTTATCAAGTAAACCTGAATTTCAGTCTCAACAATATCACTTCTTAAGTGTGAAGCTTACATAGATTAACTAACCATTCTACTTCCGTTTTCTCTTCTGGAAAAAGGGGATAATATTTTTATATACTATGTAAATTTCTTATGAAAGTAAAATAAGGTAACACATATAAAGTGATCTGAAAAGATTCTTACATGACATGAGTGCATGATAAATGTTATTTGTTATATTATGGTTATTATTTCTATTATAACAAGTGTTATTTCATTGCTCAGCTGAAACAATAAGTTCAAGAAACCTACTGCATAAAGAGGTCATCGTTTAATACTTGATGCCATCACTAAGTAGATGCAGATCTACACAACGTAGAATAAATATAAAGTGATTATTAACACTCATTTTAAGTTGCTCAAGGATAAAATGTACATTTTTCTTCTAGCAAGGAAAATAAAGTCACATTCGTGAACCATACTGAAATGTAAGAAAAAAAAACTGATATTTTGTTTCTTCCAATACACAAAAGTCCCATGAACGATCAAGACACTGAAGGAGTAACAGCCATTTCTGTAATGAATCTGCCTCACTATTCAAATCTTCTTTCCTGCCTACCTAATTTACACCTCTTGAACACTTTATCTTGTGTCTTTATTAGAGGATTTACCACACTACATTGAAATTTTTTCAGTTTCACGTCTGTCTTTCCTATTTGATGAAGAACTCCTTAAAGATGCCTAGATGGTAATCATCTTTTATTTCCAGAGCTTAGCATGCTGCCTGGCAAATAATAGACATGCAATAAAAGTTTATCAGACTTAATTTAATTCATAGAGGGAATTTTCAAAGCTCCTGTAACTTATATATAAATGATTTCTTTCTTTGGAAACATTATATCTTTGTTATTATTACAACCAGTTATTTATTCTCTTTAGGTGTGAAATGACAAATATAATCAATCTCCTATACAAAGCACATGTGAAAACATCAATTTTAAAACATCCTTATATATTGTTTAAATAGGTTTCAGGCCATCTCATTTAAGAACATATAAAAACTAATCTTACTGCTTAACTAAAACACAAAACAGTAGGATTTAAAATACCATGTGAGTCATTTGTGTTAGTAAATTAGTCATCAGTTTGTACATGAATAGACTTTATGAATCATCTTTTAGATCCTACCTGGCACCTCCATAATCTGCTTATGAATGCATTCATCTAAATTTCTCTTCAACCTTAATATTGTATATTAAATATGGTCCTTACCATAAATATTTCCTAAAGTGGGTTTTAAATTTTAATTTCAAAATATTTCTTAGCTTCAAAGCAGGAATACTCATATCATTTTTTTTATAAATTTGACCGGGCAACACAAATGTGTGAACTCTCTTCATTAAGCTTTTAATGCCCTGGCAGAAATGCTTTTTGACTATTTGCGTCTAATACCATTCTAAAATCTCCTACTTAAACTATTTTCATCATATTTTCCAAGTGCCAATAAATGAAAGAAAAATATGTATTTCTGAAATGTTAAATCTTAAGTACCTACATCTGACTTTTCTTTCAACCTCAAAATAGATCTTTTTTCTCCCGGAAAAGTATAGCCTCACTTTCTCTAATTTTAAGCATTAGTCCCTTTTACTAGTTTATAGCTCTGAAAACATTCTAACATTTTAACTCATACTGTACCATTTCAGAACTAATGTGTGTCCTCTATAATTTGTATAAGGGAACAGAAAGTCAAGGAAGCTTTGACTTTCTTAAGGTTTCAATGATCTTTCTTTAGGAAAGAAATCGACTTACTAATTTACATTCAGTATCGACTTATAAAGCAATCATAACACCAAACACAGTAGATGCACAGAGTCATATTCTTCTGGAAGCTAGCATATATTTTCTTTATGCCAAATGTCTAATTTCATTAATTTATTTGCTGTACTTCTAAAGTAGCTATAATATGCCAGCACCATAGTCTAATGCCTATGCATTGCAACAAGATCCACTCAGAATTTATTAAGGGGGACATAATAAAAGTTGTAAACAGACAAAACAAAGTATCTGAAAAGTTGTCCAAGTTGTACACATTTGTTCAGGGACCTTGGAATTTCTGGAGACCCCAAGCGTCAGTTCATGCTGTGAGATTCTAGCCCACCTTCTTGTCATCTTCCCTGTCTGACTGCCTGTTCTACAGAGTCCAGCCTTGCTTAGCCAGCACCCACTACTGCTTTCACCAGTTGTTTGTTGAAAATCCTAGTGGTACTGCTGTTAGGTTGAGCTCTGACATATAATTTGATATTGTTAATGCATTACTGTATATTATGTACGAATACCAAAACAGCACTAGAACCATATGTACTTCAAGTTTCTACCCAAGGTAGGAATGTCTCCTACAGAATCCATGAGATCCTATATCCAGAGATTATTCTACGAGTCTCTAGATTTTTTTTTAATAGAGACTCCTATCTGCCTACAATAAAGAGAAAGTAAAATTGAACTTGGAGAGTTCTAGATTTAAGCTTTAACTGTGACTGCAGAGCTGGGTTAATTTTGGAAAATTGTTTTGTCTTCAAACCATAAAAAAACCTTACATTTACAGTGAAATCAAATAGGTGTGATTTCCAGCTTCTTTCTCTGGGAGATGTTGGGAATTCAATCTTTTTATGTTTCTAAGTCTGTTCAAAAATCACATAAATTTATTACTTTAGGAATAATAAAAGAATACTCTTAAATCAAAAATTTTATTTTAAAATGCTGATTAAGCTGGATATTGGCATACATTTGTCTTAGAAATAAAGTTATCTAATTGGTATTTTTGTTTGTCTTGGTCATTATTGTTCTCTAACAACAATTTTAGCATTATTATTCTATAACACATCATGGCTACAAAAATTTGATAAATAGACATATTCATTTTACTAATGTTTTCATAGTTTTAAAAAGTTATTCACCAGGAGAAAAAAAAATATTATAAATAACATGTTACTAAATTAGTTTATACCCAGTCATTTAAAAATAGCAAACCAAATGCGTTAGAGTAGATATTCAATATTCTAGGATTTTTCATTCCAAGGTTCAACTACTCACAAGTGCCCCTTTAAAGCTATAGTAATGTATAATTTACTGAAGGACACATTTAGCCACATCATTGACAACCCTGTTAAATAGAAGCAAGCAAGCCAACCGAGTGAACAAAAAACACATCATAAAGCTCCTTTATTATGGTCTACATGTAAGAAAAATAATAATAATAATGTGGGCTAAATTATTTGGTGAAACAGTGTTTATAACATTGAGATTTCATGAAATATCATAATTTATCTTTTCAAATGTTAAACATTTAAATGTTCTGATTTTGCTTATTATTGGTTTATTGGTTGGTTTTTTAAGATATACATTTTCTTAATGGGATATGACTATCTTTTGATAATGGAAGTTTTGTAATCATTCAAAATGATTGAAAGCATTTGGTGACCACTTTTTTTTATTATACCCAGTTTGTCAACACATTGTCTGATTTGAAAACTTAGAAATAATGTATTCTTTCCTGCTGCTTTTACATCAACTTATTTTAACTACATCATGTTTTCTGTTCCCTGACTTACACATTGAAAATTGAATATTATGATTAGAATGTGTCTGTAATGCAAAGGTTTCCAGAAGAAGGTAGAAAAGCCTGGAGGAAGGGGAGACAGAAAGAGATTTAGAAAGAGGCTGAGAGAGCAAGGCGGCACACATCCTTTCTATCCACAGTGGGAAAAAATACGGCCTCTTTTGCCAATAGAAACACTGCCTCTGTTTCATTTCGTTTTTTTCCTCATGCAATAAGTCAACAGTGTTATTTTTCTAACATTTTCTGTATATGTTACAGTAAAAGCAGCATGTTGGCTTCTCCTGTAATTTTCTGGGAAGCTGGCAAGAGAAAGTATCACCCAGCAGAAATGGGACCAAAGTCGGAAATCCAGCGTTCAGCCACAGCTGTACTTCTCACTAGCAAAGCGATGACCAACTGAGCCAGTTTTTGCATTCTAAATGCTTACCACAAAAGATCTGTATGATAGTAAAAGAAAAGCATCCGTACAAAATATACAGAAACACTAGAAAAGTATTACAAATAAGGGTTAAATAGAATTTTACATTTTTCTCCATGTTTAATAGACACTAGGGTTTATTTTCAAGAGATAATTCAATCTTTCTCTTTATATCCCCCAAATTTTATATTTAGATGTCTCATAAATAAATTTAAAAAAAATAATAAAATTTCTTTGTTCTACAGAAAGCAGCAACTCACTTTCCAGTTCAGTTTTCTACTCTGTTTCTGACAGATCTTAAGCATATAGAATATACCAGTGGTTTCCTTCTTGCCAATCCAAAGGCCTCTTTAAAATTTTTTTCATCTTTGTTTGACCTATGTAGGATTTGATACTGCTAAATCTGTTGTAATTCTTGAAATATTTTATTCCTGTGGCTTCTACAATATCATTTGCTCATATTTCCTACTATAGCTCTGGTGGCCTCTTTCACTCTTTTTTAACAGCTCCTCTTCCCTCACCTGCCACCCTAGTCATGGGCTCTCCACGGTGCACTCAGCCCTCTTCTCTTCATTCGTCTCTTGGATACAAATTAGATATTTTCCCTTTTAAATTTTTAAAAGGATACATTTTTGGCTCTTTTTCCCCAGACTCATTGATCTATAAGTGACAAAGAAAATTGTATATGTAAAGTATACTATGTAATGACTTGACATACACTGTAAAATGATTACCCCCCTCAAGTTGATTTAACATATCTATCACCTCACAGTTACCTTTTTTATGTTTTTTTGGGTGAGAATGCTTAAGGTTTACTCTTTTAAAAAATTTCAAGCATATGATACAGTATTAACTGTAGTCATCATGACGTACATTAGATCCTCAGAATTTACTCATTTTATAATGAAAGGTTTGCAGCTATTGACCTACATCATTCCATTTTCCTCACCCCCTGCCCCTGTCTACCTTTGCCTGGATTATTTCATTTGCAAGTTCATCCATGTTATCTCAAAAGGCAGTACTTCTTTCTTTTTTATGGCTGAATTATACATATATACCATATTACTTTATACATATATATCTATTTTTATTTTAGCACCATAATGTTTTGATTACTATAGCTTTGGAATATAGTTTAAAACAGGAAGTGTAATGCCTCCATCTTTGTTCTTTTTTCTCAAGATTGTTTTGGCTACTCATAAGGGTCATTTCACATTCCTGTGCCTACTGATCAACTATAAGCATTCTATAGATATCACAAACTCAGTATTCAAAAATCAAATCATGATATTCTAGTGACACTACTCATCAATCATCTTCTCTCAGATTAAATCTCCATGTTTTCTCTCAGAATCCTATGAACATCTCATAAGCTTACACTTCACATCTCTATTTTCAGTTTGTCACTGTTTCTAAAGCAATTATTAATTCAGTTATTTATTTACTTATTTTCTTTAATGTTCTTCCTTCCTTGTCTTTTCCCCTATCTTTTCTATGAGTCTGCTCCCTTTTGTACTCAGCCTCTTTTGTTATATTCTCTATTATATCATTTCATCAAAATATATTTTATTCATTTTCTTAAGGGCACAGACTTACTCAGAAATAACTCCCATTTTCTGCAACACAAAAACTTTTTTTCAAATTATGTTCTTCTACCTATTAAATTCTATGTCTATCTCCATTTGTGTTGCGATAACTTTGAGTAGGTTCCATGTAAGAGGATATTGTTACTCAGTCTTGAATAAGAATGTATTCAGAGCTGGCATTTGCCACAAACTAGTGTGGGTGTATTATCATTAACTCCTCTCATTGTTCACTTAAATTTATTAGAAGTTCTTCTCAGATCTGAAGCAGAAGTGATTTAAATTTTTTTAATAGCAAGGCCATGGATGCAATATCCTGTGAGGAGTAGGAAATATGCTGCCACCATGAGAAATTCTAGCATTGAACAGTCTCCTCTGAAAGTTTTTATTTCCCTCTAAATTTGCTTAAACTGCTTGGGCAAAAAGGTACCATTTCTTAGCCAGTTTGGTCTAACTTTCAAGAATCTAGGATGGGAATACTCAATTTCTTTTCTGATGCTAAACCTCCCCACATTAAGAAAGATCTCAGATACTGCTGAAGGATAAAGTTGCTTTAAGGGGGAACCCCTGGCCCTGCAGATTTTCTGTTTATGTAGTCACACTCATCCTTGGGCACTTACATATACCTCATCCTGAAACAGCTAACTTTACTGAGAAAAAAGGGGATTCTTGCATATCTGTCCAACAGTACAAAGCTCTAAATATTTGGTGGCATTTAAATGACACATTGTTTTATATAATTCTCTCTATATATAAAAAAAATAGATGAGAGATAGACTTAGAGAGATAATGCTCTTTTGTGAACATTTCCCAACCTATACACCCATACGCCCATGAGTTCTCTTATATAAGGGACTTTTATAAGATGGTTAATTGAATCTAAGTGTCTAACTTAGTCATCTCCAGTAAAACCAAATATAAACATATAAGAAATGTAAAACTATGCTAAAAAATAGTGTAAGTGTCCTTATAAACAGAGACTGGCTACAAAATGGGCACTACACAATGAACACTATGCTGTCCCTATAAACAAACCCAGCCAACATCACTCACTGCAAACAAACTTACTCAGTCCATAGAATTTATCTACCCTATGTCAAACCACAGAATAAAAAAGGTTTTAAATTCAGTATTAGGTTACTCTGTTTTTAATTTCAATAAAATCATTATAAGATCATAATCTACTAGAAACAAAACTGTCTAATCTCTAAGTGATCTTCAATGTTTTAAAAAATTTCCCACTCATAATAATTAATAGATAGTTTATGCATTAAAAGCTTTTTTATTTGTTTATCTCATAATGGAAGATACTTGGTCATGTACAAGAAATAATAATGTATGATTGCAGAAAAAGTGGAAGAAAATATCAATATAAGCCTACATGGAAAAATTGACCTTAATAATAGGAAGAAATTTAAGCATGAGTGTGGTTGCACATAATTTTAATATTTGGTGGCTGGAAGTTGATTACATTATAGATCAGAGAATCTCAAACTTGGTTACAATTTTATAATCACCAGGCAAGTTTTAAATTTATTTATTTGTTCTGAAATGTTATAGACATTTGAATTTTTAAAATTTCCCTTATGTAGTTCTAATGTGCAAAAGGGTTGAGAATCACTCTCTTAGAAGGTATAGGAAGAAAGGTGACTGGCCAGGAGGAAGGAGTCGGGGAGTAAAAGGGGTGGGGGAAGGAGAGGATGAAAGGACGGAGAAGAAGAAGAAAAAGAAGAAGACAGAAAATAGATTGCAAAACTTTTAAATAGCCTATGCAGAATGCTAGAAAGCGAGTTTCTATAAAGAGATAACAGAAGTCAGGCAGTGATGTAGGCCCATCAGAGGATCAAATCAACTTTATAGTTGTACAAGCCCATCCTGTTTGAGTCTTTCCTGAAGTGTCCACATACAGCCTTGGAACTCAAAGTGTGTTCTGTGACTTCACTTGGGAACTTGTTAAAAATACAGAACCTCAGGCCAAGCCCAGCTCTCCTGAATTAGATTTTGCATTTTAACAAGATCCCCAGGTATTTTGACTGAAGATAAATAAGACATCATTGGGTTCTTCAAGCTCCTTTCTTTTGAGAGGTTAAAACAAAAGGACAGGAAGCTAGGGAATCACAGTGTTATTAAGAGTGAATTAGTCAACATTACAAACCTGAACTAAGTAAGAGAAGGCATGCAGAAAGGAGAAGGCAGATGATCAGAAAACTATCAGAACCAGTGTGCCAGAGAGTTGATGTGATGAAGTTTAGTTGGCAGGGGAGGATTTGCACGGGTGTTCTGACTGAAAATAACAGGAGTTATTAAATCACTAGAATTTGGGAAGGGCTAGTTGACACTTAGGTGTTAACTAAGGAAAATAGAGATAAGAGACAAGATGGCTAGTCCTGACGGGTTCTTGGAGGACAGTGGGCACCTCAAGCTTGACCACCTGGTAACTTGACCACCTGGTACAGAATTCAGTATTCTCTTTGGGTTTCATATGTTAGTGTCTATGGCAATTACAAAAATAACTGACAGTAAAGAAAAACTAAAAATGAGGACTTAGTCCTTAATAGATATTTGTGCATGCAACTATGTGAGCGTGGTGTGTGTGTGTGTGTGAGTGTGTGTGTGTGTGTGTGTGTGTGTGTGTGTGTGTGTGTGTGTTGAGCAGAGGTAGTCCAAATTCATCTAAAACAGTAGCCTTTTTCTTAATTACTATAAACAACAACAACAACAACAACAAAAGGTTTCATAATCTGCCAGGGGTGCTTTTCTTAGAAGGGGCTAATGTTCGGTTTTGGTTATGATTGTGGTTGTTTAACAACTTCATGGACCATACACATTCCCAGTTTAAATAGCACACCTCATTGGTTTTCAATATGTTCACAGGATTCTATAACCACTAGCACAATTTTAGAACATTTTCATAATTCCAAAAGAAACTGCATACATTTAGTTAGTATTTATTTCTAATTTCCTTTAAACTCTACCTTTTCCCTCTAGCCCCAAGCAATCACTAATCTATTTTCTATCTTTATAGATTTGCCTTCGTTGAACATTTCATGTAAATGAAGTCATGCAGTAATTTGATCTTTTGCAAGTAGTTTCTTTCCCTTAGCATGTTTTCAAGGGTCTTCTATTTTTGCGTACAAATTATGTTCCACTGTATGGATATACCATATTTTGTTTATATATTTATCAATTGATGAAGATTTGTGTTGTTTCCATTTGGAGATGATTATGAATAATGTTGCTGAACATTAATGTAGAAGTTTTGTATAAACATGTGTTTTCAATTGTCTTGGATATATACTTACGAGTGGAATTTCTAGGTCATATGGTAACTCTATGCCTAACTTTTGAGAACTGCCAAACTGTTTCCCACAGTGACTGTGTCATTTTACATTCCTACCAGCAATGTATGTGGGGTCCAATTTCTCCACATCCTCTCCAACACTTGTTATTGTCTATCTTTTGATTCCAGATATGCTTGACAGAATGAAATGGTATCTTATTGTGGTTTTCATTTGTATTTCCCTTTCGATTAATGACGTTGAACATTTTTTCATGTCCTTATTGCCCATTTATAGCATTATAAATGTTCTTTTATGTATTCTGGATACCAGTACCTTATTAGATATATAAATTATAAATATTTCCTCCCTGGGGGCTCTCTTTCTCACTTTTGTGATGGTGCACTTTGAAGCACAAAAAGGTTTTAATTTTGATGAACTGAGATTCAGATTTTTCTTCATCACTTATGTTTTAGTATCATATCTAAGAGGCCATGACCTAACTCAGAATCACAAAGATTTATCCTTATATTCTTTAAAATATTTTATAGTTTTAGCTCTTAAATTTAGGTCTATGATCCATTTGAATTATTTTATACATGGTATCAAATAGAGATAACAAATTCATTCTTTTGGATATTCATATGGATATTCAGTTGTTTGAGCACCATTTTTTTTTTAAAGACTATTCTCTCCTTATTGAAATAATTTTGGAACTTTTGTCTAAGGTCAAGTGACCATAAATTTAAGAATTTATTTCTGGACTCTCGAATTTATCCCACTGATCTATATCCCTATCCTTATGTTAGTACCATACTATCTTAAATGCTATATCTTTTGCAGTGAATACTGAAATCAAGAAATGTGAGTCTTTCAACTTTTATTTTTTTCTAAGATCATTTTGGCTATTCTAGGTCCTTTGCATTTGTATAGGACTTTTAAGATTGTTTATCAATTTCTGCAAAAAAAAAATTAGGATTTTAATAGGGATGGTACTGGATTTGTAAATAAATTTCAGAGATGTTTTCATTTTCTGTGTCTGCCATAACAAATGACAACATACTTGGTGACTTTAAACTATAAAAATGTATTTTCTCTCAATTCTGAAGGCCAGCATTCTAAAATAAGGTGTCATTAGGATTATATTCCCTCTGGAGGTTCTAGGAAGATTCTGTCCTTTGTCTCTTCCAGTTTCTGGTGACTGTTGGCAGTTATTGATTTGTGGCCACATCACTACAATCTCTACCTCTGTGGTCATATGCCTCTTATTCTGTCTGTATCAAGTCTCCTTCTGCATCACTCTTACATGAACACTTGTCATTGGGTTTTTGAACCAACCTGTATAGTCTATGTCTGGGACAATCTCCTCATCTCAAGAATCCTTAACTTAATTATAAGTGCAAAAACCACTTTTCTGACTAAGGTAACATTCAGAGGTCCCAAAGATTAGGAAAAGGACATGTCTCCTGAGGTGGCCACAATTTTGCCCACTACAAGGAGTACTGCTGTCTTCAAAATATTGCCTTCCAACTCCTGAACACAGATGTCTTTCCATTTGTTTCAGCCTTAATTTCTTTCAATCTTCTTGTATTATTCAGTTGTGTAAGAATTGCACATTTCTTAAATTTATTTCTAATTATTTTATTACTTTTGATGCTATCAAAAATAAAATCTCTTTCATCTTACTTTCAGATTGTTCATTTTTATATAATATATATAAATACAAGCTATTTTTGTATACTGATCTTGTGCCTTGAAACTTTGCTAAACTTGTTTCATAGTTCTAATATTATTTTAGTGAACATCTAAGGATTTTCTGTATACAAGATCATCTTATCTGAAAATTGTGTATATACAAAAGCATATGTGTCAGCTGAAAAACTAAAGATAGTTCTATTTCTTCTGTTTTTACCTGACTTCCTTTTACTTCGTCTTGTCTAATTGCCCTTACATGGACCCTCAGTATAATATTTAATGATTGTGGCAAGAGCAGATATCCTTGCCTTGTTTCTGATCTCAGGGGATTTTTTATGGATGCACCCTATCAAGTTAAGAAGTTCTTCTATCCCTACTTTCTTGATTTTTTTTTTATCTTGAAAATGTTAGATTCTTTTTTTGCATCTAGTGAGATGATCATGTGACCTTTGTTTCTTTATTGATCTGGTCTACTACACTAATTGATTTTTGGATGTTAATCCAACCTGTGTTCCTGTGAGAAATTCTATTTGGTCATATTGTATAATCCTTTTTTTATGTAGCTGGATTCAGTTTGCTAGTATTTTGTTAAAGATTTATATATTTATACAGGTGCTGTTTATATATGTTCCTTCTGTAGGGGGTTAATTTATTTGTTTCACATTCATCATTAAGTCCTTTTAAAGAATCACACATTTGTAATTATTCATATAAATTGTGGAGTTTCTTAGCATTCCTCACGAACTGTAAGTTTAGAAGGTATTTACCTCCTTATGAACCTCAAGTATGATTTAAGCTATATCATAAATCACATTATAAGCTTTCTTTTTCTTTAGTCTAGTACTGGTACATAAATTTTATTACAACTGTCTTCCTTAGAGTTAAAAGTCCTCACAAGGAAGTTTCTGTCCCCTGGTATTTTAATACTGAAAACTGCTTTTATACTTGAGTTCCATAAGTTTATAGTGATTCTCAAAATGAATGAGGGAAAACAGAGCTAGTGATGTTGCTTTCTCTACCCAATTCAGGGACCCTTAGAGTTTCTATAATTTAATACTGCTCCATGGCTATCAATGACTTCTCCTTAAAAGCCATGCCTGGAGAATATATACCATATCTCCTCATGGGAGACTCATTAGGTCAAGAACTCATAAATAAAAATACAGATCATCTGTCATTATCCAACTATCCAACTTTTGGCAAGTTATCTGTCTTGACTTCAGTTTCATGCAGTGGTTGTTAAGGTTAAATGAAAGTTTATATGTCAAATGCCAAGCTCTGTGCCAGATGCATGGTTAGCATGCAATAAATGGCATCCTTTTGTTTTAAGAGGTAGGTGAGGAGTAATGGAAAATGTTTAGCAAAGTATTTAGGACATGCAAATGATTTGAAAAGATACTGGCAGTGTTGTTGCTTTAGTGGTGGTGGTGATGGTGATGATGATGATGATTATACTGAAGATACTAAATCCAAAAACTAGACTTCAAATCTTATCACTATAGTGTGAGGCTGACCAAGTCTCTGAGCCCTAGTTTCTTTATTTATAAATGAAGACGATGATGTCCATTTCCCAAGACTACTGGAAAAATGAAATAAAATTATGTTTATGACAGCATTGTTTATATTATAAAGCCAAATATCAATGTTTTTTTATTGTCATAATTTACGGTATTGTGTCTGCACAGAAAACTCTTTCAGTAGGCTTTGAATCAAAATTAATTAAACATTAATATGTCACTGGATGGGTATGGGATAATTGGATTGTCATGTGAGAATTTTTCAGCTATCAATAATATCTACTTTAACAGTAAAGTGTTTAAATGTCAGAAATAACTTTTTATTGGAATAACATTTAAAAAAATGCTTTTGGAAAATAATTTTGAAATTCAAATTTTATCTGGAAGAATCTATGTAGTAGTTTTAAAAACAAAGGAATCTGGAGTGGAAGGCAAAAAGTTTAATTTGTTAATAGGAAGTATAAAGATGAAGGGGATCGGGGTTTGAAAAATAAAAATTACTCTGGTTTCTATTTCTCTGCTAAATAAAATCTTTATTAAGATTCAGTGGGCAAAATGCCCAGCCTAACCCGTAACTAGCATCTTAACTTTTCCTGTAAGTAGGAAATCCGAGGGATGAGGTGCCAACCCATGGCTATCTAATAGCTTCTCTACGGTAGAGCAGCAATGCTTTTCAGAAACAACTTCTAAACAAATAACAAACACACAGTGAGCCCTGTGTGACCCCAAGCAAATCATTTAACCCCACTGAGCCTCATTTTTTCCATCAGCAAAATAATCCTACCCCCTATCCACCTCCAAACTGTTGTCAAGATAAAGGAGTCGATTCTCCCAAAGCTGGGAGAGTTCCCAAGATGAAATGTGCTCTGTAAACACAAAGTGCAATCACTTAATAATTTATAAATTTTTGTGTTTTTTGTTTTGTTTTGTTTTTGATACTGAGATCTGGAAGGGTTATATTAGGGAAAGTTTTTTTTTCCTGTCTATTGTTTCATTTATATAAGAAAAGAGGCATAAGTGAAAGATTTTGCTATAACTTCAAAGTCAATAGCACACAAGATGGTAAGTATAAGAAAACTCTCTGAAATATTTGCCATCACTGGAGACTGAGGTTTATCTTTTTTCTAATGTGATAGGTATATAAGATTTGTATCCATTCGATAATAGAACAGAATCCCTACCAGAAAATGTACAAGCCCTGAGAATACTCGAAACACAGAGATAGATCCCACCTTGGAGACAATCTAATTAGGAAGACAGATGCATTGATGAATGTTAAAATGTGGAATTGTTACAATGATTTTCAAGGTGTTATTGGAACATGAAAATGGAAGTAACTAGTTTATCGTTTGGTTTGGTTCATTTTAATTGGTAAGAGCTAGGTGGACCAATTACAGCTGCTGGAGACTCTTTGGAGCACTTCATGACCAGCAACAGGGTAGTAGAAAAACCAAGAACTACCCTGAGAGTTAGTTGGACTACCTAAGACACTGGCCCATTTCAACCCTTAATTAGTTTAGTGAGCTTTAATCTCTTCATCTGCAAAATAAATTGGATTGCTAGGTGATTAAGATTTCTTCAGCTTCCACATTTATGAAACCATCCTAATGTATTTAATCCTGCTATTTACCTTTTCCTCTAGCTCTTCAGCTCTGCATCTTTAAATTATTTGAAATTAAGAAAAATTTATTTGTTTTCTTTGATTGTTTGAAAACCAACACTATTATTAGGTCATGAGAGAGATTCACAGAACACTGTTCAGAAATGGAGATGTCAAATTGACCCTTTGTAAGCCAGCAAAAACCTGTCTGTATATATACTTTTCTGCTTTCTGGAAGATGCTTTGGCCCAGTCAAATGTTTTTATAAGGTTAAGAAACAAATTAGTGTAAGTGGAATGACAGCACTAACAACATTATCACATTTAAATGAAGGGCCATGACAAAGCTTCCTGAAGGGAAATGGATGAACGAGTTCACTAAATCTGCTATGTCTGAAAAATTGATCAACAAAATACAAAATAATGAACAGCCCTGGGATACTTCCACTGCTTGAGAAAAGAAAACAGATTATTTTTCACTTCAAAATCCTTGCCATTAATACCAAAAATACTTAGGCCTCTATGACCCTGAATTTTCAAGTCAGGACTCACTAGCAGAACAGTGCTCACAATGAAATAGTTCAGACTGCCAGAAAAAGGCTGAGGAAATGAAAAGAAACAAACTGCCTGCTGGGTTGAGAACTGTCAAAACTTCACAAAAAAATGGGTATTTTAAACAAGTCATTATTTGAGGGTGGCAAGAGAAGAGGGAAATACTTGGGTTCCTCCCCACTCTGAACTTCAACTTCGGGTTTTGAAGGAATAGCAGCTTTATTTAGAATAATGATTTAATCAAAGCACACATTTCTGTGAGCTCCTGTCACTTTTCCTTTGCAGCTAGTTTAAGCTGCCTAGCATGCTAGGAACAAAAGGCTCTGCTGGCAGATGAACGACCCTGACACAGTTCATCTCCTGTAAAACCCGCCTCTGATGCCTAGGGTAGCTGGTAACCCCAAACCTCACACGCAAGTATAGGCCATCAGATAAGGGCATTCCACTCCCAGAGAATTCTTCCTCTCTTACTATGTTATTATTGCACTGCTTTTGATTTTTCTTTCAAAGGTTTTTAATTGACATTTCAAGCAACTTCAGACTCAAACTTGGTTATCAGTATGGATGTGCTTTGCCTTTAAAAAAAAAAAAAGAAAGAAGAAGAAGAAGAGCTTAAAACTCAGTAATTAAAATGCTGATTAACTTTTAAATACTGAAGTGTTTTATTCTGCTTCTGAGAACTTCATGATTCAAGCTGTGATTCTTTACGTGGGGCGGAGGGGTGTTTCTTCTTATTTTGGAGCCTTAAGAAAAAGGGCAAGTGAAGCTCAATTGAATGCACCAGGGATGTTAGGAACACAAATGAATGCCATGGAGGAGTATTAGTTTTGTGGAGCATAAACCTTTGCAAATGCCAATGGCTGGGAGAGACTGGAGCATTGACCTTCAGGGATGGTGATGGGGAGAACAATATAGAGATGATATTGGAGAAGTAGCAAGAAGCCAGATCACGGGAAGGAATTTGATTTAATTCTAAGAGTAATAAGAAGACAGTAGGGATCTGATGTAATCTGTTATGTTTTTTAAAGAATATGTTTAAAAACTGTTAGTTACCAATCAATATGCATATGTGCATATGCTAGCTAACACATTGAATGCTTACTATATGCCAGGTAATATTCTAAGGGCATTACATAGTGCCCCAAGAGATAGGTATGATTGCTATTCCTCTTTACAGATAAGATGAAGCAGAGAAAGTGAAATAACTTAACCATGGTAACATGCTTTGAAAATAGCAGAGCTGTGATTTGGATTCTAGCAATATGATTGAAGCACTCATGCTTTTTAACCACTGTGGTATATACAGCATTAAATCAGTGACCAGTCTAATGTTACTGATATTAACCTACAACTATAATACAAACTGTGTTCCAAAGAAATCGTATAGAATTTACTTCATTTTTAGTCTCCTAGGTAAACAATGTTTTATGATGAATTCTGGACTCTCCACTATTGTCCATTTTCCTAGTGATTGAGGAATTTCAGGTACCTGTGGTAAATGTACTCCATGCCTTATATAAATTTTCCTTAAAAGCTTCTTAAGCATCTTCTTAAAGCAAATTCATAAAATCCTGTCAATTTTATCTCCAGATTATGTGACAAATCTGTCCTCATCTCACCATCATCAACTCTGGCCCAAACTACTATCATCTCGTACCTGATCTCTGTAGCTTCCCATTGGCCTTCCTAATTTTTTTGCTACCCTACAAACCATTCTGCACCCAGCACTTACACTGATTTTTTTAACGTCATAAACATTTTTAAATGTTGTCAACTTTTCATCTCCAGAAAAATATAATCCAAACTCTTTGCCAAGGACTTCAGTATCTGTGTGATCTGCCCTTTAACTACCAAATCTCATTCATTTTATGACCCTCTTATCCTCTCATAGTATAATTCAAAAACTACACAAACTACAGCTGCTTCTGGCATAACCTCTGATCTACCCTAATCCCCAACTCCAAATCTGGCTAAATCCAACTGACATTCAGGCTTGCTACCTAACTATCTCTTCCACTGAGAGAACTTCTCTGTTTCCTGGTAAAACTTTGCTACCTTCTATTTTTCTTTCTCATAACATCTTGTTTTCCTTCTTAATACTTCTTATTTTTTGTAACTATATTTCAAGTTTATGTTTAGACATTTTGGAGATAAAACCTCCATGAGGTCAGGAGCCACAAGGCGTGATTCTCCACTGCATACAAAGTGCCTGGCTGGGTGCCTATCACATGGCAGAAAAGCACTATCTATTTGCTAATCATTTGCTATACTTAAAATATTAATTTTAAATCACCTTGAGCTTATTTCCTAGGGAATCTTGACATTTGATTCCTACATTTTTTTTAATTAAGTCCAAACAATTTATTATAATTATAATGTTGTCAAACTATATTATAAGCACTTCAGATTTGATTATACCATCAACCAGGTCATATGTAAAGCATTCTTTCTCATAACAATTCATGCATAATTATGGTCCCTGATACCCAGATTATAGCTTATTCTGCAATTACAACACATCCAGGATTAAATGTACATCAGTATATGTTTACATATGATAAACGGATTATCTTTATCTGTCACTTCTTACTTTTTACTTTAATCAATGCAATTATTCACTAATTCAATTTTATTAGTTAAATCAAAAGACCATCTTTTGGTTGTACAGATCCTTTTATTGAATGTATTTGCAATTTACTCTTATCTGCACAATTTTATTCTATCTTCTTTGATTTGTTCATTAAGTTTTAAGTTGAATGCTGAGCTCATTAATTTCTAGTTACTCTCCTTTTCAACTATAGAAATAAAGGCTATAACTATATATATGTTTATATGTATTTATGCCTCTAAATAAGAGATTGGCTAACTATAGCCTGCAGGCCAAATCCTGCCATGTTCTATGCACCCATGGCTGGGAATGGCTTTTACATTTTTAAAGAGTTATAAATAGAAAATCAAAAGATATATGTGACAGGGACCATATATAGCTCACAAAGCCTAAAATATTTACTTCCTAGCCTTTTACAGAAAAAACTCTCTAATTCTTTGGAACCATGAAGGAAATCATTTTGAGAATGAATTCCACATCCCAAGGAGAGCTGAACTCAGAGCATCACCGAGAAACCATGTTTTTGTCCTCATGACTTTATGTACCTCTAGCTATAACCATGCCTGAAACTTACTTCCTCTGAAACTTTATTTTTTTAAATTTTTTAATTGAAATACAACATATATAACAAAGAGTGCACAAATTATAAAAGTGAAAAAGTTCTCTAAGCCTTGCTATAATGCTTTAATTGCATCTTATAATTTTGTTATATAGTATTTTCAATATCAATTAATTATAAATATTTATATTTTCCATTATAATTTCATCTTTGACCTATGAATTAGAGGTGTATTTTAGATATTCTAATAAGTGTCAGTTTGTATTCTGTTTCTTTGTTGATGCTAACTTATTTTTGGTAAGATAGCATGGCATATATAGTAGCAAATATTGAAAAAAGTCCAGATTTATTTTACGACTTACCACACAATCAATATTTCTACATGATCTATATACACTTGAAAAGAATATTTTTCTCAAGTGATAGCTATATGACTGTATTCATACCCACTAGATCTAGTTATTTAATCACTTGTTCAAATCATCTCCATCTTTAGTGACATTTTGTTCATTGGCCTATTAACTACTAAGAAAGGTGGGCTAGTATCTCCTATAACAGTTTACTATAATTTGTCCTTGTACTTCTAATTATTTTTGCTTTATGTATCCTGAAGCTATATTATCAACTGCATCCAAGTTTAAAATTTTTATATTTCTTGGTGACGTGAATCTTTAATCAATATATATCATGAACTTAGCAATGCTTTTTGCCTTCAAACTAATTTTATCTGATATTAGTATATCTATAGCAGTATTTGTCTAGTTAGTATTTGCTGATTTATCTTTTTATAGCACTTTACTTTCAACCTTACCATATCATTATAAATAAAAGTTAACTGGATTATTATAAATATATGTAGATTTGTCATTCTTTTAATTGTATTTTATTTAAATTTATTTTGATTACTCATATATTTGGATTCTTTTTTACCTTCTTTGCACCTTATGTTTTCTGTATTGGCTTTTTTTTTCTAATTTCAAACTTAGTTTTAACTTTCATTCTCTTTTTTCTAGGAAGAAGTAATGCACTCTAATTACCATTGAAATATTAAAATGTGTACTTTACTTGACAAAAATCTATAATGAATCAATTTATTTACTATTCTCCTTAAGGACACTACAGTGCTTAAACTATAAAAAATAAATAAAATAAACTATAACTACCTTTTATCTCCTATATATTAATAATAATTTTGTTTGTCTGCTTATTTTCTATACCTTCAAATTAGACAATATTATAGTAATACATATTCGCCTTTTGTTTAGCAATTTATCTAAATGTTTGCCATCTTTCTGTTTCTCAGATATTCTTCACACGATTTTCACTGTGGATACTATATATCTAAATTGACCTACCTGATAAATTTTATTTGGAACCCCTAAATCAATTATTGTGATACCTCTGTAGTCATAGAAAATATACTTTCTCAGAACCACAAAAAAAGTTTAAGTCATGCAATGCACATGTATCTAAGGTCAAACAAAGGTGACAGTCTGATTTCTTGTTTCAGCTATCAATCTGTAAACAAGTGTCCTTTTCTTGGTCTACTTAGTGTCATGTTTTTTCATTTCTCTTATAGATCTTACTGTATAAATAGCCCCCATGCATTGTGCTGAGGTTCTGTCTAGTATTCTTAAGCACAAGAAGGCTGTTATGTGCCTTATAAAGAAAATACATGAATTATATAAGCTTTGTACAGGCATGAGTTACAGTGCTGTTGGCTATGAGTGCAATGTTAATGAATTAATAATATATATTAAATAAAATGTCTTTAAACAGAAACTCTCACAAAACAGGGTTATACATTGATTTTATGGCAAAAATGTTTTAACCAGAGAGTCACAGGAACATATTGGTGTATTTTCTTTAGAAATGGTTTCATATTTGTAATTCAGTGTTCACAGTGACTTCATAGAACATAACTGCAACAAATAAAGAGAATCAAGTGTTTTATAATTTTCCTTCCTCATGTAATACATTATTTAGAAATACCTTAATGAAAACCTATTTCTTGTAAATACACTGTTTTCATTTCTTTAAGTATCTCTATTTTATCTTTAATCTTGAAAGACAGTTTTACTAAGCATAAACGATCAAATCTTTTTTTAGTACAGTAAAACGCTTTTTCATTGTTTTTTGTCTTACATTACTACTGAGAAATTCGCTATGCAGCTAATTGCCATTCCTTTTTAAGTAATCTATTTTTTTAATCAATTTTAGACATTCTCTTTGCTGTTCTAAAATCCATTAAACTCCTTGGTTGGTGTTTTCCATCTATTGTGAAAAATGTTTGGGGGTTTTTTGGTTTTGAATTTTTTTGTGGGGGTGTGTGTTTTTTTGTGTGTGTGTTTTTTTTTGTTTTTGTTTGTTTGTTTGTTTGTTTTTGCCTTTGAATGTTGAATTTCTGGGAACTTGAAGATGTGTATTTTAGATCTCAGTCTATCCTCCACATCTCAATAACTCTAACATTTTCTACTTTTTTGCCTGCCTATGCTTACCTGCAACTATTTCCTTCAGATTAATTTTGAACTACTAACACTCTCATCATGTGTGTTATTCTGAATTTTAACAATCCACTGACTTTCTAATTTCTATCATATATAATACTATCTAATATTGAAGTTTTGTTTTTTTTTCTTAAAATTGTGTAAGTTTTTATACTCTTATTTCTTAGTTACTTGTGATACCTTATTTTATCTCAAATATAAACATTTTATATTTTGTAATGGTTATTTCTGATATCTGCCATCTACATAGTTCAGATTGTTATGTTTGCTGTTTTCAGCTGATGCTTCTCTACGATGATTTATTTTCTTGCCTTATAATTTTTAACTTGTTTTCATAACTTTTCACATTTATCTATAAGTTTTTGAAGTCTGAGTTTAAATTTTGGCCCTCTATAGAGGATCTGTATTTGTTTTTTGTTTTTTTTTCAGGCATCTGGCGGCACATCTGTCCTGAGACCAACTAAATTCCCAGCTAAACACACAAGGTATAAATATACTTGTCCTAAGCTAGCAAAGCTCTGGAGTGACATTTTCTTTGCTCATTCTACCCCAAGCCAAGAATGATATATGCACATTTTCTCTATACTCCCTGCAAGGAAGGTACTTCTATAGTTCACCACTTGGTTATCATTTCTCAGAGGATTCTAATTTGTTCAGAGAAAGGATATCTCTAAATCCATCAGAATCAGGAAGGGGCCTCAATGATCAACAGAGATCCTCAGGATACACAATTTGATTCAGTATATTTAGTCCTCTCAGTACTTTTCTCAATTCTGGTTTATTACTTTAATGCTTCCTAATGTGTTTTTAAAATATTTCATTTTGTACATCTCTTCTGCCATACAGCCAAAAAGGGAAATTTAAATCAATGTTTCTTTTTAACAGAACTTCAAAAATATTTTATGATTACAGTAAAAAAAAAAAAAGGAGTAAATTTCCTTGAGTAATTCTTATACTTTTATATTAGTCACCCTCTCAAAGTAAAATAAAAAATAAATGATAGGTAGGTAGGTAGATATAAATACACATATATTAACATAATTATAATTCATTACTATATTTGGGCTACAGTTCCTACAGTAAGGCAATAGTGATATTTTTTTTATATATTAGAGGATATAATACCTGTTATGGACTGAATTGTGTTCCCTCAAAATTATACGTGGAAGTCCTAATCTTAGTGTGCCTGTATTAGATATAAGGCCTTTAAGAAGGTAATTATGGTCAAATAAAGTTATTAATAGGGCTGATGTCCTTATAAGAAGAGAAAGAGACTCCAGGAGTACACACACATAGAGGGAAGGCTAGATTGAGTACAGTGAGAATGTGGCCATCTGCAGGCCAGAAAGAAAGGCCTCACCAGATACTGACCCAGTCAGAACCTTCATCTTAGACTCCAAGCTACCAGAACTGTAAAAAATCAAATTTTCTTGTTTAAGACACTTGATCTGAGGAATTTTGTTATGGCAGCCCTAATGGACTAATACAATATACACCATATATTTTTAAATTTTGGCTAAAAATAAATGCGCATTCATAATAAAAATATATATTTGTATTAACAATATTACTAACTTATAAAACTCAATAAAAGTATTTTCCAAACAATACAGAGAAGCATGAAACAAACAAAACATCCTAATGTCATTTATATTAAAGCGATCATTTATATTATGCAATATATAATGCTTAACATTTTTTTGATACCTATCAAAAATTTTTTCACTGGCATCTCATCTGGAAAATCATAAAGACTTTTAGATAATTTTTGATATTAATATCTAAATTTGTTCAAGCAAGAAAATATATCTTACAAAAAATATTTTCTTACCATTTTGTCAAATAGTTGAAGAAAGAAAACTAATTAGCACAAATAAGTTAAAACTATTTTCAGGTGGCAAATGTAAAAAAAATATTTTTAACTCAAAAGTTGATAAATATACAATGTATTGAGAATAGTGTGATGCAATCAAAGCACTGCTGGTGGTAAATTCATAAATTTAAATTTATAGAAAAAGAAGAAAGTTAGAAAATTTAAAGATCTAAGCTTCCATTTCAAAAGGCTAGAAGAGAACAGCAAATCAAAACAAAACTAGGAGAGGAGGAAGATGGCAGACTAGGTCAAAGCAGGGTTTGCCTTCTCCCAGATCCGCATTGAAATTACAACCAAATTATAAAATAATCAGCATAAAGAATCACCTGAAGTCTAGCTGATCTTAACACAGACCTCTGATAACATAAAGAAGGAGCCACATATAAACTAGGAGGGGGGACAAAATTGGGAATCCAGCTGGAACCACATCCATGGGTGGTAGAGAAACACCAGGAGGGAGAGCAAGGCTGCAGAGGCTCCCCTGATGGAGAGGGTGTCCTGGCCTCATCTGGGGGCTTTCCAGCCCAGCATCTCAGCCCAGAGAAAAGGAGTTTCCAAAAACTCTAAGTAAAAACAGGAGGGGATTCTGGCCATCTGGGTGAGATAGAAGGAGACCGAAACCCTAGACACCTCTTTGAAAGGGCCACACACAGGCTCTCTGACCTGTGGACACTCACCTGGGGCACCAGTGCTGGGTCAGAGGCTCACTCAAGATTCACACCAGGAAAGACTGCATTACTTGGCACTAAAATTAGGGCTGGACAGGCAGCCACATTGTGCTTTAATTGGCCCCCCTACTGGGCAAACTATAGACTTCTCCAGCTTGACTATGCAGACCCATTCCATAGGGCCATTAGGAAGCTCTGGCCTGAGATCAGCTGGTCCCAACCCAATCTGCAGATTTCCAAGGGCTTTTGTTGCTGGAAGGCTACCATGCTCTGTACAGATTCAGGGCCAAACATTCCCAGCTGGCAGCCAGGGCTGTGAGTGTGCATTTTGGAGACAGTTTCAGGCAAATCACTGATGGCAACATGAATGTGGATGGAACTTGGGAATCTGTGGGTCAGTTCCTGATAGCAGCTGCTCTTACTGGGACTTTTGTGGAAACACACAAATGGTTACTGAAGTTGCAGCAAGGCTGAGGCTGTGTTGATCTAATTGTCATTGTCTGGCTGAGACCTCACCCCACCCTGCCCCCAAATTGCCCCAGGCAGTCTATTGACAACCAACCCCCAAGGTCGTGACCCTCCCCCCAGGGTATTTCAATCCACACAGGCAACAAACTTTGGCTAGCACAGGGCAAGCACTGCACAAAAATCAGTTGCAGGCAGATCTCTGCTGACTCAAAGAGCTACAGTATTGCGTGGGAGGACCACAAAGTTCTGTAGGACCACCCCAGATGGCAGCTTATCTCACTGTGATCTGAGACTATAGCTGGAATGCCAGGACAGAGGTTGCTGCAAAACTGAGGCTTTATTGGCCTGATGGTCCTTATCTCCCTGAGATCCTACTTCACCCAAACCACAAAGTGCCTGAGCTTCTCTTGCCTTGCTTTTGTCTGGGGTTGTGCATTCTGCACAAGCAATAGACCTTGGCTAGCACAGTGAGCACATTTTTCAAGGAAAACAGTTGTGAGCAGATCACTGCTTCCTGTATGAGCTGCAATACCTCTTGAGGAAATCACAGGGGTCTGTGGGACTGCCCCAGACAGCAACTTGTCTCCCTGTGATCTGTGCAAACACAGAAATAGCAGAAAACTGAGGCTATTGGCCTGACTGCCCTTGACTCCCTGAGCTCCTGCCCCGTCCAATACACAAAGTGCTTACCACATGTTGAGAGGCAGCAGTGGTGCATTCTGCACAGTCAACAGATCTCAGACAGCAAAGTGAGCAAAGCTCAGAGAATACAGTAAGAGAAAATCACTGCTGCCAGCACAAGATACAGTATCACTTGAGCAAATCTCAGGGTTTTTGTGGGCCCATCACAGACAAAAGTAGGTCATCCAATGATATCTTACTTTAGTGGGAGCCTGCAGTCCCAGAGCTGGCAGCAAATCTGGTGCTATATAGGCTGACAGCCCCATGTCTCACTGAGAGGACACCCAACCTAACCCACAAATTACCTATGGCAAGCCTGCTCTCAGGCAATCCAGTCCCATCCTGTGCTTTCCTTGGGTATTGAATTCAACAGCAAACAACAGTACTCAGTTTGTGTGACACAAAGAAAGCTCATTCATGCAAGAGAAGCATTCGGTGGTGGGCTACAAACACCCCCCATGAGCTTCAGTAAGTCTTAAACAGAGTTTGGGTGTTTGCAGGCCCAAGGTAGGCAGCAGCTGACCTTGCTACGATTGGAAACCTATACAAGGAGCCACAGAGACAGAGCTGGCATGTAAACTGCCACTGCAGTGACAGGGGGAAATTTACTCAATAGATCCTGAAGATTCCCCGGGTCCCTACACCACCCAACATGAATATCACCCAGAGACTCTTCCAGTTTCAGAGATATACAACAACTGACAGGCAGTGTAAACTACCTGCTAAACTACCCTATGTCAGGTATGAGGGATAACTGGACCACTGGCAACAGCACTGTCTCTTCCACTTACCTATAGATCAGCATAGACAACAACTATCTACAGATAACTTTGTAGTTCCCACCAGGTATCCTGAGCAAACAGAGGCAGCAGCTGACCTTGGTATACTGGGGAATTTCTCAAAACCAACACACCCGGAGGCTGGCACTAGACCACAACAGAACAACTCCTGACTAGTCCTAGAAGCAGTAGACACAACGGTGGTTCCAACAAGTTCACAAGACTGACCCCACTCAGTGGGGTCAGCCCCGACACAGCAACTCTTACCCTGTGGATACAGCCAATTCCCACAATTTGTCAGCCTGAGTATTAATCCCATCCACTGATGTACTAACAACAATATAGACTTGGCAACAACAGATCACACACAACCCACACAAAGATCATGTCCAGGCTAAAAGTGTTTTTCTTAAGATCTGAAACAAGACAAGGATGCCTACTTTCTCCAGTCCTCTTCAACATTGTATTTGAAGTCTTTGCTACAGCAATAAGACAAGAAAGAGAAATAAAAGGCATCCAAATTGGAAAGGAAGAAGTAAAATTGTCATTATTTGCAGATGACACTATAATAAATATTGATAACCCTAAAAGTTACACCAAAAAACTGTTAGAACTGATTAATGAATTTAGTAAAGAACCAGGATACAAAATTAATTATTGGAAGTCAATGATGAATTTTCAGAAAAAGAAATAAAGAAAACAATCTCATTTACAATTGCATCAAAACTATAAAATACCTGGGAATCAAATTAACAAAAGAGGTAAAAGACCTATTCTCAGAAAATTATGTTATTGAAAAAATAAATTGAAAAAGATACAAATAAATGGAAGCATATACTGTGTTCATGAGTAGGAAGAATCAACATCATTAAAATGGCCACACTACACAAAGCAATCTATAGATTCAATGCAATCCCTATCAAAATACCAATGAAATTTTTCAGAGAGCTAGAACAAATAATTCTAACATTTATATGGAACCATAAAAGACCTTGTATAGTGATGGCAATCCTGAGAAAAAAGAACAAAATTGAAGGTATCACACTACCTGATATCAAGTCTACAGTAATGAAAACAGCATGGTACTTGCATAAAAACAAATACATTAATAAAAGAAACAGAATAGACAGCCCAGAAATAAATCCACACCTATATGTTCACTTAATATATGACAAAGGAGGCAAGAATATACAATGGGGGTAAAAACAATCTCTTCAATAAATGGTGCTGGAAAAATTGGATAGATATATGTAAAAACAAAGAAAAGAAAAGAAAAGAAAAGAAAAGAAAAGAAAAGAAAAGAAAAGAAAAGAAACCAGGACACCTTTTTGCACCGTACACAAAAATAGACTCAAAATGGATTAAAGACTTATATGTAAGACTCAAAACCATAAAACTTCTAGGAGAAAACATAGGCAGTAAACTCTCTGATACTGCTAACAATAATTTCTTTTCTGATATATCTCTGTGTGTAAGAGAAACAAAAGAAAAAATAAACAAATGGAACTATATCAAACTAGAAAGTTATTGTAGAGCAAAGAAGACCATCAACAAAACAAAAAGACAATCAACTGAATGAGAGAAGATATTCGCTTATGATACATCTAAAAAGATGTTAATATCCAAAAATATATAAAGAACTCATACAACTCAACAACAAAAAAGCAAACAATCTAATTTAAAAATGGGCAGAAGATTTGAACAGATAATTATCCAAAGAGAAAATATAGATGGCCAAGAGACATATGAGAAGATGCTCCAGGTTGCTAATCAGTAGAGAGATGCAAATTAAAACCAGAATGAGATATTACCTTATACCTGTCATAACGGCTATCATCAATAAATCAAAGAACAAGTGTTGGCGAGCATGCAGAGCAAAGAGAACACTCATACACTGTTGGTGGGACTGAAAATTGGTACAGCCACTATAGAGAACAGTCTAGAAGTTACTCAAAAAATTAAAAATGGATATACCTTTTGATCCAGCAATTCCACTTCTGGGTATTTATCCAAAGAAAACCAAGATGATATTTAGTAAAGATCTATACGTCCCTGTGTTCATGGCAGTACAATTTACAATAGCCAAGATATGGAAGCAACTTAAATGTCCATCAACAGATGATCAGATAAAGAATTCATGGTTCATATATATAATGGAATATTACTCAGACATTAAAGAAGTGAAATCCTATCACTTGCAATGACATGAATGGACCTAGAGATTATTATGCTGAGTGAAATAAGTAAAAATATGATTTCATTTATATGTGGAATCTAAAGAATAAAAAGAAGAAAAAAACTAATCAAAAACAGACTCACAAATTTGGAGGATAATCTAATTGACAGCCAGAAGGGTGGAGTTTGAGGGAGTCTGGGAGAATGAGGTGAAGGGCTAAAGAAATACAAATTAGTAGTTGATAGATGGTCACAGGGATGGGGAACATGGCCTAGGGAACGCAGTTAGCACTAATGTATTGGCTAGGTGGAGAGCCAGAGGAGAGAAAGAACAATTAGGAAGATTGTTTTATAAACTATATAAATGTCTGACCAATGTAATGTATACTTGAAATTAATAAGATAAAATTTTAAAAAATAAATAAAACTAACCAAAAAAATAGAAGAAAATAAAGGAAAAAGCAAAAGTTGATGAAATAGATAATGATAGCAAAATAAAAAATTTAAAAAACACATTGGTTTTTTAAAAAGATTCATAAACTTTAAAAACCGCAGGTAAGACTGATCAAGAAAACCAGGATGGAAATAAAAATTATCAGTATAAAAAAGACAGAGGGAACTATAGACATGAGTAGGAAACTAAACTGGTATTATTAATAATTTTACACCAATAAATTTGAAAATTTAGGTGGAATAGATAAATTCCTTTAATAATACAACTTACTGAAACACACCATAGGGGGAAAAAAAACAGAAAATTAAAATATACAACTATCTATCTAGTTGAATCTATTACTTAAAACCTTCCCAAAAATGTAACTCCAGGTCCACATATCCATGAATCTTCCAATACAATCTAACATAAACCCTTTTAGATAATAGAAAACAAAAGGAAAAGAAAAATATTTTTAACATTTTGGAAGGGCTAGTACAACCTTGATTCCAAAGCTGATGAGGACCAGAGAAACCCTGAAACAACAACAACAAAAAATACTTACAAACTAGTCTCTCATAAAAATATTTTCAGAATTCTAAATAAGGTATTAGTAAATATAACTCAGTAATATATAATAAAAATTATATAATATGACCAAATGAAGGTTATGTCAAGAATGCAAGGGTGATAAATCAATCTGCAGGAAAAAAATTAATGAGATATTTATTGTACATCTGAGTTTTAGGATTGAGAAGTTTAGAATGTAATTTTTCTATAATCTTAAAATTTTCTTTCTAAATAAAATTAAATAAACTATAATGATAAAAGCCAAACAAGTTAAAACACCAGGACAGTAAGTCAATTCTGAAATACTCTCAAAAATGTATTTGTACAAAAGTCTTAAGCTGATACTTATTCTAATACGTAATCTTAAATTCAGATCTAACTTGAATTTGCAGCTGCAAATTCCTCAGAAGTATTCTATGATTTCTCTTCAATGCATCTTTTTTTTTTTACAAATTCAATGATTGATAGGTCATTCTTATAAAAAATATTTATAAATATGTTTCCAGTGAATTATAAAATTATTCTAGGCTATTGCATACAGAAAAGATGATTACACTTTCACATGACCTGAGAGCCATCCATACATCTAATTTTTGTTCAGTGTCAGTGAATGACCAAGATGTCATCAACTTCTTACTGTACAGCAAAATTTCGTATCTACCAAGTGAAAACAACACCACATTTAAACCTGTTAACATCGGCTGCCTTAACTTCTCTCAGAAATATACTGAGTTTATATTTCAAGCAAATATGGTATAAAATTAATTTAGCTATAAGCTGAATTTCATTGTTTTTTAAAGGAACTACTATAATAAATTTCATTTCTCTTGAGTTAATTAATTGAATGTTATATCATGTAATCAAATTTTAACATAGTAAAAGTTTCCAGGTTATTTTGAATATGATTATTCAAAATCTTATTCAAAGTAATAAACTATAGTTAAGATCAATTTATACTGCATCCCATTAAGATTTTGAATTGTATCTTTGTAACTAACCAATTGAGGGTTTTCTGGCTACATATACTGTTTTTAACAAAGTTTTATTTTCTTTATTGGTGATAATAAAGTACTTAGACTGTCCCTTAAAATGTTCATAAACCTAATTTATATTTTTTACTTGAAATATTTGTTCTATAATCTTGGAAATTTACAAATATTTAAAATAAATTTCAGTATCATATTTTCCAATTACCTTAAAAAAGAAAAAGCTTAACAGTTAGGGTAATGTATTGTTAAATAGGCAAGTACAATGTTCATAATTAAGATACCACTTTCTTAACTATCAATAAAAAATCGAAAAATCGTCTATTTAACACCAGTTACAACTTAATTTTGTACCCAATTAAATTTTCTCTATTTAGAAGAAAAAAGTCAAGTGATATTTATTTAGAGGGAGAGATCCTTGAGGAATGAGTTCTTCAATAGTTTTTGTAGAACATGAATTTACCCACACAGGTACTGATATTAACTTTTAACATGTCAAAAGATATGTGGAAAAGAAGACTTATGTCAGATGTCAAAGAAAGAAGGCGGTGGATTAACTGAGATGTCAGAAGAAAACAGCAAACAGATTGCATTAGGCCATACATTCAGGTAGCATATATCAAAAAGCAGAAGAGTATAAGAGTGACAAGAGGAGCAAGGAGTACATCAAAAGTAGAGCATAATTCAGTGCCTGCCAAAGATTACATACTCGCAAGATGTTTATTGACTAAATATTTCCTGAATAGATGTTTGCTGAACAAGGAAATTATAAATGAATAGATAACTGTACTTACTACCTCTGCTTCCTGGTATACCCAGGCAAAGGAAACTAAGATTATACTCAAAAAAGAGGAGGAAAAAAAGAGGAAAGGAGGAGTAAAGTCCTCTAAAAATGTTTGATATTCATTAAGTCAGGAAAACAGGGCACATGCCAAAAAGACAGGAAGTCTGAGAATGGTAGAGAGGTTACAGAACAATGGGGGAAAAGGCAGATCATCAGTGCCTTAAAATAATGACATTTGTGTTAAAAATATTTGTTGATATTATTAATGGAATTCAAGAGAAAATGATGTTGGAAGTACAAGGGCATCACTCTTTGGAAAAATATTTCTCCTTATGTACACCCATAACACCCTTCAAAACACTCATTTGTTTTAGAGGCTGACCTTCCAAGTAGACTGTGCATTTTATGTGTAATATTTCACCATTTGTCCCTAGAACCTACTACAGTGCTTGGCACATAGTAAAATGTGAATAATAATAGAAGGAAAAAGGGAGAAGAAAGAAACAGAGAGGAGAAAGATGAGATGAAGTGAGGAAGAGAGGAAAAGAATTAATAACAGGGAAAATGATTGTTGAAAATAAAACCACCCAAACAACTCTTTAAATTGATTCTGTGAGCCAAATTTTCCTGAAGAAAATAGATGCTAAATACTCAACAAAATATTAGCCAACCAAATTCAACAATGCATTAAAAGGCCTACACGCCATGATCAATTGGGACTTCTTTCAAGAATGCAAGGCTATTCAACATCTGCAAATTAATTAATGCGATATACCCAATGAAGAAGATAAGGGATAAAAATCATGAGCATCTCAATAGTTTCAAAAAAGACATTTGAAAAATTCAAGATCCATTAAAGATAAAAACTCTTGATAAATTTGGTATAGAGTAAACATACCTCAACATAATAAAGGCCATATAAGACAAGGCCACAGCTAACATCATAGTCAGTGTAGGACCAAGAATAAGAAAAGAATGCTCACTTTTGCCACTTTCATTCAACATAGTAGTCAAAGTCCTAGTCAGAGTAATTAGCCAAGAAAAAGAATGAAAAAGTATTCAAACTGGAAAAATTAAATTAAATTAAAAATAAAATAAAATTGGTTTTCTGAGTCATTGTCCAGGTTATGGAAAAATACCATTCTACTATCTCAATTCTAAACAATGCTGTATAATAAACATGTTTCCAAGTTTTCTGGATCAATATGGTTTCAAATTTTCTGTCCCATTTTCCTCATAAATATATTTATTTCTCCCTGCCAGATTTGGTATGTCAATTAATGTTCTGAAAAATTATAGTCATCAGTATTATAATTTAAAATCAATAATTTAATTTAACTTAGACTCTATGACCTTAAAAGTTATAAAGTCTTATATTTGAAAAGGACCTAGGCCATTTTCTCTGCTTAAACAAAAGATCTTTTCAGCATGTCTAAGAACTACAGTATTTGCTGAAACTCTTGCACTCCAAGGAGCTTAGTAACCTGGGAAGGGACCCCTTCTGTTACTAGACAATTGTCCTAATTAGCAGACCATTCATCATCAATTACCATTTCCCTATGACAGTTTTTTCTTGCTGATTTCCTTTGAAACCGTATTATTTCAGAATTATTAAAGTAATGAAAACTTACTTATTTGAAAGGTATTCAAAGGATGCAGGTAAAGACAAAGACCTTTTTGATCACTACTTATAGTTTCTCTTTTAAATTTTCATTCTTTATCTAACTAGAAACAGAAGTATATCCTAAGGCCTTTCTTGCTCATAAACAGAATGGTTTTTCTCCTTAAAGTTTTCTAAGAACTTTGAAACTCAATTTAAAGATGTGGAAAAGATGCTATAGAAACCCTGTGGATAAAACAGGGGCTACATACTAAACCTGACAAGCTCAAGGGAGGCCAGCATAGCAGGTCCTACAAACTCAGAGACTGAATTAACCACATAGGATAGTCTGAACATAAATATACCTAAAAGTGGGTCATGGTGATAGCCACAGCCTAGGCCTGTAGCTTTCTTGACAAAGGTCAATTTTTACCTTAAGTAAGCCTGTCTATTGTCTATTTGAAGCTAAGATAAAAGACTCTTGGAAGGTCAGAGTAAGCTTCTGGTTCTGCACCCCTCAGGGCATACTCACTGAATCCTTCATTGTTATCTTGTCCCCAAAAACCATCTCTATGTAATATAAATATTTATTATTAATTATCCTGCACCCATCAATGTAAAAAAAAAAAATTATGTGTCTCTCTCTTTTACTCTTAATCCAATCCCAGAAATTTCTCCACTTTGCTTTCTCCCAGCCCCTTAGTCTACCACTAATGGATTTCATGTAACCTTTCTTAGGTCTCCTCCTTTGGTTCTAATGTATAAATAAGCTGCAAAACTGCCATTCTCAGGAGCATTTTCTCAAACCGTTGAGATTTTGCTTCCTGGCAATTGTTGTCAGTTTGGCTCAAACTCATAAAAATTCTCTACAAGTTTGGATATTTCTTACATCAACAATCTTAACACCTACCATTTATCTATCTATCCACCAATTTATTATTACAAAATTATTTATTCAGTGGTTTTTGTTTTTGTTTTTGTTTTTTTGTGGCCCTGTGCAGTACTCTAAAGATACCACAGTGAATAAAAGAGATGTTACCTGTATTTAAAGCTTACTATTTAATATAAGGGGTAGGTCAAAAATGAGTAATTTATCTACCCATAAAATTATCTCAGTGAAATTTAGATTTGGCAAATCTGCATATGGATAAGTCTTTCTATCTTACTAAGTTATTTCTAATTTAGCCTATTAGAAACATCCAAATATGAATGCTGATCGCAGTCCTGATAGCAATGCACCATAATTTTTCAGAGCAAGAGGAAAACAAATAAAACCACATTTCTTAGATCATATGGTATAGAATTTTAGTTTCATTGTGGTCTTCTCTCAGCTGAAATACATCACACATTAAATCATAGTAATAAATGAACCTTGGAAATTACCTAGAGCATTTATCCACTGCAACAATTGCTTCTCCAACATAAATAGTACATTTGTATACCTCCTGGGAATAAGAAATTTACAAACTTATGAGGGAACCGGTTTCATTGTTAAAAGGACCTTAGATTCTAAAATGAATAGAAATGCTTCCCTATGATTTCTGCCCATTTATCCCATTTCTATCATTCAAATCCATATAAAATAAACCTACTTCCCTTATATTAATGTTCTTCAGACTCTTAAACATGTCAGGAAGCAATATGACATAAATATATTCATGTTTTAGCATAGTCAAGGCTTATTGAGCAAATATTACTGGCATGTTGGATTAAAAGATTTATAAATGGCAAACAAATATTGAAAGTTAAAAACAACTACCTCCCCTGTAGCTATTTATGTTCATTTCCAAAGGTTATAAATCTAGAGATCATCACCTTTTCTCTCCAGAGATGATTTACATTATTTATATTATAGAGCAAAGCTCTGTCTCACCTTCACCTCCCTCCCTGCCTCCATGTATCCCTCAACCCCTCTCTTTTTGTCTCTCTCCTCTTCTCTCTCTCTCTCCCCTCTTCTCTCACTCTCTCTCTCTTCTCCCAGAGATAAAAAGAACATCTGTGCCACCAGCCTCTAAGTAAGCTCTGAAATTCCTGTCTCCATTGTAAGTGCAGGTGACATATTCCCTCATTATGTCACCACATGGGGGATTGGGAACTGGGGAACTGATTCAAATGTTCTATGAGTAATTAAAAATCTGTCTCTGAGCCAGAAACCTCTTATTTCCTATCAGAATAAAATAAATAAATATAATGACTTAGCATAAGATAGCTATTATTAAGACTTCTCTTCTTTAGGCCAAACATCTTGAGATTCCTCAAGCCTCAAGCTAATTATCATTCCCCTCAGCACATTAATAATTGCTTGCTATTAGCATGCCAGTTTGCCAATGTCTTCCATAAAATAGGCCCTGGAATGAAATAATAAGTAAAATCTAGTCAATAAAAATTTTATGTCAATTTTCTTAATCCAACTTTACATGTTTTTATTAGTAAATAAAAAAGAATACAACTCAAAGAAGACCTTTCTCTGTGTCTTTGTGATGAGACATGACATTAGTCTTCCTTAGACTATCTAAATTAATTTGAAAACCTGTTCCCAGTCTCCTACAAGTCTGACTGTGCATGTCTCCTATTAGATACTTAGTGATTTTGAGATCCTGCCTGTAGACTTCTAGAAGAGATCTATAGCATTTTGAGTCACAGTATTGTCTCACGAGGTTGAAAGTAGGTCCTAACATCTGCTTTCAAGTTGTTTTCAAATATAATCACATAAAATAAAATGAATTATGAATTCAACTTTTAAGTTAAGTTATGCATTTGTGCAAGGTGATAGTGAACAACGTTAGGGGGGAAGGGTATTGCTTAAGAACACTTGCCCTGATTCAACATAAGGAAAATAAAGTTAAAGTTTGCCTAAAATCTCAGAGTATATGATATGATAATTTTGAATCTGGATTCTTAAAGGCTAAGAATTTAGACAAAACACAATATCAATATAGTTGGCCAACGACTACATGTAATAATCATTCTTGAGCAGAAACTTACTCATCTGATGAGAACATTTTTATGTTTCCTAAAAACATTTTAGGACATTATCTGGTCTGGCACATCAGGTGCTATCTCTAAAACATTTACAGCTTTGGAAGAGAAAATTTACTAAACAGTTAGTATGTCTGAACAAGAAGTTTGAGTAAGTAGAAAGCCATCTTTTCAAAAAATATTTTCTATTAAAAAACATGCCCACTTGTTACATGATCTTTTGCTTTCATGACTAGTTTGATTCCTCTATTTTTTTTCAAAAGATCCCCATTATATACTATAAATACCTAGACTAGAAACTTTCAGAGCTACGTTTAAGTATCTTTTAAAAAGCAGTTATAATCCTACGATTCCTATTATTGACCACTGTCCAAGTTAATTTGAAATTTTTAATTTATTAATCCTCTCTTCATAATAATTCTCAGCAAGGATTAATTTATAAAAGTACTATAAAATAAAACGCAACAGATCAGAGTTTTTACCTATAAATATAGATACTCAAAGCAATACATTTTTGCTCCTCATCCCTAAATTTCTTACATCTCTGTAATTTGGCTTCATTCTAAACAGAGGAAACAATTTTATTATTTTAACCAGTAATATCATTCCTCTCAGACCTGCCTCTATACATTATTTCTGTTCTGGTGGGGTTTTTTTTAGGACTTTGCATTTGTGACTGAACAGCTTTGTATTTGAACAGTGGGCTCCTTTCTGTAATGCCCTGGTTGACAGGGTACGAGATATTTAAAAAGAGTTTACTTAGCAAATGCACTTTTAACTGAATTTGGCAATGGTCCACACTTCAAATGCCAGCAAGTCCCAGTGAGCCCTGAGTTGTCAGCTAATTTCAGCTAAAAATAATTCCTACAGTGTGTTTCTTCCATTAATTATGCTTAAGAACCAGTTAATTGTCAGCATGGTGTTAAAAGCAACTTTTTTCCAAAGGTTTCCCAATGTATTAAAGCCCTTTTGCACTTCATTGTCACCGAAAACCCGTGGTACTCACTCCAGCGAGGTGTTCAGCAGCAGTTCGCATCTCCTGGCTTTCGTGGCAGCTGATCCGTGTACTGAAGTGACAATGCAGCACAGTAATTCCAGCCTGTCTATGAACCATCTTGCTTGATGTCTTTTTATTTTTCAAGAAGAGGCTCTATGAAGAAAAAATATTGGATGAGATTATTACTATCATTATTACTATTAATCTCTGAAAATTAGGCCATATGTGTATTCCTGAGATGATTCTCCCCATTCAACAACAAAAAGTCAACAAAAATAAACAAAAGCAAAAACAAACAGTGGCTTAGCATACACATCAACATTTTTAATATTGCTCAAATTAGTGTAGCTATCGCTCAAAAGAAACACTTCATTGTTTCAGGTTGTTAACCACAATGCCTTATAAAATGAAGCATGTTTACTGTCATTTTGTAAAAGTCATTTATTTCTATACGAACTTGGCAACGAAGAATTTCAAAGATACCAGTGTGGAATTGTTATAGTGCACCAGCCAAAGCTGTCAGGCCTCATTACCTCTAAGACAAAAATTACAGACTAACGTGTTAAGTGCTTGAATAGAACCACACCACGCACCATCTCAGTTCTGTGGTAAAGGGATGACACCAGCAGCCCACAGGCTGAACTACAGCCGTCTCCCCTCCCCCTTCGCATCGCAGTGCACAGAAGTGGAGAGATGATAAACATCCAAGTCAAAATCGAATTGCTGGATTTATTGCCAGCAGGACCAGGCAGCGCTGCTGTTCCTGTGAATGCAATGCATTCATTTTAACAAACCCCATTTCAAGGGGTCTGCCACAGAGCAAACACACTTCTTATCTGGATGAATATTAGCATAGTAGCTCACAGTCCCAATTTATCTCTTTTATAAAGGAAACTAGATGTCAATTTGAGGGGTTTGTTCTGATTCTATAAAACAAATTGCTTTCGGTGATTTTATAATGATGTCATCCTGGCTGAAGTGGATTTTTTTCCTAAGTATTTCTAATTTTCCAGTCACTTTTTAAAAATTTACTTGTTTCTCTAAGAGGTTTCTTCTTCTAGACATTACAGGTAAGTCCTTGAACACATTTTACATCCCCAAAATGGACTAATGAGGTAACGTGTTTTAAAATTGATCATACTGATAATGACAGTGAACTTTCCCTCCTCCAGCTTATTCATCTACCACACACACACCTGGCCAGCAAAGAACTGAAAATTCTCTCTTCCTGCTTGAATTTAAGCTGTAAACTTTAGCCTTCTTATCCTAAATTGTTAATGTTTATAGTGGACACCTGTGAGATCTAGACTGGCAAGAAGAAAGTGACAGAGCTTAGACAGGCAACAAAAATATGTTGTTCTGCTCGTGGTGCACAGAGGACGTGCTTCATCCTGAACTGGAATGAGGAATTCTTTTGTCCCTACCAGGCGGATGCCTAACCATGCCCCTCATGGTTCCAATCTGGAGATTTCTAAAATTGTCAAACTATGGAAAACTTGCAAGGAGGCTGAGATTGTTTGGAAGAATAAGGCAAAGTAAAATGGACCAACCTGGGTGGGAATCACGGCACAATTACTTACCAGCTGAGTGACTGTGGCCATGTTTTCTAACCTCAGTTTCCCTATCTGTAAAACAGAGGAAAATAACGCCTACTTCATAGAGATGTCAGGAAGGGTAAGAACTATAATGTATGAAATTCACTTAGAGCATGGCACACTAGAAAAATTCAATGACTATTAGAGGTAGTTACTATTTGATTTTGAATAATTGTTTTAATTCATCTATTAAATATTTTCTTTTGCCAAAATGTCATGAGGTTTATAGTCATAGAATGAAAATCTAGGTGATTACACTTACTTATAAGAATGTTTTTTAAAATTGTTTTCCTCCAACCTCCTTTCTTTCTTTTAATCACACTAAGTACTCAATTGTGAACAGATTCCAAGTCATAACTATGAGGCTTTAGGCAAATAGGTACAACTGAGCTCACAGAAGTTTCATTCTTCATTAAGCAGCCCCACTCTCCACCCTCATGGCCTTACATGGTCCATTGTTAATCAGAATACAAATAAAATACATTATTGTCCACTCATGTTTTACTTCACTATTTTATTTCTGCTATTATTGTACACATTAGTGGCTTTAGAATATAATTTAAACACTTTATTTTTCTTAATTGAGCACCTGAGATGACTAATGTACTTTATGTTAGGTGTGAGAGTAGATAGAGTCTCTTTTATCCAGGAGAGTATATCTAGAAAGGTAGAATAAAATTATACCCAAATGACTAAAAAATATAAGATGATATAGTACAAGTTCCATGTGAGAAAAATAAAATCCTAAGAAAATTTCTTTGCTAAAGGGACAAGAAAAAGCTTCTGTGAGATGGTATTTGGCATAAGCCTTGATGTATGCTTAGACTCCCTTTAAATTGGAAAAAAAAATGAAGTGGATTTAGAGCATAATAGGTACAAAAGAAAAAATAGATTTGGACAGAGGAAAATTTATTTATAGGGATTAGTAGATATAGATCATATCACAGAGGATCTGGAACACTTAGGTAAGATTTTGTCCTTGGATTGTAAGCAATGATTAAATACTTAAGTGTTTGAACAAGGAAATAATATAATTTTTAAAATTTGCCTTAAAAAAATGGACTTTGTAGAAAAGTGAAGGTAATATAGTAATGGAGAGTGATGAGATATTGAGACATCAATAGATTCCTATTTCAGAAAATAATTAATGAGGGCCTGAACCATAAGCCTCCAGGTAGTACATTGTTCTAGTAAAATATCTATTACAGGACTTTGTTCAATTAGATACTTAATTTTGAAGGGGATGGATGCATTCATATTAAATAACCAGGCCATCTCATCTTTTCACGTATGTGAACTCCTTATTACATTCTCTTTCCCACATGTTCATGGAAAAGCTTAAGAGGCAATTCTGTCTTATCTTGAACCCTCAATGCAGCATCAGGAATAAGGCATGGTATCCTCTGCTTTTCTACACTATAGAAGAAATAGGGATCAAAGAGTAGGTCTGTAACTGGCTCCATTCCCAGGGTGCTCTTTTCTCAGATGCCATTACAGGCCATGTAAGGCCATAGGCAGCCATGAAATATGTCTTCTTTTCTCCATTTCTGGTAAAATAACTAAATTTTTCTACTTTTATAAAGCATTTTTTCCTCAATGGACTAAAATGTTCTTTTAATAATCTTTGCAATAGCTCTCTGAAGGAAAATTTTGTGCAAGAATTGTCATTCTATCCTCACAGAGAAAACCAAGATGAGATTGAGTGTCTTACCTAAGGCCATGCATGGTGCATGTCAATTTTTGAGCCAGGCACAGTCATCTTCTTTGTGTCATTGTGAGCATACTACTTGTGAGCTGTGTGAGTGACAGTATTAAAACAATACACCAATATCATGAATGCCACAGAAAAGAACTATGTTCTCTAGGGGGAAGATCATTGGGTGATATTTTCATTTTCCCTCTTCCATATATATATTTTTTTATTTATAAACTTCTAATGTAATCTATATTTAACCTTTAAGTTTTTACTTACTTTATCCAGTTCCTCTTCAAAGCTGAGGTTACTAATGAAGTAGCATGCCTCTCAGAATTACATATTTTTTCTTATCCTGTGGCTCTCACAATAAAATGTGCATAAAAATATTGTAAGCTCAGATGTGTTATTTGATGAACTCAGTGCTTATAGTCATTAGAGATGCTCTAGACTAAAAGTAACAGAAAACCCAACTATAAAGAACCTAAAACCATAATGACAACTATTGTTTATTCAATAGTAAGTGTGGAGGTAGGTGGTCTTTCGATTAATTTAGCAACATAATAATGGCATCAGATATCTTGGCTCCTGTGCTGCATTCTTTTCCATAATGACTCTTCCTGTTATCTCACAGGGATAAGAGGGCTTCTGTGAATTAGACATTGAATCCTTGTTCAAGAAAGGAAGAAGTCGGAAGATGCAATACTAGCAAGTAACTATCAGTTGTCTATCTCTTTTATCATGGAACAAGAATTCTTACCAGAAACCAGCTGGAAGAAATCTGTTTATATCTCAATGACCAGAAGTAGATCACAAGGTCACAACTAGCTTAAAGAGAAGGTGGAAAGAGAATATGTTGGCTTTATAAGAGAGAAGATAGAAAAATGGGAATAAGAACCAAATGTCAGCCACAATTCGCAGGTCAACCAATGGAGGTTTGTAAAACACAATATACATATTATTTGCTTAATTTATGTTTGTGAAGCTACTCTTTGGGTAAGGCAAAATAATAATTGCAAAGAAGTCAGAGATATAAAATAAATAAGAGTGATAAATAAAAGTGTTGAAGGGAAATGATTTACCTAGAGGAAGAGACAGAAACTTAAATGTGATCAGATAAATAGAAGGTTTTTTACAAGAAAAATTACTATACACTTTTGAAAAAAGACTGTGAAAAGCACACAGAGAAATGGTGCATGTAATTCGGCTTATCTGAGTTCACATTTTGAGCTCTTCATCTTTTATTTCTCCTTAAAAATGTCAAGGCCACGATTGTTTTACATAGATAATGTCACATGGCATTACTTATACACCCTTCTAGCAAAATAACCCCTAACTCTCCCACTGTTCAGTAAAACATTGGCATGAGTATAAAAAAGCTCGCTTAACTCTCTTGTTTCCAATATCTGCTTCAAGTATACTTAAGAGATTCTTGATGTCTACGCATGATTGGGACCACAGTAGACAATTGAGTTTTCTGCCTACAGACCCTGGGAGTCAGAGATTTCCCACTGAGTGGCCTTAACTAGAATGACCAATCCATAGAAATTCAAAAATCTCCAACTGGCAAATAGGCAAGGCATGGCAAGAAAGCATTTTAAACGGCTCCTCTGAGCCCATAATGTTAACAGTTTCCAATTGCCACTCTGCCGCTCTGATCTATGCATTTTAAATAAAAGTATTTCATTTTTCAGACATGCCCTGAGGCAAGTCCATCAAGAGTGGCACCGGGTTATAAATTTAATAAATAATGTTGTCCATTGTGATACTTTGACAGGCATCTAAAAAGCTCTTTCTCCTCCCATTCCTAAGCTCAGGTAAGTGCTAAGTGTTCTCTTGAAATTTGCATTTTTACATTCTTTCCTCAAAGCTGATGCTTGAGGCTAAATTTTAAATACAACTTCAAAATCTATGTTTATTTCTCTGATAATCACACAACAGTAAACCTGTACAAAGCAGTCATGTGTCAGGCCCTGTGCTGGGCTCATTATGTATCTTTTAATTTATTCGTCACAATAACTCAGTGAGGTAGACAACATTATTCCATTTTATAGATCAGGAAACTAAGGGTTAGAGTTTTTCAGTAAGTTGTCTGAGAAAACTTACCTTAAGTCACTGGTCACAAGAGCTAGCTCTAGGCCCCGTTATACCATATATCTATTTCTGCAAAAGCCACTGCATTTTGTACTAATATTCTGTAAGAAAACTTCCTCTCTGTATTTTAGCATTCTAGGAATACTGGAAACCTCTTAACTCAGGGAATAAAGGCATTTCTAATGTAAGCATATGTTTCAGATAATATAGGTCTTGCTGTAGTGCAAATTCTTAATAAATAGTTATTAAATTTATATGTACTCTTTAGCTGCTTTTGTATCTTTATTTTCCAAGGAGCACTGCTTTATCAAAATAAAAACGAATGCAATAGATGGAGAGACAGGCGCAGTTCAAGTTATTGCTACCAGGAAGCTTTTACAGACCATCTGCCATGAGACACATTCTCTAACAATGCAGACCCAGTGGTTACAGGCAACCAAGTGGAGTCAAACAGTTCATAGCTTAATTGCCTTCTAAGTTTTTATAGCACCAAGAAAAGGTTTGACCCTACCAAGCAAGCTGGAAGGAAAATATGTCTTCTTAAAGCCCTCTGACCTTGAAACATTCATCTCAAAAAACTTCTTCCACCCATAGGCAGATATGTTTATCCATCATCCTGAGTGTGATGGAAAATGAGTCTATGGAGACAAGTTTCACTAAAAGAATTATAGATTTAAAAAAAATTAAAAGCAGTTGGGTGCATTTGCAGCCCATTTCTTATTTCCAAAGGGAACTTGTGGTGGGGGGGTGGGGGAGGGAAAGATGTCACAGTGATAGCATTTCCAGGACCTAACTCCCTAACTGTCTATATAAGAGATGACTGGCTTCTAAAGGATATCTGAGTGCCAAACCACAATTAACACTTATTTACAAAAAGGTATAAAAGCATCAAGTTTTGACTCAGTTTTACTGAAATAATAGTAAGTGCTTAAGGTATCTAAAGGTAACTATTTTTTTTATATTTGGAATTTAGTATCTCCTGGCCTCTACCTTTAAAAAAATACTTTTAAAAAATGCTATGCCCATGTGTACACACACACACAACACACACACACACACACACACACACACACACACACACACACATTAAGGTATCTGTCTTAGTTAAAAGAGCAATATTTTAGAAGTCTTCGTTGTATAACCTCTGGTGATATAATCTCTTGCCAGCCACCATTTACCTGATTTGACTGTTTTCCCTCGTGTAAAATTGAGGTAACACTATCATCTACATTTAGTTGTCATTATTTGCTGCAGATATGTTCTATAAAGTTGCCACAAAAACTGAATGAACAACTACTGAGCCACCACTTCCACTGAAAACATAGGGTTAGGTTTCTGCGACTCATGATTATGTAGCTTTTTTATGTGTGTTTCTATTTAAAGATACCTTATTTAATATACAACGGTGATTCATTAACATTGAACTCACAGCCAAAAGCATTGTAACTCATGTCTGAGTGAAGCTTTTCTAACACGTTTTTTTCTTCATAAGTCACATCACAACCTTCTCGCAGTTAGAAACATTGACTAGCACTTCAACACTGTGCATGTAGACCATGTTAAATAGCAAAATAACCAACAATAATTATGAAAGTGTGAAATACGTGACCCTAAATAGACACCAAAAGGCACACTTGTTTGGTATGAGATCAGAAACAAGAAGGCAAGGCATAGCCTTGTTTGATCTCAGCCGGAAATGCTAGCATAGGGCAACTCAAATTTTCACCACTCCATGCTTGTCTATGAAAGGCCTTGAAAGTACTGAGAACATTGATTTGGGGGTTGCAAATAAATTTTAGCAGGTAGAAAAATGAGCAAATATAGAAATGACTACAATGAGGATTAACTATAATGAGAATATTAAAAATCAAATTGATTTTCTTAGATATAATTCTTTAGATTGAATAAAAATCCTGGAAGTTATGTGTCATTAATGTGCCAAGGGTGTTTAGACTTCCTGCTCTATCTTTTACATGACTCTAGGTCTCAGAAGACAAAGAGAAGGCAGTACTTCGACGGATTGATGAAGATGCTGATTTGCAAGAGCACAAGGAGCCAAAACCAGAAAGGAAATGCTGCTTCTGAATAGTTAATGTCATATTGGTTCCAAATAATTTTCACTCATTTATTCAGCAAACAACTTAATATTATAGAATCTTTGCCAGGCAGCATGTACACAAAGAAGAATGCACTATAACCGCTCCCTTTCAGGACTGTTCTCAGTTTCTTGGAAATGTACACAAGCCAGACTTTTTAGTTCTGCCTACTCACACAGGAAATGGCAATGCAGCCTTGTATTTGCTTGCATTTGTATCTTCTTAGGCTAGTCTGTACTCCCAGACAGATCGCACTGGGAAAGTGGGATGAAGATTAAGGCAAAACAATGAATATCCCCCATTCCCCAAGGGTTAGTATAAGGACGAAATACATGTGTAAATAACATGGAAATTGTCAAAGTATATATTCATGTTAACCTATTGTTATTATTGATGATGAGAATGAAGTTATAACATTATCAGAAGTCATCAGCTTCATAAGGCAGTGGTTTCATTTCTTTGAATAAATGACTATTTTGAAAAAGCAATATAAACTGATTTTTAGAAAGTTAGGTTTTTTGACATGTTGAAAACTGCTGGTATTGCTCTCTCCCCAATAGCTTAAGGATTGTAGACCATCACTATAATTATGTAACAAAGCATGTAAATTGAAATTCAATGCTGGTCCAAATAATTTAGATTCCTAGAATTGAATTTTTAATGTATACAATTAAGAAACACCAAGACAAGTTAATTTGTAGAGGATCTGAGTCTGAACCTACTGTACTGAATGTGATTCACATCTTCTCAAACTTCCATTATCAACGGTGGTAGCATAATCAATCATTCCAGACAGTATGTGACAGAAAAGAGTTTTAGGTCATATCTTAAAGTCAGTTTTTCATCATCCTTTTCTTAACCCTAACTATCCAATTCTCACAAGTTTGATATTGTGCATATTTTATCCTCTTTTTACTGTACTCTATTTTAATAGGTTCTAGGATGTTCAATGCAATCTATCATTAATTTCATCTTTCCTATCTGATTATATAAAAGGTGAATTGATCATAGAGGAAGTAATTGTCCCTTTTTTTATCATGTTAGTAGAATGTTAGAGTATTTGTAGGTTATTTGAGGAATCTAAGGAATAGTATTTCTCATTTTTGTAAATATTAAAATTCTGAGTGGAATTGCTCAAAACCAATAATTACATTACTTTATCATAGCACTATAATAGCACATTTGTTCCCCTAAGTATTTCTTACTAATTTACTGATAATCATTCTCCACAATCTCCAGTTGCTTAAACCATCCACCGAAACTACCTAAATTTGATTTGAATGAAATAATAGTATCCAAGCCTCTTTTTTTACTTTTCTTTACATCTCTTTCACATATTCTAATGAGCTTATTTTCATTATTATTTACGATGTTGGTCTTGATTATTCCTGAACATGAAATGAAGGAGAGATTACAAAATAAAGAAGCTACTTAAGGAAATTCAATTCAAAAAATAAACATGTCCCAAAGCAATAAATAACAGTCTGGGTACAGTCCCACATATTAAAAAAAAAAAAGCACCATTGATTTTTCTCAATTTTTACAAAACCAATGGGAGGTGTGATGGAAAATATGAAAGTGGAAAATTTTTACCTAGAATGTCACAAAAAAAGAGCTTGAAAACTTTAAATAGTAAAAATCATCATCTTGTCTATTATAAATATCAATTTGTTGCCTATATTTAAAATATGTTCTGTAACAGTTCTAGCTTAAAATATTATTAGTCTCTCCCTAACCCCCAAAAGTGGTTCCGAGTATTTACTTTTTAGAATCGACTTCCAGGCAATTGTTTTTATAAACTTAATCATGGAAAGATATTTGAACAAGGTTGATGGGTTTTCTACAGTATGTCTATACTGAAATATAAGATGATGTAACATTTTGAAGATTTTGAGACCTAGGAAATGGTCACATAGAGTTAACAGATGTACGTGCCTAATCCTGAAACATGTTCCAAAAAAGGTAAGGCCAGTCATCCACTCAGTGTTTAAGCACATATTAAGGGTCTGCTACTTTCTAAGTACTGTACTAAAATCATGTTGATACTGAGAAACCACTGGACATTGTTTAATTTGAAGGAATATTAGAGTACCATCCTGTGTCCAGTGATTAATACTGCCACATATATACACCTTTTTTACTATGTGTTAGATGCTATACCAGAAGTTTTTATAAGTGATCTCATTCAATCCTTATTTTAACACTGAAAGAAAGGTCTGAAATTCAGCTTGTATAGAGGAAGAAGCTGAGTCACATGGAGGCCAAAATCATTTGACCTGTGATATGCAATTTGAAAGTGGTAGAGCTGGAAACAAAATCCGTTCATCTAAATTCTATTTCATACCACTCCTTTCTGGTCTTCAGAATTATAAAAACTTTCCTACCTTCAAAAAAGCACTGTACGAAAGAAGACACTTTTAAGGTGATTGTACACCATGTTCTCATCAGGGAGGGAATGCCTTCATTTTTCAGTCAGTACTTAAGGAAGAATCCACTGTCACCTGTATGCTAAAATAAAAGCTAAGAATGACATCATAGCTGGCACACAATCAAGGGCCTAGGGTAAAGGAAAGAGGGAAAATAATTTAGGTTCTTTTATTTCCTTACCAAGGACTAGTCTTGTCTATATAATTCTTCTTCCCTAACATTTTGTCACAGTGGTTTTATCGGAAATAGATACATTCATGAGCTATAGAAACCTACAAAATCTATAGGGGGAAAAAAAGGATTTTCTCCCCTTTTCGGATACTAATATACACAACTCCCAAAGTCCCTGGGAAATAATAGGTGATCTCATTTCTCACATACTTATATTTCTTTTCTTTCATTGATTGCAAATAGCTTGAGTATAGACTCCCCAATATGTCCTCCAAGTGTTTTTCTTCTGCATAAAACATGAAATTGTCAAGCGTGGAAGACTACACAGTTCACTTCAGCCACTAGAAGTCATTGATTTCTGCATTTATTTCTTCTAGATTTCAAATCTACTTTTATGCTGCTTGTCATATAGGGCTGACATGTGTCACAAGATGCTGCTACATACTGAAGTGATGCGTAACCATCCGACAAAATTTTCAAAGAATAATACATTTGAATGCTTCTGTTTAGTGTGATGAACTCAGACAATTGCTTAAAAACAACATTTATGAGAGCAATATAAATACAATTAAGTTATTTCTTAATAAGACCCAGAAAAGCTAATAACAAAAATCAGGGAGGGGTCTCCAGCTTCATTATTTTAAATGCATAGAATTAACAATTTGTTTTAAAACATCATTGAAAAGTTAGTTGATGATAACCTTTCAACTCTCTTTTTTGTATCTCATAGTCTTGGATTTCAATCTCCTGAGATTCTCATTTAATTGTGTCACTAATTTTTTCTGAGTTCTCTGGTGATCTCTTCATTTGCCAAGGATCAATGTTTCTCACCTTTTGTATTTTCCCTCTTCTCCAGAAATTATTATGAGTCAAAGAAAATAAGTAATAGAAGAGGAAAGTCATAGCACATGTATTCAAGTATTCCTCTAATAAGGTGAATGTGTGTGTGTACATATATCCATACGCACTATGCTTACAGATGAAGCAGTATTGCTGAGTTATGTAATAGAATAACATTGGTACAAGGTAAGGGTTAGGGCTTGCCATAACTTGCAGAAACATGGTCTAGGCAAGGTATCTACAGAGATTACAGATCAAGTCACTTCCTACTTCATTGTGAACATGTATAAAATAAAAATAAACAACATCATGCCATATTACCCTCTCTATCCTAACAGCCAAATGCACACACATACTTTTATCTGAACTCATGTCCCATACAGAAGCAGAGATAAAATTCTGTCACAATTTTCTCATTGGGCAAATTTCTTTGTGTAAACTAGATACAGTGAAATAAGGCAAAGATGAGTTAAATATTAATAAGGATAAAAATAGCATTCCCTTCAACATTCTATTAGATGCTATTTTTCTATATAAATAACAGTGTTCCTACTTGACTCTCAGGTTTCAGTTATTCAGAAAGAAAGCTATGTAATTCATTCATTCCACAGGGCTTACATGATGTGTATTTAGTGAGTTTCTAATCTCTTCAATCTCAACTTTTGCCTCTTGCTCTCATTATTTCTGTTGTACAATTACTACATGAAATTGCCAATATTGAACATTCAGACTATAAAAATGCCAGTTTATATTTTAGTCCATACCTTTGGCTCACCAATCTCATCAAGTGATTTCATTCTAGGCTCTAGTCTTTGCTCAGGTTAGCACTTATTCACTTGCTTTCATTTACCCAGCCCTTTCCTACTTTTACTTGGCTAACTCTGACTCATCCTTTAGGCCTCGGCTTCTATGCCTCTTTCTCTAAAAACCTTTTCACTGGAAAAAAAAAACTGAGTTCTGTGCTTCTTCTAATCAGAAAAAAAATACATAAGATTGAACCTTTGTTTTTCGTACATACAGCTATCTACAGCATCCTGTTTGGAACATATACCTATTGAATCCCTCTGTCTACGTTGTTTATTATTCTGTTTCTGACAACTTACCCCATACTACAGATGCTTTTGTAGGATGGAGATTTAGTCATTCATTGTGGTAATTAAAGCTTTTTTCAATGGCATTCACCTTCCTCAGGCAGAAAAGCAATTGTAACTACTTGCTGCAAATGTATTATTCTCTAAATTGGATAAATTCCCCAACCTTTACACTTTCTGCTCAAAACTAGTTTTATATACAAAAACAACATCAACAACAATGGTTTCTACTACAGTCAAGGAAAGCTATATTTTTCACCTTATTAGTTGCCAGTACAATTCCAGGTGCTGCCAGTCCCTAATCTGATTCTAATCGATATGGATTGATACCTGCTCTGACACTAGGATGCTTCAGTAAAAAAGCCCCCACAAAGTGCTATTACAGATCCAGATATTACTCTACTATAGCCTAAGCTTGAATCTTTTGAAATAGATAAAACTTTTCTAACTCATCAAAAATGTATTGCTGATTTTTAAGGGGGCATTTCTCATACATTCTCTGGAGATCAACAATAGTATGGACACTTTTTTTTTTTTCAGGAAAAGTGATCACCATAGAAATATAGCAATTAATTATATAGGGGAAAAAAGACAACCTAAAGGTTTTTCCTCTAAGAAATATAGCTTGACATATCTTTTCATGTATTTATCACCAGGATAGAGCTACCATGAAGCAAAGACACAAGGCAATACTGAAATTTGGATAATAAAACAGTTTGGACTTCCAACAAGATAATCACTTCAGGTTATTTAAAGTAATTTCTGAAGAATTTAATAGTTAGGGCAAAAGATCCACTAAATCTGTTATAGTTATAAACAAAGTTTAGTGTCCAGAAAAAAAGTAAAGAAAAGTTATATCTATATAGAAACATAATCTTTTCTGGAAATAAGGTCACAGACATACCAAAAATATAAATAAATTCTCGGACTACATATATCACATCAAAATTAACCTGATTAAATGACCTAATGAGTAAAAATGTATTCATTTATTTCATTTAACAACTAGTTCTCAATATTTATCAAGTATCTACCACTGTACTGGGCACTGAGAAGACAAAAATCAATGAACAGAAGTTGAATACATACAAGGTTTCAGTCCAGTAGAAAGTAAAAATAAACAAACAAAAAAGAAAATGTAATTAACAAGTATCATGATCCATCACTCTACCTATTGTGATACATGGTAAGAGTGTATAGGACACATTTCTGTAGGACCTCATTATGCTACACAAGTTTTCAGCATATTCTTAACAAACCTCCCATCACACTGATTTTCTTCTACCATCCAACATATTTTACCACCAAGCACATAGTTAACAGAGCCTTCTCAGTTACATTTGGTCAGACTAGGGTTCAGGTTTTTGTTGGTTGTTATTGTTTAATGGCTTTTGATTAATTAGCCACAGAGATGAACCATGTGAACATCAGCTACTGAAATTTATTCATATAATCATTTTTCCATGCCTGTACTTTCTGAAGGTTCATGTCAGTTTATTTTCTGTCCAAACCCAACTACTCCACAACATACCCAGAGATTAAAATTAAAAGGCCTTTAATGTGGTGAAGAATGATAACAATAAAGATCAAAATCATCTAGCTATCTGAAAGATATAATTAAAAGGGATTATTGTTCTATAATATAACAAAAGGAAGCAGTAGAAAAAAGAAAATGAATAGGAAACTTTTGGTATATGTTTTACCCAAGACAGAATTGATTGATTTGGGGGGGCTGCTTGGGGGGCGGAACTAAAGATTGACTTTTTTTGGTGGGGGAACTAATGCTTATACAGAAAAACCCAGGTTAAAAAAGAGATTTCTTAAGTCAAGGGGGAACTTTTCTTTGTCAGGTGACCTTTGGACTTGTTGAATGGAACCTACCAATGGGGTCAATTCCATTGCACCTTAAAAGCAGATATAGATAGGTTTTCAATTTAAAGTGAGTGCTTACCTTTAACACTAGCAGCCATAATGTTGAATTGGATTTTGCCCAAAGGATGAAATAAGAAATTTTAAATCTTATACACTTCAAAGGTAAAAACCTATTTGTGTCATCTACTGCATATTTTTCAGATATGTGTGTGTGTGTGTGTGTGTATATCTTATCTTTTTTCTAAAAATAAAAATATGTAAGGACATTACCTGGAGTAGAGATAATGTTCTTGCCAACAGTGCCAAAATAAATTAAAATTGCATATGTCAGATGATTCTGACTAATGTACTAAGTTGTTTTATGTTGAAAGTCAATGACATGAACTTCTGCTTCTAGCCACGATGGAGTAACAGAAGTCATATTTACCTTCTTAAATAAAATAACCAAAAACCTAGACTCAATATTTAAAAGAACACTTTTTAAACACTGGCATCAGGCAGTGCAGAACTACACAGTTCCTGAGAGAAGGGAACAAATGAGGCAAGCCCTGCAATTGCTCTGGCTTATTACCTTGACAAAGTTTCCAAACTGCAGCACCTGAAGGGGGACCAGGTAGAGCTTGGCTATGTCACCTAATTGAGGGGACAGAACTGAGAGCCCAGAGAGGACAAAGTGGCTTTGAAAAGATGAAGACTAAAAAGGAGATACCTATACAAAAAGAAAATGCCAAAGAATGAAATACAAATAGAAAAGGAAAAACAAAAAGGGAGTATAGGAAAAAGAGAGATAAAGCATCAGCGAACTGTGAGACAACTCCAGGCAGTCTACTATCTATGCCACTGGAGTTTCTTTGTACAGACCAACAAAAAATGACTGTATATTTCTCATTTGAAACAAATCAATCCAAAATACAGTGGGACAATATCCATAAAAAGAGTGGAAAAAAACTACCATGGTATAATTTTATACCCAAATTATTTTTCAGAAATGAAAGAAAAATAATTATTTTTTCAGACATAAAATGTTGAAAGAATTCATCACCAGGAGATGTTAAATTTCAGATGGAAATAATATGATACCAAATTGAAATATGAATCTCTGCAAAGCAATAAAGAACACCAAGAGAATAAATTCTTTATATCATGTAAAAGGATGCTAAAAATTGAGACATCAGTACAATAGATACTAAAGCATTAGACAGATTCCCATGTGCGACATTTATAATGGAAAAGGTCAAGAACTAGTTTTGTGTCTCTTGCATCCTAAACCAGGTAGGACATGAAAAGTGGTCAGAGACTTAGGAGGGAGAATTTGTTGCAGACAATTTTGGGGAAGAATGTTGCCACATAGGCTCCCATCACCTCTTTTGGTGGGGAATATGGAGTACTTTCCACATCATCTCAAGCTTAGGGAAAGAGATGCTTCTGGGAACACTTAGAGAATTTGTAGTTGAAATGACAGAGGATTTGTCCCTAGCTCATATCAGAGAGAATTTAAGTCACCTAATGATGCAAAATAGAAGTGAATGTACAGTTTGTCCTGGATCTAACTATCTAAGAGCAAAGGATATGTGGATGTTTTCTAGGATAAGCACTGACTATGGAAGAGAGGGGCAGTATGATGTGATCTGGGGTTCTGTTCTACAGAGCAATCTAGAATGATGGTGAGACCACAGTAGTTAAGTACATGAAAGTGAACACCAGATTCCAAAGGTGTTGCAAGCAACTATCTGAAATAAAGAGGCATCTGCCCAGGTCAAGAGAAATGCAGAAGTCATCTGCAATGCAGCAGTGAGAATTCACAGAAGTTCCCCCAAGTGTCATCTTTAACCATCTGCTAAACTAAAAGAATGCAAAGTCACTCAGCCAAGAACCAACCTATCTTTTCTCTCTCTCAACTTTCTCCATCTGCTCTATTTTTACCAGGGCACAAAGCAATAGCTATCAAGTGGAACAGGAGTTGTGTGGGGAGAAAAAGCAAACATCAACCATACTCTTTCCTGGAAGGCAGAAAGTTACTGTCTACAGGTCAAAACATAGAAAGGGCAAGATGTATCTTTAAATGAAAATTGTGTTGAATTACACAAAATATTAACAGATACTCTGCTTTAAAAAAAAAGAAGCTAAGTTTATTAAAGAGGAAAAAATCATGCTCTGTATTATTTTTTAAGGTTTTGAAATCTGTTGCATATATACAGACAATTTTGCAGATATACTTCAGGAAATGTTAGTTGTTACTTCTAGAGAAAAAGATCAAGCTATGAAAATAGAAATTGTTTTTTTTTTCTAGTGTGTGTATTATTTATATTGTTTGAACCTTTCTCATTTCTTACCACGTGCATTGTGGCAGTCTGTTGATACCCAGTACTCATTCATGCTTCCTGCCAAAAGAACCCTGGTTTTGTCCAGGACAGCAGCGTGCCCAGCCCCAAGTGATGGATCTCACTTGATCTACACTAGTCATGACAATTATGTGCCCTGATTTCCCAGCCCCAGTGAAACTAAAAGAAATAATTTACTTCTTTTAAAAAAATCATCAATAAATAGATTGCATGGTACTGCCTTTTTTCCTTTTATCCTCTCTTCCTGCCAAAAATGTAGATTGATGGCTAGAGGTGGAGCAAATATCTTATAGCACTGGGAAACAACAAAAGAATCACAGAGACTTTGATCCTGATACTGTAGAACCTGTAAATCAAAGTCCAAACCTCCTGACCTCTTGTTATCTAAGATTGCAAGAGTGTCCCTACCAGCTTCAGCAGCCTCACTTGATAGATTGTTAGAAATGCAGATGCTCAGGACTCACTCCAGACCTACTGAATCTGAAACAGTATGTTGACAAAGTCCCCAGGTGGTTCACAGACACATCAGAGTATTAGAATCACTGCTCTATAAAAAAATAATCCCCCTTTTGACTGAGTTGTTGTCAGGTATTAGGTTAACAAGAGCTGAAATTATTTAAATCATATAAATATATATGCACTGCATTCTCAATTTTTAAGACAAAGCTACTAAAATATAAATAAATATAAATAAATATAAATATAAATACAAACATAAACATAAACATAAATAAATATAATACAAAATTTACATAAACTTTGAAAAAATATTTAGAAGCTATTTCTTTTAGATAAGTATAGAAGCAAAATCTAATAATGATAAATAAATTTTCTATTCCTTTGAAAATAAAATAATTTTAATTTAATTTTAAATATCAAAGTTTTAACCTGTGAACTACCCTGTATAAAAGCTGTGGCTTAATATTAAAAAGGCTTCAAAAATGAGATGCTATAGTTATTGATATATGATCAATTATATAATCAATTTTTTTTTGCCAAATTGTTTTGGTTTATTTTAGATTTTAATTTTTATCAATTGTATGTTCTGCAATAATTGTATCAATCACAGTAGAGTCTTTGTATATACAGATTGATTGGGGTGGGAGGAGGCTGATATTTAAACCCTGGATGCTGACTGAAAAATCAAACTGAAATCGACTGCATTTGGTAAAAACAAGCTCCCACCACTAGCATTTTCCATTTCTGCTTACTGCTCAAATGAACTATTTATGTATCCTGGCTCTGCTGTAAAAAAATTTTGGGCTCGAATCCCAAGATTGATTTCACTGAAACGGGATTGTCAGCTACAGTATTCTGTAAATTTTCTTTTCTTCTACGTTTAGTTAACCCAAAGATTTGAAGTCTTAGTCACCAAAAGTTTTGTGCTTAACAAAAAATTCACAGGATAACTAAGAGAAGTAGAAAGAGGTGACTCTCTCCATCCATTTTGTGGCCCTATTCTAAACATATTTATAGAATAGAATTATACCTATTTGGTAAACCAAAAAGTTATGTAATATATTCCGTAAATCTATTTTATAAATGTGCATTTGAGGTTGAAGTGGATCAAGGCTCAGCGAAATAACTAATGCATGTAATCTCCATGGAACAGATATCACATCACTGCCATTGAGATTTCATAACCATATTTCATATGAAGAAGAGAAGAAGTGATATCAAAGTAATATCTCTTTGATTTCCACAATGATACTGAAAATATCAGAATAATTAAAACTTCATCAAAACCTCATCAAACTAATTGTTCATTGAAATAAAGGTTTTCTGTTTTAATTTATGACTACATACCTTCAATACTCAGATTTAGTAGCTATTTTTCAATGAGCAAAGTCTGAAAGATACTGTTCATCTTACAGCACTCTATTTTTCTATATTTTCATATGCCTATATCTGGATTTTCTACTCTACTATGATAAGCCCATTCCTAGGACTGCCTGGCTCATATCACAGTAAGCATACTTTTTTTTTTTTTTTAAGTTATATGTTGGCCTCACTCCGATTCTAGTGCTCATAGAAATACAGTTGCTTTACAGTGCTTGGACTATGCCGTTTTATCCATGGATATCAAAGAATTTTCTTGCTTGCAACTGAGCACTGGTTTTAAAGGAGGAAATCAAGACTGAAATAACAAAATTGCTCTGGGGCTGAATGGTATTAAAATATAAGGCCTTGGATTCCTATCTGCCCATAATTAGCTGAAAGATTTTAAATAAGTTTCTCCACCTCTCTGGGCTTCCTGTTCTCAGTAAAGTGAGAGTTTTACTCTATATTAAATGATATTCATGGTCCACTCCTTTCCGCCATCTTTAACCTTCTGAGCTCTGATTTTCCTCTTCCTCCCACCCCACCCTCACCACCCCTTATTGCCATGCAAAGGGCTGAGAAAAGTTTAGATGGTGCCACTAAAAATATGTGTTTCATAACATTCAAAATCCAACTGCAAAGGCCTTTCTAACAAGATTATTTTTAAACTATAGGTAAGAGGTAGAAACCCTTGAACAACTTTTAATGAGTAGACACCATATTGTCATACTTTTAAACGTTGCTCCAACTCAGAAACGGTTTTTCCCTCCAAGATTAATTATCACTGTCTGACACAATTACCCATTGAAATGTTTTATAAGCCCACAATACCAAGAGTTTCAAACAGTGTCACACACCAGCAATTCCTATTACTGAAAACATGAATATGACAATTGAATACAATGCTAGGGGGAAGCTACCCCAGGTGGTTTTTCCTGCCCAGCTTTCACTTCTGCAGGGGATGATGAAAGCTGGCACTGACCTTGACAGGACTACCTAGGACATCTTTCTATTAGGTTAAGGTTTCTTTTAAAATACTGTAGAAGGTTGAAAATAAAGAAGAATTCTGTTGTCAACAACCAAATGTGCTGCTTGGTGTCTCCTTTTCAGTTTCCTGACATACGCATTTACATAGCAATTGCCAGAGAAAATCTCTTTCTTTCTAATTGGATTGAATTGCTCCTAGATCTTTCTTCTATTCCCAAAAGCAATAATGAGGGGGTGGAATTCCTTTCCTCTTTTTCTCCTTTTCCTCTTTTTCATGAATTTTCTTGATTATATTTTTGCTTACAGACATCCTTTGTTTTTTTTTTTTTTCCACTTTATCTTTGGGTGTGTAACTCTGTGTAAATGTGTGGCACTGAACTAAAGTACAGGTCAGCAGGAGCCCCTCCATTAGGAGAGCCTTGCTGTGTTTTTTGTAGGAATTCTAACCCCATTTCTTGGGCTATCACAAATCCTGGGTATGAAGAAGAGAAAGAAAGAAAACTACCTTAAGGCAAAATCTATTCTTGGCAAATTTAGAAAGGCTTTCTCACGGTTCCACTGACCTTTCTATGCCTTTTCAACATTCTTTTCTCAGTCTCTCTTCCTCCCTTCAGTATTTTATCACATCTCTCCTGTAAGTGGGAAAAATTATGGGCCATATACATCAAGAGGGTAAGTTTGTAATGCACTGTCTCTCCCAAAGGTATTATCAATATTTAAACTACCTAAGTAAATCGTTAATGGTGAAGCTTTAGAGTCTACTTTATCTGTAATTTTAACGGTTCTTGGAAGCAAGATGCCTTTCTCTTAGATCACTCTATACAAACAGCTATCTATTCTTCAGCCTTATTTTGTCTAAAATTATTCTGGAGTGGTGGATGGTATGAGCCTCTATCCCTTTTTCTTTAATACCTGTTCATGGTATATCCACATTCTTTCTTCATAGAATTCCATAGACATACCTATGTACTAATGAAGGGGAGCAGAATTTAACACCCAAAAATATGCCTCTTTGGGATATTATTTTAAGCTGGTTGTTTTTAAAGCCCAGAAGCCTCCGGGAAAACCTTTGACCTTCCCTCTAACTGCCAAAAAGTTTTTTAAATAAAGACCTGCTCCAGGAAGGGAGCTAGCATCATTAATAACTACAGTTTAGTATAAACTAGGTGTGATGTGGGGAACCTAGCAAGGCTCCTTCAATCAAAGTCCTCTCTATATCCAATTGTGAAAAACGGCCCAGCAGGCGCTTGTTTGCCAAACATTTGCTTTTTCATCCCCATGTGAATTGCCTTTCTTCCCTTTGAAGTCTCAAACCACTACCTTACTTTCTCCTTAGCTCAAGATGGCATATAAGCCTTAACTACCTGATTTGTTCTAGGGCCACATATTTTTATAAAACCTCCAGATGTACATATGTAAATTTGGTTATTTTTCTCCTGTTAATCAGTCTTCTATCATTCTAATTATTCAACCAGACAGAACTAAAAGAAGTAGAAAATTTTTTTCCTCCCCCACACTTCCATCTTCTGTTTATTGGCTAGTTCCTCTTAAACTATGTTGATTTTGGTTCCTCTGCCAGAGCAGAAAACACACAACAATGATACCAATTGTATAAAATTTCTTTTGAAGAACCACAGAATTCTGTTGATAAATAGTAAAAATGTCATATCAGCAGCATAATATTGCTCTTTGGTGACGTTGAGATCCTCTGTAGGTGGCATGAATTTTAAGATGGTTGCATATGGAACATCAAACCAATGGTAAAAGATTATCCATCAATAAAAACAAAAAATTCCATGCTATGTGTTCTCTAAAACCTGTCTAAATAGTGTTTTGCATGAAATCTTATTAAAAAGTAAGGGAAACAGAAGAAAACCAATTGCCCAAATGTCCAGAGCACATTAAACCATTGTGGGGTGGCAGGGAGGACTTGATAATGGAACAATAAAAGTAAACCCTGGATTAGACTGGGTATTTTTTTCTACAGTTAACAAATATTCGTGAATTTCTGCAGATGAATGATGAGTCAAACAGTCCTGCCCTCCAAGAATCTTGTATCTAATAGCCAAGAAAGAAAGAAAACAATCACACAGATAACATGCTATGCAATGGGAAACTGGGTAAGTACTCTGAAAGGAGATTATAAAATGCCATGGGAGCATATAAAAGGGGATCGTGACCTAGTTTGCAAGGACAGGAAGATGAAAAAGAAAGATTTCAGCTGTAATCTGAAGAATGAGTAGCTTAACTAGGGGTCAGAGAGAACCCTCTTGGCGGATCTTGAAAAGGCTAAGGAGGGAAAAAATCTGGCCCGCTTTAGGAAGGGAAAGGTCAGAATGACAATATTAAAGGAAACAAAGGTCAGTGTGGCATTACATGAGGCAGGAGAGTTAGGCCACAATCTGATCATAGAGGTGAAAGAGTTTAGAATAAACCTCCCCAAAATGTGCCACGTTGGCTTGAGATTGTTTTAAGCTGAAAGTAATCAAGACTCTGCAGACTCAAAAATAACTTGACTCTCCTTTAACTACCTAGAATAATTTAGATAGGGGCCAGAGCTAAGAAGCTAAGAAAGAGCAGTCACCAGAAATAACTTTTATTTGCCTGGTCCATCTGTATGGGAGGGCAACATCACCAAATATCTGCTTTCTTACTATCTGCTGAATTAACTTCCTCCCTTTGGAAGTCCCAGGCCCCTGTCCCATTCCTTAGCTCTGGATGGCATATAAACATCAACTTCCCAATTTGTCCTGAGTCTTATATTTTTATGGGGCTCCCATACATACATATTAATTTTTTCCCTGTTAATCTGTCTTATGTCAATTTAATTATTAGACCAGCAGAAAGAAACTATAAGCATAAAGGGAAATTTTTTCCTCCCAATAGAGGCCTTCTGGATAGAATATGTTAAGAAATTTGTTCTTTAAAAAAAAAATACAATTGGAAGAAATGAAAGTGTTTAAGCCTCTTAAATATAAAAATGATGGCATAGATTACACAACAGAGACTAAATTAGAGGATGGAAAATGTAAATATGGGCAAAATGCTTAGCAGGTACAACACATTCGTAAAATAATTCATTTGGTAATAAATTATAGTTTAGATAGGGTAGTGCTTATAAGAATAGAAATACATAGAAAAGCTGGGGAGATATTTAGGAGAAAAACATCTTTTAATTGACATGGACTGAATATGGGTCTGGTATAAAAAATAGCCAAGGATGTGATACTATTTACTGAGACAGGGATCATTCAAGCACAATTTTTTGGAACTCAGTACTGAATATATTGATTTTGGGGTGTCTCTGAAAGGGTTAGTTGATATGTAGTAAACTCTGTAGTTTACTATAGAGTTTTAGAGTTCAAGGAGAAGAAGTTTGATTTAGATATTGGTAGTTGAGGACTGTTGGCATATAAGTGAACTGAGGCCCTAGTAAAAAGTAAGGGGAAGAGGAGTTAAAAAATTTGAGAATTCTGAGAGAATCCTAAATAAGAATATATGCAAATAATGCTATCTAACTGCAAATCAATGGAGAAAAAAATGTCTAATTAGTAGGATAAGAGTTAGATCTTAAAAGGGTACAGATAGAAATATACAACTTAGGTATAAAATATTTCAAGGGAATAGAAAGAAAATCATTGTGGAAAGAAATCGAAATTTTAAATTCTTCATTTCTCTCACGATGAATAAAACTGTACCATCCACAAAGTAGAAATTCAATAAAGAAAAAAATACAAATATAAGAGGGAACTTTTCATTTAACCTAAATGTGTATCTTGTTCTCTATTTTAAAAGGAATTCTAGTGTGGTGACTTGAACAATTTAAAGTGGTACAACATACTTATTCATATTTAGTTAAGATAATGACCACTGCTCTTTTAACCATCTGAAAGGATGTCAGGAAATAAATTAGAGGAAAAGTTCGGTTGCAAGAAAACTATTTTTAATTTTAATATAGAGCATACAAGTGAATATTGTATTTCCTTAGATTTAAAAAGAAACATATCTGCCTATATTTATTAATATTTTATGGTAAATTACTCATTTTCCATGAAATAATCATAAGTTAAATAGTTTTAAACAAAATTGAATTCTCTTCAGTTGAGGTTTTTATTTTAATATTCCATTAGAAAGTTTGTACTTTCAACTCAAGACTGCTGCTATTAGAGTAATAGATGAGATAATGTCATTCCAGGACAAGAAGATTGATAGATTCTACTTCCCTCAAGAGATATGTTAAAAACAGTTTTTTAAAAGGTAACATGTTTACTTAGCTTCTTTTGAATATTCCACTCATTCTGAAAAAGGAAAATTACTTTTTAAAATAAAATATAGCTCTTATCCTGGGCATACACATTTTTTGCATATTCTAATTGAAATCTAACATTATTATCCAATGCCTACTAAAAATGAAATTGAACACACACATTTATGTGCAGGTCACCTCATATGCACATTAACACAAAGCAAGCTATATATGGTCAGATACTCTACTATCAACTACTTTAATCTTTCTTCCTCTGGACTGATCTCTGGACCACTGGCCAAGGCAATTTTGCTGTCATTGACCATACTGCTAGGATGGAATTGGTAAATAATATACACCAAAATTTTAGTGTTTTTATATGTAATCTTAAGGTCCTTTATTTCATATACAGCCAGTGCTCATTTTTTTTCCTCTATTTCTTTTCATATATATATTTTCCTCTCCCACTATATTCCGATCTCCTATTTGTGAAATTTTCTATCTCCTCTGCTTCATGCAGTACTTGGGACAATTTGTGTTCACAATGTGTATTTAATAAATAATTCATTGCATTGTTTATCATGTATATGTGTTTGTATATGTGCCAACATGCACATAAGTTGAAGGTAATTATTATATATTGCCATGAGAAAAAAAGGATGGCAAAATCTTGATATGTTTTCAATATCAAATTTCAAAGCTTAGATGTAATGCAATACATAGAAAATAATGGTGTTTGGTAGCAAATTATTCTGTAAAACATGTTTTCTTTCATCGGCTATAGATATAACAAATTTTAAAAATACTTTCAGAACATCATGACAGTAAAAGAGGTTCCCTCTAGTTACTTCCTTGCACCAAGAATCAATGCCCACTCTAAAATTCTGAAAATATCAAGATCCAGCCAAAAAGTTTAACAAGAGATTACTAGCAGCCATTAGCTTTTGGAATTGACTCAGCCTTACCTCCTCCCATCACATTCTGACTCTCACCATGGCATCTCATGAGGCCAAGCAGAACAAACCTAAGCCCTGACTGTAGCATACTAGCTCATGAGCCCCAGTTCCCTCACCAAAAACAAATTCTCATGAGATGTAAATGACCATAAAATGAAAAGTAGGAAAAGCAATCAAAGTTTGGAAGGGCAATTCAAATAGGACTATTTGAACAAGATTTTCTACTTTAGATTCATGTTGTTTTTATTCGTTACTTAGAAGAAAGTTTTAAGGAGAAAAGAAGCAGTGTGTGCATTATATAGAAAAAGAAATTTCATTTTTACAATAACATACCATTCTTTATAGAAACCAATATATCAGGAAAATAAAATGTTAGTGAATGTTATATTATAAAGAATTTGCCTGGTCTTTGTCCTTATTTCCTAGATAGGAGCATCTATGCCTTTGGAATTTATACAGAGTTTCACATTCAGGACTGAGACCTCATCATATGAATCTCTTCATTTGGCTAATCCTGATTTGTACTCTTTATCATAAAACTATAATGTAAGGATAGCATTTTTCTGATTTTTATGAGTTATTCTAGGGAATTTTCAAACCTGAAGGGACAGTAGGAGCCCTCAAATTTGCACCCTGGGAATCCAGAAGCTTGCGGCTGACTTTTGAAATGAGGGGAGTCCTGGAGGACTGTGACCTCAACCTGTGAGATCCACGCTAATTCCAAGTAGGTGGTACCAGAACTACATTACAGGGTAAATAGCAAATTGAGGGAAAAAATATATTAGAGCTTTAATTATTAATTCCCATTTGTGAAGATTTAAATTAAGCTCTTTAAACTCATCCAGCAGAAAAAAATTTTAACTGGAGCATTTATTCTATTATCATGGGTCATGTCAGGTTATGTTATTTATGTACCTTTATCTTTTAATCTTCTCCTTCATCTGCATAAAAACGGAATAAATAACTCAGTCTAAATTATAGTCATTTTGTGATAGGTATGCTGATAACTGTGATTGTGAGCACAGACCAATAATAATAATTTAAAAATTGTCATCCTGACCTAAGTCTCAGAGAAAAAAGAACAACTTTCCTTCACTCATAATTCTTGATCTTCCCATTTCTCTTTTGAAAAGGTACAATCCCCTATTTGCTTGGAAAAACCTCTTCAATGACCCATGATTTATTTAATTTACTCATTAAACTCAGCTACCATTATAAAGCTAAGTGAAACTAAGTTCTGCATAAGTAAGCAAATGTCAGCATTTCCAGATCTTATTTAAGCCATTATCTATGTGCATTATTTGTCTAAAATTAGGATACAATTTTCAAAATTCTCGTTGACAGTTGACTAAAAGAATACAATGCCTTTCTCCATCAATTAGGACTGATCTAAATTAATAACATAATCTAAACTATAATTTAATTTAGTTTTTATTAAAAGTAAACCTCATAACTTTTTGTTTACTAATTATAACTAATCAACATATCACATAAATTTCTTCTAATAAATTTTGCTGTTTCTCCTACTATAATGCTCACTAAATTTTTTTCTACAACAAATTTATAACTTGTCATCTTTCAAACCCTTTCTCACTAACTCTGCATGTGTATGAGCACATACTCATGCATACATGTATGTGCACACACATGCCTATGCCAGTTCCCTAAACCATATATACCTTCTACAGCACTTGAATGTACGTAGGGGTAAGGGAGCCCAAAATGAATCTTCTAAGTTACTAATTTGGCAAAATACCCCACACTTAATAATAGGACCCTACAGCAACACTAAATAAGTAGATAATAGATATAGATATAGATGATGATGATAGATGATAGATAGATAGATAGATGATAGGTAGATGATAGATAGATAGATAGATAGATTGATTGATTGATTTAGAGAGATTTTAAAAAATTTATTGTGCTGTCTTAATAAATTTGGGTCTTAATAACCCAAATACTAGGTTTTAAAATGTAATAAATCAGTAATTCTAGATAAGAACACTGTCACCTACCAAGTATTCCTGATGACTGACTTCCAGTTTATTGGCAGTCCCTAAGCTGCCCTATTCTCATGGCAGTGGCCTTTAAAGAATAACTAATGGTTTTCTATAAATTCTTCTCTAAACATTTCGGCTATCGTACATTCTTCACTAAATTACTCCATGGCTTTGATGTGTAACTTTTCTGTCATTTAATGGCAGACAACTATTAGCTTATCTTAAAATTTTATGGACACGTGCCATTATGGAAAAGAGGGCCATGAACACAGAGGCAAGGTGTTCACACTATGTGTGAGACCAAGAGTGCCCACAGAGAAACAGGCCAGCTCTTGGAGACTCTGATGGCAAGAAAGTTTAAGAAATTATCAGAGACTACAAAGCCATGGTGGCAGACATCAAATCCAGAGACCAGTACATTCTTTCCTTTCAGCCTTGCTTTTAAAATAATTTTGATGAATAATAAAGAGGAAGGAATAGGCACAAATATATAAGATGCTGAAATGATAGTTTGACACTTCTCTTTTTTAAATACTGAAACATTATTAGCCAACTCCCATTAAACAATGCATTATACCATCTGTATGAAGTGAGAGCCCCGTGTGACTGACTGTAAAGATTTTAAACTATCATGCAAAGTTTTTGACATTTTCACTTAAAGTAAAATGAACATCAGACATCTCAAAACATAGTACTAATTTGCAAATAGTGGTAGCATCATAAATTGTTCATTTACTATTATATAAAACATTATATACTTATAATATGAAAGTCCATAATATTGAGAAACCAGCAATTTGGTTGAATTACAGGCCATTCGGATTTAGGAAAAGAATGTGATTAAAAACTAGCATTTTAAAGCTAGATGGTTATAATAAATATTGAGTGGAAATAATTTCTCACATAGGTCTCTGGAAGGCCTGTGCTACATAAATTGCCAGTATAAAATCAGGGGCAGTTCTAAGACCATCCTCATTTCTGACACCAAGTACAAATTTAGAGTCCCCAAGACCACCCTCAGGTTTAATAATTTGCTGGAAGGACTCAAAGAAATCAATAAAAGCTGTTATAGTTATGGTTTGTAATAGTGAAAGATAAAGGTTAAGATCAGCCAAGAGAAGAGATGCATGGGACAGTCTAGGAGAGACATGTGCAGATCTTACAGGTTCTTCTTCTAGTAGAGTCAGAGGCAATGGTAACTTCTCCCAGCAGTGATGTGTGACACTACACATGGAGTATTTCCATCCAGGGGAGCTCACTTGAGCTTGGGTGTACAGAGTTTTCATTAGGGCTCTAGCACACAGACATGGGTGACCCCATGTGGCTGACCTTTAGTCTCCTGGTGTTGCTGATACCATGTGGCCCAGAGTGCTCACCATAAATCACGTTGTTAGACTATTTTCTGTGGACCAAGAACCTCAGGTAAGCAAAGGCACTCTTATTAGGACATTCTAAAGACTTAGAGATTTCTCAGGAGCTAAAGGCAAAGTCCAAACCTCTCTTTGGGTGAGTTTCATTCTTTACTACACAGCAGGATAAATTTTTCTGATCCAGATGTCAATTTTGTCTTTAAAGTTTCAGGGGTAATTAAAATTGCTGTTTACCTACATCTTAAAAAACAGCCTTCAATTATATATACCTACTAGGAATAACATTTATAAAAATAAGACATCATTTACATTCCTTTCTTATTTTCCACATACCCTAAATTAGTGACATCCACATCAATTAAGTTTTGCTATGTTTTAAAATAGGATTAGCATTTTTACATTTCCAAAGTACTGTCAAACAGCATATCTGCCTGCAACGGAGATGACAGAACAACTGAGTAGCAAAGAGGCAAAAGCTATCGTTTTATATTTTTCCACCAAGAAAGAAAGGATAATTGTGATGAATGTATAGTGTTAATTCACTTGAAAGACACTGGTGCCTTTTAACAGTGTGTGTATAAGGAACTAATCCATATGAATCCACATTTATCATGATGGCATTAGATAAAAACAACAACATATTTTTGCTCATATACACACAAATTTGATGTTTCTATATACACTAATTCATCTTTAAAATATCCCTTTTCCAAAGAAGAATTCTATGTATATCAGAATTCCTAATATAGCCCATCTAAAGCTATGGCAATTGCTCCCTAAAGCTACTGTATATTTATGTATGCTAACAGAAAATACATAGAGTAACTAAATGCAAAATGAAGTAAGAGCAATTCCAATCAAAAGAAATCAAGAACTAGAGACCTGAATGCACCAACTCCTTTGGCAGAATAACCCAGAGAGGAAGTATCATTATCATTGCAGCACTGTGTTCTTCATACATATTTTATGAACTAAGTTTTTCACACACTTTAGAGGTTAGCAGGCATTACATTTTTGTCTGCTGCTTGATTCACAGAATGAAATGCCCTGAAGGCATTTATTAAAATGAGAGGAGGAAGAAAAATGTGATTACTGTTAACCTCTGCCTGTAACTTATAAAGGCTTTCATGAACCAAGTATCAAAGTGCACTCCAATCACAAAGTGAAACATGAGCTGCTCTGTCACTTAATGCACGCTGCTATTTAGCATTTGAACACTAACATTAAATAGGTCTGTGTCATCTTAAACCATGGTGTCAATGCTCCAATTTCCAACTTTCCGAGTCCAAATACATTAAAATTTTGTATTTACTAAAACTTGGGATGGATTATCTTTTAGCAAATACTGAATAAGAAAACTGTGTGTTTTCTTCTTTTTTTTTTTTTTTAACTAAACCTATGGAGCATTAGCTATGTGTAAAGTCCTGTCAGATGGCTCCCACGCATCATCTAAACAATCCCTGTTGGTAAGACAATTCTGAAATTTTTGCCCACTGTGGTAAAGACACCATTTGTGGTGTCTCAAAAGGAAAAAGGCAAAGTCAAAATATATTAAGATTTGAAGTTTGTTTTAGCTGAGTCTTTCTATGTGGGGGAATTGATTATAATTGATTGGGTAAGAATTATAATATCACAGTTTAGAATTGCTAGAAATAGCAAGGTAAAGATTTTGAGGTCAAGGGTTTGAAGAGTTTTAGGGCTTAAACTGTTGATGCTTCCCATGGAAGAGCTGATGGTTCTTTCTGGAAGTTTCCCTGATTCCTTATCAAAAGTCTCCGAGACTAGTAAGGTTATGGTAATAAAGGCAATGAAATAGTGAAATCATGTAGACAAAAAACATGCATTGGGGGAGGTAGTTTGGTTTTTAGGGCCATAATAGTTGCTGAAGGAAGAAGCAAAACTAATTACAGTATTACAGCTATATCTTCAAAAAAAGTTTCTCTAAACAGAACATAAAAAATTATAGCTCAGTATAGCCTACTGAAACAGATGTACAATATAAAAATTGAGACCTACACAATAGGTAAATTAGCCAGGGTTTTCTAATTTTCATAATAAATGCACATTTGCAAAACTATTAAGAAAAGAAATATATTTAATAGCAAATGTCTTTGTGCTTTTAAAAATAGAATCTGACTATATCACTCGGTTTCACACTCACCATTAGGATTATATCAATTGCATAATTATTCTGTTCTACAGAAGCAGTATGAGAAAGAGAAAGGAGAGTCAGGTAAAATTCACTGGCAATGTTCAATAAAGGAAATGAATGTAAGAGTAGTTTTGAAGGTAAAGGGGAAGATGATGTCTTTAACAGAGTGGCTCACATAGGTGATGCAAAACAAAGGCTTTCTACTTGAAGGGAAGAGCAGGCATCAAAGTAGAAGTAAAAAATACATTTGTATGTGAGAGGGAGGCAATCAAGAAATTGGTCTTTCAAAGAGGACAGTTAGGAATTTTAGCCTAATTATATGACTAGCAGTCATTAAAAGGGCCTGACCATTAGAATGCTGTGATAGAAAGACAGAAGGCTGCCCAAACTCTCTCCCTACCTGCTGAAGAGAATTCTTTCTAAAGACCAAAGAGTTTCTTTTTGGTGCGGATAAAGGATGAGTAAGAGAAGAGAATAATTTGTAAAATGGCCAAGTTTGGAGCTTTTTTACACAAGAAAAGGAATGAAAATATGCACACAGGAAGAAACAAAAGACCTGAAAGCAGGAAAAAATTATTGACAAAGAGAAGAGAAATAAAAGGGAAAGAGAGAAAGAGAAAAGGGAGAGGGCGGGAGAGGCAGAGACAAAGAGGCAGAAATAAATCAGGAGTTTAATGAGAGAAAAACAGTAAAGATGCAGAAAAGGTGTTAAAGAGCCATAGCCATATCTAGTGTGGTTTAGGGAGAGATGTCTAATAAGGATTTGAGACAGTTTTGCTATATAATACATAGTGCTTTTTTTTTTTTTTAATCTCTATACTAATCCTAGGCACATACAATGGATATATCACAATGACAACATAGGCCTTTCTTTTAAAGAGAACAATTTCATGCAACAGATTTTATAGGGCATGGAAAGTCCTAATCGGCTATTATTGAGCTGCTTAAAAAAAATAAGGTTCCCACTAAAATACAACATTCTTCAAGGCTGGCAAAGAAGAGGTTCTGAAAATATATTTCTAGATGATAAAGTTGGAAGATAAGGGGAAAAAATTTTACCTATTATATGTACACCACATGCCAAACACTATATTTTTTGTTCCATTTTAGTTATCACAGTTCCATGAAATCAATATTGGTGGTGATTCTGAATGAGCCATTCCAAAAGGTAAGTGGATTACTTAGAGCTAAAGGCAACCTGAACCCCCAGCTCAAGGAAGACTTCTGCCCCTTCCTTTAACTACCTAGAAGAATATGAATTAGGGGCTTTGCTCGTAAGAGATTATTAGAGAGGATTTCTTTTGGCCTATCAATAGGGCATGACAAACTTCTATTTACCGAATTTAGATAGTGGGTCAGTTCTTATCATCTTGTAATGAAGCTCCCAAGGTATATTACCTTATCCTTAGCTCAGATCATCTTATGTACCCCAACTCCTCTTTCTGTCTCTGAACCTCTCACACACATGGGGTCTCTGACTCTCAGATATGTGGGCTTCCCATACATCTGGAAGTATTAAATTTAGTTATTTTCTCTTGCTAATCTGTCTCATGCCTATTTGATCATTAGACCAGCCAGAAGAACCCTGAGGCTACGTAGAGGAAAGTTTGTTCCTCCCCTATACTACTGATATTCCCATTTAGAAAAGAGGAAACTGAGATTCTTTAGGCACTACATTATGCTACCCCAACTTTTCTCAGGGTAATAAACTTCTCACAGAGACTAAATCTTGCAATGAGACAGTGATGGGGGAGTGGCAATCACTCTTCCTTTGAATCTTTAATTCACTATTCTTAATTTATGATAATTTGTCATGAAGGGTTCAGAATGAGCCTCCTCAAAATGTGCCACTTTGGCATGTAGACTTTTTTGAGCTGAAGGCAATCAAGCCATATTCAAGAAAAACTTTTATCTCTCCTTTAACTGCCTAAAAGAATTTAGATAGTGGGTCTGTTCCAGGAAGGGACACTACAGAGATAACTATGAAGAGTTTGGAGTAGATGTAGTAAGCTGGGGGCAGCTCTGGCAGGGCTTGTTTCTTTTTTGTTTTGTTTTGTTTTTTTTTTAAGTCCTTTCTGTGTCCCATTGTCTCTGCATGGCATGGCAAACATTTGTTTACCAAACATTTGCCCTTCCATCTTTCTGTGAATTGTCTTCCTTCCCTTTCAAGCCCTTGACCTCTACCTCCTTCTCCTTATCTCAGGATGGCATATAATTCTGAACTCCCTGACTGCCTGTGGGTGTCATATTCTTATGGTGCCCATTTGTATGTAATTAAATTTTTTTTTATGCTGTTAATATGTTCTATGATCATTTGATTACTGGACCAAAGAACCTAGAACAGAATGAAAATTTTTCCTATCCAATAGTCAACTGCCTAAAAATTATCTCTTGCCTTCAAGCAATTTCTGTTACTAAAAGCTACAAGCAGCAGATGAGAAGGAAGCAATCGACATATTAAAGGAAATAAGTTTTCATTTGAAAGGGAAAAACTGTTTCTGATTTCTGTCTCCAAACTTATTTCCCAAATCCTCCCTCCTCCCCGAGTTAAGTCTCCTGGTAGATGTTACACTCTGAGCTGGCAGAACACAGCAATGTTCATCCAGAGTATTGATAACATATCAAAGCAAGGGGAAAAAGCTCAAGAGGATAAAAATATACAAGTCATGCTATACCACGGTTTGAAGAAAGATTGTGCTGACAAGAAGTTCTAGAAAATGAAAAACCTCACTAGTGATCACAAATCAAGGGCATTATGATAAGGTAGAAGGAGCATTCCATTTTCATGTTATACAGCCTTGAATAAATTTGGCAGAATTATATACATTAGTGGGATTTATAAATATGCTCATTATGAGAAAAAAATAAAGGTCACACTTTATTAAATTTAGCCATAACCCAATTTATCATCTTTGTAAATAATACAAATAAGCTTATAAATTAAATGCATGGCATTTGCTTTTTTAAAAAAAAAATGTGCACTAGAATGATCACTAATTTCTTAAAAGTCATCTCTATAACATCACTCTGTGGTATTTTTTCCTCCATGAAGTAGAAAGAGCTGTGTGTATTTAAGTAAAATTAAGGAAAAATAAAAGATACCATAGTTGAATCACAAGGAATAAAAGAAAAATTACATTATTACTGGGGTATAGGCAACTGTAAAAATTTTGGCTTTGTCAAAAGATCAACAGAAACACACTGCAGAGTGTTAAGCAAGAGAGTAACAATATTTCGTTTCTATTTTAAAAGATAATTCTTACTGCTTTATGAATAATGAATTGGAAAGAGGTAGGAGTGTGGCCTTGTGGGAAGCATTAAGGAGACAATTGCAGAGTGCCAGAGAGGTGACATTGGCTTGAACTAGAAATTGCTAGTGAAGATGAAGAGAAAATAAGACCTGAAAAAATTAATTAGAAGTTGAAATTCACTAAATATAGTTGTTTCTTGGCTGTGTGAGGTAAATGAGATGCTAAGAATGGATTTCAGGCTTCTAGATGGATGGTGCTACAACACACTGAGGAAGAAAATAGTGAAATGATGGCCATTAGTCCAGTTTTGAGGATGAGGAGTTTGAGGTACTTTAAAGTCATCCAAGTACAGATATAATGTATATAGATAAATAAAAACTTGAATTCAGAGGACAGGTAAACTAGAGATAGGGACTTGGGAACCATCCTCATCCACACAGAAATTAAACTCATGTAAATAGATGAAAAAAAAAAACAGGGAGAAAAAAGAGAATTAAAAAACCAGAGGCTAAGGATAAATCAGGGAAAAATCCAACATTCAGATTTTGCAAGAAGAGATTTTAGCAAAGATGATTACAAAAGAGGGTCCAGAGGCATAAGAGAAAAATGGAAATCACTGAAACTACTGTGTCACCTATTTGGGGTATTTTTCACACACTGTTTCTTATCTTTATATCAGCTATATGAGATTAAATGAAAAATGAATGAATGAATACTCATAAAAATATTCACCCTGAAGAGAAATGAAACCTAAGGGCCTTCTTATATGGTGGATTCACCTTTAAGGTTGTTCATATCACCTTAAGTTTTCCCAAAGCCTGTGTGACAGCATAACCCAGGAGAGTTGGACTGAGCAGGTAGTACCAGTGGTTCGTACCACTGTAGAAATATGAAACCAGTTTATTTCTAAAAACATAAATTTTAATACATCACACAACATGATTTAAACTTTTATCTAATATACCAAAAGTAAATACTTCTGTATAAAAAAAAAAATTTACTTTTTTTTCCTTTTCCTCTATTTTGATACCTTAGCTATTGAAGCAAAAAAAAATAAAATCTGTTTTTAATTAAAATTGTGATATTTAAACATTCCAGTTTAAATATCCAGTTTTCCAGTTTTCAAAATCTTTTTTTGAGGATGAGCATAGTGAAATCTATGAAAGCACGATAATACCAGGAAAACAGCAAAATGCTACTGGAGTTAGCAGAATGCTATCTCTATATAATTAGAGATGAGAGAGGCTTCTGGACTGAATGAAAGATAATAAAAAGACTTTATCTAACCTTCTTACTTATAAATTAGACATAATACCACCTACAAAATAGAGCTAGGAGGATCAAAAACAAATTATATTGGTAAAATTGTACAGTTAGTACCAGGCTCACAAAAAAATAATAAATATTCCCTTAAAAGTCATACTAAAAAAAAAAAAAGATTCTATTGGCAGATAGAGAAAATAATAGATGAAGAGTATCTGGCCTTTTAAAATTCAATCTTCACTATAGATCTTTGGAGAGACAATCTAATACAGTGACCAAGAGCCATAATACGGGCACCAGAGTGCTGAGATTCAAATTCTACCTCTCCCATTTACCTGTAGGGGTCCTGGCCAATTTTCTTATCCATAAGATTCTTGTGAAGTTAACATATGCAATGTAAATATATGTAGAGCTAATAGATATTTAGCACTAAAAACAGTACTGTACCAGGTAAACACTCAAAAGTGTAACCTTTTATTAACAACATGTGTGATTCAAAAATTCTGTGGCAGAAAAGAAAATATTAAATTCTTCCTTGGTCTTGGTGGTGAAAAAAAGAAAGAGTAACAAATTTTCTCCTTTATATTTCTCTTAGAACAACACCCAGGCCTTTGAGAGAAGTGTTTAGCTGCCTTGATTATCATAGGCACAATTGAAGAAAATATTCACTGAGCTCTCTGATCATAAAGTTAGATTTACAAAGCAAGTAAGCTAGACATCTCTAGAAAGCTACTGGGAAATGTCTAGTGTTTGGATATCTAGGAGGGAATGACATGACTGGAATAGAGGTCAAGATTTCTGAAGACCTGGGAAATAGGTAAATTCTATAAAAGCCATGACTTTTGTCTTAGATGCGTGCAGCAGCCCAAGTTGAAAGGCAGATGCTAGATGCCTTGGAGATTGAACACTGTGAGCCAGGTCATTAGCAGTTGTTGTATGTCCCAACTGCCCAAGACTGCTATTCTATGGGCCTGATCTGAACATATCAATGTTCCACACATTTTAGAAGGTTGATGTTCAATTGTGGCAATGGTGATAAAAAAAAAAAAAAGTAATTAATATAGCTGTTGCCATTTTGGGACACGTAATCTCTGAGATAGTTTTATAAACCAATACAAATGTAGAAAAAGCCAATACTAAATAATATAGGATGATCTACCAACAAATGCTGCTTAATGCAGGGACTTAAAATCGGCTTTATTTTTAAAAAATTAATAATCTTTATAATATCTTTATAATATACTGAGGGTTCAATTTAACAAGATAAGAGCTCTAATTGTGGACTACCTTATGACATTAACTTGGTTGAGTTCGTTCTAACCTTGTTCTAAATTGATAGAACATTGACTGTTTTACAGTCCTTGCATCTAAGGATACATTCAGCTTAATAAACATGGTTCAATGTCATATCATAGACTTTTTGATTAGTTTTCTTTTTATCTAAGTATATGACATACGAAGTAAGACATAAGACATCTGTTATGTGTTATAAACCAGATTTGGTATGAAAATCACTTTACTAAGGCACAAGGCAATAATATATAATCTGATGTGTATATTGAATTTTAAGGGATACATGGACCTTTAAAAATAAACAGATAAGCAACAATAGTGTGTCTCTATAGTTTATCTTTAGGGAAGAAGGTGCTATGACTCACAAACATGAGTATACATGGTCCTTACGTCAGGTTTTAGCCTGTAATACAGATGGATATGTCAGACCAACTTAGACGATTGCAACAGTTGCTAAACATGTCCAAATCATTGCCCTTGAATGATTCTATGTTTGCAAGTCAGTTTTTTTATTATATTTTTCATCCTAAGAAGATTGGTTTATATGCAGTAATTATGCCAGGTCATAAAAGCAGTGATATTTCTGACAATAAGTTAATAAATTAAACAATCTGTGTGTGTATATAGGGCGGGGGGTGAATGGTCACTCAAAAAGTGACCATTGTAAGAATCTTAAATACTTTTTCTCTGATACTCAAATTCTTGGTTGTCATCATTGAAATGAAATGAAACATTCCAAAGTTAGGAGTAAGACTACAGAAGCATGTTTTGATTTATTATACTCTTTTGCCAGAGAAGCTCATTTCCAGAAGAAATTGTTTATTGAGAGAAATCTGTAATTCTGCAGTGGAAGTTAAATCTGTGCTTATATGGGCTTCCAATAACAATGCTAAAATATGTTTAAGAAGATGTCCAACCAAGACAAAGAACTTTAAGTCACTGGAGTGATACGTATTAAAGCTGTATGACTACAGAAACAGCAAAAGTTTGTGAGAAGTTTAAGAAAGACTAACTGACCTCTATTCCCTGGAATCTTTTAAAAAGGAGTATACTTTGCAACTTTGAGTTATACTTCAAACCTAACTGTGAATGATGCTTCAAAGTTAAAGTAGACAGCTAAAGCCATGCATTTATTTTAATTAGCATGCATGGTTAATATTTTTAAAGTTACTTTAGTGCTATATAACAGCTATAAAACTGTTTGAACAGAAAGCTCTTCCCCAACTTCCTTAGTTATCATACCCTCACCTCACCATGGTCTCAAAACTATCTGCTACTTTTGTCCTGTTTCATTCTCTTAGTATTATAATAATGCTAATATTTTATGTTAATTCTTGCTGAACTTCAATAATCCAATTTTTATTTGAAAGGTTAGAATAATGCCTTCTGGAAACCTTCAAATAGTTATAATCATTGACATGTACTCTATCTGGACACATTATGTTCCCACATGTTTATTTTAAGAATAATATTAAGAAAAACCAAAGTCTTACCCAATAATTCCTCCACTCATCTAATAATTATACATAACACACATGTTTTTCTCTGCTTGGAATGAAGAATTACATGGTCAGCCCCAAAATCTTACCTCAAATAATTTTTTGTCCTTTAAAAAAGTTTTGAGAAGCAAAAGCCAACAACATATCTTTTACCAAGGAGAAAACAGAAAATGTTTTTAATTTGTTCTCTCTCTACTGTCTCTACACTTCATCACTTAAATCACCAACTGCTACATGTGTGTCACTCGAGCTAAAATGTAAAGCTATAGGTTTTCTGAAGTACCCCAAACTCTGGAAGATTTTAATGGCAATCTGTGGTTGAAGAACTCTCCATGGAATAAAACATTTCAAATATATATACCTTATCTTCTTGTCATTTGTGCTAATGCAGTTAGTTTTAATGTAAAAGTAAAATGATTTGGTTTCTAGATCAAGATGTTATATTTGAAAGCACCTACTACTTTATAAATCCAGAAATGATAAATAATATCTTTAGTTTTAAACACTTAACTGTGCTTGAAAGGAAAAAAGAAAATCTCTGTAGTCTAAAAACAGCAATCACTTCACTTAAAAATAAAAAAAGAGAGAGTGAATGGGAAGAAAAAAAGGAAAAGGAAGAAAGGAACATGAAGAGAGAATAAGAAATTGAGAGAAAAAAAGACAAAGAAAGAGAAGCAAACCATAAGGCCACCTCCCACAAAAATTGTCATAACCCAAAGCACCCAAACGAGAAATCTTTTCTGGAAGTTGAGCTCATAAAATATTAAAGTTTATGAGAAACACCTGCACTGTGGAATTGGTACTCAAAATCTATAAATAAGATATTTTTCATCTAACAAAATAAAAAAATAATAAATCCACGAAGAAGTTTCAAGTAGTTATCTCTGAAAGTTCTCATAAACTAAGGTACAAATAGCACCCATTAATTAAAAAGGAAGTTGCATGATATAAATAGACAATTATTAAATAAGTAGAGTCAAATATCTAAAAGGCCAAATTATAAAACTCAGGAAGAAAATGCTTATCAACATTTTTTAAAGAAACATTATATAAGCTAAATAAGAGCCAACTAAGAAACAGGAAAATAAAATTGATGGAATCTCAAAGAGAGCCCAGAGTAATAACGAGATAAAAAGTTAAAAATTGAGAAAATATAGGAATAAACTAAAAAAGCACAATTTAAACATAACAGAATTTCAAATGGAGTAAATAATGAGAATGCTGAATATTAAAACTCTTAAAATATTCATTAATATAAATAAAAATTGTTGCAGAGAATCTCTCAGGATTGAACAAAAGGCATGTGTCCTTAAATTTTAAAAGTCCCATAAGTATTAAGATACTAAAGTCAAAATAAAACACACACACACACACACACACACACACACACACACACACACACACACACCTTAGAGAAATATTAGAGAAACTGAAAAAAATTAAGGATAAAGAGAAAATCCTAAAAGTCACCCGAGAGAAAAGACAGGTTACCTACAAAGAAATGAGAATCTTATTATTAGTAGATTTCTTATTATCAACACTATTCAGAAAATAATGGTATAATATTATCAAAAAGTTTGTGGAAAATAAATAAGAAATAAAAATTTTATACTCAGCCAAAATATAAAAGAATCAAAAATGATTATATTTTTCAAACATACAAGAACTAAAAGTGGTAATACCTATGACCCTCTTTGGAAGAATTGCTAAACAACATACCACACAAGAGAAAATGAACCCAGAAGGAAATTGTGTGATGCTAGAATCAAAAAGCTCATATAGGATTTCTATTTAACTCTTAAAATGTTCATTAATATAAATTTTTATTGCCAATGGAAACAAAATTATGTAATCTGATTGACCTTGCCTTGCCATTGAGTATTATAAAATTCAGAATCATTTTACTCTAGAACATGGAGGTCAAATGACTAATATTTCAAAACTTTAGATGAAGGATTGATGAGCCTTCACTTCATTCCTATAGCTTTTAGAAGGATCTCATCTAATAAATAATAGGTATGACATGTATTCAGTGGACAGGTCTCATTTCAAGACGTAGTTAATTCTGAGCAATGACCAATAAAAGCTCATCTCTGTTTTCCAGACCCTCTGCAGACATATAAAACTAACTCATCATGCGAGGTACTAGCTTATAAAACAAGTGCTTTGAGAAGCCAAAAGCTGGAGATATTGACCTCTTTCTGGCCTGAGGTATTTATGTACGAAACACAGTCTTATCACTTAGTGTTCAGTAGTTGTGCTCTGATAGGTTCCATAACCTGTGAAATGTACAAAACTACCAGTCAGCTGGGTATATGAAAAATACAGAAAATTGCAGGGTAATGTTTAAAATATGTGCATGATCAGTCCTTCTACAATGCACACAGAGTAGCATGAACAGTAGCTTTGTCATTTATTATTTATTGTTGATCTATAATTATTTATTTCTTTTTTTAATTCATTATTATTTCTCAGTAAACCATATGGAAGTCAAAAGAAGTACATGGTTATTAGCAACTTAAGTACCAATTTCCATTTCTTAAGGTAGTTGATGTCAAATGTATAACTTGCCTATAACATCTGTCTACACTTGCCATCTACCATGGGGGGTCACAAAGATATCACTGATAAAGATATCACATGTAAAGATCAAAAGATACAATCTGCTGCAGTAATATCAGTATCTACTTTGAAAGCTAATAGTGATTTCAAGAAGAGTATCACTAAGGCAATGCTTTAACATGTAGCTACAGAGGATTCACTCATACATCATTCTGTAAAATATAACTTTTCATTTAGATCAAATGACTTCTTTAATGCTTATTTTGTTATTATTTTTATTCCAAGTTTTCTTACACATATACATATGTTATAACTATTTTGGCTCTCAGCATAAAAACTAAAAACTGTGAATTATATAAAAACTCAAAGTAGAAATTAGATTAGATTTAAAAACTGAAATGACAGTAAACAAATATCAAATTTGTAGGTGGCAAATAAAGTGATACTTAAAGGGAAATTTATAACTTAAATGCATATATTAGAAGCTTCGAAAAGTTCAAAATTTATTAAAGTTTAAGCCAAATAAAGCAAAAGAAGAAATAATAGAGGAAATCAATAAAGTAGAAAACAAAAACTAAGAAACTGATAAATTAATAAAATAGACAAACCTCTGATAAAACTGGTCAAACAAAAATTGAGAAGTCATGCAAATAGTTTGTGCATGTAAATATATATTCTAAATTTTAATCATAACAAATTTATGAATATTTTAAGATTAAATTTAAAAATTTGAATAAAACAGATACTTTTCTTGAAGGTGTAACCCACCAAAACTGAGAAACAAAATCCTAATAAACTTTTATACATTATTTTAAAAATTAAATTTGTAGGTAAAATTATATATATATGTAATTATATATTATATATTATATATGTATATTATATATAATATATATGTGTAAACAAACTCATATCCACCACTCAGATGGTATTATAAGCAAGTAATACAAAAGACTTAAGAAACATAAAGCAAGTAAATTTTATAATCTGCAATATAGAAAAATAAACAAACAAATATAATTAGGTGTCGCTAATACAATCTTGGTACAAAAAAAGGTAAGAATAGCATAAAAAGAAAAATTTTAAGGCAACCTTACTCATGAGCATAGAGCCAAATCCAACAAAATGTGTGTGTCTATATATATCCATAAATAATATATATTATGTTTTCCATATTTAAAAAGATTTACAAGTGTTATTATCATTATATTTCTTGGATTAACTCCAATTAATTATAATTGAATATATTAATAATTTATATGTAATTTTCACATATTTTCATAGCTGAATGTGTTAACTCATATCATATTCATAATTCACATATTTATAATTGGGGTTAATTCAAGAAATACAATGATAATATCATTTACAAATATTTTTAAACACACAAAGCAATATATTTATTTACAGAGAATATATATTTAGTAAAATTAGACAAACTTACATGGGAAGGATACAGAACAATGTCAGGAAAGTGGTTAGCCCTGGGGTGAAAGAGAGGGATTGACGGTGAAAAGATTGAGATGCTGCTTTTGCAGTATCTCATTTTTTTTTTCTTTAAGAGAAGACTTTGAAACTAATATGGCCAATATAAATATAGGAAAGAAGCATGTGAACTAAATATTAAAGCAAATGTATTCAGAGCCTGAAATGTGCTGCCAGACCACAGGAAACTTACAGAACAAAGGAAGATTCCTGCTGGAATTACTAACAAAACATTTACCTATATCCTGAAGGGAAAACAAAGGCTTTAAGTCATACCTTACACAAAATAAACACAACCATTCATTTCCTATAGCCACACTATGGGGAACCCACAGAACAAAGGCTGAGATTTCTAGCATACCCATACCATAAAGGAAAACAGGTAAAGTCTTTAAACTGTAATTCATAGAAACTAAGAATGACATGTAAACTGAATTCCCTGAACACTCGGACTTAGGGTCTCTCTCAGTCTGTCTTTGAGAGGAGACCACGCTCTGTCTATGGAAATTTAGTCCTTATCAAATAAATTTTTCTTTTGTCTCTAACTCCAGCATATGCTAGAATTCTTTTCTGCATGCAGTCTAGGACCCTCCTCTCTTAGTGTAGGACTTGAGTTCCTACACAGGGAAATTTGTCCTGTCCTGTATCGATATTAGCATCTTTTTTTTAATTTTGGTAATATTGATGGATGTTTCTCTATTTGCTTAAAAAAAATTAAATACAAATACATATTTATTTTTAGTTTTTTAAAAGAATGCACTAAAAACTGTTCAGACTGTTGAACTTTATTGCTACATGGTTAGTCTGAGGCTTCCTACTGTCACTGTGTATCTCTTTGAGAGAATTTATTTTTCCCAAACCTCCAGGCTCCTGCCTGGGGTATTCCTCCAGCTGCCAGTACCTTTGAAGCCGAACACCTGTTTGCAGCTCAGTACCTCAGCCTCTCCCTTGTGTCTGGTGTCTCAGAATTCAGAATGAGATTGTTCCAGAAAATAAATAGTCCATTTTCTTGAGGGGAGGGCTGGATTTGTAACTTTTGTGTGGAGTAGGCAAAGGTACCTAGGGGTTCTAACTTGTCCTTTCAGCACTTCCAAATACTCCACCAGTTTTTATCTTTCTAAAGACCTCATGCCTTGAATTTCTGAGTTATTCCTGGGTTTTGGCAGGGAAATCAACTGGCATTGTTAGCACCTCTCTGTATGTTCTTAAATTTCAGCCTCGTCCACTCTCAGTCAATTCCCAATCAACTTTCCACTTCCTATCTTCAAAAATATGTTGAGATCCCACCAGTTACCTGCCCCCCACCACCATTTCCTTTGCTCTTGCTGACATGTACTTTAAAAATATATATAATTACTATTACTCTAGAGGAATTTTCAAGGAAGCAGAGATAAACATGTGTTTTTACCATTTTTAAACAAAATTCACGTGTTTTTCAATTTAAAAAACATAAAATAAACATTATCTTTTAATTTAAATGTAAAGATTTATCATATGATACTTTTCAATGCAAAATTATGAGAGTGTTCTGAAATAAACCAAGTATTAGTATATAACAACTCCCAAAAAGCTTGAAGTCCTTGTCTAAGACCAAACAATGCTTCAAAGTCATGAATGTACCTATTCTAAAGTTTTAAAAAAAAAAGTAATTTGCCCCAGTAGGTAAATACTCAAGAAGGAGAACTTTTCTTTTCAAATCCATTTCCTTTCATACATTGGATGTCAGAGTGTCTTTTCAACCACTAGTTCAAACTGGTGGCTTATCCACCTAAGCAATGTTTTGTTTGCCTTGTGTATTTTAAAAATTGAACATGTTTTTAGGTGGGGCTAGCATTGTCCTGTTCACATCAGATGCCATATTCCTTATTTCCTGAACCCTCTTTTTGACTTACATATTTACATTGAAGAGAAATCTTCCACTCAAATGGCTAACTTTGTAATCAGCTTTGTTCTGCTTCTGTAGACATGCTTGCCACATATGCCGAAGAGCAGAGTGACCTCAAGATCAACTAAAGACTCACTCTCCCCTTTGCTTGTTCTGTCTAGATAACACATGTATTGCCTAAGTTTCTGTCTCAAAACATGCTCTTTAACTGCTCGTAGCTCATAGCAACTGCCTAAGGACAAATTAACCAATCGGCCCATGCCTACTGTAACTGTGTGGATAAACCCTATAAAAGTAAGGTTACCCCTGACCTCAGAGCCCATCAGCATAATAAACCTGAGTTCTCCAACTCCCTGAGTGGTACTTGGTTTCTCGTCGGTCTGATTTTTCTGCAACAATATTATCTTCCTTGATCCTAAATATAATTTGGGTTTACAACTCAGTATGGAATTCTCAGCAAGCTGAAGCCAGAGCCTTTTTAATAAACCCAACCCTCAACAATGATAGAAAAATTGCTAAGCACCTTTATTAAGAAGAAACCTGAAATGATACCTTTTTTTCCACAGACTCTAACAAAATATAAAAGAAAAATATGGGTTCAGTAAGTCACAACAGAGCTGCATTTTATGAGTACTTTGGACATTTTCAGAGGAACACAGAGCAATCATTATTCTCTTTGTTTTTAATACAAATTAGTTAATAAATCAGCTACAAATATTCACATATAAAGAAAATGCTCTATTTGGGAGAGAAGCCTGAGTTTCAGTTAAAAACTGATGCTTTCACCTTGAAATGTCTGCCATCTCAACCTACAGCAGCTAGGGGCCAAGTTCTCTGAGAAAAAGCTTAGCTAATGGAGCAAAGCCCAGCAAACACCCCATCTTAAGTTTTATGACTTCATAATAGCTTGATCACTTGTAGGTGTTTTTAATACCTGCTGTCAGTTTGGAAATGTTTCTCACTTGGCAACTGGATAAGGACAATAAATTTGTCATGCAGGCAACTAACTATTCAATCTATTATTAAAAACATAAAATTCAAAGTAATGAAAAAGCTGTTTAGGTCTATAGCTTTTCTCACTAACACTTTTCAGCTGTAATGTCTTTTAAAAGCACTTCTTGAGGTTTATTTCCTTATTAAGAGAATTATCAGAGAATAAATTACCTGGTAATAATCTGGTGCTCTTTGTAAATAACGAAGAGGAGCAATAAATATGAGAAGATATTTATATTACATGCTTTTAATAACTACTGGTAGTCAATAACACATTCTTTTAATTAAGAAAAAGCTTAGCAGAAATCAGTTATAAAAAGGAACTGTGTCTAACCCTTTTCCAAAATAAAAAAAAAGCAAAGATAAATTTTAATTTGTTTTAGGAGAGGGAATGGCCAAGTTCACTGGACATACAATTATTCCCAAACTCGGGTTTTAATTTTTGCTTCTGAAATAAACTTCCAAATCTTCCTTCACCTATAAAAATATATATTTTCAAAATAATTGATATCCATTGAGTAACAAAATGGTGCCTAGTAATATAAGAATTATAATTAATAAGACTTTTCTACAATTATTCAGGCAGAGAGCTAAGATATTTGACAGATATTAACTCAGCAGAGCATATCTGTAGATTGTAAATAAGACCTAAGTCTCCAAAATCGACAGTAAAAAAATTTGTAACCTCTGGATTGTGAAGAAGCTTCAACCTGATAAATTTTATCAAAATCACTCTTACTGGCCTGTAGACTATTTCAATATGAACAAACAGCTTATTTATTTTGACCAGAAATCCATCACTTATCACTTATCTGTAACTGAAGGGGGTCACAATTCAGTGTATTAAAAACATGAAATGATTTATTTTTTTCCCCATATCTGATTTGGAAATTACAAACTGGTTCCTTATAGACAAAAGCAGTATATTTGTTTTGAAAATATAATGGAAGCATATACTGCCTTCTCCTTCATAGGTTTCATACTTCCTATGATAGGTAAAATTTTAAGACGCCCTCAAATTCTCCCTACTTGGGCACCTCTTTGTGTAACATCTTCCTCTTTACTGTGTCTAGGAACAGTGAATATGATCGATGACACTCCCATGATTAAGTTATAATGTATTGCAAAGGTGAAGGTACTTTCCAGATTCAATTAAGATCTTCATCAGTTTGCTTTAAGTTATTCTAAAAGACAAATCCTGGGTGTCCTGACTCAATCAGCTGTGCTTTCAAAGAGGGCCTTGGCCCTTCCTAAAGAAGCAAAGATGTTTTCCTTGAAGAAGTCAATAGTAATGCTATGAACTGCCTATAGAGGGGCAGCTGATAGCTTGAGTTCCACGACCATAAGGAAACAAGCTCTGCCAACAGCCTGAGTGAGCTTGGAATAAGACCCTGAACTCCAGGTGAGGACACAGCCTGGATGACACATTGAAGCTTTATGAAACCCTGAGCAGAAAACCCAGCTAAGACATACCCAGACTCCTAATTCCCTAGAAACTGAGATAATAAATGTCATTATGTTATTATTTGTGAAAATTTGTAAGACATCGGTAGAGAAATACTTTATCTTTGCCTCAACACCTACTTTGGTTCATACATATCCCTTTTTACATCTTAGAGAGTTTCTACAATGTTCTCATTAGTTTCGATTACTAAAATCTGGTCCTATCTGGATTATAATTTTAACTTTGAATCCACTTAAAGATCCTCCTCTGACCCAGTGTAAGTTATAGCTGTGGGCTTGACTGCTTAAAGCAGTGTGGGTAAATTCTGTCTTTCCCACCTTTTTCAGGGTCTAGATTCCCATGTTAGGTTCTGTGAGGAGGAAAAGGAGATCCAGAGGTATAACGTGTACATATTCTGGGTGGTTTCGTCTGGTTTACCCAATCTATGTTAAGTAGTGTGCATGCCTTTCTCAAGGCCATGTTTGGCTTCACTACAGCCCTCTCTATTGCTGAAGGTTTCCCAGTGAGGGGCAGCTAGACCTCCTTTGGCCTCCAGTCAATGGACTGTACCCAAAATGCCTTCTCTGGCACATGTTTGGGAAGCCCAAGAGCTCCTGTCCTTTAGCTCCATACTCCCCCACAGGGGAGCCCTGGCCACTTAGAGATTTTCTTCCATAGCTCTGTGGATTGTGGAGAAGTAGGAAGGGATGAGCTTGCCCCCAACTCCTGGCATGTTATGCTACAGCCCTTTTAAGTCCTGCTGGAAAATCCCTTTAATCTCCTTGCCTTCATCAATTTATATGAAGAAACTAGTCTTTAAGTTTACAAATGTCCTCCAACTTCAGGGCGCCCATTTCAAGATTTCTCACAAAATTAGGGAGCAGTACTAGGTTTGGTATACACGTATTTATTCAGCCAGAGAATAAAAAAAAAAAAATACTGTATATCATTGGTTACTTCCTCCAGAATTTATAGTACAAAAGACTTTCTTCTCTAATTTGAGCTTTAGTTAAATTTCCTGGACAGTAGAAAAAGTCTCACAAAACATCTCATTGCATAGTTAGTTAATTTATTCAAAAACAGTAAAATCAGCTATTTAAGGAGAGAAAACTGTAAAGATTTGAAGGCCAGCACAATCTATAATCTTTTTTCCTCCTCCTCAGAAATAAAATATGCTTAGTCACCATTCATAGCATAAGCTGTCAAAAAATTTCCATCAGGCTTTTCCTCCTTCCAACTTTAACAGAAATAGAAGGAAAAGAAAGAAACCCAGACTCCAGGTTTAATTCCATAGTTTTCATTAGAGTTCATTCTTGGTGTTGTACATTCTGCATATTTTAACAAATGTATAATGATCTATATCTCTATCCATCAATTTATCTATCAATAAGCCATCCATCATCCATTCATCCACCCACCCACACACTTACCATTATAGTATCAACTAGAATAGTTTCAATGCCCTGAAAATCCCGTGTTCCAGCTACTCGTCTCTCCCTTTCTGTTAAGCCCTAGCAACCACTAATCTTTTTACTGTTTGCAAAACTAACAGTATGTAGTATGTAGCCTTTTCAGATTGGTTTCTTTCAGTTCACAATATATATTTAAGGTTTCTCTATTATTTTTATGCCTTTCATGCTCATTTCTTTTTAGCACTAAATAATATTCTATTGTTTAGACGTAACATACTTTATCTATTCACATACTAAAGGACATCTTATTGCTGCCATGTTATGGTAATTATAAATAAAGCTGCTATGCAGGTTTTTGTGTGGAAATGTTTTTAATTCATTTGGGTAAATATCAAGGAGTAGAATTGCTCAATTGTATGGTAAGACTATGTTTAGTTTTGATAAGAAATTGGAAAACTGTCTTCCGAAGTAGATGTATTATGCATTCCCACCAACAATGAGTAAGAGTTACTTTTGCTTTTCATCCCTTTCAGCATTTGGTATTGTTTGGGGGATTTTAGTCATTCTAATAGGTGCCATTTTAATGTGCATTTTTCTAAAGAGAAATGATATGGGGCATCTTTTCACATGCTTACTTGCTCTCTGTGTATCTTCTTTGGTGAGGTGTTTGTTCATCTCTTTTGTCCATATTTAATCAGGTTGTAGGTTTTCTTACTGTTGAGTTTTAAGAGTTCTTTGTATATATCCTTTATAAATGTGTCTTTTGCAAATATTTTTTCCAGTATGTGGCTTGTCTTCTCATTTTTTTGACATTTTCTTTCACAGAAGATTTTAATTTTAATGAAGTCCAGATTATCAATAATTTCATGGATTGTGCCTTTTTGTATTATACCATAGTCGTCTCCATATCCAAGATCATCTAAATTTTCTCCTATGTATCTTCTAGGAGTTATAGTTTTCCATTTTGTACTTAGGACTATAATCCATTTTGAATTAATTTTTGTGAAGTATGTCAGGTTTCGATTTCTTTTTTTATAAGTGGATGTTCAATTGTTCCACTCCTTTTACTTACCTTTGTTCCATTTATTGCCTTTGCTTCTTTGCCAAAGACCAGTTGACTCTATATGTCTATTTCTGGACTCTCTATATTGTCCCACTGAATTATTTTTCCATTTTCACTAATACAACACTGTCTTGATTAGTATAGTTTCATAATAAGTCCTGAAATCAGGTAGTGTCAGTCATCCAACTTTGTTCTTCAATATTGTGTTGGCTATTCTGGGTCTTTTGCTTCTCCATATAAACTTTAGAATCCATTTGTTGAGATACACAAACAACTTGCTGGTGTTTGGTTGGGATAGCATTAAGTCTATAGTTTAAATTGGGAAGAACTAACATCGTGACGATATTAAGTTTTCATATTCATAAACATGGACTATATCTCCATTGCTTTAGTTCCTTTTTTATATCTTTCATTAAGCTTTACTCACATAGATGTTATATGTACTTTATTAATACTTATATCTAAGAATTTTATTTTGAGGGGAATAATGTAAATAATGTGTTTTTAATTTCAAATTCCTCTGGATCATTGCTTTATATATGAAAGCACTTGACTTTTGTGTATTAATCTTGTATCCTACAACCTTGCTCTTCATATATATACATATACACTTTTGTCTATTTATTCTTCAATGTTCTTCCTTTCTTTGTGTGCATCCAAGTTTATAATCTATATCATTTTTTCTCTGAAGATCTTTTAATATTTCTTGTAGGGCAGATCTATTGACAACAAATTCCCTGTTTTTGTTTGTGTAAAAAAAAATTTGTTTCTCTTTTATTTCTGAAGGACAGTTTTGTAGGACACCAAATTTTAGGTTGGTGAATTTCTTCTCTCAAAACTAAAATTTCACTCCATTGTCTTCTTGCTTTCAAGGTTTCTGAGGAGAAATAAAGTATAATTCTTTTGTCTTCTAAAGATAGGATATTTGTTTTTCCCATGACCATTTCAAGATTTTTCATCTTTGAGATTCTGAAGTTTAAATAGGATATGCTTAGTTGAATGGTTTTTGTTCTGTTTTGGGTTTTTTTTTTCTCCTCAAAATTCTCTGAGCTTCTTGGATCTCAGTTTTGATATCTGACATTAATTTGTGGAAAATTCTCAATCATTATTGTTTTAAATGTTGCTTCTGCTCCTTTCTATCTTTCTTCTCCTGGTATTCACATTGTTATACCCTTTGCAATTGTCCCACAATTCTTGAATATTTTGTTCCTTTTTTTTTCTCTGTACTTCTCAGTTTGGAGAGTTTCTATTGCCATGTTCTCAAGCTCAGAGATTTCTTCCTCAGCTGTAACCACGCTACTAATAAGCCCATCAGAGGCATTCTCCATTTCTGTTAGTGTTTATCTCTCACATTTCTTTGACTCTTTCTTATAATTTTCCTTATCTTTATGCTTACATTAGCCATCTGTTTTTACATATTGTCTCTTTTTTTTCTTTAAAACTTTTAATATATCAGTCATGGTCTTGTTGTTAATTTCTGGTTTGTTCCAACATTCCTGCCATATCTGATGTTAGTTCAGTCTTTTCAAATTGTATATTTTACATTTTAGTATGCAGTGCATTTTTGTTGTTATTGTTGTTTAAAGGTGGACATGATGTACAGGGTAAAAGGAAGAGCTATAAACAGGCTTTCAATAAGGTAGTGGTAAGATATGAGGATAGAGGAATTATTTTATAATTCTATAAATAGGTCTCAGTCTTTTGGTGAGTCTGTGTTCCTCGGCTATGAACTCCACTAGATCTTCTCATTCCCCCACCACCTCACCACCACTGAAGTTGGACAGCATGATTGGAGGGGGCTGGAGTTGAGTTTTTTTCCAACGCCATCTTTTTAATCCACTCTCTCAAGGTAGGTTAGGCTCTGGTAAAATAGTTTCTCCTGAGGGCAGGCCTCATTAAGAACAGAATGTTCTTCTATATTTCAGAATTTTTTTCTCTCTGCATGCTAGCAGCATGAGAGAATTTCCTTCCAATATTCACTATAAGAACCTGATAGAGTTTCTTATAGTAAAACTCCCAAAAGTGTAGTGATTCCCTCTGACTGGATCCCCCTCGAGTTTTCAACTCTCAGACTTGTTTACTCTGAGCCTCCAGCAATCCAGCAATTCCCATTTAGGTTTTCTACCCCAGTGGCATTATTTCCTGTGCATGTTTGAGTTTTTGTTGAGTAAATTGTGACTCTCTGTAACTACCTGTCTAATTTTAGGGGCAGTGGTTTGCTTTCTGACCTCACTTCCCTGATGTATCTAAAAAGAATTGTTCATTTTGAGCTTATTCAGCTTTTTATTTATTTTTAGTCTAAGATTCTTCTGAGAATCTTATATGCTGGCCTACAAACCAAAAGACCTTCTCAAGTCTTTTTTATAAGTACTCAATATGCATGCCTAGTCTCAACACTAATGAAAATGTCAGATCAAGATACTTCTATCTATTACTTTCTCTAAAACTATGTATTTGTTCCTTATTGTCCTTTATGTTGTTTGACACTAATCAATTCAGCTTTGAAACTTAATTGTGATAGCCATCATCCTTGTACAGAACTATAATAACTCTGAACTCCCTTCTGAGCTCTTTGCATTTTGTTTCTTCTTGTTCCAATAAGAGACTTCTTATTATGTCTTCAAAGCATGACTGGAATGCCATCAAAAATTTTGTTTTCCATAATAACTAATTATTCTGTACTTGATTCGCAAGGCCCTGCACAATACTGGCCCAAACAATCTTATCACTTTATAAGCTTTACAGTATCTCCAGTGTCTTAAACTGTCATCTCATTTACTTACTCTCATAGGTTCTCCCAACTCTATTTATTCACTTATTCTCCCAACTCTACCTATTCACTTATATGCTCCCTAGAATTGTATATAGCTCAGTAAAATGTAGTCTATTTATCAAGGCCAATCTGAACCCTTTCAATATTTCTAATCAGATGTACTCTGTTCCTTCTCCAGTATTCATAGGAATATATGTATAAGGGAGATGACACTCACTAACACCATAGTATAATCAATCATGTCCTAGTCTTATTTCCCACATTTAATGGAAGTTTCTCCAAGGCATCCAATGCACCTTGATCATTTTTACTCTCATTCACCACCTAGTACACTAAATGGCACACAGCAGGCACAAAACGAATCCCTGCTTAATAGAAAAGTATATGAAAGCAAACTTTTATAAGAACTCTTCAAATAATATTTTTGCTCCTGAAGTTTAATAACCCTAGTATGTGGTCGAATAAATACATAATACACCCATTTAGGAAAAATGAAGAAAAAAGAAGCACACTTTAAACTGATGGTGACTAGCACTGACTGACTGAAGTTAAACACTTCCACAAATAAGAACTATATCTGCTAAGTACATAATTACACATGAGCTGTTTAAATATTTGAATTGTCATCAAATAATTCACTGTCATCTAGAACTCTTCTAATCTGTCCACAGACAAAATAACCATTTTAAAAATAAATAAATTTACCAAAAGTAGAATTGATCATTACAAATATCTCTCTAATGTCATGTTGTGAAAACTAATCTGACTATAAAACAATGTGTGATAATTCTGATAAAACATCAGAATATCCATTCTTAAAATATTGATATCTTTTGGAGCACTAATGCCAAAAAATTCTACATTCTTTACAAAAGGCCAAATTTGAATCATTTTTGAAAATAATTTTGAACTAATCTTGAAGCCAAATAACAAAGTCAGTCATATTCTTTTATTTTTTAACAGAAATAGCATTTATTAGATCATCCTCCACCCATTTTTAAAATGTATCGCTCAGGTTTTTTTTTTCTGATTATTTTTGAAACTCAAATTTATCTTCCAGAAATGAAAACATGCCCTTCTGACATGTCTTCAAAAGAATGTACATCTGCTGCAATCATGAAAAACTACATCAAAGCAAAGTTAAAAAAAAAAATCTGATTCTACTTGGTCAAAGCAGGTCCCAAAGGTGACTGCTTTAAACATGCACTTAATGTAAAAATGTTGTTCAGTGTGTTGAAATTTTGGTGATTATAATGATTATGAGCCATAATGAAGTCTATGTATTTTAAAGGAGGGTGTCATGTCAATACACCTATTTGTAGCAATGGTCCAAAGTCCAGTTGCCATCAAATTGTAAATTCTCACAATTAACGCATGGAATAATTCTTTAACTGCTCAGTGAAATGACAATTAGGAGTCCAATGAAAATGTTTATTTCTTCCATGCTACTGAACATTTGACCCCTATTTACTCTTTCATCAGCGACCTATGCATTTGTTTCTCTGTGTAGTGTCATAAATAAATATATATGAATGTAAAAATAGAATCAAGATGCCAGAAACTAAAACATTGAAACAGATCATTTAAGGTAAATCAAGCCACCATTAACAGTAGATGAAATATATTGTTGCTGCATCAACACCCAATGGGACACATTAATTTTATGTGTTACATGAATAGTATATCCTAATAGTTTCTAGGTTAGCAGAAGTAAGTAAATTAAGCAAAACATTAGACAGGCATTCAGGAAAGCAGATGATTCCTATTACACTGGATTTTCATAAACTGAGATAAAGATCTACAATAAAGGCAATCAATTATTTAGAAGAAACTCAAATTCAAAAATCAATAACTGGCTTTCTTTGCACAAGGGGAATATCTAATAGCAGCAATCAGTAACTAGGGCAACTTCTAACCTGATACATTTAGCCAAAATGATTTCAATTTCTATCTCCAAGTACATTTTAGTGCTTCCCTTCTGTCTCACATTACTTTAAAATTTTTTCATTAGCGATTCAAGGCTTTTCAGAACCGAAAGTCACCACAGAAATCATTATGAGAGAGAACATCTGTTGGAGGCACTTTATGAAGTTAAATTTGAATTCAGGTTTAAATATGTAATAAGGGTGATTGTTATATTATACATTCTTTTTTTTTTTTTTTGCTTAATGAAAGCAAAGTGAATAATTATAGGTGTTGTGTTTCATTTGTAAGAACTAAATATTTATGATACCTTAGAAATGCTTCGCAGATTTTACCTTTATACCATCATAATATAAAACAGATTTGTTAGCAAATCAATAGTGCAAAGGAAGAAAATGTTCCTTCTGCTGAAGAGTAAAGGCTAACCACTGTTTCAATCACCATTTTAGCAGCAATGTTTGCATTCAGATAAACTGCTAATAACAAGTGCTTATTATCTGAGTGTAAAAACAAGTTCTCAAAGATATATATATGCCATCTCTCTCTTCTTGAATTCCATAAACAATATATGCCCTTGAAACTAACAAAGCTTTATTTTTAAAAATATTTCATAAATTTGACTCTTCATAAAGTCATATTACCCTCTCAGCCATTAGAAAGTAAGAAAGTTTTTGTCAGTACGTAGAAAAAAACTAATTAGCTGGGAATCTCATTTTGGTTGTTATTGTTTCAGAAGAATTAATTTTAATTTTAAAAACCTGTTATTTAAAAAAGTCCAGAAATAAATTCAAAGTAATTAATTCCAGTCCCAGCTTACATTTAAAGTTCCACATCTTCTACCTTTTTGGTAAAGGCTATTTAAAAAAAGTTTTGAAAATGAATATATAAAAAAACAAATGACGAATGAACAACAGAAAAATAACTTTGAGTAAATACCAAAGATAGTACCTGCTAAGCAGATTGTAAAATGTTATGTGTATAACAGGATTTCTCAACCTCAGCACTATTGACATGTTAAGTTGGATAATTCTTTGTAATGAAGGGTTGTCCTGTGCATTGTAGGATGTTTAGCAACATCCCTGGCTGCTATCCACATGCCAGTAGCACCCACCCCCAACCCCACCCTAATGATGACAACCAAACATGTTTGCAAACATTGCCAAAGTTTCCTGGAGTGGGGACAAAATCGAGGCCCAAAGGATAGTTTTCCATTTGTTGAAAATACAGATGGCTGGGTCCCACCTCCAGAAATTCTGATTCAGCAAATCTGAAAGGATCTGCATTCTTTACAACCATTCTGGATATTCCTTATGTAGGGAATCTGAAACCCATTTTGAGAAACACTACATATTTATTTGCAAACAACATTGATAGGGAGGGGAGAGACACAAAAGGCAACTAAGTATTCAGCAACCTGAACTCAAGGGCTCTTCCTGACTGCCCAAAGCTAAGAGAGAAGAGGAGAGTCACAAGTGGCCTATTATTAATCAGAAAACTTTGTATCTTTTTGAGCATCACAGTATATAAAACATTTTCATGAGCTCTGGATTCTCCCAACAATCCTCTGAGGAAGATAGAAAAGATATTTTACAAATAGGCTTCCATAAACAGGCTCAGAGTTGTCTTACTTAAAATTACACACCTAAGATCGGTGAGAATCAATGCTTAGGACTTTTCACATGTAAAAGCTGCTGCTACTTTTTTTGTTTATTGTTTTCCCCGTGATCCACATACCTCTTTTCTTGAACAGAAATAACTAAGTCAAACAGATCCGTTTACTATAAATTGGGCATTCAGGAGTTCTATACACTTACCATATTACCAAAATTATGTGTAAACAATGTCTTTTAAATGAATTGTGTAAACAATGTCTTTTAAATGAATTTTGAGATTTATTTTTACCAAATAATTTATAAATACACTACTCACTTCAGTTAATGTCCATCTTTGCTGCAAGTTAAATTGTATATCTTTGTTGCTTTAGCAGTCACATTACTCCTTATCTAGTTTATGGTCAAATAAATTCTCCCTAACTATGGTCTACTATGAAACCTATTTCACACTGCACAACTGACTTTTATGGACTAAATACAAAAGTACCCATTTATTCCTCTCAAGTTTATTTTCTTGGTCCAACTAAATGTCCATTCTATATAAACCAAATAACCAAATTGGTAACAAGGCTAGATGTAAATTCCTGCAGAAGCTTGAAACACCTCTATCTTTTCTTTTAATTTCTTTCTCAATCATTATTAAAGGATATTTATATTTCTGAGATGCTCTGTGCAAGATGGAATTATAAGGACATGTCAGGTAAATGAAACAGCACCATAAATAATTGCATGGATCATTCCAAAGTATATTGGCTTTCAATGACCCACTAAATAAAGTCCAAGGTATTTCAAGTATCTCACTACCAGTTTCCAACCTTTATTTCCAGAGTCATCTCACCTTGATCCTCATTCTCTACCCTATGAGTTGACAGAAATATATCCATTGAGTGAATTTTTCAACAAGATTTTCTATCTCATGTCTTTTATTCGTCCCTTTGATTCATCCACTTTTAAGATTCTATTTTGCTTGGTTAGGTTCTACTAATCCTTCAATGTCCAACACAACCATCTCCTTCATAAAGCTTTGCTTTCATCATTACCTTCTTCATTACATATTCTTTTCAGAAATAAATCTCTCCAACTGAATTCTCATAGTAATACATGAATACATCACTCTTAAGCTCCTCATCATTTGCTGATTCCCTATTCATGTCACCTCTATCCAATACCTAGCACAATGTTTCTCACTTAGGAATTTTTTGCTGATTTAATTAATGAATATTATATACCTCAAACTGGAAACTTGAATGTAAAAACTAGAGAAAGGTGGCAGCTAAAGCCAACACAAATTAAAGGGTGAGCTTAACAATAAAAATAAGAGTGAATGAATAAGAAAGCATTTCATAAACAACCCTGCATTGGGGAAGAAAAAAAAATAAAAATGTGTATCTTCTAATCCAAGTTTTAAAAATGAGATTAATTAGTTTAATGGGCTTCTACACTATTTCTAGCTTCTTAGGATTTACCTTTCTAGTTTCTGCGATCATGAAAAACAACACAACAAAAGCTAATCAACTCTTTTCATTGTAGAGTGTCACCAAAGGGAGGAAAAAAGGGCAATATACCCTGATGAACAGCAAAACAGTGAAAAAAGGGTCACATATACAGTAAGTCTTTATTTCCTAAGGATAATTAGAACTAAGAAAGACCCCTTAAAATGAATTTATAGAAAATGAAAAATCAAAACTGCATAACTATTTTTAAATGTTTAATGCAGACTTTATATTGAACAAATAAAGCCAAAAGTACTTCATTTTTATCTTGCATTTTTAAAAAAAATTATAATTTAAACTAGCTTGGATTCTTAAATGACTAAAAATGTACCAAAAAGAGGACAAAGCTGATGTTTTAAAAAATTGGTAGCACCATAGTACTTTACTTTTAATTTTCATAGAATAATCATAAATAACATCAGTTCCACAGATATCATCAAGGGCTTCATTAATTTTCCCAAGGGCCTTTTGATAATCTTTTCAAAGTCAAATCATTGTCTTTTAAAGTAATTATCTTGTTCTCATACTTGTCAATTTTTATCTTATTGTCATCTGGTTTCACTTCCACATCCTTGCCTTTCAATACCTTTGTTTTGATTTAAGTAATTTGCCAGTACCACCTTCATGTGCTTTATCCTGTAACTCATAAAATGATAAGTTCACTTTATAATTATTTAGTTTTCATTCATTATTGTATTGTTCTCACTTGTAACAAGAGATTTTCCCTCAAAGATGTTGAAACAATGAGCCAGATACTAGTCTTCACTCATTTGAGAACTAATTTTCATGAGTCATCAGTTCATACTAAATAATTTCTGCTTATAATAACTATTGCCTCTCTATAAAAATGTTGTAATTTTAAGGAAGCAGAAAACAAAAATGTGGTTATAAAGGACCTATGTTAGATAGGAGGATAAAATTAAGATTATAGTCAAGACAAAACATCATTATATAGAAACAAAAAAGCACTCAAGATAAGAACCTAGTGTATACACAAAATTCTTCATTGAGTAATTAGGATACTGATCAGTTACATCTATAATGGGAAACCTTCTGAAGAGAAAGAAGCTTCTGAGAAGGGAAGAAAGCCAGAGAGAACATCCTTTACCCCTATAAGAAGTGGGGAATAGCTCAGTTGGGAAGTAGAACACTGAGTTGTTCTATGCACTAAATTATATTCTCTAAAGAGCAAAGTTAAAACTGTCATTATTCCACAAAAGGCTCAGGACTGCAAATCATGTATAAGACCTGAAGTTTAGGCAAAAAAAATGCTTCTATCTTAGAATTATAAAATATCCAATCTGAGACAGTATGTGAGAGGCAACTGCAGACATGGTTTCCTGTTGTCCAGGCGAACATCAAGCTCATTAACAATGTTTTTCTCTTCTACAAAGTTTCCCCTGCCACAGGCTTAGTAGACTCCTAGCCCAAGGTGACACTGAAGTGACTGGAGAAGCCATTTAAGAATTTGCTGTTGGAGTAACATTGTCTCAATAACTAACGATCGCTGCAAAGAGTTATTGTTAACTTTAAAAATCATAGCTAAAAATTAAATTGCAGTGTTCTTCCAAAATAGATAGTTTAACCATATCTAGTCATCATACAAAAAAAAAAGGAAAAGAAAAAGAAATTATGTAATATATGTAAAATGTCACCACTGAAGTATTTGAGAATGAATTATCCCCATAAATGCATCACGTGTCCACTTCTATTTGTCTGGGTCCACCTTCATACACTTGGCAAATGCTGACCCCAAGTCTGCAAAGTGTCAGTCAGTATGGCTGTGTCTCCTTCATATAACTCAACAGATGTATAAACCACTTTGAGCAGATTGTCTAGCTAGTACACAGTTTGATTATTGCTCTATTGATTTAGGATTGGTTTTATATTGATTTGGCAGACAAATTCTGCAGCACAGTCTCCATGACTCTTAGTTGTATGCTCTCCTTTGGCATGTGCAATTACTCAATCCCCGCCTATAGACAGAGCTGTCTCCCAATACGTATCTCCCAGAATCATTCACTTATTCAATGTCTGATAAAGTATGGTTGATGAACACCTGAAATCAGAATCATCCTGTTGCTGGGCCCCACACAGAGTGTGCTTTTGAAGTGGACTGTCAGAATCTATATTTTATAAAGTGCCCTCAAGGTGATTTTTACACCTCACAGGATTCAAAGTTTCCTGTTTTTCTTGCTACATCAACTCTTCCTTCTTTCTCAGTCTTGTCTGATCATTCTTTTTTATCTGATGACTGCTAAGCCATTGTAAATACTTTGTAAAAATATTTTGTAAAAACACAGGACTCAACCCTTGGAATTCCTCTCCTCTATGTCTACATTCATTTCCCTTCACTCACAGTTTCAAATACAATCTGGTCACTCCCAAATTTATAGCTCTAGCTTGGACATTTCCCTTGAAAGTCAACTGCCTACTTGACACCTCTACTGAATGTCTAATAGGCATCAACACATAACATCCAAAATTGAGTTCCTGATCTTCATCTCCAAACTTACTTATCCTTCTATCTTTTCCTATCTCAGCAATGGCAATGCCATGACCTAGTTAGTCAGGCTCAAATGTGGCATTACCTTTTATATCTAATGTCGTCCATCCCTCTCCTATCCTCCCTAGATCCTTCTCTGCTTTATTTTCTGCATAGTCCAGATCATCTTATAACATGCTATAGAATTTACTTATTTTGCCAACACTGTGTCACCCACAGCCCTATTAGAAGAAGAAAAATGGTTGTCTAATTTTATTTCTCACTGTTAGACCTTCAGTTCCCAGAGCCATGCTTGGTACATAGTAGGTACTCAGGAAATGTTTGTTGAAACAGTGCCTGACACATAACAGGCACTTAATAAATATTTAGTGTAGAAAATGAATTTTAAATGATCATTTTTTAAGTAATTGTTTTTGCAATCTCCCAAACTCCTGAGTAGAGTTCCTACCCTGTAGTTCCAGGATTACCTGCAGCCTATATTGTTGTTTTGTTTTGTTTTGTTTTAATTTCAAGGCCCAGCTATGCTAAGTCCAGTGTGGAAGTCTATGAGAGAATAAATGTGAACATGACCTCAGAGTCTACCTGCCAAGCAACAAGAGGAAGATAAACATTATTGGCATCACCACCACCATCATTATCAAAGTATTGATAAGGTAATATCTGCCTGAAAAAGTTTTGCCATAACAAATCACATGCTTATGGCCCAAGGGAGAATATCTTACTAACTCTGAAAGAAGAGCTATTTGAATCAGGGGCGGGGGAATAGTTAGTCTAAGCAATAAGTTCAAAACTGGAAGATTTCAGACTGGATATATATTTGTTTGGCCTACACTGTCTATATTTTTAATGCAATGACAATATTTAAATATTACGAGTTGGCATGTAAAAATCCAGATTTCCAGTTTATTCTGAATGGCAGATAAATCTGAAGGTGATGGGCCTGCGTTTCTGCACAATGGTTGTTAGCAGATCTATTCACAGCTCCCTCCTGACAGGAAATGCTCTCTCCAGGTTGCCACAATCGCTACTCTGCCAGATTCACTAATTCATAAATCTCTCTTCTCTCTCTGAGCACCTGACTTGGCAACTATGATTCCAGATTCTTGCAAAGAGAACTAATACTTAAGACTCAGACTGTAGTGCTGTGAAACAAAGAAGGAATATATAAACTAAAATAGTACTCCTCTGCGGAAAGTCCATGAGCTAAATGCTCTCTCAAATTTGGGGCTTATGATTTTTTAAACCAAACCAGACAGAAACACTATATAGCAATGGTCCTCAATGTTTTTTTGGCACCAGGGACCAGTGTTCATATGAGAATCTAATGCCTCATGATCTGAGGTAGAGCTGAGATGGTGATAATAGTGCTGGGGAGCAGCTGCAAATACAGATGAAGCTTCTGTTTGGTTGCCCACCACTCACATCCTGCTGTGCAGCCAGTTCCTAACTGGTCAGTGATGGTACTGGTCCATGGCTGGGGAAGGGGGCAGGGAGTGGGGCGGAAGTTGGACCTTAGCTGTATAGTACTCTAGTGATCTCTCATTGTTAACAATCTGTGAGAAAATAAACAAAATTACATCTTTAGGTTTTGTATAAAACAAGTGAGGATTTAGAAGGTGGGAGAATGAGTCCCATTACTTCCAAAGGAATTTGCAGTGAAAAAATCCTATTTCTACTTACATTCAGCACACAGCATGCATCTGGTGACAGATGGTCATTCCAAGTGCCATGGTCTGTCTCAATATATAATGAAAAATATATAAACCTTCTGTTGCACAGCATAGGCGTGAGGCTTAAACACCTGTTTCAAATTACTCTGATACCATAAACATTCTGGGAAATTGGAAAGCCCTGTATTTTAAGAAAGTGAGAGATGGCACGGCCAACTACATTACATTGAATAGGCTTGAGTCCAGTGAACACTAAAAAAAGAAAATTATGACTGCAGCTACTAGCAAACAGCTGATGGTAATAATAATATTACTGAGTGAGAATACAGTTAAAGTCTATTACTACAGAAATCCTGTATATTCTCAAAAGTGTACTTAAACTAGCACTGTATATTTTATTTTTCATCTCTCTCTCTTCTTTTCAACGTGCTCTCTCCAGAATGTCCTTCAGGGGAAAATTTTTAAGGTGGTGATGTTCTGATGTTGTAATTAACATAAAGATTACTAACACTATCATTATTCCTTCTTATGTCCACCAAAAAATTGATTAACAATATTAGACTCAAGAAACTCAACTGCTAACATTTCAGCTCATCTAGCAATTCCATGTGAAGAGGAGATCTAAGCTCTTGTCTGTCTACAACGAAGTTATTATTGCATTTGTTTGATTCCTTCAGGGGAACATCTGCCTACTTGAAGCTCTCATAACGAAGCACTGTCAAATTCCTGAAAGGCTGCACATCGTCCAATAATTAACCTGGAAAGATCACTTGCCAGTGGCATTGTGCCATAACAAAGAGCTGTTGCCCCTGGTACCTATCTGGAAAAAGAGGTCAAATGTTCTGAAACAGACATAGCCTGCTTTCTACCTTATGGATGTACATTAGTCATTTAACAAGCTCCTCTTTTTGCTCTGTATAAAAATCATAGGTAGTTTTCAGTTTATTGATTGACTGATTAGAGCATTTTAAAAGCAAACTTATCTTTAGAGTAATTATGCAATTGAGTCTGACTTCAAGATTGGAGGGTTGCAAATAGCTTGTCAGAATGCACGTCAATTGACATTGCCTTTTACTTTCATGACAGAGTTCTATGAACACTGTAATCAGAGACTTGCCACAAAAGTCACAAAAATAAATTCAGCATTAATAAGTGTACACTTGAAACCCACCTTATTTCTCATGTGCAAATACTCAGGATTGTCACCATGGGTCAAGTTGGACAAATTCTTTCAATTCAATACAACTGGGCAAATATTGGAAGAAATTGTGCTCGCTGGACCAAGGGCAATTTTAACAAGTTAAAATAGTATTTACTAAAACCGTTTAGCATTATACCTTTTAGTATTTAACTCTTAGTGGATCAAAATTACAATTTTTGCTCTTGTATATGTAACTTCTAAGCAAATTTAAGTATTATATTTATGAATTAAACCTCTTTAAGTCCTTGTACAACCTGCATCCATAGAGCAAATATTTGTTTCAACATTAAAAGAAAAAAGAAACTTCCCTTTTTCACTTATTTTGCTATTTAAAAATAATTTGGGTGTGGTTTTAAAGATAATCAGACTATCAGAAAGATATCAAATGAAATACAGAGCCCCTCTCAGCTCCACATTGACTCCCATCGTGGGAGATAAGGGGTGAACAATCTGTGAACCTCTCTAGAAATTTTAATTCTATTTTATGAATGATTCTATATTCGTTTTTCTACACTTTGCTTTTTTATTTATGCATTTTGGACAGCTTTTCATATTGTCATGTGAAGATGGATCTACTCATTCTGTTTAACAAACTAATCCACTGAATGGATAAATTATATTTGTTTAAATAATTCTTACTTATGGTCATTTTGTCTGTCTCCCATTTCCAGCAGCTACAACAATGCTGCAGTGAACAAGAGAACGACTTTTCAACCATGTTACTTAAAAATGGAATGAGTTTTATTGAGAAATTGGGGGACTTACCCATGCTTTACGAGTTGGAATAGAACTTCTAGCTTCATGATTACTTCAATTAGCCTCACTCTTAGCATCAAGAAAGGCCCATAGAAATTATTTCCAAATGTTCATTTAAACCCTGTCTTTGAGGATCTGATCCTAATTGCATCTATAAAGTAGGGAATCCCATGGCTAATTGGGACAGGAGCATATAAAGATTTTATAAAATTTCTCTCTTTGCATCTATCTCTGTCTTTCTCAGTACATGTATCTGTCACTCTCTATATTTTTTCACACACATTTCAAAAATATTTGTAGAATTTTTTTTTATAATGTGTTACATATGTTTTTGTCACCAAACCTCCTGTATGTCCCTTTGGTATTAGAAAAACCTTAAAGAAGACAAGTGGTCTGGCTCACGAATCATTGGAGATAGTGAAGTTCTCATGACATCATGAACATGACAGTATGGATACAATCAGCCTAGCTCCAAAGTGAACATTAAATAAAAACCATAAAATACCTCTTTGTTTTCACAATGCCCTTTCAATTTCCAAGTCTGCTTTTAACCAAAACTTTCTAATGGTTATAGGAGAAAAGTTATAAGAACATATTTGGGAAAATTAGCTGGCCATTGCTTTTAATTCTGTGACTTTAATTCAATGACTTTTGTCTTAAAAGGTCCTCTCTTGTCATCTCATTATATTCATATGTCTTATTCAGCATGCACTTCCTCCCCAATTTTCCATATCAATCAATGAGACAAATTCATTGAGAGAAGGCATTTGTCACTCATCTGTTCTCTCCATTTATTAGTCAAAGTGGAGTAGCACTCCTGCATTGTAATAAGCACCCTCTGGAGTCAATTGGTTATATGAACTCAAAATTTCAGCTGCCTGCCTATATGTAGATGAGTCATAGCAACTTTTCTTTTACAAATGTACTACATTTAAAAGTTTTTAGAGAAAATTAATACTTTTTACACGCCATTTTATTTCTTAATATACATAAAATCCACACTGCAATGTACCTACATCTTTCCATAATTACTTGATGATTTCCTTAGGCAAATATGCAATTTGACTTATTCTTGGTAATCTCTTACAGATTACTCTGCATTTCTTTGACTTCAGTTAATTTTTTTATTCCCCCCATCTCTGGCCTTGCTTCTGTATTTCCTTTTGTTATATCTCTTTGAGGGCTTTATATCTCAGAAGGCTGTGTATCCTCTGTTTTACCCTTGCTATGACAAAATATCTGCCCTATATGTGAAGTAGAGCAGATCTCTTGGGGTCTTATTAATTCCCCTCAATAAAAACTGGCCCAACTGCTTTACTCAGTGACCTTTGGCTGAAGATGAACTGAGTAGGGGCTTTGGTAGAAGTTATGACTCTGCATGAGAAAGCAAAATACCATGACCCCCATGAATACACAACTTTGGAATAGAAAAGGAATAAGTGCATTTTACATAATGAACAGGACACCTTCTATTATAATCTTTCAGACCTCTGCTTATTAACCTGAGCTGCATATTAGACTCATCTGGTGAGATTTTTTAAATCCTGACATTTAAGACATACCTCAGACTAAAACTACCCAGATGTGTCCAATGTGCAGCCACATTTGAGAACTAGTGTTTTGAAAGTAGCCATCTGATATAAAAATATCAAGTCTTTGGAGAGGAAGGCTCTACATCCATTGACATTTTAGTAAGAGAGATAGAATTTTATTAGTCAAATGCTTGAGATGTAACAGAATCTGATGATACATTGCTTCACGGGAGCCTACATCAGTCCTAGAGGTAGATATTAGGTCTCCATTTCATAGATGAAAAGGCTGAGGCTCTGAACACTTGCTGACAGAACTAAGATTCTATCCCAGGACTACAAAGCACTGTAGTCCATACTCTTTTGTGCTTCCTGATGGTTCCACTGCATGGCAAAGCTGAAGGTGAGCACCCATCACCACTGCAAATTCTTTTCATTTCAGGTCCCCTAAGGATCCCTGTCATTGAATTTCATATCTGGCTCCTGGAAATTCCCTAGGAAGGGAAATGAAGAAGTGAAGGCACTCTAAACACACAGAGAATTCTATTTTACTCAGAAAAACCATTCAATCAGCCAGGCTCTGTGTCTCTGACATTCTGATAACAGAAAACAATTCCTTTCTTTTTCAGGCTCCCTGGCACATCAGTACCAAGTTTCTCATGTCACGTCCACTTCAATTTCAATTTTACCCTAGGACACATACACCTCAGCATGATCAGCTCAGCAGCATATCAATGATGGCAAAATTTAACAGCCTTTAAAAGAAAGCTGGATGAAAAGAATCCCTAAATGCTTTTCAGAGTATCTGTGAATCATCTTCTTTCAACGGAATGATGTTTTAGAATCACCCACTCAAGTTGACACCAATTCTGAATGGCGAGGTCTCACTTCTTGTGAAGATAAGTTCCAATGCCATTAGTCACTTTAATTCAGGCTTAGTACCAATAAAACTATTTCTGCTGCTGCCTGGAATGGACAGAGAGGAAAGTATTTTCCTTGGAAAACACTAAAAATTATTTTAAAGCTTTAACCCCACAGTTTAACAAAGTCAGTAAGCTATATACCTTGACTATACCACTCTGGCTTCTCACAGAATTGTCTTTGCAGAGCTAAGACTTAAAATTATTATTTTTTTTCAATATTCAATAAAGGCCAATGAAAACTTACCTAGAATTCTTTATCCTTTCATCTCTACATTCAGGAGAATGCTAGTAATACTTTACAGACATAGTGTAAAAATTAAATGAGGGATGAGAGAAATTACAGGTAACTCCATAAATTATGTGGCACTCAGTAAATTCAATACATGTTAGCATTACTCCCTCAATTTTTTATAACTTACTGAAGTTTCATATTTAAAAAGCCTTAGAGCATATTTCACTCAGAAAAAAATATTTCAGTAAAACTTGCTCTCTTTGTAAATCGAATATTCACTTTTGTTACACAATGAAAACCATGCAATCCACTGTACTTCCTTCTTTATCCTAGCTACCAGGAATTATTGTGTCATTTGTATTAAATTACTCTTTCATGGATCAGATAGAACCTATTTTCTTTTTCCATTCATTTAAGCATGCCCACTCCCTTTTCTCAAAGAAATATAAAACAACATATTATAGAAGCATGAATTTAATAGAACAAAAATAAAAGAATCTATACAAAATAAATTGGTATAATTAGCGAGAGAAAAAGCACATTTCATCCTGAGTTCTGAGAGAATGACATATAATGTAAGATACACTAAATGTTGACCAGTTTCTTATATAAATGGAATGATGGATGGGTGGGTGGATGGACAGAAGAACAGACAGACAGATGGATGGACAGAAAGAGTTCCCTCTTGCTGCCTCTTCTTTTGCAACTTTTTTAACTTGGCATTAAGGATTTGACTTATAATGGCAATAATTTTATTGTAAACTGCCTCAGTCTTTTTGAAAATGAAATATACAAAATGCTCTCTTGCTCATGTTCATGCATTCTTCTATTTCTTATTTTTATTTTAACATTACAGAATGAGAATCCATCTGTTCAACAAATACTATATTCCAGGCTTTATCCTAGGCAGTAGGGTTATACTAGTGAAGAAGACAGGCAAGTTTTCCTGAGGGTGACATTCTAGAGAACATCTTTCTTTCTAGATGGAGTATATGTCAATATGCTAGAGTTGTGCCAATGATTGATTCTCTCAGTATTCTGGGTGGCTGAGGGTGGGGGGTAAGGGGTAGATGGAGCACTGAACTCTAGAGTGTTTTAGACATCTCTACTTTGCATTTAATAGGCATATAAGCCACTAGTCTATTTACTTCTATATGCCATGCAAATACAGTCAATCCTCATTATTCAGTAATTCTGTATTTGCAAATTATCCTGCTCACTAAGGTTTATTTGTAACACCAAAATCAATATACTTAGTTTTTTTTTTTTTATGGTCATTCACAGACATATGCAGAACAATGAAAATTTTGATTTCCCTGACATGAACATTCCAGGCTAAGGTTGAACAAGGTGACAGTCTGTTTTCTTCAGATCATACTATAAACAAGTGTCCTTTCTGTGATCTATTTAGTGCCACATCTTTCACACTTTTGTGCTTTTTGTCGATTTGCTGCTTAATATGGCCCCCAAGCACAGTGTCAAAGTGTTGTCTAATGTTTCTAACTGCAATATGCTTTGCAGAGGAAGAAAAAAAAAGATATATTAGAAGAGCTTCATTCAGGCATGGTTTAAAGTGCTATTGGCCATGAGTTCAATGTTATGAATCAACAATATATATTAAATAAGGTATCTCAAATAGAAAAAATACATACAAGGTTATGTATTGATGGATTGATAAGAATGAGGTGACCTGAGGCTTATAAAAACCTAAGCCTATATTTTCTGTAGGAGCAATAGGTCAATATTCATTCATTCAGCATTCATGGTGATCTTACAGAATATAACTACCATGAATAACAAGAATCAACTAAATTATTTCTTAGACATACTATTATATAAAAAAAGTTTTTGAACAATTATTCTAGATGAGAAAAGACAATAAGCAAATAAAAGCATTGATAACTAGGGTGGTTTCAAATATTAAATCCTATAAAATATTATATGGAATAAAGAGAAAGAAAGTGACTGGCAGAAATGGGACCACTTGAGATGAAATGGTCAGAGAAATGTTTAGATAAGTTAGCATTTGTACTGAGCCCTAAATATCTAGAATAAGTGAGCCCTGAGAATATGGAGAAGAGAAACAGAGGATTTTAGGCAGAAATAATAAGCATAAAAACCTTAAGGAATCCAGGAAGACTAGGTGCTGCAGGCATAAAAATTAAAAAATAAGAGATTGTAAGATAACAACGTCCTTGTAATCTGTGAGGTCAACCAAGTATTGCCTCACATTAAAAAAAAAAAAAAAAAAAAACTTAAGGAATGATTATTCTTATTCTAAGAACACAAAGGCCAGTGTGGTTAGAGCATAATTTAGGAAAGAATTGGGCGATGGAGGACAGGGAAGAAGGCAGGGACCAGATTATAAAAGAACTTTTGGGCCACAGTTAAAGAATTTGTATTTTAAGTATAAACAGAAGCTATTTGAGAACTCTAAGCAAGCAATGATATGATCTAATAAATATTTTTAACAGCTTCCTTTGGCAACTGTGAGAAGAAATAACTGTAGCCAAGCCAGAAAGAAAACAGAGAGAGCTTGTAAGAGGCCACAGCAAGATCCAGATGAGAGGTGGTGGTGGCATGACTAGGACTACATATAGCACTTCAGCTGGAGAGACGTGAGTGGATTCAGAATGCTGACTGCCACTGTGAAAGTAAGCAGAGAAGAATTAAGAGTGCCTCCTAGCTGGCTTGAGCTGTTTGGCAGAGAGTGGTACCTAGGGAAAGAATAGTTCTGGATGAAAGAAATTATAAATTCTGCTGGAGATGTCTAGAATGCAGTTTGACGTATGACTCTATAGAGGTCAATAATAATGTCAAAACTGGAAGTATAAATTTGGGCATCATTGGCAAATAACTCGCATCTAAAGCTTTATTACTTGAAGCAATTACCTAGAAAGAGGAGCAGAGAAATAAACTACAAAATCCTGGATCAAACTAAATTAAGGAGTATAGGAGAAAGGAAAGTCAGGAGGAAAAAAAAGAATAAATCTTAAGGTGAAGAAGAAATAAAATTAGGGCTTAAAAATATATGAATTCTTTCATAGGTATTAGAAGAGTCCTAGAACAATGTGAATTTGGTTGTTTGTATTATGGAAGCTTTATCATAAAACAGAATGACCACTGCCATTGGCATACTGTTATTATTGTTATCATTATTTGCTTTATTAATCACTACTGGTACTAAATATTTGCTTCCATTAATGTGATAAATTTCTCTTAGAATTTTACACTAGGACAATTTTCATTGCTCTTTTAAAGCCAACAAATATATAAAATGAATAGATGTTCTTTTGCTGCAAACACATGATTCACTGCCATAAGTGGCTGGAGACTTTTAGCTCTCAAGCAGTAAAAAAGAGAACAGTGACTGAAGCCAGTCCCTGGAATGCACAGCTATGGCCTATATGCTGCATTTTCCCCCCCATGCTTGCCATTCTCAATTGTTTTTGGCATTTTAGGTTACCTATTTCTGTATTAACAATAAAATGCTAAAAAAATGGCTTCAATTTTGTATATGTTTGGTGTTTATTTTGAGATTTTTAAATTATCTCAATTATTCAACAGTTAGCCTGTCAAGTCCTCAACGGTAGGATTTTTGTACTAGCTACTATTCCAAACTTGCAGAACCTAATGATAATTTTGTTTATTATTCTTAATTATCATCTTATAATAGAACCTAGAGGATTTTTATTCATTTTAAATCATTTGTCATTATGAACAATGGAAAACTAGGCTTGCTGCCATCAACTGTGGGCACACCTCAGAGCTTGATAAAGATGAATGTAACACCTTGCACAGCATCATTTTACTCCATGTTGGAACCACCATGAACCTGGGCTGACTCCCTTCTGAAAAGAAAATGTCCCCTCATCTCTGCCGGCACCATCTGTGACCTCACTTTGCTACCCACTTCCATCCCACACAAACGAGGTTTCATGTTCAGAAGCTTCACATTTTCTTTCTCATTCTTTTCTTTTATATCAAGGTCTACACCCAATTTAGCTCTCTGTCCTTAGTACTAAGCCAAGTGGCCATGAAATTGCAGGTTCTCAGAAAATGTTGAAATAATATCGTACTTTCAATTTACAAATGCCCTGCTTTCTAAAATATTTTCTATGTTGATGTAGAACCTCTTACTCTTTCAGTTTAGTTCATTTACAATTTGGAGTTTTATAATTTTTTGAAGATCAGTATGTATTTTGCAGCATTTACAAAAGACAAGACCCTCAGTGGGAACTACTAACTTTTACAAAAATCCTAACCTTGAGGAATTGACAGGCTAATTATTGGATAATAATTTACAAATACTAAAATAAGTGTCATACATATAAGATGCATTAAAAACACCAAAGCAGTGTAAAGGAAAGAGCAATCAGCATGTGTGGGAATCACTGGGGAACATGTCCTCAAAAAGACAGAATTTAAGCTAAATATCAAGGATAGGACAGAAAAGAACAGGGGATATCTTCCTGAAAAACAAATGTGAGCAAAGGTCCAAACTGGGAATTCATCATAAATATCAAGGACGAAGGAGAGCAGTTTTTGGAAGTAAAAATCAGTGTACAAGAACAAAACCGGAAAAGGCAAAATGAGAAAGATGAGTTGGGCCCACATTCTAGAAGACTGCTATTTTTCATGCTTAAGTTGAGAATCTTTTAAAAGCAGCAGGAAGGGACTAAGAATTCTATAATTATTAAAGAGGAAAAATACCAATTTATAAGAAGGTTTTAAGATGATCTGCAAGAAAGATATTACTGAAGGCAGTGAATCCAATGAAAATATGGTTAACATAATATAGGAATCAGGAATGATGAAAACAAATGTAGTATATTGGCTGATTAAATATGGCTGAAGGAGAAAGACATGGAAACCAGCATCGAGATTCAAGCTTAGGCAGCTAGAGCAATGAAGATCTTCTTGACAGATAAAAGGAAGTCAGAACAGACCAAAGGGAAACTGGGGAAGGATAGAATTCTCATTTAGACATTTTGACTCTGGGGTGCTATTAATAAAGCACCTCAAAAAAGCTTTTAAGAAAAAAGGGCTTTGAAGAAACATCTACTAAGAAGGTAGAGGTATAGGACTGGAAGTTAGAACAGAAACTTTTCAGCCTCCCTGGCAGATATAGGCAATCATTTTTGGCCTCCTATTATAGGTATGTGTTGGGTGAGGTCTGCTTTTCAGTATTTAATACATTTTGATAATATTTTGAACTGATCTCTAAAATGAATTGATATGGATCTCTTCGAACCAAAGAAAAATAGACAAATGTCTGACCTTTAAAATACCTTTAAAGGCCATTACTTCAATTAATGTTTACCCATAAGAAGTATTTAAAATAGCTACCAGTATATGGAACTGTGGTTCTGGAGAGAACAGTAGATTAGAGAAGACCTGGGTGTTGCTACAGTGCTGTCTTGCCATCTCTTCGTAGGCCAGTGTTAAGTTGCTGGGCCTCTGTTAGAAAAGATAATGTAGAACATTTCTTCTAGTTCTATTCTTGTTCCTAATTTATTTGTACTAAAGCAGTAGTATTATAACTTATTTAAAAAGTTATATATAAATAACAAGGACACAGAGAAAAGAAAGATGAGAAACTCATTAAGAGCTGCTTGTCCATCGGAGAAAGCTGCCTCCCTTGCATTCCTTTGGGCTTATTCACAGAGCACTTTTTTGTGTCTCTCATGACAAGTTAAGGTAATTAATGGTCTGCTTACCCATACAACAACATGGATAAAGTGAGAATTCTAATAGAAATGGGTATTAACATCATACATATGTGTGTATATATATTAATTTGAAGATCTCATTGGCTTTATTAAACAATTTATGAATGGGGCAGCATCCAATGTAGCAATTAGAAGTGTGCTCTCAAATATTATATTTTAATGTATGCATTTAATAAGTAAAAGTCTATACATAATTTTTTTTCTTAATGTGACAAATCTGCCAGGGAAGAGTCAGTGCATTCTGAATTTTTACTATAGTAATGAGCAAATAATCAGAGGAGAGAATTAATATCCACTGTTACCATTTAATGCATCTGGTGCTTTATATATATATCATATATAACCACCATGAATCCTCAAAGCAGCCATCTAAAATAAGTACCATTTTGATACTAGACATTTTATAAATAAAGAGGCTGAGGCTAAGAACTTTGAGTAACTTACTCAACTGTCACTTTTTTAGTACAATCTAAAAGCAAGATTCAAATGCAGATTTTTACTCTAAAAGCCCTTTCTTCCTATACCTCTACCATTACCCATATTTATAGAATTAAGCTATTTTACCAGATATCTAGCAAGATGTTTTATATATTTTATCTAATATTTACAGCAACCTTATAAGATAAGCAGCCTTATCATCCTCGACTTACCGATGAGAAAATTGAAACTCAAAAAAACCTAAGAACTGGCTTTAGATCATGCTGTAGTTAATGATAGAGCTTCGTTTTTAATTTATATTTTCTTAAGTCCAAAGTCTCCACTTCTTCTAGTAAATCCTATTTAAAACAGATTTATTAGCCAGGGTAATTAATGTGAGGTTCTACAATAGAAACACCCCAGAATTTCAGGGACTTGAGCAGAAGTCCATTGCCACAGTACAACTTAATGACATAGAACAAGTGGCCCTCTTCTTCCAGTCTGAAGCTACACCATATGGAACACATAGACCCCAGAATTCCCATGGCAGGGAAAGAGAGAGCTGAACAAGGTGTCTAGCTTCCCAATGAGGCAGTCTAGAGTCACACAAACACATCTATATAAAACACATCTATATAAAAACTAGTTCAAATTAGTTACATGGTCCAATGACTGCAAGGGAGGCTGGGAAATGAATATTTGGTGAGCTTTGTTTATGCCAAAATAAATGATTGCTTAAAGTAAATATTTAGATTTTAGATATCTTTTTCAAAGTGAAGAGTTTTTAAATTTGGGGAAAATACATCAAAATTTTAAAGGCAAACCTACTATCATGGACACCTATTACTTGATCTGGTCAACAAAATTCCTTTCCCCCGCCCTGAAAATTTTCACTAAAACAGAGTACGAAAATTAGACTTTTTTTAGTTTATTTAGTCCTATTAACTTAATTTTGCTTTTACTCCCCTTGTCTTTAGTCACGTTGAAAAAAAAAAGGCTCTGTGAGATCAAGTTCCATAAGCCACTACCTATGTTTTCTTGTATATATTTTATTCTCGCAGGTCTTACATTTAAATAAAGCTTCTGCACAGCAAAAGAAACCATCAATAAAATGAAAAGACAACCACTGCAATGAGAGAAGGTATTTGCAAACAATACCTGTGATAAGGGATATTGAACTCATACAACTCAACAACAACAAAAACAAACCAAATAAAAAACAAGCAGAGGACCTGAACAGACACTTTTCCTAAGAAGACATACAAGTAGCCAACAGATATATGAAAAGATTCTCAACATCACCAGCTATAAGGAAAATGCAAATCAAAACCATAATGAGATACCACCTCACATCTGTTAGAATGGTTATTATCAATAAAATAAGAAATAAGAAAGATTGGAGAGAATATAGAGAAAAAAGAACCCTCTTAAACTGAAGGTGAGAATGTAAATTGGTACTGCCACTATAGGAAACACATGATCCAGAAATCAATCCCTCTTCTGGGTATCTACCCGAAAATTTTGAAAACATTTATTTATTCATAAAAATATATGTACCCTTATATTTATTGTAGAATTATTTATGATAGCCAAGATATGGAAACAACTTGTGTCTTTTAATGGATGATTAGGTAAAGATGATGTGGTACTTATATAAAATAGAATATATATCATCCATGAGAAAGAATGAAATACTGCATTTGTGATAAGCTGGATGGATCTTGAGAGTATCATGCTAAGCAAAATAAGTCAAATGGAAAAAGAACCATATGATTTCATTTATAATGTGGGATTTAAAACAGAAAACAACAAACTAACACACAAAAACAAACTCATAGACACAGACAACTATATGTTGGTTACCAGAGACGAAAAGGGTAGAGGAAAGATAAAGAAGGTAAAGGGTGTCAAATAAACAGAGATGGAGAGACTAGACTTTGGGTGTTGAACACTCAATGCAATATACAGATGATGTATTACAGAACTGTACACTTGAAATATATAATGTTATTAATCAATGTCACCACGATAAATTTTTTAAAAAGGTTAAAAAAATTAATCTCTGTCCAATGATAGTTTTTTATATGTGAGCTTCAGGAGCCTTAGGGATTGAGCCAGTTTTCAGTGGAGGGAAATAAGGAGACAAAGACAAAAGAAAAGAGAAACAATTCTGCCAGTGTCTAAGGCCCTACTTCCAGTCATTCCTGGAGCCTGGATTAATTAATTTTCAATTTAGTCTTATCAAGTAGTGATGGTTCAGCTCTAATGAGTCAGCATCCACACCAATGGGTTAGTCTCTATGCCATTTGGGTTGGTATTTTTAATATTAACCCTGCCTAGGGCCAAACTACAGAATTCCTCTGTTTACTTGGTTGGGTTCCTTGACCAACCCTTTTTAGCCTTTTAGTTTGAATTGGATTTTTCTTATTTCCAACAGAAAATGTCCAATGAATTGTTTTATTATAACCCAAACCATATAAAGATGTTTCCTTTTTTGTTTTTTAGTAATTAATTATATAGTAAGAGTTACTCAATTCATTCAGTTATTCAATACTAAATCTTACTATTAAATCTCAAATACTGAGGAATAATCTAATCATTTTACATAGCCTAAACTGGTAGGTTTATGACTATTTTCAAAACATCATGCTTTTCTGTAAATTTCATAGCAGCAATCATTCTATTTCGTGCACTACTCTACTGCAATCACCTAGAAGATTGTCTAGTTCATTGTGAGTGCTCAATAAATATTTATTAAATGAAACAATTATAGGCATGCATTGATTGAATGAGAATAGGGCAGCTGTGACACATAAATATGAATAATCCCTGAATGATAAAAAGAAAACATAATATTTAATAGTTCTCTAGAACACTGGCAATAAAATGTTCATATCCCTTTTTAATAAGTAGCATGTCTGGAGTTATTATTGCCAGCATTGTGATAAAATCCCAAAAGGAAAATCAAAAAGGATATCAGTCATGGGCTCTTTCCTCTTGAATTTTTTTTTTAAATAATAATAAAAAAATGTTATTTTTTTTAAATAGTCTGGTCAAGCTGCTCAGTAATAAAAAACTTATGAAAAAAACTTAATAGTGTTTTTACAGGTAGAACCTTTTCTTACATCCTTAGACATGTATTTAATTAATTAACTTGTGTGTGTATACATATAAAGAAAGCCCCAAGAGATGAAGAGATGCAAAACCTTCCAGTCAGCAGTTGAAGGATATGTCAGTTCATTTAAAGATAAAATAATGTTTTGCCATATTTAAAATATACTTAAATATCATGTTTCAAAATGTTATCTCTTTTATTCATTTTTCCTAGAAAAATCCAAGTTTCTTTTATGTTTAAAATATAAAGCTCTAGAGAATATAAAAATAAAAGTATTTCTTGGTCAAAGTGTTTTATGCAAAACACATATTTAAATTACATAAGCCTTAGTGAATATAAAAGATATGAATTCAATCTTTGCTAAATTATATGTTACTTCAAAAATTATGGTGATGGTGCTAGATAAATATTTCTAAAAATAAAGTATCCAATACTCAATGAATCTTGTTTATGGTTCATCTCTAGGTTTAATGACAGGCCAAGATTTTTACCTTCTTTTCACTCAGCTATAAAGGTTGAGTTTATAAGTTTTTATTTTGGTGCCAAGAGATTCACATTTAGAGAATTTCTTTTCACTGTGCTGGAGCATCTTGTCTTAAACTGTCATTATACACCACTCATCACTATCCATGTCAGACTGTAATAGCACCAGCTGCTCCTGCCTCAGAGAAAAATTCTCCAGCTTCAGAGTTTAGATGCTGACCATCCTGTAATTTCTGTACTACTTATTGGGCTGTCAGTTTGATTGGTAATGAGAATTTCCAGCTGAACTTAAATAACAATACCCCATTTATTTTATAAGTATGAGCTGGAATGGCAGCTCCCTGAGTTCCACAGCAACTCTCATTCCTGCCAGTTCTCTCTCCCCTAATCTTTAGGTAAAGCCCACATTTCCTTAGTCCAAGATGACTGCCAGAACTCCAGGTACAATATCCTTATTCTAGAGCTCGAATGATCTGCCTTTTTTCTTTAAGGAGATTTTCCAAAAAGTCACACACAATATTTTCACCTAAAACTCGTTAGCTAAAACTCTGTCACAGAACTGAGCTTTGATTGCAAGAGAAAATGGGGTGTGTAGATTTTTTACCTCATTGACAATATGTCCAACTGGGAACAAAGGTTATTTCTAGGAGGAAAAGGAGAATGGACAATGGAAGGCAGGTAGAACATCTAACGAATATTTGTATAAAATTTTACACTTTTAAAAAAGCGCACATTCATCATCACATGTGATGATGAAAGATCACATTTTACTTTCATTTTATTGACAGAATTTGAACTGAGTCATAGGAAAAGATGTACAGTAGGGACCTGTTTGGAAACCTACATGTAGATAAAGTTGGTCCACAGTGAAATGGAAAGGGAAAAAGAAAGGAATAAAGATTAAAAAAGGGGGTAACCTCACTTTCCCTTGAGCTAATCCTAGTGTGCATGTGTTCTTGGCCACCAAAAAGACCCTGAGTAGACCAGGACATCAGGGTCACAATAATAGGGAGAAAGAGAGCTGATTTTTTTTTTAATATTTGCTTTGTAGCAGGTACTATATCAGTAGATTTATGACTTAAACAACCTAGATAGAGTATCTACTGAATCATTAACCAGTAAAACAATGAATTTATGCAGGTAATCTAGTTCCAGTGACAATGAAACTATTTTTTTTTCATTTTGTGTTCTACACTGGCACAATGAAGAGAAGCCCTCCTGCCCCACACCAACTCCTACCAAATATTTTGCTCTATGTAGATCAGTAATGTTTGGGCTATGAGCCAGAAATGGTAATCTGCTCACTCAACACTTGTTTCTAACCAGTTTCGTTCTTTCAGTTTTCTCTTAGAGAGCCTAGAAAGCTAAACATTTAATTTCATTTTCACTTAAGGGTAGTTATATGACAACCTTGGACAGCTCTCTTAAATGAATGTCTCTGGAAATAGCTTTTGTTCCTGAATTAAAAAAAAAAAAAAGGTGGGGTGGGGGGCAGTAAGTCTTTTGAAGGAGAATGAGTTTAGCTTTTCTACATTTTACCTTTCCAGAATCTTAATGCACAGTCTACAGATTAAGCAGTCATCTTTAAACCATAAGAGTAAAAGTCACCCATTAAGACTGTCTAGGTGGAAAGACAGAAAATACCTAGCTCCCTGGTGACATTTTGAGCAGCTGCACCAAGTCCTGACTGCCTACTTACGTGAAAAAATATTCAGTATTTAAATTACTCTTGGTCATCTTTTTCTGTTCCTTGAAGCTAAATACTTTCTTAAATGAATAGGCGGGCGGGTTTGAAACTCTTTTGGCTATTATGTTAACCTGAGACCTATTCTGGATACTGTTTTTCCATGTCACCACCTCCTTCCCAGCCTACCTTCAAAATTTATTTTGCCTCCTCAACTGTTGCCACCACTGCAGTGCCCAACATCAGAGTTGCCAGGGGTTGACTTGTTGTTCTGGCATCAACAGACTTTTAGGAAGAAAGGGATTGCTGAAATACTGGCTAGACATAAGAAAAAGAGCATCTTTGCCTCTCTTGAAATTGTACTACTGCTGCTTTCCTTTTGTGTATGGATCAAGTACTATAGAAAACCAGACACTAACCTACCAGTTCTATGTTTCCATCCTTTTGAGGGTCACCTTTTCCTCCTCACATTCCAAACTAGCTGTCACTCCCATGGAAATTCACATACACACACCCCAAGAGCAAGACACTTGGAGATGTTAATTCCATCTTTGTTTTGAGGCCATCTTTAAATTTATAATTAATAGTTTAATGTCACAATAAACTTGTATGTTTGAACTATTATCCTTACTTCGAAAAAAATAACATGCCTAAATTCAAGCAATTGATCATTGGAGAAGACAACATTTAATGTTATATGTGACCTAAAACACTTTATTTTTCCAATCTATTCCATTTCATCCACTGGCTAGCATACCATTTCTGCTTCTAACTAAATTATAACTGAGAAAAAAAAGTTAAATGAGTTTTAAAGCAGCAAATAAATGCCAAATGTGTAGTATAGATAGTAAGTTACACTAGGAATTCAGAAGAAAAATAAATGTCAAAAGGAAGATTGTCTTAATACTTAAGAGTCATCCAATAAGATGAGTCATAATTACTTTCATAAGTAAGATTCCTACTGTTTGTCACCACTCGTATTCTCTTTGGAATAGTTCTCTGGCAAGTATTACCATCACAGAATAAGCAGACTGTTCAACCCCTTTCAGGCTACTTCAGACTGATTTGCAGAAGAGATAATCCAAGCAGCAGAAACCTACTTGGAAGAGGAAGCAGAGTTGTTGGAAATGTCAGTGACTGTTCTCCTCAATAATCTTTTGCCTGTTGCTTTTGGAGTAACAGCCATCCCATAAACATCTATGGAAGCATGCTTCACAGAAGGAACAAGTTATTAGAAAAATATATATAATATGAAATTAAATATGCTCAGGAGACAATACATTCCAGTGTGAACGGTTATGAACACTGTAATAGATTGGTTTCCTCACTCAATAAGCATTAAGTATCTCTTATATGAGACACTGTGTTAAGATTTGGGCATTCAGAAACAATTGAGATCTTGTCTTTAAAAAAAAAGAATAAGAAAGAATGAGAAAAGTAGGGAGAAAGAAACAAAGGAGGGAGGAAAGAAGAGGGAGGGAGGAAGAAATGGAAGAAGAAAATAAGGGAGAAAATGAGAGAGAGAGAGAGATAAGAAAACATTTTCTGTGTAACAAATATGAATGAATGGTAGATTCTATGCAGACTTTTTTTAATGATTGGGGAGGATTAATTTGCTCATTTATTCAACATAAAATTGTCAAAAGTCAGGGCTGGATGTACTATATTTTTTAAAATGTTAGATAAGATGTCTCTCCTAGTGGAGTTTGTTATAGTAGAAACAGAAAGGATCAAGAATTTCTTCAAGGTGGTAGTTCCTCTCCTGTTTTTCTCACATTCTCACTAGGTTATCTTAAGGAGTTCCCGTAATTGGGCTTCTGTTTTTTGATATGTAACAGAAGAGTTCTCCCTGACTTTTCCAACTTGCCAGGTTTTTAAAAATATCAAAATAAATAATGTTTTTTAAATACTTTCTTTTTTCTGAATTATAAAACATTTTACAAACAGAAATGGAATTTTTTCCACTTGACCATTTTTCACCCAATGAAATTTAACATTGAACAAGAAAATTATATGCTAGCAAAAGTGAGTTCAGCACCATAAACTCACTGTCAACACTAAGAAAATCAGAGAGAATAAATGTGAAAATCAAGCGTTTCTAGCTTTTGGCTGTTGGCAGTTTATCTTCAAAGCCTTTTCTATAACATATCAAAACAAAGAACACCCATTATGACATCCATATAATAAACCATCTGGCCACCTGTCTATATATGACTACAGGAAGGTTTATCTTCAAACCTTTTAAAATATGCCCCATTCAGCTTGAAATGTGGTAGCTGTGCCAAAGAACCCAGAAAAGGTGAGTAAATGGCACGTTTCTATGCTTAGACACACCAACTTCCTAGGAGAGTTAACTCTCTGCTGACTGAAGATCCATAATCCCCAGATAACTCTATCTCCTGCAAAAATATAATGGTATTTTTGAAATTTTGTTTTAAATTGTCATTGTTCCCATTATGCAATTAATTGCTTATTAGATGCCTAAACTTTGCCAGTGAAGCCTCTTCTCCTAACCTGGAGAGCTTACCTTCCTGGAATATCCCCAGGAAGACATGTAGACACTCTTACTTTGATCCTGATAATAAGACATTGACTCTTTGCCCTTGACCTTTTTATCAAACTCTTCTCCAAGGTGGGAAGAATATGAAAAAGAAGTCAGGGTCAAGATAATATAGATAAGTGGGAAAAGCAGCTTTATCAAGAAAAAGTACAACCTGTTTTATAATGGTTAGTCTTCAACATGCCTTTATTTATCTTAGTTTTGCTTTTGTGTTTGGTTCTACTGCTAAACTACAAATACCCTTAAAGGCAACAGCTATATGTAGTCTTTACTATTCAACAAATAAATATATTGAATGACTATTATATTCATATAATTGGAATAGGATTCTGTTTCAAAATATACAATAGACTTTTTTTCCCACCATGACTCTTAGAATCTAATGAGAGAGATATTTCTTTATTCAAATAACTTTGAACTAAGTGAGCATAGAAGAGAAACCAAAATGCTGTACGAATTCAAAAGGATAGAGCTGACACCTCAGCTGAGATACTGAAATGCCAGATGGAGGCAGAACACCAGTTGAATCATAAAAGATGGGTAAGATTTCAAAAGGAGAAATGGAGAGCTTAATTAAAAAAATATATGTTGAAGAAGTCAAAACCTCCAAGAATTAGTTTTTGGAAGCAGTAGAGTAAAACTCCTTAAAGGAGAAACTGGAAGGTGAGGCTGAAAATCAGAGTACCTAATAAACTCAGTAAAAAGGTCTGATTCTGATTAAGAAAATGAAGAGCTTAGAAGAGGTCTAAATGTGAATCGGTACAGATCAATTCTTTAATTCCATTATAATTAGAACATCTCTGTAGAGTTTATTAAACACAAACCATGAAATGGACATTGAGCCAGATATTTAGAGAAACTAAGCATTCCAGTACAGAGGAACCTCACTGCTTGTGCTAAATAATATCACATACAAACAAAAATTTCCCCATTCTGATAATATTGCTAATATGTTTCCACGAGTATATTATAAATGTATCTATCACCATAAAGAAGTACAGATGACCTGATCTGTAACACATGGGTTGATAATGGGTTCATTTCTCTTTGGTGTTCACACAAAGAAATTCTATAAGACATGAACATTTAATATTAAGTTCTTTGTCACCCAGTTTTGATGTTTCAACAAATTAGAAACTGTCATATAAACTGGTTTTGAAATGGAATTTATGTGAAGATTGAACACAAAAACAAGCAAGAAGTGAAGTGGATACAGCAATAAAATAAGATGGTTTTGCAGACAGCCTTGGGAAAGAAAAAAAATTTAGGTCAAATATATCTTGGATTCCTATATTGAGTAAGGAAAGACATGAAAAGAGGAATGGCAAAGCCAGAGAAGTCTGTTCTACTACATTTGGATGGAATTATAATAAATAAAGCTAAAATCAAACAACTGTGTTGTGGGAAGAGGCTATCGGAGAATTTCTAAGATAAATCTGAAAAGCTTCTCCACTCAGGATAGAGTAAAATTACCATACATTTTAAGGTGATTTGCGTTTTCTTTCCACATCTCAAGCATAGGAAATATTATGATTTTTCTGAGACAATGATGAGACCCAGAAAACATAAGCCAAATAATATAAAGTCATAGTCATCCTTTATCATGCTCAAAACAAAATCATGCTCAATGAATAACACAAATGTAGTAAAAGCATAGAGATAAAACAGTTAGTAAGAAGTTAAATACTCAAGTTTTCCTCCACATTAAATGTTTTGACAGTAGCATGAACTAATTTCTGAGTTATCTGGGTATTACTAATTTATATTAGTTTTGAAAACTAATCTATGACATCTGTTTTTGCTATAACAACATCAATATTTTACATTAATATTCTTTGTTATAAAAGATTTCTTGATTCACATAATTTTTAAAGGTATTATGGAAAGATAATTTATTGAGTAATTTATTATTTAATTCTCTTTATAAGTTTTTCTCTTCCATTTTTAAAAATTAGCCAGCTTTGAACTTTATAGCTTCCTGAAAAACAATGTCCATTCTTTAATGTCTGAAAATCTAGGTTTATTAAGAGAAATATGCCATATTATCCCAGAGAAAGAAGAAAGAGAGGACAGCAGCTGATGTGAAAAGTTAGACATTTGTCTCTAGACTAAGGAAAGCCTGTTTTGGAGTTTTGTAAGTATTACACTAAAGGTTTTTGCCTTCCAAGAGATGAGAATTGGCAGTGTCTCAAAAGGAAATACATGCTTGATAAGTCTGGGGAGACTGGATGCTAGGTACGAAGGCCCTAGGCCTCAGCAAAGGTTGCCTTCAAGAGACTCTGTGGGTTTAGGCACTATGACTACCAAACTCACAGTGACTAAAATACCTCACTCTGCGTTGAATCTTCCCACACCTTTTCAAGACCTAGAGCTGTAGCAGGAGACATGGAAAAGCCCAGCAGGAACTGAGAAAGAATTTTTCATCAGCCCAATGTAATGAGAAATTAAAGTCAGATTCATTTTATTGGAAAAGGTACTGTGACATTTTTTGCATATTTATTCTTTAGTATAATTTATACCTGCCATTGAGCACACATATCATATAGCACAAGTGTGCCATCTCATTTCTAACTGAATATAATAATTTTAATGCACAGTTGTAGAATTCTAAAGCTGTGGCATTTTTTGAAATAGTTAACGTTGGCTTATATATTTCATCTAACATTCAAGAGTCAAAATACTAAGATAGAAGAAATTTTTCTTTTTTTCTAAAAAACGACTGCTATTTTTTCTATTACAGTGTAGTTAGTTATATTTTTGTGCTTTCTACTACCCATCCTTACAACAGATGGATGCAAGAAACTCCAAATTGTTATCTTTAGCCATTCTTGGAATGAATATTTTAATAATAAATAAATATGCTCAAATATTATAACATGAACAGGAAAATTCCTACTTATAGTAGAACAGATCTTATTTAATGACACGGATTTCAGCTAAGAAATCCTCAAAGCTCTGTAGATATGATTGAGAGCAGCGAACTCAAATCAACTACTTTATTTTCTAGGAGAAGCATTTTTCCCCCATGCAATAAGTGCGCTACAGCATTTATTTATGGTATTCAAATTGATGAGTCAATGAGAGAAAGATATATTGCTAATTATTAAGATAACCACTTAGTCACTAACTTGCAATGAGATCTTAGGCAATTTGAAAATTTCTGGACCTCGTTTTCTAAACTCTACCAAAAGTAAATATATATTTGCTAACAACATCTCTTCTAGATGTTAGTCTCAAATCTGTGATTATACAGTAACCAAAGCAAACATATAGGCTGTAAGAGGTTCTGCAAGTCTTAGAAACTAAGGATAAAGTAGAGTCTGTCCATCTTGTGACATAAAAATATGATTGTTCTCCAATATCTGAGTGATCTTTCAAAGATTCTGAAAACCTCAATATTATTCTTATTTTTGTAATAACTTTGTTTCCCCAAGTGACACATTCAACTACATTTTGTAGTTGAAACTATTAAAGAGTATAAAAATATGGCAAAAAATTATCCAAAAGTTGCAAGTAAAGTCGAATGAAGAGGATGAATTTTTTAATATGGTAGAGTACTTGCTAATAATTCCACCTTATTGATTTTGATCTCTTGAGGAAATGTAACTATGTGACATACTATCCATAAGTGATTCAGATCTAAGCATTGCAATCCTATAAAGTCAAGGGGTTAGTTTATAAAAAACTGATCAGGGGTGATGACCTTTTTCCTTTGTCTGGTAGAGAAAGTAACCTCAAAGTGTATGGTTCCATTGTCCTTTGGACTTAAACCGTATTTCTTCATTATTTTTCCTGACTATAGATCTCAGTTCCTCATAGCCTCTTCCAATCAATTCTTGTCATTCTGATTGTTACCTCATTATTGAGTTAAATAAAACACATTCTGGTTACATATTTGTATGAGACTGTTTTTAACAGTTTGAAAACTATGCTTTCAGAAGTGGGATACTCCTGGAAGAGTAACTTCTTTTTTGAGGAAGCACTAACAAAGCCCCTTCTAGGCCCGTTCTCTACATTTTTAAAGCTGCACCCTGTTAAAACAAATTTAATAGATGGCACTGATCACATTTTCATGCAATTTGGTTTCTCTGTCTCAGAGCCTACCTATATATAAAAGTCTTTTCATTTCTGTCAGAATTGGCTGTTCCTTCTCCCCTTAGCTTAAACTGGAACAAAGAGCAAATCCTGACAATTCACCCATTACAATAGTATCTCTTTTTATTTTTTTGTTTAACAGAAAACAGCTTGTCTCAACAGTAAAGGATAAAGTGACAGAAAATAAATGAGTTTCTAAATTTAAAGCAAGCATTTTGTTGCCAGAGCAACCAGAATCTACAATTATATAATGCGAGTAATCTCTTATCATAAGAACACAACCAAATATATGCTGGAAATGAACTGATCTTGGAAATTATAATTATTGAAATGAAAAAAAAATGACATTTTACAGTTTTCTACTAAAGAGTATGGTAACATCTTAAAGTGATAATCATTTTTATCTTCATGAAAATAAAAACAATTTTTTTATGACATGCCTTTAGACATAGAGGAGGTGAACATGAAAACAAAGGGAACTCCAGAAGGAAATCACAAATACTTTTTAAGATCAGCCACATCTATCACATGGCAAAAGTTGCTATGGTAACTCCCAGATTCACTGACAATAAAGTTGGCCCTAACCTTCATTTTATTCTGAAGTTCAGATACATGAAATATAATAACTATGATCAAATTACTGGAAGTATGTTCATGAATTTGCAAATATTATATCAAAACTATAAAGAAATTAATGACTAGCAATGACATTTTCAATTGAGAGTGACCTAATGCTTTTTAAAACTTTATTTGTGAGATAGGGGGGTTATTTCATTGTTAGTTTGATTTTTAATTACTTTTTTATCGATGTCTTTAACTTTTTTTGAGTCTTCTCATTTCCTTTTTTAAATATTAAATTCAATGGACAAACTGAAGTGCACAGTTGCAGAATAATAGGCTAAGAGCTATACATTAGAGTCTTTTACAATTGTCAAATTGTAGGAATAGAATCTAAGTGTATTATGTTATTTGTTTCAACTACTTTGAAGATTACCCCCCCCAAATTTCCTTATTAGTATGTTTGTTGAGATGGATGTCTTGGCATTAGGACAGTTTAGAAATTGTTCAAGGTCAAAATCAAGGTTAAAGGCAAACATTAAGTTTGTACTTGAGATCAATTGTATAATATTTATATATCATTTTCATGGCAAAAGGTCATGACTGATACCATAGGATGTTGTTTAATATTTTTTCCAAATGATTTACTGACTATATTTGCAGCTATGTAGTCAAAAGTTCCACTGCTTGGTTTCATGTTGTAAATATTCTGTGGCTTCCACTTGGGAAGTAAAACATACTAAACATGTAAGAATTAAAACAATGCAAATCTCTCTTCTTCTTCCTACCTTCCTTCCTTTCATGAACAATTTTAGGCAGGACCTAAGCAGGTATCCACACCAGATGAAGAAATAGAGGGTGAAGGCCACAGTAAATTGGAGTAAGGTTTAGAGCTCAAGGTTGTGAGCAGGGAATCTACCTAGTCAGAGACTGAGAGTGGCTTTTCAAAGCACAGGAAGGGCAAAGGAAGGCTTCCATACAGGAAAGTGGCCCAGCACTGGGTTCAGTCTCAGCAGATGGAAGAATCTGATTGAATTGTCTTGAGGTGTCAGAGCCAAAATATGGTGAGAAAGACCATCAGTTAAAGTGGGAGGGATGAACTGATGGTGAGTGGCAGAGTCCAAGATGGTTGGAAACAGCCTTCACAAAGGAACACCCCTAGAGTCAGAGCTGGGTGGAGAGGGGTTCTGCCCATGTTAAGGTACAGTGGTGGAAACAGGAGAGGGTTACATACAAAGTTGATCAAATAAGTCAATGTATTAAACATTATAGAAGTAAGTTTCTCATTTGTTGGAAAAGATAGTTACAAATACAGACAAGAAGAAATTCAGAATAAACTCAGGTTAAATTGAAATTAGATATATTAGTAGAAATTCATGACCTTTAATATAAAGTTATATATATATATATATATATATATATATATATATATATATATATATATATGTAAATGTATGTATGTATATGTATATGCATGCATAAGGGTATGTGTGTGTGTGTTTATTTTTCCATATCTACTTATGTGAGCAATGATATCCCCAAAGCAACAAATATCTTGATATTTAAATATTATTTTCCACTAAAAAGAATAAGGGCTCCTCAGAAAAAAAGACTGATCTCAAGACTGGGGTATAAAAAATACAAAAGCTCAAATGGACTGTTGTGCCAAAAAGCAGAAAAATGCTCCAAAAATTATAGGGACATGTCAGTAGTACCAAGTAAAATCCAACTCAAAGGAGCTCCCACTGGCCAAATTAGGTCAATTTTTGTTTCCAAATAAGTGATGACAACAGATTATAAACCCCTGGATAAAAAAGAAAATCATTTTTCTATACTGATACATTTAAATAAATAGAGAACTTGAAGATAAATATATAGTTTTAAAGTACCTCACTACAAAATACATATGAATTGCAAAATACATAATTGCAAAATTACAATTGTAAAATTGTAATTTTAGAGGAGAATTCTGGCAGACACCACTGTAATCAAATGATGGAAACGAATACAATCAGTAATGCAACAAATTGAGATTGTGTACCTATAATAGATACAATGTTCTTCTAAAATGTTCCTGCCAAATGTAGAACCTGAATCTAATTATGAAGAAAAGTCATACAAACCCAAATCGCAGAACATGACAGAATAACTGGTTGTACATTTCAAAATTATAAAGGTGATCAAAGTCAAAGAAAAGCTGTGAAACTGTTGCAGAGATAAGAAAACTAAATGCAAAATGTAATTCTGGACTGCATCATTTTATTAAAAATGATATAGGTGGGATGACTAGTGGAACTCGAACAGGTTCTGAGATTTAGGTAGTAGCATGTATCAAAGCTATTATGCTAATTTTGATGGTTTTATTGCAATGTGTGGGAAAATGTCTATAGGAAACGCACTAAAATATTTGGAAAGGTGGGACATCATATCATCAACTTAGTCTCAAATGGTCCAGGTGGGAAGGAGGGGAAAATGTTCTTTGAACTGTACTTGTAACTTTTCTAAAAGTTTGTGGTTTTCAAAATTTAAACATTGTATTTTAAAAACTTAAAAATAAAAAAAGGGAAATTATTCTCACTCTCCTTCTTTAAATCCTCTCCTGTCATCAAAATTATAACACTATAAAAGTATGATATCTTGCTTCATGGTAGAAAACATGCTTTAATTAAGGAGGAGAGTGAAATTTAGGACCTTGAGTCAATTTTCTTTTCAACACCAAAGAAAATGACAGGTAAACTATCATGTTATTTTTATATAGTCTCTTGAAGTTCTTAGAAAAATGTTTAAGAGAAATGGAAACCATTGAAACAAAACAGTACAGAGCTTCACAATGGAAGATGTGTACCAAAGGAAAGCTGTGCTTTTATCGTTACAAATAGAAGTTCTTCATAATTGCCTTCCTGCAATATTTTGACAATTAAAGGAATAAATACTATATTAGGACCAAAATGTTTTAGCAGAGTCACTGGTTTCTATGGAATCAAGGTAATTCTTCTGGTCACTTAAGCAAAATGTTGAAATGACTTAACTCATGTTTGTAAATATAGATTTATAATAGTAAATTGTATTTTTTAAAAGAATCAAGATAATTATAATTATGTGCAATTTAAAAGTTGCACCAATATTAATTTCTTAAAATTAATTTAAAATTAGGTTAATTAGACATTTATTATATTAATCAGTTTATGCTATATTATTTCTTATTAGAAAGTTGTTTTTTTATACTATGTAGTCTATATCTTGTTTTATGTCAATATTTTCAATTTTAACATTTAATAATTAAAAACTACTATGTATAATCTTTTAAGATGCAGGTTTATTTAATAAATTAAGAACCTTTTTAATATACTTGACTATGTTTTACTTTAGAAGAAAATGCTATGATATGAAAAATCTCAAATTTTATTATAAGAAATGTACAATTTATCTATGTTTAGAATATACAACTATTAAGTTCACTTCCATCACTCAGCACAATTGCAAGGTGGAAACTTCACAGAATACTGAGGTAGGTCAATTCAGGTCAATATGTGGGATGGAAATATGTGTCCTGTCCACAGTCTTTACTTCAAATAAGAATCACAAAACATACAAATAAAAATAAATTGCAGATAAATATTGTTATATAATCAGAGGGAACTATGTTGTCACATATTCCAGATTTTTTTTCCCCCATTAAAGCTGATTATACTACATTTTGGAAGAAACTTGAAGACATTTTACTAAGTGAAATAAGCCAATCACAGTAAAATACTTCATAACTCCACTTACATATCGCCACTTTACATACTTACTTAGATACCTAAAAACAGTCAAATTCATAGAATCAACAAGTATAATAAGGGTTGCCAAGGCCTAGGGATGAGGGTAAGTAGGAAGTTATTAATTGACAGGCATAAGGTTTCACATTTAAGCAAGATAAATAAACTCTAAAGATACGATGTACAACATTGTACCTACAGTCAAAAATAATCTACTGAATTAAAAACTGTTAAGAGGGTAGATCTCATGTTGTGTTCTTATCACAATAAAATATTTTTTATTTATTTTTACTTTTTATTTTTTTCCCTCTTTTATTTCCCCCCATACCCCTTCTACCCTTGACCTATGGATGTTGCTGTTTTCCCCTTAAGAACTGGATCTCTGAAGATGGGGCATCTCCTCCCACATGCCCGTTGCGTGCACTGAGACCAGCACACTCAGGATATGGTCCTGGGGCTCCACCTGGGGCACAAACCCATGACCTTCTGCGTGTAAAGCAGATGTGCTAACCACTACACTAAGAAGCCATTCCCTAAAGTATTTTTTTTTAAAAAAAGAGAATGAATATTGAGAATTGTGCTAATCCTATAGGTGTTTTTTCAAGTATAAATTACTTATTGGTGTGAGAAAGTTTGTTTTCTCGCACGTGGATGGTAAAAAAAAGTCAGATTTGTTTTAAACCACCTAATGTTAGCATTCCAGATGTGTGTGTGTGTGCTAGTGCATGTTGTACAGAGCAGAGGGAAGGGTAATTCTTCAAATGTAGTATTTCTAAAATTATTTTGTTTGTGAACATGTCAAAGCTTCACTTTTTTCCCTAATGTTATCTGATACTTGATCATTCATGTGTCTCTTCTGCTTGTTGAAGGGCAGTAACTGTTATCTTTTAAGAGGAAAGCATCTGGACATGAACTTGGGAGTAAAGAAAAAATTGCTGAAACCAAAAGAGTTTATAAGTGCAATAACACTGCACAAAAGCAGTTGCCTTCTCAGTGGGTTGAGATTAACACAAACATAAAAGAATTGCCTCTTGCCAACTTTATTTGGAGAGCCCAGCCATCCATATGTGATGGAATAAATTTTAAAGTCCAGATGATTCAGGAGATACTTGGTAAGATGGGCCAGAGCATTCAGTTAACTTTCAAATTTATTTCTCACACATGGATGACCATTCAGTTTAAATGAAAGCAGAGAAGCACCGTTCATCTACAAATACATCCAAGAAATGTTCGGTGTGGTTTCTGAAAACATAATTTTTTCCTTTGGCTCAACTGATTTGCCTGGCATGCTTTAATAGAAGTACTCAGTTGTTTTAATTTTACAGCAACAGATCAGATAAATATTAAATCATCTAACACTGAGTTCACAGAGGACAGTACAGCACCTGAACCTTGATGTTAAATGGCAGACATAGAAATACACATCGGGAAACAATAAAAGAAACTACAGGTCAAATTATTCTTGGAGAATTGCCTACATAAAAGGGATGGGAATAAACTAAACTGCGTGAAAAATGTTTTCCTAAAGCCAACTAATGGTAAAAGCTAGTCTCACATGTTGTGAAAATAAATACTATAACTGCTAGATACTCCCTATCACATGAAAGAATTTCTGTTTTCACTAAAATTTGTTTGTGGTTGATTTCCAGGTAAGTGAGAAGATAAAAGCATTGACAGTTTATTGAAAAAGAGAAATGAGCCTCAAAAACGTGTTGCATTGAATAAGGTTAGAAAAAGAAGAGGTGCAGAAAAGAAATTAGTCTTTTTGTCAAACTGAATCAATAAAGCAAACTATTAGAAATAATTCAAACCTGGTGGGAGGGAACATTTTTAAATGTATTGTTTATTTGCTTGGTTGTTTGTTGTGCATAAATTGAAAAAAAAACTTTTTTGCCTTTATTAAAATATAGACCAGTATGAAGAAAAAAACTGAAATAACTTTTTAAGTATAAAAAGGAATATAGACAAAAATAATTACATAAGAAAAATATCAAACAAAATAAAAACATCAATCTTCCTCTAACCACTTTAACACAGACACTCATTAATAGTATATTACTTTGAAGTCATTTTTATTTCCCTTCTCTATTTCATTAGATATTCTACAAAATACAAATAACTTTATGTTCTGCATCACTCAAGATTTTAAGCAAATTTTTAAATTTTTATCATCAATATGTTTAATAACTGCCTAATATTCAAGAGATATACATTTAATTGACCATATCCCTATCAATGGACACTTAAGTTAAAGAAAATACTTTAAATTTGAAAAATACCACTGAAATTTGGTTTCCAAAATATTATACTAACAATGCAAAAATAGCCCAGAGTGTATTATATATCTAATAAATGTATTTTATATATGTAACAGAATGAATGTAAAAATATTTGACATTATTTGATAATATTTCATTCAATCAACAATTACTTATTAACTACTATGATCCATGGCATTTTTCTAATCTAGGTATATGTTTGGAGTACTTAGAAAATAGACTGGAGCTTACTTTCTAGGCACACATTAGCACCTGTCTACTGGCTATGAAGGTGACTTCATTATGATGACTCAAGATCATCATATGGAAGGTGCCACCACACAAATTCACTGTGCAATGATAACAATGAGAGATAAAGTATAGACATCCCTCACATTTTAGATATGTATATAGAAGATTAAGAACTAGACAGATTCAAAAGATCTAATATTTGGTCCCAATTTTCTACTTTTTAACTTCATAACTAACCAGAAATCATTTGAATTCTCTGAACCATAGATTTTTCACCTCTAAAATAAAAACAACAAAAGCTGTAAACATAAAGATAAGCAAAATTCAAAACATATATGTGCAGGTATATCGTAATTTATTGTAGCTGGCTAACGAAAAACTAAGTTCAACTGCTTTTCACACAGCAATGTAAAATTATTGAAAGAATGCTCAGATTATTATACTAGACTTATGTGTGAAATTCTACTCAGAATATAATTTAGAAATTTTTATATAGAATCATAAAGCCAAGATTTAAAATATGCAAATCTACCTTTCAGTTCTCTATGTTGGTGTTAGAGAAGAAGTTTCTAATACTAATCTTTCTTTTTAATAATCTTTGCTTTTAAAATATCTCTGTGTCTAATTCATTTGAATTTCATCATAAAAGTTGTGCTTTTAGTAAGTACAATTATAGCCAAATTATTTTACTTTGACCCACCAAGAACATTCTCTTTATATTGAATCTGCATGGATTATGTTTATTAATTTTTATCTTAACATCAAAATTACTGGGTAATTATAAATTAAATTAATAAATATTCTTTTTTCAGGTAGAGAGAATAATACATATAAGAGCAGGAATGAATAATTATGACCACTAGGTTTTGTCATTAATCAGTCTCTTGAAAACACTAGCTCCTTGGCTATAACACAATATTATAGCTTATTTTGTATCTGTTTCTGCTATTTGATACCTTCTCTTACAAATCAGATTTACACTAAAATAAAAAATAAAAATAAAAAACCCACCTTTTTTTGTTTCTAATGCTTCCCTTAAAATAGTTACTAAATTTTTTCAATAAACCAGAAAAAAAATCAAAAAGTAACAATAAATAAATATTTCACTCAAAATAGATTGCCTTATAGTACCTGTAAGATGGAAAATATGACTGCCATCTCCTCTAACCATTAAAATAATAAGCATCTCCTGGTGCAGAATATTATTCTAGTGCAACATGTTCCCTAAATGTAAATGATAGCTGTGATAAGGTTACATATTTATCAAATCATTAAATATCTTCCTGGACAGATGGTAAGACTGTATTTCCCAAACCCTACTGCATGTGTCTGAGTTCTGGACAACACCATGTGAGTGAAAGGGATGAAGGCCAATGCCAGTTCTGACCCCTAAAACATCCCCCTGGATGTTCTGTGCTCTCTATGTTCTCCCATTTTGCCAAAAGGATAATGCCAAAGTGATCCAGAAACCACAAAATTGTGAGATAGTATGGCCACAAGATGAAAGCAACCTGGGTTACCTGAGTAACCACTTGGAATAGAGTCATCAACCCAACACTAGACTACAATGCAAGCAAAAAATAAACTTTTACTGCATTAGGCCACTGAGATTTTAAGGTGATTGGTTATAGCCATTGGTTATAGTCTAACAAAAGAATGGGTAGCCTCATCTAACAAAAACATGAGTCAACTAAATAAACTGGAGCTCCCTGAAAGAAGCAACCAAATGTTTGACCATTGAAAGAAACTAACTCAACAGTACATTATTTCTTATGAGTTTTAAAGGACAGCATTTACTTTTTTCCTAACTAACCAAATTTAGCACCTAGTACTTCTATAAGCTATGATTCCACTCTGCTAAAACCAAGAAGATACAAGTTTTCACCTTTGCTCTGTCATGTATGTTCTCCATTTCTCTAGACCTCATTATCTTCATTTATTAAAATGAAAATGTTGTACAAGATAATCTCTAATGTTTACTCTAAGTCCTTAATACTAAAATATATTATGATAACCTGTATTTTCTGTAATAGGATTTATAGAAACTAAATAAACCAAGAAATTTGCAGAAACAAATTAAAAAAAATAAGCCAAGTTACAGTGATGTTTAAAAACAATTTTATGAAATTCTTAAAAATGTGAAAACACGAATATCATTAAAGATTTAAGAAACTTATATTACATGCAAATTTTGAACATGAGCTAGCTATGGGAACAAATATAAGCTTTCTCTAAAAATAGCCTGAGTATTAAAATTGAGTACACTCAATTGATACATTTTCTAATATAGTCTAAATCATAGATAGATATCATAGAAAAATGTGTTTTGCAACAGGGAAAAGGAAATAATATAATGTGGTTAAGATTTGAATGTGGATGCAGACTGTCTGAGTTTGACTCTTTCAGCTCTAGTCTAACCAGTGATGTGACCTTGGCTAACCTACTTTACTTCACTGTGCCTTAGTGTCCACAACTATAAATTGGAAAGATTAATAATAAGTACTTCATAGGGTGGCCATTATATATGCATTAAATAAATGAACATACGTAAAGTGCTTGAACAATGCCTGCAGATAGAGCAGTATGTTTACTATTATTACCTATTGAATTAATATTAAAAGTAAATTTCTTTCTTATACAATTTAAATAGCTTTGATATAAAACACAGTTATAAAAGTTAAATTTTTTTTTAATTTGACTTAATATTATTTTCCAGTGCTGTCAAAAGCTGCAAATTATGCATTTTAACTGACCATTTGTAAATCCTTCTGAATGTATTAAAAACATTAGGCTAAGCCAAATTAAGAATCTCTCATTAAAGCTGTTATACTTTGGCATAAACAAGAGTTATTAACAAATATTTCTAAGAAAAAGAAAAGGTAACAACTTGAACTTATAGTTTAATACAGTACAGCAACACTCAAGGAAGGACCAAAATATTTTTATAGGTCAAAATTTATACAATTTTATTATTAATTTAAAAGAATTTTAACCATACACAAGAACTTTTTATATGAGATCAAAACAATGTGTGTACAATAAACACACTACCAAAAGATCTAGAGTTGAAAGAAAGTTGAATAAAGTAAATTAGGAAGAAGCTAGTTAAGACTGCTTTGAAAAATGAGGCTCGAAAAGAAGAAAAGAAAATTCCCAGAGCTCAGACTTAAGTTAAAATTAAACACTAGAGTGAAATTCGCACTTAAGCATTTGGGGTGCCCTGAGAGTAATGAAAAAGTTTGAGCTTAAATATTACAGAGAAATAGAGATGACCAGATCTAGGGCCTTTAGAAAATGGGAAATGAAGAATCAAAATGCTTACTTTATGTGAGGAACTCAAAGAGCTACATAATCAGTGAAAGGTAGTGAAGAATAAATTTATCAAAGGGTAAAGGATGAGAAGGAAGCTTACCTGTCAGGGTCACTGTGCTCTGAGTGAAAAGGAAGGGAGAAAGAAAAAGAAAAAATGAAAGGGGTGGGGGAAGAAAAAAAGGAGGTATAAAGAAAAAAAGAGATAAACACAAGAGAGAGGGAAAGAGAAAAAGAAGGGTAGAAAGAGACTATAATACTACTGGTAAATAATATTCAGAGAGGTAACATCATATAGGTTTAGCAGTTCAGATTTATATGACTAACCTTGTCCTAGAAACCACAAGCTGAGAAATTATTAAAATGTTCCCTGAGAAGACATATAGGTGGCCAACAGGTACATGAAAATGTGCTCAACATCACTAATCATCAGGGAAATGCAAATCAAAACCACAGCAAGATACTACCTCACATCTCTTAGCATGGCTATTATCAAAAAGAAAAGAAAAAACAAGCATTGTCAAGAATGTGGAGAAAAAGGAACCTTGTGTACTGTTGATGATAATGTAAATTGGTGTAGTCATTATGAAAAATGGTATGCAGAATCTTAAAAAAATTAAAAATAGAACTACCATATGATCCAGCAATTCCACTTCTGGGTGTTTATCTAAAGGAAATAAAAATACTAACTTGAAAAGATATATGTATCTTCATGTTAATCACAGCCTTATTTACAATAGCCAAGATGTGGAAACAATCTAGATATCCATTAACAGATAAATGGAAAAAGAAAATGTGGTATATATGTACAATGGAATATTATTTAGCCATAAAAAAGGAAACCTTGCCATTCACAATGACATGGATGACCTTGCAGGCATTATGCTAAGTAAAATAAGTCAGAGAAATACTGTACAATCTCACTTATATGTGGAATCTAAAAACAACGACAATCAAAAAAAAAAACAGAAACAAAACTGGGACTCACAATTAGAGACAAATAATTGGTGTTTGCTAGAGGCAGGCGCATGGGGTGGGGTTAGGCTATGGGCAACATAGGTGAACAGAATCAAAAGGTACAAACTTCCAGTTACAAAATAAATCCTGGGGATGCACTAAAAGCATGGTGACTAGTTAATAATACTTTATAATGTACATTTGGAAGTTGTTAGGAAAGTAGATTTTTAAAGTTCTCATCAAAGAAAAAAATATATAATTATGTGTGGTGATGGATGATAACTAGATTTTGTGGTAATCATGTCAAAACATATATAAATATCAAATCATTATGCTGTATACCTGACACTAACATAATGATATGTGTCAACAAAAAGAACTCTGAAAAAAAAAATATTTCCTGAATTTTAATGTTTTTGAGGTACTAGAGAAAGCAAAAGCAAAATCTCTCTGGGAAATACAAGGATAATTTAATATTAATAGAATTCACCAGGTTAACAAATTAGATGAAGAATAATATGTGATTATATCTATAGTTGAGAAAATGCATTTAATAAATATTCAACACTCATTCATGAAAAACAATCTTTTAAATTACAAATAGAAGGAAACTCTCTTAATGTGATAAAAGTTAACTTGGAAAAGGCAACTACAAATAGCATATTTACTATAAAGCTTTAGAAATATTTCTATTAAAGTCAGGAATAAGACAATGTTCCTTTTATACTTTGCTTCTTCTACTCACATTGTATCAAAAGCCCTAGCCTGTACAGCAAGAAAAATTAATCAAATGTATAAGGATTAAGAAAAATGCTAAAATATCAATATACATATACTATGATTGTTAATATTCCAAAAAACCTACAAATAAATTACAAACATGTTTCTATACTATATAAATATTAAAAAATAAAATTTTAAAAGGAAGCTGTAATTTAGAATAGCAGTAATAATTGTAAATTCTTTTGGAATAAATTTACCATTAGATATATAATTCTTAATGGAGAAAATTACAAAACCACCAACATTAAATACTTACACAAATAGAAATTAGTATACTGCAATACCGTTATATGAATTTCAAGTATTTTCTCTGATTATTCTTTGGTTTTGATTTATGTTAGCTTTCTCATGTCAAATTTTTATATTTTATGTAGTAAAATTTATCACTTTTATGCTTTCTGAGTTTTGTGAGGTACTTGGAAATGTATTTTCCATATAATAACTTTTTTAATTCCATGTTTTGGTCAAATTTAGGTATATTCTTTTTTACCATTGATCTTTGATTAGTATTGATTTAATTTTGTATAAGACTAACTTTCATTTTTTTTCAGATTATCATCCAGTTGTCCCGAACCTTGTACTGAAAATTATATTATTGTTTTTAACCCTGTTGGTTTAAAATGCCACTTTAATCATGAAATAACCATATGTATTTGATTCTATTTGTCCTTTTTGCTTGGTTCCATTGATTTGTCTGTCTACTCACATGCCAGTACTATATTAACATCTAGTAGAGCTAGTTCCCTCTTATTTTTCTTCTTTAAGATCTTCAAAGTATTTTTTATTTATTTATTTTTTAACATGACTATCAGCTTCTCTCGTTACAGTTGTGTTGTTTTCATTGCCTTTAACTAGTAGACTGCATAAATATACAGATTACCTTTGGAGAATTGACATCTTTATGATATTAAGTGGCCCTATTTTGCCATTACATTAGGTTCGATTATTTTGGCTCCTCCTGGAGAATTTAAAAGTTGTCATCATCTAGATCCTACAGATTTCTTATTAAGCATATTGCTAAGTATTTTATTTTTGTTATTGTTGAAATTATTGTAAATTAGTATTCTTTTCAATCTTATCTTCTGATACTTGCCTATATAAAGAATAAATTTTGTATAAAAATTATATACACAGGCATTTATTAAATTTATTGTTGAAATAGCTTTCCTATTAATGGTCTTCAGTTTTCCAAATATAAAATTATGCCATCTGTGAATAATATTACATATATGTCTTTAAATTTTATACCTTCAATTTATTTTGCTTTAATTGTATTAGCTAGACCAACACTACATAACCACAATAATAATAATAATAGCTTTCTGTTATTCCCAGTGGATGGGAATGTCTCCAATGTTTTCCTATTTAGCCTGTATATGTATAAATATATATATTTAGTGTGTTCTCTATATATGTATTAGCTATATCTATATATTTAGAGATAAAAATACATATAGTGCTAAAAGATATGTTTAAATATAGAATTATATGTAAAAATATGTATCAATACATGTAAAATTTATAATATTGCCTTTTTTATCATGACACATTTGTGTTAGTCTTAGATTTATAGTTAAGTATATTTTTAATGATACATATTAGTCTTTTGCTTCATTCTTCTATTTATCTTTTGGTTAAATCAAATCCTTTATTTTAATTCATCAAGAAGGACATATAACAGCAATAGTACCTATGTTCCATTTGTTCAAAATGTTTGTCTAAACAAGACTGACTTAGAATTTTGTGCCCATTCTTTCTGTGAATATTTTATAGAAATTACTCCACTTTCTCTTAGAACTGAACACTGTCTGATATCAACAAGATATTTTTTTCTTTAAGATATTTTTGCCTTGAATTTTAAAAAGAATTCTTTAGTTCTTTTTAAAGTTCAATATCTTTATTGACCTACATCACTTTTTCCTGGGACAGAACATGTGCTTTTATAACCTGTAAATGAATATTTTCATTTATTCCTGGAACACTTTAGTAAACACTTGTATGTCCTATATTTGTTCTTTTTCTGAGAACTAAATTATGTGTTTCTTGGCTTTCCTTTTCTTTCTTCAATATCTATCATTTCCTCTTCAATCCATTCTATTTCTATGATCTTTTTCTTACACTTTTATTTCTAACCAATATGTTCTCTTCCAATTGTACTACTTCTAATTTCTGTAATTACTTGATTGCTTTCCTTTTACTTAAATTTTGCCAACTCACATTTCATCTTTTCTGTTGTTTCATCATCATTTTCTTTAAAATCAGCTTAAAACTCTCATTTCATAGACTCAGTTGTCTCACATATGTCATTCTTTACTTCTATCTACTTAATAGCAACATTTTCTTGTGGAGTGGTATTTACTTATTATTCATTAAATATTAGTCTTCTTTCTTTTCTTTTGTTTCTTTATAGCTTTGAATATATCTTGTGCCAACAACATTTTAGAAAATAGATTTTTACAATCAATCTACATATGACTTATGGAGTGAAAATTCCAATTTCCTTTTTGCTATAATTTTTATAATGACTCAGTTTTGTATGCTTTCTTTTAATCTTTACTTTTCCCAGACTACAGAGTACCTTCTCTCCCCTTTCCATTGACAGAATATTTCCTAAAACTCTAGCCAGTCTTTATTAATCCTTTTTCAACCACAGTGAGGTACAGAGAAACTAACACCCAGTCTCTGTGTCCAGTTCTCCCATTACAAAGAAAGCTTTGGATATTGCATCTTGTGGTAGGCTTCTCACTTTGAAATATTTTTTTTGCATCTTTTTTTGCCACCACACGTATTTTCTCTCTGCTTCTTCTCACATCTCCGGCTTGATAGTTATCATTCTTTGGTTCCATTTGATCTACATTTTAGTTTGTGTATCAATTTTATTCTAGTTTCACTGAATAAAGTACAGAATTTTCTGTTTCAGTATCATGTACAGTTTTCAGAAGGAAGAGGAAAAACTAACTGTATGCTCCTATCATTAAACCAGAAGTCCTGTAAATGGATTTGTCAAGCAAACCATCCAGTGGAAATTTTAAAACTAGAAATTAAATACTATTTTTAAAAATAGTGAAAACACATGCCATAGACCATGAGAAGATAGCTTTAAGTCATATAGATACAAAATTAGAATACACAAGTTTATAAAAGCAGTAAAAATTTGAAAACAACCTAAATATATATCTACAGAAGAATGAATAAATATTTGTAGCATCCTCAACAATAAAATATTATAAAACTGTAAAAATTATACATATAATTATATACATCTACTTCAAAGATAATACTGACTACAAAATTAAGCATAAAAGTATAAATAAGATACCATTTTAAAGTTTATGATAATGGTGTGCTATATATTATCTAAGATTAAATTCATTTGCAATAAAAATATAAAGAAAATCTTAAAAATGTTAAGTACCAAATATAGTATTTACCCCAGGAATCTCCAGAAATATTTGGAAGGGTAAATCAAGTATAAGCCCAGATTTTATGCAATCAAGGATTCAGGCTATAGTTATGTGGACAAGAAAGTAGTAAATCACAAGTTGGTGATATGTAGGATATTTGATAGTAAAATACCACCTAGAGTAGCCAGATACAATTACTTCTCTGAGACACCCATCATTTGGACCACTGACAAACATTTCTGCCTCTGTCTCTATTTCTCTTCTATTTTACTCTACCATAGCAACTCATAATAAAAGCTTGAACTTCAAATAGACTGATAGATATGTCTAAATATGTATAGATAGACATCTATAGAGTATTAAAATAATTGGGAGAGCTACAGCCAGGACCATCACATTTTGTAGAGGAGACAGTACAATGATGCCACTTCCATAATCTCAGGCTGAGCAGTCACATTCGGGGTTCTTGTAACAAGTCTCCATAAAATGACTGATGACAAACTGATCTATCTCCTGAAAAAATGAGGCCAGATCAAACTGAATATGAACCAGAGTCATATTATTTTATATCTTTAACTTATTTTTTCTCTATTTCTTTTTATCATCTAAATTTTATGGTAAAGATCCCAATTTAAAGTATCAAGAATCCCAACTTTAAAATCACTTAAAAACCTCATAATCCTAGCTAATTATTTATAATAAGGATAGTATTTGTTTCAATATAAAGAAAGAAAATAAAATCATAGATTTGTTTATTTATCTATAGTGGAAAGTTTATTAAGCCTATAGCTGCACATCATCTTTTCATAGTAATGGTGAATCTTGCCAACCTGGACCACAATCAGAGGCAAATGATAAGAAATCACAGATATTAGACTTTCTAGGACAGCACTTTTTAATTAAGACATACAAACTGCAGTAAGAGAGCCATTTCCCCCTTGGTGTTTACTCTCTGGAATAGTTACTAGGATTTAGCAAGGACAGACATCTAACATTCCAAGAGAGTTCTTAGTACTCAAGCCATAGCATTTAAGCTGCACCAGGAGGAAAACCAATCCATCCCTGTCATATTAAAGGATGCAAGCCTTTTGTATTCAGCATTACCCAGGCCCCCAGACCTGAATTACTGCCTCTACATTCTAACAAGAATGATAACTTAAGCAATGAGCCTTCTCCAGTTTCCATGGAACAATATTTATTTCCTAATTAATCTGCCAGGAAAGGGGTAAATTCCTTTTCTGGGAGACCAGCCAGCTGGAAATCAGTGTTAGACAACTAACCCCTTCCTCTCATTTTCAAAGTTAAAGCCAAAACTCATTTCCCTGCCACCTTTATAAATAGAACAGTGCCATGTGACTTTGGCTAGGCCAATCAGATACATCTACTGAAAATTTCACTCTGGAAATGAACAACATGAGGACACAGCCATGATAAGAAATCTGTTTTCTATTCAGAATGGTGATAGAAAATCAGGATCTAGGAAGCAGCATGAATAGAGTTTCTGCTGTCTAATGCATAATGTCTGCAGAGCAACCTGCAGCACCATCTCCCAGTGACAGCAGCAGTGGTAGATGTGCTGAAGCAGTACTCATAGTACTGTTTGTACTTCTTCTCCAGCTGTGTAGTTACAAAACCTACATCTCTAACCCTCCCAAAGATCATATAATCTACCTAATATGTTTTAACAAATCCCTTTTCTGTTTAAATAGCTAAGTAGCTCCTTCTGTTTTGAATCAGAATGCTGACAAATACTGAATTAGCTACAGGCATTGCTACAGATGTCATATCCTTAAGAAAAGAGAAATCTGAGTTTGGCTATATGGGCAAGTTGGGTTTGCAGGTAAAAAGAATTCAGCTTCTGGCAGCCCATGAAACATGGTCATGAAAGATTTTCATTACATTATCAAGTATAGTTACCTGAAATTCAGAGGTAATTGAAGGCTGGCCTCAGAGCACTGAGAAGCCACTGCCACAGAACAATGTGAAGGACATAAAGAATACAAACCCTGTGGGATAAACTGTCTACTTCTAATTATATGAGAAATCACACACACACACACACACACACACACACACACACACACACACACACAAATGGTACTAGCTCAAAATTCTAAATTTGCAGCTCAAATTACAGTGAAAGAAACAAGAAATTTTCATCATTAGACTAAGAGAATCTCTTATCTCATGTAGTCACAGGTCTGAGGTAAGCAAATAAGTAAATTTTGTCAAATGACATCATCTGAATGTATATCCTTGCCAGGCTCTCTTAGGTGAAATTCATATCACTGACTGGGAGAAAATAGAACTCTGAAAATTAAAATGGGGTCATGTTAGAAGACTCAAATGACTCTGAGTAGTCTGAATTCCCAAACATTACTGAGCCTCCCTTACCAGTGGAAGCAGTTTCTCCTTCACTTTTTCTGGAGTTCATTTCCTATATAAATAACAGTCAATGGTTTGTAAAAGAAAGCCTTGACTTATTTGAAAGAAAGAAGGAAAAAGAAAAAAAAGAAAAAGAAAAGGAGAAAAAGAAAAAAGAAAAAGAAGAAAAGAAAAGAAAAGAAAAAAGAAAAGAAAAAAGAAAAGAAAAGAAAAGAAAGAAAGGGGGCAGAGGAAGGAGGGAGGAGGAGGAGGGGGAAGGAGGAGGAGGAGGAGGAGGAGGAGGAGGAGAAGAAGAAGAAGAAGAAGAAGAAGAAGAAGAAGAAGAAGAAGAAGAAGAAGAAGAAGAAGAAGAAGAAAAGGAAGAAGGAAGAAGGAAGAAGGAAGAAGGAAGGAAGAAAGAAAAAAAAGCCAGTTGTCACGCATCATGACCCCTCATTATCTGCAGGTCTAACACCAGAGTCAAATATCGCTTATCTATCAGGGTGTATGTGACAGGGGAGTAGCTTCTATGTTCAATTCCAGGTAGAAAAACTTTACCCTACAAAAAAAAATTTGCAAACTTTTGCCAACTTATATTAGCAAATTCCTGAAGAATATATGTGGGAGTGAAGTCTCATGTTGCATTAAGAAGGAAAGAAAATGATTTTAAAATAAGCAAAATTTCTCATCATAGGTATACTCAGCAGAGATTTACTATATCTACTTAAGCATCTGATTTGCTAGGTTGGCAGACTGAAACCTAAATTCATGGTGGTAAACAAAGTTAAAGGGAAAAGAATTCTTGGTATAATATCAAAGAAGGAAACTAACAAATTAGGGAGCTACTAATTGAAGTGGATTTATCATGGGTACCCTGCTATCCACTCCCCTGTTATCTTCAAAAACCCCAAACCATGTTCCTTAAGAGGGCCCCCCAAAAAAATATTCACAAAGGCACTGAGAGTGACATCACAACCTCAGTGATGAGAGCACCAACATATTTTAAAAGTGATAAAAAACAGCTATTCTCTGTTGACTGGGAGTGTGCATGAATATGCTGCTTTTAAAATGAGCTCTGTTTCAAAGATAATGGACACTTTGGCAAAGACAAAGTCATACCTTGTAAGCAGAAGAGAGAATGTGGGCATAATTAGGTTAACAAACAACAGGGTCAGTATGTTTATCAGGATGATCTGACCTGCATGGATCTTTATGATAGATGTCTGGTCACTGAATTCTTAGGACCTAAGGAAAGGGGCAGTTCCCTTGAGTCAGTTCATGGACCTAGTGCACTTTTCTTAAGGAAAGTTGTATAGTTAGAAAATACCTTACGATAACATCAAAGTATCTACTATAAAAGCTTCCCTAAGGAGACCCAGAGCCAATAACCAGATTTCATTTACAGTGAAAAAAAAAAAGCAAGATATTTCAGAGATTATTAGATACTAGCTTTCAGTTCACAGTACCCAAAGGCACAGAATATTGTCTTTTACTGGTGAGAATTGGGTTTTTGAAAAAATAGACTTGTGACCAGAGAGTACCTCAGGTGGGTCTTATGGAACTCTAATCACACCAATTCTAGTAACAAAGTATCTCAAAACATAGTGGCTTACTACAATATTTGCATGTTTATAAATGTGCCTCATGGACTGGACTTGGCAAGGAAAGGTCATCTCTGCTCTAGTCAGCATCAGCTGGGAGCTAGAATCATCTGTAGATTCATATCTGGCAGTAGATGCTGCTGGCAGGAACTTTAGTTGGAGTTGTTAGCCAAAGCATCTACAAGTGACTGTGGGACGTGGCCTGACTTCCTTACAATATGGTGGTTATATTTCAACCACCACAAGCATTCCAAGAAAGAGAGCCAGGAGGAAGCTGTATCCCCTTTTTTAACACAGCCTTAGAAACAGCAGTGTCATTTTTGCCACATTATATTTATCAAAGCAGTCACAAAGATCTGACTCAGTTCAAAGGGAAGAAATATAGACTTTAACCTCTTGACAGAAGAGTAACAGGGTTCTGGAAGAGCTCATTGAACTAGAAATATCATTGCAGTCATTTTGGAAAAACAATCTTTCACACCATCTTTGTGTTATTTACCTGGTTCCAAAGTATATGATAGGAATAGATGTACTTAGTAACTTGAAACATCTCATACTGGTCCCCAAATGAATGAATCTTTTAAAATAATAAAGATTATCAGATACTTAATTAGGTGATTTCTCCCACTATAGCAGATATCCAAAATTTGGACTCATTTGGGGAGAAAACAAACATTATACCTGCCTGCCTGCTGGTTCATATATATTAACCCAACCATTTTTTTTTTCATTTTTGCTATCCTAATAGAGAATATGAGAAGCAGTGTGTTATTCTAGGGTAGGCCAACAGTAAACCTTCACTGTCCTCTCTAGGCTAAGTCGACTCTCTGGCTGTGATAATGTAAAAGACCTTGACTTCACCATCTCACAGAACATCACACTGTGCACTATGCGGATAAACTTATATAGCTAAGTCCTGATGAACAGAAAGAAGTCAGCACTTTAAATGCTATGATAGCTCATGGGTATGAATAGCTGAAAAAATAGTATTGGAAAATTTCAGAGGCTTTCCATCCCTATGAAATCTCATGAGAATAGTAGCCTGCAGGCAATTAAAGAGTAGTTGATCAGCTTGCAATTCTAACCTCCAAGAATGGGACATGACACCTGACAAATATTAAATTTTAAGAAAAGAAATCCTTATAAACCATGTTTTAGGTGATGCTGGAAACCATTTACTAAGTGATCAAGAGTATTAACTTGAAATAGGGCCATAGTTAGGGTTAGTTTTCCAGCTCTTCAAGACTTCAGTGCAAGCAGATCTTTCTCTTATCCCATATGATCCAACAGATTCCATATTGCTTAGAATGTCTATGGCAATTCAGACTTTGTGGAAATCAACTCTAATGATAAATTTATAACTCAGATGTTAAAAAGAAATCATGCCCTCTTTGGCTAGAAATTAGTTTCTATTGGCTTTATATTGGTCTCCATTAGAAACTGAACACCTGACCATAATACACAAGGGCACACTACAGCCTGAGCTGCCTATTACACACTGAATATTCAAATTATTAAGTTGGATACACCCATCAATATTCCATTAGAAAATATAGTTCCTGAAGTCATGAGCAGTTTACAGGAACAGGTGGCTTGATTTCCAGTACACTTATCCTACTGCAGCATCATCACTTCCTCAACCCACTACTATGACCACGTGAGAAATGTGTTTGTCTGTGTGTATGACTAAGAAACCTTTCTGATTCAAAAACAGTTCTGCCCAGTATGCTAACATCAGTTTAAAATGGACTTTTGTGGCTTTAGAACTTCACTTGGGGTGGCCCTATTGAACAGAAGGAAGGATAATCCTCTCAGCAGGCAAAACTATCAAAGTACATATTGTGGTCCACTTGTCCTAGGAGAAGAGATTGAAGGACAATGACCAATGGTTTGATCATATGGCCTGGGACAAAGAGGTTTAAATAAACCTAAGAATTAACTCAGAAATTAAGAATATTTTTGTCCTATGCAAACATTCGCAGGAAGTTTCCAGTGAAGGGGAAGCCTCAATAATGAGGGGGACAAGTTGTTCTAACATGCGGTTGCCAGTCAGTCCTGTATCCCCAGTACCAGGAGTGTTTACTCAACAGACTCATTTAAAAAGTGGCCATGGTGGCATAAAGAGATTTTGAGTAAGTACAACATGTGAACTTGCCCTCACCAATGCTGACTTGGCTGTTATCACTACTAAGTGTTTAGTTTTCCAGCAACAGCAGCCATCGCTGAGCCCCTGATAGGTTCTCATATCCTGAGGAGACTAGATAGCCACTTGGCAGCAAGTTGATTATTTTGGACCCCTTCCCCATAGCAGATTTTTCTTTTTTGGAATAAACACTTATTCTGGAATTAAATTTGACTTTTCTGCTTGCCATGATTTGCCAGGTGCACATCTATTATCTTACTGAATGTCTAGCCATCAAGTTAAACCAAACAATAGTACTTCTGACTAAGAAAACTCAATTTACAATGAAAGAAGTAAAGCAGTTGGCTAATGTTCATGGAATTCTCTACCCTTTTGCTCCCTGCAAAATTGGCCTTATAAAATATTGAATGATTTTTGAAGACTCAGTAACAATGTCAATATACAAGGTCTGTGATCCAAGGGATAGAAATGGGAATGATTCATTTAATCTAAGACTCTGAATGATACAATGTCTATTTAAAGACTTATACCTAAACTTGAAAATATTTTTTGAGATCACTGCATTTAACCTCATGATCATTGATTAGGAAAAGTTGTTCTCAAAAATGTAAATAATTACAGTGTATTCAAATGATTTGTTTACATATTTTATTTTATGAAACTCAGATATATGAACATTTAAACATGGAATATTTACAGAAGAGTAGGGCTATTCTATTTACCAAGTAGTCACAAAATATCTACTACATTGTAGGTTCCCAATACACAAACGCCTTCAGTGAATTTTCAATATTTTCCATAAATAAAAATTAAGTTTACATAAAACTTATTAAGAATATATCTAGTATGTTAAAATATAGTTACTGAACAGTTTCTGCTTTTTCTTTTGTTAAAGTGTTTATCATTTCTACAACTAGGTCTCTAAAATTAACCAAAAATTGCACAGCTATAAGAAATAGACCATTTCAGCCCTAGTTATTCTATAAAAGTAAGCTATATCTGATAAATATTTATTATTCCTAGTCATGACACATCTTTCAGTCTAAATCAAAACAAGTTATTTCCAGTGAGGAAAAATATAATGACAATTTCTTTGAAATAGAAAGAAATGCTATTCTAAGCAAATAAACGTATTTTATTGCCATTCTCATAGACAGTAACTTAAATGTGTTTACCCTCCTTAGAAATGTGGAAATTTCTACCTTTTTCCTGGATTTTATTTTTAAGGGTTTAACCTATGAAGTAAACAGACTTTTATTTTTTATTTTTGTTGCAGACTTTTTAAATCCAATTCCTATAATAGTGAAACTATGAGGATCTCAAACAGATATGGGCTTACTTTTTTTAATGGGAGCCAATCTCATGAGATGAGGTTTTTGATTTCCCACCTGGCTACCAGAGAGAAAGAGGAAGACAAAAAAAGTAGAACCAAACTCTGCATGTAAATTTATGTCAACTCTTTAGAGATCTACTAATTTTATTTAACAAAAATAACAGCCTGTGACTAAAACCAGTTCTTACCAGAAATGAAAATACATATTAAAACATTTGTTTTAACACTCAGACAGCTATTTTTGAAATGGTTCAAGAAACTCCAAGTCATGGGAGTCTTGTTACAAAAGCAAAACAGGAAAAGCCATGTAAAAGTTATTAAATTACTTAAGAGTGAAATATATTCTGTTTTAGGTATTAAAGTAAGCAGGAAAAAGATATAACACATATTATTAGATATCCTAAACAAATTATAGCTTCTTGAGACAGTATCTCAGTCATAACTCAGAAAAAAAATCTATTATAATTTTATTAATAGTACTAACACACACACACACACACACACACACACACACACACACACACACACCCTTAAAATTAAAGAACCAGCCATTAAAAACCCACTTCTTTATTTCACATCAACATTTCTTTGTGATTCAAACATTCTAAAATCTTCAGAATTAAAGTTATTCTGATGTTGTAAATTAAATATGTATAAAATACAACTCTACCATTTAGATATTTATCTCTCTTACTAGACAAGGATCATATTTGCTTCATTCATTTTGTCTATACACTCAATCAAAAAATTGCAAGTACTATTAAAAATGCAGATGCCTTCCTCAAGGAGTCTAGGGGAGAAGGCAGATGTGAAAATTACTAAGAATACTATAATAAAAAATAAAGTATGTTTGCAATAAATCAAATGTAATGGGAACTAATCAATATATTCTAATTTGAGTATTAAGGAATGTTCTAAACAGGTGGCAATTTTTAAACCTAAATTCTAAGGCTGTTATACATTGTTATATGTCCCAAAATATCTAATCAGTTTTATACATGTGATAGTTACTCAATGAATGGTTATTGAATGCATTTTTTGGAAAAAAATTATAGTAAATAAATAATAAATGTTCACAAACAAAATCAGTCTGTCTGACATATCTACTGACAGTCATAGTTAATATTTGATGGAATTTGATCCCACAATATTATGATCATGATATGCAAAGACTGAAGGCTGTTTCTCCAGGGAAACACACCTTGACCTAAAATGCCATATCACTCCAGAGTGCAGCAGCGTTAGCCTTAACACTCTGGATGTAACTGTCAAAATTTAATGTCTCCCAATCTAAGTCCATCAGAAATCTTTACAGGATATAATTATATTTTATCACTGCACCAGGAAATACTGCTTTCATATGTAAAAAAAAAAATTAAAACAAGTCAAAAGAATCTACTCTGCTTTTCCCCATAGGGCTTTAGCAGCTATTATAGTCTGATAGCAAAGAAGATTGGTTTCATCGCAATGATCTCTTGTCTTTAAACAAACATTTTTGTAAAAGTATGACTTAAGAAATTTGGTCAAGGCAGAGACTAATGAGTAGGGTAGATAAAAAATCTCTGCTTTCAAAAGCTAAATGTTCTCCACCAAGTATATATTTTATCACCCCAGATTGTCAAAGTCTCCTCATTTGACCTTTCAAAATTTCAGAAACATGAAAGGACAAAGCTATCCCTAATAATCTACCAATCTCACTGCATCAGCTGAAACATCTTGGTATCCACCATTAGTGAGATGGATGATGGAAGGTGAAAATCAGTAGCTCATCTAAGAAGGATCATGTTTTTCCCTCTGGTGATGGATGAAAGCCATTTCTTTGTTAGCAGCAATCCTCCTTTATTGTCATGCAAGTCCTGCAGTGGGAACCAACCATATTTTTTTCCCCAGTTTACTCAAGTAAAGTGACACATTCATTCTACTGGGAATAGACTGCTGCAAGACCTACTCTATGGCACTGAAAATTGTACATCTTTGTGTGTTATGAAGCCTCCCTCATGCCATCTCTGGTTGAATTTAAAGATTGACTCTCCTTAAAAATCAAAAAAGCATTTTAAATTCCTAAACTGGGAGATAGGAGAACTAGATTCTCGTTGTGAGAGTCTGTAGCCAATTCTATAGTTTGTAAAAAGTAATCTGGTCATGCTATGGTTCTGTTACCCATATACCTTCTTTAATGGCTTTAAAAAGTGAATATAAAATATATACTATATATGTGTAGGTGTGGAAAATAAAATAAAAATAAAACCAATCATTTAACTACAGGTCAAAATAAGTCTTATTTCTGCTTTTAAAAAGAAGGGAATACTTAAGCCAATCTTGGAAAATAGTTATCTGCAACTGATATAAAACTATAAAAACCAATAGTATCAAAAAAGGGAATGGACTATGCTGAAGAACCAGATGATATGCCAGCAGAGCTTTTGGACTTGTACTTTGCCTTATCTAATCCATTTTTGACATTAGATTAACTTAATATACTTAAAATTTAATTATACTGCTTTGTTTTTAATAACACTCATCTATTTTGGCTATGTTTGCATAGACAAAACTACAAAAATCTCAAATGTACAATCTAACCCCTGCCCTCTATTGTTTCATACCTTCTCATTTTATTGCCAAGAGTTACCCAAGGACTGTCCCCAAGAAATTCATTCCTATCTAGAACTTCATAAGAAATATACTTCTCCTTCTCTTCCACCTCCTTATAAGGTCCAGATCAAGAAGACACACTTCTATCTTAGTGACTTAAAACATCACCCCAAGTCTCAAGGAACTCTTCCTCCTCAGTAATGAATAACTTGTAACTGGTCTGGGCACTAAAGAAATGGATACAAGGAATGTATAGATATTAAAGATAATAGTCTTATAAGTAATATAGAACACTGTCTAAGGAGTATAAGAACTAGGTCATCTTAATAAGGAACTCTTAGGACTAGATAAGAAAACCAAGATGATTAAGATTGATCATAAAGGATGAGAAATATAGATATCAACCAAAATAAGAGTTTGAAATGAAGAGAACCTTTTCCTTCTGTAATTTTTCATCATTTTCTCTCTTTCTCATATTTTACTTAACTTTTGCATGTCTGTAAAATATAAGTAAAATAGAAAATAATTTCTAAAAATATAAGTAAAAATTTTTGATAGACCAAAAACTATGCCTAGTGAAGGAGAGATACAGAATATAAGGCATGATCCACATCAGCAAGTAATTTATAAACTAATTCAAGCCAGTTAAGCAATGACCAGAAATTAAATGCTAAAACCAAAATGATGGGATATAGACTTTCTATGTTGCTATTTTACTCATGAGCCAAGGCACTATGCAGAAGAGATGTGCAATGACTTTACAAAGAAGACATAGAGTAAATGGTACCAAAGGGATGGGGAAGATTAGAAGAGGAGGAAGAGAAGAAATAGGGCATTTTATGATCAGAAACATTCTGAACAAAAGCTAAATCTGAAAGCATATGACTGTGCAGATTATCATGGGCATGTGCAAGCTACAGTCAAAGAGACATAAGATTTTCATTTCATTTAATACCACATTCAGAGAATAGGACTTCAACTAAAAGATGAAAGTTGATCTTCTACTGGGCTAATTTTTTTTCTTTTTACTTTAATATCTTTATCTATAATTGGAAAAAATAGCATCTACCTCTCAGGTATTATGAAAATGAAAATAATGTGTTTAAAGCACCAAGCAGAGGACTTACTTATACAGTAAGTAGTTATTAAATTTAGAAATTATTTTCAGATCAATAGAAGTAAGAACTTTAGAACAATGTAAAGTTGTTCATCCTTAAAGAATGAACCAATTTACTGAGAAATTCATTTCCCACCACTGGACTTGTTTATATACAGCATAAAACTGTGGTTTTTCCAAAATAACTTTCATGCACAAATGATTCATTATATAAAAATTATTTTTATGTTTATTTTTATCTTACCCTTTTAAATTTCTACTTCTGAATATAATTTATAATGTACATACTGCATTAATACAAGTGCACATGTACATTATTTTTAAATAAATGCATATAGAGTGAGTAATGTTCTCAAAACTTGCTTACAGGTAGAATAAAGTGATCCAAAAAATTATGATTGCTATCTATCAAGGATGTTAAACAAGGAAGCATAAACAAGTATGAAAAATGTAGTAGAAATAATGCTAGCTTGGTATGAAGGGCTCAGATTATGGAAGACTGAAAATTAAGTCAGTTGTTTACCTTGGGTGGCATTACATATCCATGAGTTGAAACTTTATATGACTTTCACTATCATGTTTACAGAAATTGCTTACAGAACATAATAATGGGGGGAAATGCCAGATATCTAGAATAATTGAAAAGCAAAGAAAGATGTTTCTTTTTGAGTGTGTGTGTGGTCAAATTATGAAAACCAGGAGATATAAGGTTACTAGGTTTGGAGACAAATTCCACTTAATAATAATAAATAATAGCTAATACTTGTCTTTATTCTAGTTCAGGCCCCATTCTAAGTACTGTGTATGAATTACCACGTTTGTTCTTGTAGCAAATTTATGAGGTAGATACTGATATGTGAGATTAAGTTCCCCAAGGTCACACAGCTGCTTCGAAGAAGAGTAAAGATTTGACCCCAGGAAGTTGGCTCTAGAGTCTAATGGCAACATGGTGCTGCCTTTCCTGATGACTAGAGAGAAATTGGTTGCTTCTTCCTTCTCATATAATGTAGTGATATCTGTTCTTCATAATCCTGCCCTTCTGTTGAAGAATCTAATTTTTTATTACAAACAGTGTGAAAAGTAATGACCACTTTTCTAAATATGAAAGGCAGGTGTGTTGGACTCACCGCATATTTTCTCTCTATCCTTCATGTCTATCTGTCCAGCTGTCTGTCTATCCTCCCTCTCTAGCCCAAACTCCTATTAGAGGAATAGAGAAGTAAGAAGTCATAGGAAAGAAAATAGGAGTAAAACCTGAAGCAGGTAAACAGAGAAAATTGCAAAGAATACTTACTGAATCACCTTGTCATAATACACACAGTTTTTTACTTCTCAAAGCTTCTGTTCATGTTTCCTCTATTATTTTTTATTATTTACCTAATAAAACAGCTTCCATAATTGCATTCAAATTGATTATTGGGCACAGACCCTTGATATATTAAACTGTGTATATTCTATAAACCTACCCTTAATCCTCCATGTCTATGCAATGCCTTCAGCAACCATCTGCCTCACTTGCTAAGTTTCTATAACTATTTCAAAAGCAACCCAAGAGTAACTTCTTCTAGTTGTTTTTTATGATCACCTCATAATTAATTGCATCTCTCTGTACCTTTTAGCATAGAAACAGCTATAAATTCAGCACTTTATAATTAATCAATTTGCATATTTTTCTCTTTTATTGGATTCTGGGGTGTCTTGCGTAATCCTGTATTTGATTCATCTACTACTAGTGCCTGGTATAGTGCTTAGCACATAGTAGGCACTCAGTAAATATTTTTTAATCAATCCTGTGCTAAGCTTGGTGTCCACAGAACACAAAGACGAGAGAGAGAGAGAGAGAGAGAGAGAGAGAGAGAGAGAGAGAAAGAGAGAAAGAGAAAGAGAATGAGAACGAGAACGAGAACAAGAACAAGAACCAACTGAAAAATGTGGTAAGTGCTACAGTAAAGAAAAGCAGTAATATCACAGGAAAGAATGCCAGGAAATGGAGCCCTGCACAGGATCTTATACGTAAAGTAGGCAGACAAGAGACAAGAAGAATTTCCAAGAAGTGAGATCATAAAAAAAACTCATAAAATGTAAATTCTGGAAAAATACAAAGTTCAAAATGGCTGGAGTAATCAAGGCATAGTATTATAGAAATACAGCTGGAAATAAGGTTGGAAACGTGAGCAGATACAGATGATGAAGAGCCATCCTTGAGTCTCTCCAAGGACATTCCAAGCCTGAAGCAGGATGCTGTCATTTTATGCATCACAAAGTCAGACCCACCTCATCAAAGTACTAATAAAGAATACTTTCCTGAGGATTGTGTAGGGAGATGAAAATGATTAACTATATCACAAACCATTTTGTAAATATTTTTTAAAAACCTCTGTAAGTTTATCATCTGAATGAAGGCACATGAATAATTTCCCTGGGTCAATATGCATATAACAGAACTGTCCAGAGTAACAAGAAATATTTGGTCACCCAATGCCTTTAAGCACTATTCTATCCTAAAATTTCTCCCTATGCACTAATCACCTATCTCCTTGGTCTCACAAACTCTCTCTGACATGTTCCCCAAGTCTTCTTCTCTATCAACTCTTCCATATCACTTTTTTTCCTAATCACCTTCTTCTCTTCCTTTATCACCTATCTTATATTTCACTGTCTCTTTTTTTTTTTAAGGATCAGGGAATTAGCCCTCTATTAATTTCTTCTGTTTATATCTTTTTATTTGGCATCCTCTAAGGAAGAAAAGGGAACTTCTTAATATATAGTCTACTTGGAAGATAATAAAAACTAAAAAAAAAAAAAAGTGTCTCTATCACTTTTCCTGACACCTATGCAAAGAAAATGAAGAGAAAGTTCTCATTAGGACATATACAGATCAATAAGAAACACATGAAAAACATTCAACATGAGTCAATTTTAAAATTATACAAAAAAAATTAAAATTGAAAAGATTTTGCTAATGATAATATTTGGTGTTGAATAGGGTGTGAAGAACCCAGCACTCAAACACTGCTGGTGGAAGTACAAGTTAATGCATACTTTCTAGAGGATGAGTTAGTAACACTTTAAAGTCTCAGAAAACATATAATTCAATCCAAGAATTCTACTTATAGGAATAAAATGAATAATTATGGATGAGTATAAATAGTACTCACATTACTCATGTGACATTGTTTATTGCAGCAATGTTTATGATAGAGAAAAACAAGATTTTTATAGCCACAATAAAAATAATTTATGTTATAGCCACATACAGGAAGCAACTATTTAAAAAGATGTTATAGACCAGCATTTTTCTAACCCTTTTAGCAGTAAAATCATTTTATAGAAAGAAAGAAAAAGAAAAAAGAAAGAAAGAAGAAAAAAAAGAAGGAAGAAAGAAAAACGAAACGAAACGAAACGAAACAAAATGAAAAGAAAAGAAAAGAAAAGAAAAGAAAAGAAAAGAAAAGAAAAGAAAAGAAAAGAAAAGAAAAGAAAAGAAAAAGAAAAGAAAAAAGAACGGACGAAAGAACGAAAGAACGAACGAAAGAACGAACGAAAGAAAGAACGAAAGAACGAAAGAATGAATGAACGAACGAACGAAAGAAAGAAAGAAAAAGAAAACCTTTTGCATAGCTACAATATAAAAAAATGGATTCAAGCAGAACTCTTCTGTTTGAAATGAGGTGAGAAGGCAAAGCAAATTGACCTCTAACCTTATGCTTTTTGAGTCCTTGATACATCTCATTGCACATGTGAATATTATTAACATGGGAAGTTTTTCACAACAGAATCCAAGATACAAAAAAAAAAACTACAAAATGAATATATACAAATTTGCTTCAAAATGTCAGTGGATGAAGGACAATATAGTCAAAATTCATTACTAGAAAAAGCAGTTCTTTTAGCAATGGATAAGGATCCAGAGGATGTTGTGCAGTCTAGTTCTTTACTTTCCTCATCAGAATGCCCTGCAGCCCACCTGGATGGTGTTCAAAATTCTGAAGACCTTCATTCCTGGCTTCATCTGGGAAGGCAATTATTGCTCCTTGTAGTCCTGCTTATAGATTCTTCAGAATGAAAGAATCTTATTATTGATATCTTGCAACATAGAACTTGATGTTTTATTAGCTAAAATAACCACCTTCTCCCACCACCCAACACACATCAGGGATAAGGATAGACTCAATTCTGAGGTTACATCTCAGACACGTTATTTTTCCCCTCAATTCTTGAAACCCCTAGGTTATTCTTTGTAGAAGCCAGTATACTAGTCACCTCCTTGTATACTCCACTTTAACACTAAACCAGGATTTATAGATCTGATGAACAGGGTACAGCAGAAGTGTTGGCATGTGACTTCTGAGGCTAGGACACAAAAAGCATTGAAGCTTACACCTTGCTTTCTTGGATTTCCAGTTCTGTTGTTTCCGAGATCACTTAACTCTGCATAGAGGCCCATATAGAGAGAAAGTGTGGGTCCTGGACAACAAAAAGCACCAACTTGCCAGCCACATGAGTGAACTTACCTCCTTGGAAGTAGGTCCTCTAGCCCCAGATGACTGCAGCCCCAACATATACCTAACTGCAACTGTATGAGGTATATGAAATGAGGACTGATAAACAGAGCTCTCCCCAAATCCTGGTGGTAGCTGCTGTAACCACAAGGCTTTGTTATAATATATTGTGGAGCATTATATAATGAAAACACTCTTTTCCAAATTAATTGTAACAGAGAACATCTCCCTAAAATCTCTGGATCTCAGAAATTCCTTAAGCCTCTCAATCATCTGAACTTGATTAGCTGAGCAAGGCTGTTCATCATTACTGCCAGCACTTATTTGATATTCACACCCTTTACAATATTGTACAAAAAGAAAGCCTAGTTTTATTATAAAAGTGAAAAATCTTTCTAAGACAGATATTTAAGAGTTTAATTTTCAGTTCTTGACCATTTCTGTCCTTCCAATTATTTCAATCACCAGTATTTTAAAAACATTCAAAGAAACAATTGATCAAAAAAATAAGGAAGCAATCATCTAGATAAAAGAACATTATTTGCTAAGCATTTTAAGTGCTTCTAAAAGGCAAGAATGAACAAATGCTATTGAGAGACTAGACATAGATTTATATTTTTTCATTAGACTATAATATGGAAAACTTATGTGAGTGCCTCCTACTCAGGAAACTGGTTGTAGTTCCTCTCAGCTGGTTATTTTCTGCTGCTTCTTTCCCGGTATTACATCAAAATCTATTTAAAATGCATTGCTACTTTTGTTGACCATTTGTTTAATTAGGATATCAGTTCAATAGGTGAAATAGAATGGCTCCAAATTAAAGTGTTTTCAGCAAGATAAATTATTTCTCTCTTACATAAAAAGTATGAGCTAACAAAGCTTCTCTCATCTGCAGGCATAAGGGTCCAGGCTCTTTCCCTTAAGTTTTTGTCATCACCAAGGTACTGTCCTTGTCCATATAGCCTATGATAGAGCATATGGAAATGGAAGGGAAGGGAGAAATTGTTCATGGATTCTTTTCACATCCAACTGGCTGGAACATAGTCACATGTACATGAATATCACAAAAGGCTGGGAGCTTAATCTCTCTCAGTATTTTATCCTTCTGTAATATATGTCTCACAAATATGTGAGATTACCCATGACTACACACAAATTTCATGACTCCTCCTTATAATTTATGACAAACTTCAACTCTTTTTTACCCTACATCCCTTTTGATTAACATTAAATATCTCAATCAGCTCCCCTTACTCTCTACTCCAGCCAGGTATTAAGAATTGCTCATCAAGGCAATGGCTGGTACAATGCATTTCAACAAATGCTAGTACCTTTAAACTATTAGAACTACACCTAGGCTACAGAGATGGAATGATTTTAGGTAATTTATTACACAAGAAGTGTTGTCTTTCCACATAAGTGTTTCATAAAACAACAGTGAACATTTCATTGCCAAAGAACTTGAAAGATGATTTTCTCCATCTGTAAAATTCACATTAAAACAACCCAAGCTGTTATTTTTAACTTAGAAATATTATTTTTAACTTGCAAATGATAAAATAAACCAATTACAAATAGTATAAGTCACTCATCTCATCTTTCTTCTTGGATCTATAACTGTTCTTATGATAAGTACCCTTAAAAGTGAGTCTGCATAGTAAGATATGACAAAAACACAAATTTGGTACAACAAATATTAACTGCACTCACCACATGACAGGAGCTGTGTTTTGGTAGTTAGGAAATAATCATCGTCACCCCCAAAGCATTTGAACTTAAATTTGTATAAAGAGATTTAACCAAGCAAATAGAGATAATGAGGGGAATCCATCGAGGTAATATTTTATCAAAGGTCTAGGGAAAAAAAACTCACACATTTTAGAACACTAAGTATAGATCATAGAGAATGAAGGATGGGTAAAGCCTGAGCCTAGAGACAAAGTCACCATCTGTATCACAAAGGGGCTATAGTGTTTTTATTCCAAGGTCAGTTGGAAATCACTGAAGAATATCAGGTATGGGATTAAAACAAGTAAACATTTTGTGGGAAAAAGTCATTCTCACATGAGAGAAAGCATATGGCAGTAAAAACAGAAACTGGCCATGAGGACAGGTAAGACTGCATGTGAGGAAGTTTAGAAAGCAATTACTACAATCTGACCAAGAGGTTAGAGACTGATATTGGACCAGGAATAGTGGAGGAGATTTAGAAAACATGAAATAACTGAATATTATTTAGCAGGCAGAATGGATATGACTTGCATAGGAAAAATAAAAAGTGACTCCACAAAAAATAGATATTAATACAGTTATTCCATGTAATAGTATTCCAGCCAACTTCTATTTTGATCCTTAATCTCAAAAATGTCTACAGTAAGCAATATTAATCAGGAATACTGACCTAATTGGAATAAGCAATTTTCTTTATATGATATGATTACAATAACAAATAATATAAGCAAATAATCCTTCAGGGTACACACAAGAATGTTACCAATGGTGTGACTGAAATACTGATTTTTCTGTCATCCTTTCTCTTTGATGGGTTTTTCAAATATTTCATAATTAATCTTGTGTTTATTCAATCATTCACTCAATAAATATTATTGAACACCCACAATATGCCAATCATTCTGCTAGGCAACAGGAATACAGCAGCAAAAAAAACTCTGACAACAACTCCTGCCTTCGTTCATATTATGGTGGGTGTGGATTATAAGAGAATAAACAAAATAAATAAAATATGCTATATAGTCATAAAAGTGATAGGTGGGAATTCCTTTTTTTAACTGCCAAAATAAATTTTTTTCCAACACAAATAGAAACAAAGAATAGAACTACTAAAAGTTCAAACAAGATGAACTCATTCATATGCCATTTCATCATCTCTCTATTTGTCCCCATCATCCAATAGTAAAGGTTCCCTCCCTACACATTGACTTCAAAACATTCTGCTTATACAGCTGTATAGAATTTACCTGGTTATATTAGAGTTGCTAAACATATTTGTGTCCCTCTTTTCAAGGCTAGCCCTATAACAGGCAAAGTATGAAATAATAGAGATATTTTTTTTTATGTTTTAATAGCAAATAGATCACAAATGAAGATAATTTTGTGCACAAAAAAACAAAGTCTTGATGTATGAGCAATATCCATTTACTATTAATTAGTAAATATTCATTACCAACCCTATTCCTCAAAGAATACAAGTTTGTAAATCGAATTTCTATTTTTGAAAGTGTGCTCTCGAACATTATCTTTTGAATCTCAGAGACCTAATGAAACTTTCATCTTACTGATTACAAATTTTATTTGTAAGTTATTTCTGGAATAGACAGAATTTATTTGTATACATGACCCACAAATAAGTCACCCTACCATCCACTGGCAACCAATCACATGTAACCTCAGAGGCTAAGACACAGTTGAGAATTTACCTGGAACAATGAACACTGAAAAACAAATATTTCTGAAGACAATCACAATAATGCTAAACTTTTTTAATGATTTGACATTCTCAGGAAAATTATCTTGTTAAGTGAAGGGAACCATGCATATTCTTCCTGTCCTTTTTATACTATGAAGATGAAGCTTCTATCCTAACTGTGATTTTTAAAGGGTAGAACAAATGTGTTCACTTAATATTCATGACCCGTCTGGTAATGCATCTTAAAAGTTGATAGTATGCATAATGTTTTGTTTTTAATGATAGGATTTGAACATTCCTTATAATGTACTGTGACTAAGTTTACTTTATATAATGAAAGTCATTCAGCAAGTATGATTAGCTGTTAGCTGCAAAGGGTCCTCACAAATCCCAATGCTAGAGGAATTATGATTCGGGGGTAAGCTATTTCAAACCTCAATAACTCTGTTCCCTTTGGGTTACAGTAGGAATATGGTTTATTGATTTTTCTCAAAGCATCCAGTGCTTTTCAATGAGGCAAAAGTTTCAAGTATCTTCATAGAGTAATTTCAAAACTCTCCTCAAACTATAAACAAAGATTCTTTTTCCTATATAATTTAGTGAATATGAAGCAATACATATTATAATGAGGAACGAACTCTCTATGACAGCAACAAGGACAGATAAAAATGATCATCCAGACTAATACCTTTTTCAGAGAGCCAGGAGCATGCTTCTATAGCACATGGTATTTAACCCTTTTCCACAAGGACATGAAGATTTTTAAAAATGTACGTTCATACAATGTTAAATCAAAAGAAACAGTATAATATACTTCAACTAAGTGTAAAACCTTTACATGATAGTAATTATGATAAGATTACTGATTAAAATAAAAAATAAACTATGTCAAAATAGAGAATTTGTCAAGTATTTGTTAAATAATGCAGGTGATTTATTTTTAAACTGCAAAGAAAATGAACTATTACACTGCTTTTGAGAACAGATTTTTAAGGCACTTCATTTAATGAGTAATTATCATTAATAACCCATCATATATAAATACTTTTTAAATATCCTGAAACACAGTTTTATTTAATCAGAGGCTGTCAAGAGTGAGGTTATAGGTGATTTTTGTTGTTGTATACTTTTTTGGATACTAGATAGAAGTTGTTTTTCTAAAAAGTATAATCTTTTAAAATATCAACATTATATCAATATTATTTTCATTTCTCTGCTGATCAAACTGTTTTTATAGAAGAAGAAACACTCTTACTCACAACCAAATTAGGTATATTTCAAATTATTGGTATCAATTTTAATTATATATTTTCTTATATAATGTTACTTATAAAAATATTAATAATGCCTTTTACCATGTGTCTATGTTGTATCAAACAATGTTAATTATTTTTAATTATCTCAGAAATCCTCTAAAGTAGTATGATACTTATTTTACAAATTAGAAAACTTGAGCCTAGTTAAATATTTTCTCTAGAGTTGCACAGTTCATAAATCATGATTTTAGTCCTTGTCTAGAGGACTCTCATCTTGTTTTCTAACTATACTTCACTGCAAGGTAGAGAGACGGACACTAGAGGGATTTAAAATAAGCAGAAAACATCTGCTCTACCATAAACAATTTTACCCTCTAGTTTTAGAGAAGATACAAGAATGCTAAATGGTTGTTAAAACTAATTGGTAATTATACTGTTACTAATCCATTTGTCAGGCACTGTTCTAAACATTTTGCATGGATTATGCCCTTTACTCCCTCAATTGCCATCTGACAAGTTTCTGCTGAACATCAGCTGCCCAGAGAAGTGTTGTTTAGCACCCAATTTGACTCCAGGCTCCATGATGTATGCTCATCATATAAGCCATCTTCTTCTTTCATGAATATCCTTCCAATTTTAGAAAGGTTCCATGACGGAAGCAAAAGTAGCTCCTCTTGCTCCTATTCCTCCCACAAGGTGTTGGCCACATTTTTAAAAGTCATTGGACAGAGAAAAAAATTAAAACTAATATTTATCTTTTCTGAGTCACTTAGAATGACAGAAAAGTTTCTACTCATAAGGCACTGCAAAGTATCTAAAAATTAGTTCATCTCATTTTTTCTCTTTTACTCAATATCTCACAAGCAGTACAACTGCCATCAAAATCTCTCTCACTCTCATAACTTTTTAAAATTTTCTCTTAAACCTTAGTCATGCTACATCTTTCGCCACTTTCCACACTCTCTCACTTCTCAGTTCCAAATATGGGCTCCTTCATAGGCGCCCATATTGATTATTCAAATTCTGCTCAACAAAGTTTTAGAGGCAAGGTTGGAAAACACCGAATGAACAAGATACACACACACACACACACACACACACACACACACACACACACAATCTTGCATGTCAGTCTAAAGAGTGTTAGTTCATCCTATGGACAGTGGTAGGATATTACAGGCTTTTGAGCAATATCATAATAACAGAAATACAGAAATGTATGACAGGTAAGTAAGTGATATTTTACAAAATAAATAGAAGGAAATGAATTCAAAGCTAGGGGTTTTATTAGAAGGCTACTATAAGGACATAAGAATGAGATCCTATTTTGGAGTGGAGACAATAATAATGGAAAAACTGTAAATGAATAAAAATAATGATTATAAAGAAAAGAAATTTCAAAGAATTGCTGGCTGAGTGACTATAAATGGTGAAGAGAAGAAAGAATCAAGGATGATTCCAGCTTCAAGCCTGACTGAGTGTAACAATGATACAAATATGCAGAAAGTCCAGAATTATGACCTCCATCTAGCTTTTAATGTAGAAAATAAAGTTGTTATACTTATTAGAAATGCTTAAGTATAATTCAATATATTTATCATGCCTTTTATAAATATGCTGCTGTGTTAATCCATTTATTGTGCTACATCACTAGCAAAATACATAATAATAAAGCAGTGCCAAAAAAATATAGCTGTATTCCAAAGTAAGTGAAGAAAATAAGAAAAATCTAATAAAGTATTTGTCTTTTTACCTGCAACTCTATTTACTGGGAAGAGAAAAACATAAAATCTTACTGTTATTTATTAATCTTACCAGAGATTTTGATCCAGTTACTGTCCAAAACAATAAAATGATTATTACTAGGTACAGTTTAATCACTATCTTTAATACAAAAAGAAAAGCTTGCCCCAAGAATGTATTTTGAAAGAAACTCTTAAATGCCAGGTAACCTAAGCATGTAGGCAGGACAAGCACCATAGGAATTTGTTTTAGTTCAATAGAATCTTATATGGTGATATTTGTGAATAAAGAAATATTATGTGTGGGGGACAGGATCAAAATGTCAGGCCACAAAATCGAGGTTCACCTCCTCTCAGGACTGCATTATAATTACAACCAAATTATAAATCAACTTGGAGAACCACATATATTCTAGCTGATCATACCATATACATCTGAGGACATAAAGAAAAAGCCACATCAAGAGCAGTAGGAAGGGCAGAGGCACAAAGCAGACTGGTCCCACACCCACACATGGTGGTTAAACATCAGGAGAGATATCTCAGCTGCAGAGGTCCTCCTGGAGAAACAGGAGGACCCCTGTCCATGGTTCTAGTTCCAGTAAGAGGAGTTCGCACAACTGTAAAAGTCAGTGGTGATTCTGGCCATCTTGGTGAGACTGAAGGAATTTGTAGACCCAGATGTCCCATTAAAGAGCCCACGTACAGACTACTTGCTCTCAGACACTCACCCTGGGCTCCAGCAGAGGGTCAGCAGCACAGTAGGCTCAAGACACATAAAAGAAAAGACTGAGTTGTGCGGCACCAGTGCAAGGGCTAGAGGGAAAGCTGCCATTGCCCCTTTGTTGGCTGCCCCTCTGGCAGAGTCTGCAGACAGGTATCACTTTGCCTACATTAAACCCTCTCCCTGCATGACTAATTCTGAAACTGCACTGGCCAACTGAAATCCTCCTATTCCATGCAGTGTCTCCTGAGATCCTGTTCCACCCAATCTACAAATTACCAGTGATGGCCTATTGCCAGGCAGCCAGTCCCACTCAGTGTACTTCCCTGGGCAATGGCCCTCAGCTCAGGCAGCCCACACAGTTCGGAGGAGACTTTTGGTGGTGGGACACTGGTGCCAGCATGAGCTGCAGTGTCACCTGAGCAGATTGCAGGGGTTTGTGAGCCTGACACAGACAGCAGTTGGCCTTACTATGATCTGTGACTTTTGTAGAAGCCTGTGGCTCAGCACTGGCAACAATTCTGAATCTGAATTTGCCTACCTAGTGTCTCCCTAGGACTCCATACCACTCAACTCACAAATAACCTGCAGCCAGCCCATTCCCAGGCAACCAGCCCAACACTGTGCTTTTCCCTGGACCATGAATTTGACAGCAAATAATAGCCCTCGACATTATACATAACAATATCCACATCATAGGGGTACCAGAAGGAGAAGAGAGAGAGCATGGGATTGAGAATCTATTTGAAGAAATGACAAAAACTTCCAAATCCTGACAAAAGAATTAGATATATAAGTCCAAGAAGTACACAGAGTCCCAAACAAGAACTCAGAAACCCACACCAAGACATATCATAGTGACATTACCAAAGCTTAAAGACAAAAGAGAATCTTAAAAACAAGAGAGAAGCAGCTCATCCCTTTCAAGGATACCCTCATAAGAATGTCAGCTGATTTTTCAACAGATGCTTCGTAGGCCTAAAGGGAGTGGCACAAAATATTCAAAGTGATAAAAACCAAGAACCTACAAATCAAGACTACTCTACCCAGCAAGGCTATCAATTAAAAAGGAAAGTGAGATAAAGAGCTTCCAGGGCAAGAAAAAGCTAAAGGAATTTATCACCAACAAGCCAGTATTATAGAAAATGTTAAGGGGACTTCCTTAAAAAAGAAGAGGGGAATAAAACCATAAATATGAATTAATAAAATAGCAATAACTATGTATCTATCATTAATCACTTTAATTGTAAATGAATTAAATATTCCAATCAAAAAACATATGAAAGCTGAATGGATAAGAAAACAGACCCAAACATATGCTGTCTATAACACAGCTTGAAAGTAAAGTGATGGGAAAAGATATTCACATGAAATGGAAATTTAATAAAAACTGGGGTAGCAATACTTAGACAAAATAGACTTTTTTAAAAAGACTATAATAAGACACAAAGAAGAGCATTACATAATGATAAAGGGATCAGTACAACAAGAGGACATAACACTAGTAAACATATACACACCCAACAAAGAAGCACCTACATATATAAAGCAACTATTGACTGACATAAAGGGAGAGATCAACAGTAATAACAATCATACAAGACTTTAACCTCATTGACACTGGTGGATAGATCTCTCAGAAAACCAACAAGGAAACAGGAACTTTAAAACTTCACTCAAGACCAAATGAATTTAATTGATATTTACAGAGCATTTCACCCCAAAGCAGCAGAATATACATTCTTAAGTGCATATGGAGCATTTTCCAGGATAGACCACAAAAAAAAAAATCTCAATAAATTTAAGACTGATATCATATCAAGCATCTTCTCTAACCACAATGGTATGAAACTAGAAAACTACAAGAAAAAAACTGAAAAATAAACAAACACATTGAGGCTAGATAACATGCCACTAAACAATGAATAGGTTAACAATGTGATCAAGGAAGAAATCAAAACTATATAGATACAAATGAAAATGAAAACACAAAAACAAAATATGGGGCATAGTAATAGCAGTCCTAAGAGAGAAATTCATAGCAATACAGGCCCACTTCAAGAAACAGAAAAATGCTCAAATAAACGATCTAACTTTACACTTGAAAGAACTAGAAAAAAAAAACAAAGGAAGTTGAAAAGGAAGAAAATAATAAAGATCAGAGTGGAAATAAACAAAGTAGTTTAGAAAAATGGTACAAAAAATCAATAAAACCCAAAGCTGGTTCTTTGAAAAGATAAACAAAATTGATAAACCTTTAACCAAGCTCATTAAGAAATAAAGAGAGAAGACCCAAATAAATAAAATTAGAAATGAAACAGGATAACTGTAGACCCCACAGAAATAGAAAGGATTATAAGAAAATCGTACCAGCAATTATATGCCAACAAACAGGACAATTTGGAAGAAATAGATACATTCCCAGAAGCATACAATTTCCCAAGACTGAGTCAAGAAGAAATAAAAAATCTGAACCAACCAATTATCACCAACAAAATCAAGTCAGTAATCAGAGAACTCCCAAAAAACAAAAGTCCTGGACCAGATGGCTTCAAAGGTGAATTTCATCAAACATTCAAAGAAGAATTAACACTTATTCTTAAACTATTCTCAAAAACTCAAGAGGGAAATCTCCTTAATTCTTTTTATGAGGCCACCACTAAACTAATTCCAAAAACAGACAAAGACATTACCAAAAAAAAATAAATAAATAAATAACAAATAAAAAAACTATAGGCCAGTATCTTTTATGAACATTGATGTAAAAATTCTCAACAAAATATTAGCAAACTAAATTCAGCAATATGTTAAAAATATCATACATCATGACCAAGTTAGATTTATTCCTCAGATGCAAGGTTGGTACAATATCAGCAAATCCATTAATGTGCTATACCACTTTAACAAAGTGGAAGATAAAAATCATATGACATCAATAGATGCAGAAAAAGCACTCGACAAAATTCAACATCCATTTATGATAAAAACTCTCAACAAAAACGAAATAGAGGGAACCTCAACATAATAAGAGCCCTATATGATAAACCTACTCAGTGGGGGAAAAGCTAAAGGCATTTTCCTTAAGATCAGGAACAAGACAAGGATGCCTAATTTTACCACTTTTATTCAACATAATATTGGAAGTCCTAGCTACAGCAATAAGACGAGAAAGAGAAATAAAACGCATCTAAAATGGAAAGAAAGAAATAAAACTCATTATCTGAAGATGACATGATACTAAACATAGAAAACCCTAAAGCTTACACCAAAAAAAAAAATCAGAACTCATAAATGAATTCAGTAAAGTACCAGGATACAAACTTAATATTCAAAAATCAGTTACATTTTTATACACCAATGATGAACTTTGGAAAGAGAAATTAAGAAAACAATCCCATTTACAATTGCATCAGAAACAATAAAATACCTAGGAATCAAATTAATCAATGAGGTAAACAACCTGTTCTTTGAAATTTAATGTTACTTAAAAAAGAAATTGAAGAAAATACAAATAAATGGAAGCATATATCATGCTCATGTGTAGAAAGAATCAACATTGTTTAAATGGCCATATTACCCAAAGCAATCTATAGATTCAATGCAATCTCTATCAAAATATCAATGGCATTTTTGACAGAACTAGAATAATCCAAACATTTATAAGAACCATAAAAGATCCCAAATAGCCATGGCAATCTTGAGAAAGAACAAAGTAGGAAGGATCACACTACCTGATATCAAACTATAGTATAAGACTATAGTGATCAAAACAACATGGTACTAGCTGAAAAACACATACAGAGATCAATCAAACAGAACAGAGAGCCCCAAAATATGTTCAGACCTATATGATCATTTCATCTATGACAAAGGAGGCAAGAATATACAATGGGGTAAAGATGGTCTCTTTAATAAATGATGTTGGGAAAACTGGATAGATACATACAAAAAATAAAAAATGAAACTGAACCACCTTCTTATACCATATACAAGAAAAGATTCAAAATGGATTAAGGACTTAAAGGTAAGACCCGAAAGCACAAAACTTTTAGAATACATAGGCAGTAATCTCTGATATTGCTTTTTTTTCTGATATATAGCTCCTTGGGTAAGAAAAACAAAAAGTAAACAAATGGGACTACATCAAACTAAAAAGTTTTTGCACAGCAAAGGAAACCATCGACAAAGCAAAAAGACAACCTAATCAATGGGAGAAGATATTTGCCTATAATATACCTGATAAGACGTTAATATCCAAAAATTATAAAGAACTCATAGAACTCTACAACAACAACAACAAAAATCCAATTAAAAAATGTGCAGAAGATCTAAACAGATATTTCTTGAAACAGGAAATACAGATAGCCAATAGGCATATTAAAAGATGCTCAAGCTCACTAATCAGAGAAATGCAAATTAAAACCACAATGAGATATTATCTCACACTGGTCAGAATGGCTATCATCAATAAATTAATAAACAAGTGTTGGCGAGGATGTGGAAAAAAGGGAACCTTCATATACTGTTGGTGGGATTGCAAAATTGTACACGCCCTGTGGGAAAGTTTGGAGGTTCCTCAAAAAAATTTAAATAGAACTACCTTTTGACCCGGCAATTACACTTCTGGGTATTTAGCCAAAGAAAACTTAAACCCTAATTTATAAAGATCTATGCACCTCTATGTTCATGGCAACACTTTTCACAATAGCCAAGATATTAAAGTAATCTAAGTGTCTATCGATAGACAATTGGATAAAGAATTTGTGGTATATATATACAGCCATTAAAAAAAGTGAAATCTTACCATTTGCAATGACAAGGATGGACCTAGAAGGTATTATGTTAAGTGAAATAAGTCAGACAGAGAAAGACAAATAACATATGATTTCACTTACATGCAGAATCTAAGGAAAAAATGAAACAAACTAAATGAAAACAGACTCACAGATACAAAGAACAAGCTAGTGATAGCCAGAGGGAACAGGAATTGGGGTTTGGTAAAAGAAGGAAAGGATGTAGTAGTACAAATTAGTAGTTACAAAACAGTCATGGGGATGTAGAATACAGCATAGGAAATATAGTCAGTAATACTGTAATGGCTGTGTGTAGAGCCAGACAGGTGCTAATCAGGGGATCACTCTAAATTATATAAATGTTTAACCATTTTAATGTATACCTGAACTAATGTAAAATTAAAAATATATATATATATGTGCAGAAGTTTTATATACACCATTTAATACTGGTAGAAAGACCTAGGAAACCAAAGTGGAGAGGGAAAAGAGGGAGGAAGATTCAAGATGAAACTCCTGATACCCGAGAGGACTCAGTGAATTACCTAACAACCTGAGTGGAAAAAGTGCTAGGTTTTTCCCATCCTCTGAACTCCATTTCTGTTTGTTCATCAAAAATGAAATATTTTATTTCTGACAATAAGTAGTACTTTCCTACTCTTCAAACATCAAGAAGTTAGCAAAGATGTCACATAAATCAACATAATCTGCTCAAAAAAAAATCTCTTAAAGTGAAAAAATTGGTCCTTGAACATCAAGACCATATTGGACTCTGATTGAAGATATCCTCTTATCTTAATAAAGAATGTGACAGTTAAGAGAGAGAAATGCCTATAATCGAAGAAATAAAAAAGATGAGTCAAGGAGGTCTATCTCATTAACAATGCAAGTGCTGTTCCAAGAGCACTTAGAATGCCTGACAGATGCACGCATAAGTGTGGGTGGAATGGCATGTATGCCCCTCATTAAGGTGCATCAGTAATAAGACAATCAAAATCTGATACTATTAAATACCATGATTATATATTATTCCTCATTATGAATTTATGGTTATCAAGCAAATTTTTAAAAATCTGACATCTTAAGGGAGAGAATAAACTGCAGTGAATTTTTTTAAAACAGTTCTTAAATATTTCTTTTTTAAGGAAGGGGATATCGACTCTATAAGAGGTTTTTTTATATATATACCTAGCCTGCCATAAATTTATAGGGAATGGGTTCCAGCAGCTCAGGCTCCCTTCTGTTGGGTCTCACAAAGAGTGCTTTTCTGGGTAAAGTAGGTTGGCACTTCAGTTGAACCCAGGTACCTTTCTCTTTGGCTTCCTTCTCTTTTTGAAGATTTTCCTTCACATATTTCAGGAACGTGCCTCAGCTCTTAGAGTGCCTAATATGCTAAATACTACATTGATTCTCTTTGCAAGAATCTTGCCCTTGTTTGTTTATAACAATGCCAATTGCATGCTGGGTAACATTGTAGACTCTCCCAGTTTTGCATGGTAATATTTGTGGGGCATTCTTTTAAACTGTGCCCATTTTCTTGATATCTATAATATCACCTTTCTTGTAGAGTCACATGTATGTGGCCAAAGAAACAGCTCCATGTTTTCTAAAATGCCTAGAGAGCATCTGGCGGGTACCTCTCCTCTTTTCCTTTGTTTTCTTCATTTTAGTAATTGACTGGAAGATCTGTAATGACTTTATAATAGCCAATTTGGCTAGGCTAAACTGCACTTCTCAGAATTCACATCTCTGTATGTTTCCTGTTTATTGTGGTCAATCCAATCCCATGGCAGATTTGGAGGGTGGAACTGAAGAAGCGTTTTGTTGTTCACACATATTACTTATCTTCTGACTCATGTCGTTGGCATGAGACTGCAGTCACGCCTGCAACTATACCACTTCCCCAGGTTCTCCCTCAGCATCATCAACTCCCAAGCCAGGGGTGTGTGTTTAGCATTATGACAATGAGCACCTTGATTTCTGCAACAGACCAATATCATCAATGTCAGAAGCAATGAAAACTGACACTTCAGTAGGTCTTCAAAAACTCCAGGTTGTGTGTTTCAGCTTGCTCTTACTCTCCCGCAAATTACGTCTTCTCTTTCCAACTGCTTGTTCAGTGGACTTTGAGCTCCAGGACCAGATCAGATAGAAAGACAATGAACGGTATAGAGTCTACCAAATTTCAAAACTGCATAAGGTACTATTTTGTGTGTGTGTGTATCCCAGTGATTCAGCTTCTATTATTAAACATTGACCAATACATATATTGTCCAAGTCAACATGAGTATCCAGTCTAATAACCCATTCATTAATCAAGAGTTATTTAGCACCTACCATGTGTCAAATATTATTCTAAACATTAGACACAAGGGGATATAGCAAGTAATAAGACAGATGTCCTTCCCTCATAGAGCTTCCATATTATTGGGAAGACAAAAATAAATTAGAATATAAATAAGAAAGCATTAAAACTTTTTAAAAAATAATGTATTAGTTTCCCATTGCTGTTGTAACAAATGTAGTGGCTTAAAACAATAAAAACATATAATCTTAAGTTTCTGGAGCCCACAATAAATCTTGACTGAAACCAAGGAATCAGCAAGAATCTTTCCCTTCTGGAGAATCTAAGAGAGAGTTTGTTTCCTTGCCTTTTCTGGCTTCTAGAGGCCACCTGCATTTCTTGGCTCATGCCTATTTCTCTGTCTTCAAAGTGCCTTACTCCAACCTCTGCTTCCATTGTCACAGCTCCTATTTCTGACTGCAATCCTCCTGTTTTCCTCTTTGTAATCACCTGTGTGATTACGATGAACCCACTCAAATAATCCAGGACAATCTCCCCATGTCTAGATTCTGAACCACATTTGCAAAATCCCTTTTTACCATGTAAGGTGACATATGAACATATTCCTGGGCTTTATTCAGCCTTATACAGATAATAATTTGTGTTTAGAAAATAAGAGACTACAACATAATTTATTTTATATAGTATAGTTAAAGATATCCTCTCTTACATCATTTCCTTTGAGCAGAAAACTAAATGTTAAGGAGAACAGTATCCTAACCTAGAAAGGCTAGAAAACATTAAGAATCTGAGGTAGAAAATTTAGATGTGTTCAAGGAAAAGAAAAATCACTTTGGATAGAGCACACTCAGCAAGATGTGGTAGCAGCAACCTCAAAGAGTTTTGAAGCCAGATCTTAAGAGGCCTAGGTTAAGCAACTTGGGTTTTATTCAATGTATAATGGGAAGCCAAGAAGGTGGAGGGTTATAAGAAGCTTAAACAGGGAGATACATGATCTGATGTACTTTTTAAAGAAATCACTCTGTTTAATTAAGAAATACACTGAAGGGTACTGAAGAGCAGTTATCCTCCATTCTTTTACCCTGGTTTAACATTCCTCATAGTTCAATCATTATCTGTGTTTTTTTAGATTTGATTATATTCTAGTGAGGTCCACTGACCAGCAGCACTCATTACCTGGGAGCTTGTTAGAAATATCGAATCTCAGGCCATATCCATAATTGACTAAATCAGAATCTGCACTTAATACCCCCAGGTGATTCACAGGTATCAATTTGTGATGCACAGTTTTAAGAAAAAAATGAAGTGGTCCTAGAGAAAAAAAAAAAAAAAAGATAATAGCATGGTCTAACATAAAGCAGTGGAAATTTTGAAAAGTAATTATATTCAAGATATATTTTCAAGATAGAGGCTGATGAGAATTGCTGTTAGATTAATTGTAGTTGAGAAGAGGAGGGAAAATATATAAGGATAACTTAATCTGAGGCCTGACTAATTAGAGTTGATTATGATACTATTTACTGAAATGAAGAAGATTTTGTTTTCTTGACATGTTATGAGGTACCTATGAGAATCCAGTGGCAATTTAAGTCTTTTAATTAGCCACATTAGTATCAGAGCCACCCCTAGGGCATGTGAGACCAAGGGCAGATACTTTATTTCAAGAAACTCATGACAGTTAACAATGTACAATAAGTCTATGCACACCTGTCAAGAAAAACATTAAGTAAGTAGAATATGTCCCAGGACTCTTGCCCTATAAAGAGTCAAAGTTACCAGAATCTGGAATGATCCAGACCCATCCAGGGCAATTGGATGGCTTAATTTAGGGGTATTCAGATGTTTCCATGTTCTATAGCAGATGCTACACAAGGTAACATTGGCTTGGTCATATGGATCATTCATAATTGCTTTATTCTGTGTGTTTTGGTTCAAGAGTGGTACTAATTAATGTGAAATTCAAAGATATTGGAAGTGGGGATATAAATTTGGAAGACATGAGGGTATGAAGTCTTCAGTATCCCATTTAGAGTCATGGGAGGCTGGAGGCCACCATTTTGTGAGAAAAGATAGAGATTTTAAAAACAACAACAACAATAATAAATGATCCCAGGAGCACACCACTGGGTAGAGGGAGGAGAAAGGAAGGAGAGCCATCCAAGATATTGGAGAACAAATGCCCAATGAGACCACTTAGTAGCACAGACAAAAGGGAAGAAAATGTTTTACAGATCAAGCATGTCAAATGCTCTTGAGATGTTGAATAAAATTTTAAAATGACCAGTGAATTTGACAATATGGAAGTGGCTGGTGACCTTGACTAGAGGAAATCACAAAACAGGAAATGACCTTGGCTCACTGCTAGCAAAGGTTTTATTACTGCTGTACTCCGTAAGAGAGCAGACAAAGATGGAGCAGGCTCTGATGTGAGCCAATGAGAATAATGTTATATAAACATGGGGGCTTTGTTTCATGTTACTGGATCTTGGAAAATATCTATATGCATCATGAATCACAAAAATAGTACAAATATCTGCATTGCACACCATTTTCCTAACTGACTAGTTAGTAAGCTAAATCTCTGTAAGTAGCTCTTGACAAACAGAAGGAGCTTAGGGGAGGCATGTTGACTGAATTTCGTATAGTTCAGCCAGGCTATTTATTTTTTAAAGTAATGACCTTTTTACCTTCAAATGCAATTTGAAATGAGAATTTTTTTAAATATAAATATATGTTCTCCTTTGGGGAAGAAGTCTATTCACAATGCCAAACCTTTTTCTTTTCATGCTTTTCTATTCTATCTTGTTTTAGTTTAGTAATGAAGGGAAGATCCTAACTGGAATGGGTTGGAAAGGATAGAAAGAAGAGAAGTGGAGATGGAAAGTATGTGTATTATTTTAAGAAGTTTTGCTAGGAAAGAAAACAAAAATGGGGTGGTGCTTGGAGGGGAATATATGATATGAGACTTTTTTAAAAATGGGAGATATTATAGTATGCTTATTGATGATGGAATAATAATAATGAGGGGAAACTTGTTGATAGAGGAGAAATCAGGAAAAGTGCAAGAGCCAAGTACATAACATCAGCGAGAAGAAATAGGATACGTGTGCAAGTAAGGGCTTTGGCTTTGGATAAAAGCAAAGACAGTGAAATGAAAATCATATTTCTCATTAACTAGAGGATTAATATTGTTTTTTATACCTTGGTTTCTCATGAGTTTTGTTAGCAGAAAACAGCATCCTGAATCTGAATGCTTCAAGACACTGACAACACTAAGTTTCTAAGTCTTTAAAGTGGACAGCATCATATGGAACTGTGGCAAAACCAGGAAGAAAAAGATCATCTTTCAGGGGACCTCTGTGGGAGACAAACTGACTTTCTCCTGATGACCTATCTCCCCTCTCTGTGAGCTAAATTCATTATCTTTATATCTCAGTTCACACAAGCATATTTCTTAAGTGTTCCTTTAGCAAATAATTATGTACAATTTTTAATTGACATACTAAATCAACTAGAATGATATACTGAATCAACTACTTTTCTCCACTCATACTTATTGAGTGGGAATTCTGTAAGTGTCAAGATTAGCAAAACCAGTGCTATAGAATGCTACAATAAGTGGCTTCTATGGTTCCATACAACTGCGTAGAAAGATATTTTACTACCAAGCATATTGTTGGAGTTAATATATAAACCTTTTATTTAGTATTTCATTTTATTACTGATGTTTGTGCTTAATTTGTAGTTGACATACTTTTCAAAAAGGAGTGGATAAATCTAGGCCAGAATGTGTTAAGGAATTACAAATCAGGGTTCTGTTTTAGTGGGAAGCTGGGGAAAAGATTGTGGATTGCATTGATGCTGTTGGGTATGCAAATCAGAAAAGCACAAGAAGTAAGAGTTATATAATTTCCATGATGGATAGAAATGGGTTTAGGGTTGACAGGCAATCTAAAAATTACTATTACCTCTTATTATATCCTTTCAAGCATTTCCGTTTGTACAGAATGGGATTTTAAACATCTTGATCAAGCAACAGGAATCTGCCTCATCTCCTGACACTGATGATCATCTAGCAGGGCAATATTGTTGCTCTAACTGGCATCCTGATATTGCTATAAAACTGCATGAGGCATTATTCTAGAAGTGGTCTGTGACTGGAAATAGTCAGCAGAAATTTAAAAGTAATTATCATTTTGCCACTCATAAAATGATCAAAGGTTCCATAAAGAGTTATGCCTATTAGGGCTGGTACATGGTTTAAGATACACTCTGATATTCCAATCTCAAGATGTAAACTTGAATATCGTCAACCACCTTACATGCACAGAGTTGTAGTACTTTAGAAACTGTCTAATTTCAAAATGTTCAAATAAGAAAGCCAACAATTGTAATAGAACACTCCCACTATCATAAGGCAAATACTGGATATAGAAATCAGTTATTATGTATCAAAGACCATTGCTCTATCTCATAATTTTAAAGGAAAACTATGATAGGTGATTCTTTAATCTGCAAGTTCAAACTCCTACAATTTTAAAAATAATTTTGGGATAATTAATTTGAAACACGAAGTTTTCTGGCAATAAAGTCATACCAATCACAAACTAGATCTGGGAAGAATGAGGGTAACAGTTCTTTTAGCCTCTCTAAGCTGCATTTCCCTCACCTATAAAATATAGAAAATAATGCTCTCCTCCTAAACTGGTTAAAGGATTAATTGGATTATAATTGTAAAATGTTGAGTTCAGAGTCTGGCATCACTCAAAAAATGGTGACTGTCATTGTCATCATTATTCTCTTTGTGCAAAAAAGACGTATTTTATCATAGACTCAAAAGCCTGAAGGAACTTTTAAAAGATGTCTATTCACCTCTCTTGTTTTGTGTACCAGGATTAAAATTCTATGTATTCATACTGACTCTTCTCTCAAATGATTCTAAGAAAGAAGATAACAGCACTTCTTAGTTAATTATTATGACTGTGTAAATAATGTTATTTTATTGTTATGATTACATATATTATTTTCCTCATAAGATTTCTGCAGTTCTAAACCATAGCAGCTGACAGCTTCTGGAGACAGCACCTTAATTAAAGATTATTGTGCAGAAATCTTTTCTCTGACAAGGAAGGGGGAGAGAGGATGTTAGGAGGCAGGCAGAAATGTATTAGAGATGTCCAGAAAGCAAAGGGCCTTTGTGATCTGAAGAGATCTCCTCTTTGCCTAAGAAAGCTCTCTGATTAGACAGAAAACTCTCACAGGAACATAAAAGCCATTTTTAGCAACTGTGTAAAGCAGTCTCATTTTTAAGTTAGACCAGTGAAATGAGAACAACATCTCTCCAGTTGCAGCTGCCAATTATTCAGGAAGAGGGAAAACTCGAGTCAGGAGCATGAAACGATAAAGTTGCAGCCAGAAGTGGGTACAGCTTATGGCTGGCTTTGTGGTTTTTCTAAAGACTTGGCTTGAAGCAGCCAGAAGAAAGTAAACTTCAGCTTTACTTAGTTGGCAGTAGATGCCTCAATATGGGTAAGATCTATTTAACTATTGCCAGGGATGCAGAAGATTAAGTCACTGCGTCTCATTTACATTAGGCATGGACAACCTACCTAATAAACAGAAGGTGGTGCTTTTTAAAGATAAATGAAGAATCAAACTCAGAAGAAAGACAAGAACTCCCAGAAGATCCTAAGCACAAAGCAGAAAAAAAATCTAACCAAAAGTTTTGATTCAAAATGAATTATATTCTTAGGACTATCCCTAATTAAACTATACTAAAGAATTACTTGAGAGTCCATATTGGATTTAGGTAGTATGTTTATATTTGACATATGATCTAAATAGGCATGAGATATATTATTAGTATTACAAAAGCTAAAGTTTTTTTAAACACTGATGGTATAACAAATATTTATAAAATTCCCAATGCAGGCCAGACATTGTGCTGGGTACAAGCATTACAGAGGAGGAAAAAAAGGTATACAATCTGACTTTAAGAAAATTATAATTCAGTAAGAGAAGTGGACATGAGACGAGACTTAAAGCTTGTGTCATTAAGTGCATGATGAAAAATTAAAGAGGGAAATCTGATTTAGACTGGGGAAGTAGTAGAATTTAAGCTCCAACCTGAAAGACTAGTAACAAATACTTAATGAAGAGAGGAAAAATAAACATTTTGATGCAAAGGGTCTGAAGTAAAAGAGAAGTTAAAACAGCTGTAGTACCAAAAGAAGGCCAGTGAGGCCAGTGTTGACCAAATCGAGGGACAAAAAGATGAAGCTGGAAATGTGGGCAGTGACCAAATCATATAGGCCACAGAAGAAATTTTTAATATATTCTCAGTGCCACTAAGAATACTATTTAGTGGCTTTAGACAGAGAGAGGAACATCATTAGATTTACATATCAGAGAGAATGGCTTGCCACAGTTCTGTATAGAACATAAAAGCATGTAACAGTATATGTAGAGAAAAGTTAGTAAGGAACCACTGTGGCCCAGGTGAGGCATGGTGGTGACTTAGAGTGTAGAGAGAAGTGGACATATTCACGACCTACTCTGTAGGCTTGATGATAGAGTAGATGTAGGATGTGTCTGAAAGTAATGTCAGAGTCTCTCTCTTGTTTCTGATAAGAATTACAAAGTAGTGGATGGTGCCTTTTACTAGGATAAAAAACACAGTGTCACAGAATTGGAAGGGAATAGAGGGAAGGAGAGTAAAGTTCACTTAGGGTTGTGCTTCTAGTAGACTATAAAAGGGAAATTGAAAAAGAGTGGTCCCAGGGGAATATCAGAAAATACTTAGAAAAGGTATATCCAATTTTATAATTATACACAATTTTATACATATACACACCTTTTGTTTTAAATACAAGCTACAAATCTCAGAAATTGTTTTGGCTAAAAGGAACAGCATGTCCTCTTCTGGGAGTTAATCTGAAACTCCAGAAACTGATGGTTATCAAAAGGGGACATAAAATAAAAAAGATTAAGAAATTTCAAGTAAAAAGAACCCTAAGGACCAAACAAATAGTGAAAAACAATTTTCAGATTTAACAAGAAATAGAGGCAGTTAAAATGTTTATAGTGTATTGAAGGAAAACAGAGGCATCAAAGAAATAAATTGATATTCAATTGTCAAAGACGATACTTGGATCAGGTGTATAAGAGAGAAAATTTTGTGATTATTAAATTTTGAAATGAGAATGTGGCAACCATGCACAGATTAACATAAAACAAGGTGACTGAGACACACCTAAAGAGATGCTCTTTAGGTCCCTTGAGCCAAGGCAGGACCACTGAGTTCTCCCACAGGCACCCTGCAGGTGAGGGTTATCACCAGCAGAGTGAGGAAGCCCTGGAAATTGGTTTCAGAAATGACTTTGTCTTTATCAAGTGCTGTATAAAAGTATGCCTAGTGAAGTGTGTACAGAGCATGGGTTCAATCAATCTCCACAAAACCTTAATTTGTCTGTATAAAGTCTAGAGTTAGAGAATTCTTTTGATTGCTCTTTTTAAAGATGTGGAATCGGCAGATACTACCTGATTCTTTCAATCAAAATTTGAGTGCCAGAGGGGAAAACTTCATATAAAAAGCAGCAGCCTTTACAAAATGGTACTTTAATGATGTTTAACAGATAGTCCTGTGGCATTACCTGTTACAAAAGCACAAGAGGCTGATGCACCATAAATTGTTTTAGGGCCTTATAATCCCTACATTTCCTGATTTCTTCATCTGGATGCCTCTGCCATGAAATCTATTGTTTTGATTCTAGTGAAAGTGGCTTTTGTTCTCTGTGAAAAAAACTCAGCTTCTGTGCCTAGTCATTATATATTTATTTCCTGCATCCTTTCTTCACAAGCTCCTGCCCTTGAACCCATTAATCAGTTTTATTATTTTTCTCCAGACTCTCCCATACCCAACACTAGCTTCCAGTGTGGAGCCCAAAATTAGACTCATCAGTAAATAGTTGGTCAATGCCAAGTATGATGAGATGATATTCTCATGAATCCTGAATATATGAGACTGACAAACTCTATAATGTGTGTACCATCACTAGGTTCATTTCACAGATGAGAAAGAGACTGAGGCTAAGAGACTGAGTAACTTGGCAAATGTCAAACAACTGATAAATGGCGGAGTCAGAATTTAGACCCAGAGTTCTGCGGCACAATGCCAGGATCTCAGGAAGGGTCTTCATGTGCTACCTGAAAACCAGCTAAAAATATATAAGCTCCAACTTTGAACTATTTGCAAACAACTAAATTCCAAATCACATACCTGAGGTTCTAAACCACCAATCACCACCTAGCTTCTGCTGAAATGCACACCACCACTATTACCCTCTTTATTCTTGTAGATTTCTGTAAACATAAGAATTATTGGCTGAGTGGGAGAAAGAAGACCAGAAATGACCAGGGACCAGAGCCTAACATGCTGAGGCCAAGGCTGAATATGTGCAGTGTAAACCACAGAGGACTTACTGGCAGAGAGAGGAGAACTTAGCCTGATCAAGAGCATGACACTGGAACCACACCTCTGGGTCTGAATTCTGACTCCAGCAGTTGTTTGACATTTGCCAAGTTACTCAGTCTCTTAGCCTCAGGTTTCTCATCTGTGAAATGAACCTAGTGATGGTACACACATTATAGAGTTTAATACTTAAATGAGTTAAATATTTTCAAGTTTACTAGATCTGAAACATAGTCATGTTACACATGTATACTTTTTGAATAATTTTAAAAGAAGTATTTAACTTCATTAAAATAAGCATGTAAAAAGAGTAACTTAGTGAAAGAGGCCAAACAAAAAATAAGTATACTGTATGATTCCATCTATCTAAAGTTCTATAAAATGCCAATTAATCTATAATAACAAAAAGCAAGTCAGTGATTGGCTGAGACTGGGGCAGGAGGAAGAGAGGACTATAATGGGCCACAAGAAAACTTTGAGGTGACAGAAATAATCTGTGTCTTTACTGTAGTGGTAGTTTCACAGTACACAACTGTCAAAATTTACCAAGTTGTACAATTTACATGGATATAGTTTATTATATACAAATTATATGTTAATAAAGTTGACTTTAATATCACAGGAAAGTGTTTAGAACCACACACAATGTATCAATGAAACTGATGAGATATTTCTAGCTAAAGATCGAGTTCAGTTATATTCAACTAACTAAAATTTAAAAATTTGATTTTTACCAGCACAGATTAAAACTTGCATCTTAAAAAGGCTTGTGAAATCAGAATTTCATCTAAAAGAGAAGATGAAAGTCTGTATTTTTGTATACCTGAAAGCAAGGGGAATAAAACAAAGAAATGAGGACAATTTAGAGGTATATCTTTACAGAAATGAAGTGGGCAATTGGATGCACAGTTGTCAGGATTATTGTCACTAATGGTTCACCTCAAAATTTTATGAAATCAGATGTTGAAACTATTTAAAACTGTTCATGAAACCGGCATAAAGGGTACTTGCTGAGTATTTTCCTTGTACTACATAAAACCCTCCATCCCACATCAAAATTTTAGAGTCCACATTATAATTAATTATGCCTACAAAACGCTGCCACATGTGAAAAGTCACAGAGAAGCCGTTATGTCTCGCATAAAACACAACCGCAGGAGTACAACATCCTATCTCACTCATTATGGTTTACCACAAGCTTGATAAAATAATCAAATCAGTGAATTAAATCTAAATTATGTCGCTCGTTTAACTAGTACAGCCTGCTTCACAAAATCAAAGTTCAATTATCACTATATTTCTTTACCTTCTTTCAATCTATTACTCAAGCAATTATTTACCAAATAGCTGTAAGTCTAGTATCTTTTAACTGAAGTTTTTCCCTACCTGTCTTCAAGGCAGGGGGGTGGAGAAAGCTTAGAGCAGTCTTGGAGCAGGTTATGGAGTGTACAATCCAGAAAAGCTCAGGGTCCCCATGAGTCTGCTGCTGCCCTTGTTTCTCACTACTACCCAATGTCACACTACACTGCAACTGGCAACTGTTTTGCTTGTCCAGTTCATTTGTAAACACAAGTTTCCTTGGGGATGGTTACACATCTCAGGCTTTGGCTCTCTTTGGAGTTGGTACCCTTGTGCTCAGGCATTGTTCCTCATAGCTCAAGCCTGTGCCTCAGTGATAGAGCCTGGTACAGGGAGGAGGGGAGGTTCTCGGCATTAGCTTTACTTTCTGCCAAAAGCTGCCTCCTTCATTCATTGCAAAACCTTGTATGGAGTCCTAAGTCACCAACCTGGAATCTGCCTCAAGCTAATTTTACTCAAGACAGTTTTATTCCTGGAGCCTCACTATCCTTTGCATCTGAGTCTTGTTCAATGCAACTCCAGCTTAGCTTTAACAGGTCTTCCTAGCTTCATATCCTGGGAAACAGAGGTTGGGGTACTAATTTCTTCCTCTCCAATGATCTTATGCAAAATAATCTACCTTCTCTTTAAAATCTTTTTATGCCAGAAATGTCAAGGAAATAACAGCCTTGGAAAGAGAAAAAATATATCTTGTTAAACCCTAATCACAAGAAAATGTGTATCCACCATAACAAATACTGCTAGTACCCTATTCATATCCCTTCTCCAGTCGCCATTTCCAGGCATACCTGCCTTCCTCCCAATTGCAAGCACTTTGCCCGATGGCTTTCTCTGAACACTGATATGCACTCTGCCCATACTCTAGGCAAGCCAGAAGTGCTGGAAAGTTACCATACCTGCAGCAAATGCTAGGTAGGGCTTGTTGGATGCATAACACAGCACCCTTGCCCTGAAAGTGGGGTACTCAAAGGAATGTTCTACACTGTTCCTAGAGCTCCCCTGAAGAATTGGGCTCCAGTTGCCTACAGTGATATTTGCTCAATAGCTCACTTTCATTGGCTTCCTCCTTTTGTCCCTTTCCTGATTTCTCTACCAGTATTTCCTGAGATCATCTCCCAATAAACTACTTGCACTCAAATCTTTCAATGTAGACTTCTGGGAGACCCCAAACTAAGATGCCCACTTATTAGTTCAGCCAAGCAGGCCGATGCTGGAGAGCACTCAGGAAAGGTGTCACCTACAATTTCAGAATATGCAGGTCACTCAGGGAAATAAGAGCACAAAAAATGAAATCTTAAGGAAGGAAAGCTAGGTAGGTGGTCAACACACTCTGGTCATAATTGGAAGACTTTAAAAAACAGCAGAGGACAGAGGTGGCATTGGGGAAAGAATTCATACATAAATGATATGGGCTGTTAGTAGTATCCCCAGCTTTAAAGAAGCCCTAGGGAAGCACACACAGGTTCCTTAATCCTGAATTCATGCTTTTCAGAGCACCAGTAATGAGACACCTTCACGGCAGGAGGAAATGCTGTAGCCACATGTATATGAATTGCTTCCCTATATTACCAAAGTGTACTGTCTCATATTGTCCCTGGAGACCTTTGAATATAAATCTTTCCAGTAAGATTACACACTTAAATACATTATTTGTACTAAGCATAGTCTAGGGTATTACACAAAATTAAACCAGACACATACATGGCTACAATGTTTATATGGATACCTGCATATTAAAACAAACCTCAGATAACAGCAATTGTCCTACTTTGTCATTTACAGATGATTATATATGTTATTTAATCCTCAGAGTCATTTTGTAAGGTAGATAAGGAAAATTGTCTCTTCTATTCTTGGCGTTATATATAGAGTGTCTGTGGGTTTGTGTGGGAGTGTTGAGTTACTGTGGACAAACTGGGTCATTTAGAATCACTGGAATTATAGAAGTCTGGGAGCAAGTCCCAGTCTAAATTAAAAATACTAATATTCCTTCAGTTGATATTGACTTTCAACAATCCAACTTCTGGACTCTGAAATATTCCTCCAGTTGAGAATAAAGGTAACATAAAGGCAATCATATTTGAGAAACTTTAAAATAGAGCAAGTTTTTCCTTATTTTACTTCCTCTGCTTTCTCCTGAAAAATATAACTTTTTTCAAGCAAAAATAAATAAATAACCACACAAATTTTTAGAAAAATCAATGCATCGAGTTTTTCTATTTTTTAATCATTAGACATGTTTGGTGTGAATCTTTCACCAGCTAAGGACTATTAAATTCATAAGTATAAAAATCTGGTCATGATAGTTTTAAAGGTGAAAAAAATTGAGACAATCTGAAAACTGAGAAAAAAATCAGATAGGCTATTTAAATGATATTTAAACAATTGTTTTATCTTCTAATCCGTAATAGAAAGCAACAACTATCACAAATTTTCATCACTACTTTCTCATCCTATTAAATTACATGTCAATATCTGTTGATTATTTGCTAGAAAAAGAATTCAACTATTTTGTATTTGGGGGTAAAGGGAAGAGAGTATGAAAAAATAAATATACAAAATATCTGGCTTAAAGAAAAAAAATTGAGCCAGACAAAACATGAACAATTTAGTCAAGTTATTTAACCTTTCTGTGATGTAATTATTTAGATAAAATTAAGGTACAAATATTTAATACCTGCAGATTTTCTAAGTGTTAAAGAAAATTATTCATAAATGTTTACCATTAAGCCTGAAATAGGATGTTTTTATTAGTATTTAGTAAAAAGTGTTTTTTATTATAAATTAGTTAATTTGCATAAATATAATCATAAAGTTGAAAAAGTGGAATTCTGTAGGACTCAACGAAAAACGATTTTATTATTTTCCCACACTCTACCTTTAAATTCAGCATTTGGACTCATACTTTGTCCTTTTTGATAGATCTTGGCCTTACCTAGAAATTTTCCAGTCAGTCGTAGAGAATTTTTAAGTCCTCTGGTCACATTTAGTTATAAAATGCTCTCATATCTCTACTAAAAGATGTGTTAATCATACAATAGTCAAAATTCCGATCTTCATTTAAACTCTTCTCCTACAATTTAGGACAGCTTCGGCTGGAAGTCTGCAGGAACAAACTGTTCCAGCTTGAGATTACTCAAAGCTTTCTAGCCATGGTTTCTGAGCCCGTCTTTTGTCCAGAGGCAATCAAGTTAAAATGGAGTAATTAGGGTGGGCCCTGATCAAATATGACCGGTATCCTTTTAAGAAGGGCAAAATTTAGACCTAGAGACAAACATACCCAGGAAGAATGCCATGTGAAGATGAAAGCAGAGATAGAATGAATGATGCTTCACAAGTAAAGAGAAGCCAAAGACTGTTAGCAAAGCACCAGAAGCTATGGGGTGGTGCCTAGAAAAGATTCTCCCTTACAACCTTCAGAAACAACCAACCTTGCTGACACCTTGATATGAGACTTCCAGCCTCCAGAACTTTGAGACAATAATGTTCTACTGTTCAGAGCCACTCAGTTTGTAATATTTTGCAGTGGAAGCCTATTATTCCATATATTGCTATATATACACACATACTAGTCTGCATCTATAAATGCATAAGTATATTACACATATGCACATATTATGTATAGATTATGCATATAAAATAAAACAAAAATACTTCCAACCCTTTTTGAATATTTTTTAAATAGCCTAGTATTGTTTTATTTTTAAAACATTTTTCAAAGTATTGTCTCATTTAATACTTTTAAATTGTTGTAAAGGAGAGTATAAAAAATTCTGGAGAAAATCTGTCATTTTCTATGTTACTTCTTACTTTACTGTGTCAAAGTTTTTAATTTACCTTCAAGATAAATGTTGTCATTTAAAACAGGAGTGGCAGATATTAAATTTTGATGACTTAAAAGGTTCTCTTCCATCTCGATAATCTAATACCACTAAGAGCTTATAAACCTATGTTTAAAAAACAATTCTTAAAAATTCATTGTTAGAAATTACCTAAAATTTACTCTGAGAAGGCAGAATTATCTTCTCTATATTAAAAGAAAAATAGAACTTATACCTAAAGAAATACAATAATAGAATTACTAATTTCAAAAAGCAACTCAGTTGAACTAATTTCCTATGCTTTTATTCAAGCATTTCCTGCTAACATAGTGAACATCTTTTAAAATTGAGTGTGGAAAAAAGCCAAATGAGAAATAATAGGGTTCTGGATTGTCCAGATGTCTCTCTCTTCTTACCAAGCCCTAATTTCAAATTAGGTATTCTGGAAGATGGTTTACTAAGAGGAAGTCATACTTCTCTTAAGTAACATCAGCCATTTATTTCTAACTTGGCACGTTATTTTCCCAAAAAGGACACACAAAGAATTAATGTCTTATTCATTTAGATACCCGCTCTAATTGTTTTGAATTTTTTTAGCCAAATGAAGAAATCATTTTTCTAGTCTTAAAATAAAACAGTAGCTTCCCTCTCCCCGCCCCCCAGGATAAAATTAATTCAGACCACAAAAGGTTTGCACTCCAGTGCAAGAGAATGTGTAAATTAATTAGAGTGAGAAGAAAAAAGTCCTTTTTCTTATTCACATACCTTTTGTCTTGGTTCTTCCAAACAATGACTGCTTTTGTTCAGTGCTTAAAAGGAATTCGGCACATTTCCAGTCATATCTGTCACAGAGAAGGATAGCATTACATCTCAGAGTATTTCTATATGTTTAATTTAATAATCTTCTCAAGATATGTCATAATTTGAATTTTCATCCAATCAAAACTTAAATTATAATTAAAACTCTGTTCGAATGTAGCAATAGTGGAACTAAACAAAAGTCCTTCAGGCTTTCTTGACAAGACCAGCCCAGTCTCATTAAAACAATCAAGTCCTCAAGTTTTATTTTTTGTTTTTAATATTTCTCTCTCCCAGAAATGAAGAAATCAAGATTGGAGAGAAGACATAGTAACAAATTCAAGCAAGAAAATTTGGTATATCATCTGAAAGCCTTCAGCAAATTCCCAATATAGTATCTAATTTCCAAATAATGCCTTAAACACACGAGACTCCCAAAAGGTTTTGGTTTTCTGGAAGCTGCTGACAAAGTTGAAATGTTGTAAAGCTAAGTCATTTCCATGCTAAGTCATTTCACGGTATAACATACTTTTGAGTATATTATATGAATGGAGATTATTCTCATACTACCTCAAAGTCTCCATGAAAGCTCTGAGCCAGGGAGATTCAGTGGTCCTTTGTAAGGAGAACTAGGCCATGGAGAACACCGCGTTTCTGTGCTCCTACCCGCGTTATTTTTAAGGCTCAACCCAGACCATACCAATTCCAGGAAAGTCGGTGAATGAATCAGTCATTACCTCAACCACTAGAATTTCAGCTACTCCTTAATGGAGCCAGGATAATTCTATAGTAAATAACGTTCCCTAATAAAAGTTAAAAAAACATTTGGCTTTTTATAGCCAGTTGTTCAAAACTGGCCCTAGATAAGGCAAGCAACATAGTAGAATGTTAGCTCCCAATATTTGCTGAATATTAGAATCACCTGGAGAGCTTTTACATGCTCAATGCTCAGATCCCACCCCCACCCACCCCCCAATTAAATTAGAACATCTGAAAATGGGAACCAGGCATCAGGAATTTTTAAAGATCTCCAAGTGATTCCAATGTGCAGCAAATTTTGGGAACCAGTACAGTAAAATATAAAGGCAATTAATGGCAGAAACACAGACAAGAGCTAAGGAAGACAAAGGACAAGATTACCCTATCTAAAAACCTTAGGCCCAAACACTTGGATATGTTTCCTTTTGAAATGGAATGTGAACATGCGTTAAGAATATGATGTACACAGGTATGACCCCAAGCCCCAGTGAAAGCTAAATGCCCTTTTATAATTCTACAAGAGTTGATCATAAATACATGCTGCTTGGTCATTTGATAGTGTGTCAAAATGCTACAAGGGATCTGAAAGAATTGATTGGTAAATCAATAAATGAATGACCTAGAATAAATGACCTTGCACACTTTATTTACTAAAAAGTTTCACAGTAGCCACTATGAACAACTAATATTATTTGCACCTGCTCTGCTTCAAAAAGTAGTCTTTGTTTATTAACTCAGAATGAGTCGCCTCTACTCTGTTACAGTAACTTGTATTAATTTCTTATCTGAATGGGTTTATTTTTTCCAAATGAACAAATACCACATCTTGTTTTTCTATCCTTCTGGTTCCAATTCCTGGCAATGTTCTTGACACATGATGTGAAGTTGATACTTAAGAGAAAACTCCATGTTCAAATAAAACACAACATGAATGGTTCTGTGTCCTATAGCCCTTCTGTCAACTTCAGAGGCTATAAGACCTCAATGTGTAAAGGCCACAGGTACTCTGCTTTTGTCATCATCCAGACCACAAAGTAGGACACTGAAAAAAGAGCTTGTAATTATTATGGCAGGCATCTGCCCTTCGTGACAAAAAGAAATTGATCTAAACAGGCTTACTTCATAATGTGATAAATAATGTACTTCCCTATTAATATAATTGGAAATTGCTCCTCTGAATCGGTCACATTTTGTGATGCTCTAGAGCAGCATTGTACAATGAGAGACAAGATACTCTGTGTCACAGTCAGGAGTCAAGAAGGCCCACTCTGCCTTTACCATTAAATTATTGAGTGACATTTAGCTGGTCATAGAATTGTCCTCTGACTTCATTTCTTATCTATAAATAGATCTGTAATAATACTTGCCCTTCCTTCATAAAATAATTATGAGGATGCAAAATTCTATAAAAGCATATACTGCTATAGAAATCCAAAATTGTATAATAAGATTATATTTAGATCCAAATACATTAAATCTAGAAACATATAAAAATATTATAGTCAATAAATTATTTTCTGTATACCTACAAACTCTTCAAATTAGAGCAATGCAAAGTGAAGAAAATTTTCTAACATCAAATTTATATGTCTATTGGGAAGTACATCTATTCTATTAAAAATTTTGACAAGCTTCAAATAGTAAGGATGTATAATGAGTTTCATACTATAAATATGAGGAAAATTTAAGAAAAACTTAAAAATGAAAATTCAAGATAATAGTCAAGACATAGATTAGAGGTGAAAACTTTTGGTTAAATAAAAATATTTGGGTGATGAACAAAGATGTACTATTGTTTTAACATTGATATTAGATTTTTAATTTATATATGAGGTCTGTATTATATGCTTTTTTAATTTTATTACAAAAATCTTTGAGGTGCTTGCATGAGAAGGTATCCCATAAATTTGCTGTGTAACTTTATACAGTATAACCATTAATCACAAGCATTAAACTTTTTTTTATTTTCTTTTGGCATTGAACAAAGAAATCTTAGAAACACAAAAGAAACGAGTAAGAATAAGCTGCCATGACTATTTATTTTACTTTAAAGCGTTGCCTAGCAATAGGAAAAAAATGTATCAGATTTATCCTTCCCAACATTACTAATTGCCCTAGGTTTAGGCAAGAGTTTTCTAAAACATTCCCCCAGAAAAAAAAAACAAAACAAACAAAACAAAAACCAGTTTTTACAATTTGCAGCATTCAACCTAGAATAATTTTTAAAAATTGTTTCTAGTAAAAATTTTCACCTACTCTTTGCTTTCATAATGTCTTGGGATACAAAATTTCAATTTACATAAAAGGAACAGACACACATGTTAATTTCTCATTGACTAGCGTTTTAATTAAATATGTAAGGATATCTAAGCCTCTTAAGATTATAACACATTATTTATGCCTTATTCCTATATGAAATAGTATGGTATTCTATTTCCTCTTTGTTAAGGAAAGGAATAATGATACCTAGAGTGTTTCAAATAGCTTACTTTTCATGTTACCTTTGTGATAACCCTTGGAGAGGGCATTCCACATTGTAAATCCTCACTTAAAAATATGTGTAGCAGAAAATAATAATTGTTGGTGAGAATGTGGAGAAAAGGGAAGTCTTGTGCCCTGTTGATGGGAATGTAAAATGGTACAAAAGTTTTGGAAAACAGTAGGGTAGTTTCTCAGAAAAATAAAAATAGAATAACCTTATGATTCAGCAATTCCACTTTTGGGTATATATTCAAAACTGAAAACAGGTTTTTGAAGAAATATTTTCATATCCATGTTCAACACAGCATTATTCAAAATATCCAAGAGGTGGAAGCAACACAATGCCCATCAACAGATGAATGGATAAACAAAATGTGGGATGTGCATAAAATAAAATAGTATTCAGAACTTAAAAGGAAGTAAACCCTGTTACATGCTACAACATGGATGAAATTTGAGGGTATTATGCTAAGTGAAATAAGCCAGTCAAAAAAAGAAAATTACTGCATGAGTCCACTTACACGAGGTATCTAAAATAGTCAAATTCATAGAAGCAGAAAGTAGAATTGTAATTACCAGGGCCAACTGGAGGAAGAAATGAAAATTGTTGTGTAATGAGTATAGTGTTCTCATTTTGCAAGATAAAATAGTTCTGAAGATCTGTTACATAATAATATAAATATATTTAACACTACTAATATATACACTTAAAAATAGTTAAGATCGTAAATTGTAGATTTTGTAATTTTTACCACAGTAAAAAGAATACATATAGCAGTTACAACAGCAACTATATGTTTTGGTAACACATTGCTATTTTAATCCTAAATATTATCTTGTATGAATCTCCTAAATGTATAATCGAATCTCAAAATAAACAATAGATCTAAATAATTTTTTAAATCACCCAAGAAAAGGATATGCTTAATAATTAAGTAATAGCAGCTGTGGAGAGAAGAAAAACTATTTGGGTAATTGATAATAACAAATTTATTATAATAGTCAATGCCTCAGACTTTACAATAATGGAACTATATATCAGTGCAGTGCTAAGGACAGCAGCCATGTGGTTTTTATGTACAATTTTAATTATTTCATTGTGAAACCAAACTATTATATGTAAGGTTTGTGATGTTGTAGCTTAGATAATATTTCAAAGAAACATTGTTTAATTTCTTGGTAGTTTATTAATTTGCATATATATGCAATTAATATGTAAGACAACAATTTCTTGATGGTTATTTGTTATATTACCCTCATATAAAATAATAAAAAGTTCAGAAACAACTTTAATTACTTTGTGATGTTCCTTTGGTCTCTTTATTGTTTGCTGTATTGTTTAATAAATAAAACATTACCAAGAAAAGGGTAACGCTCCTGACCTACGGAACCAGCTCTCGATTATTAACATGTCAACCATGACTGCAGAGCATCCATAGAGAATAAAGACCTGTGACATAAAGTTCCCTTTTTTTTTTTTTTTGGAGAGAAATTTTGAGAAAAGAAGTAGATGAAAAGAAAGTTCGTCTTTCCTTATGAGAGAAAGCACTGAAACAGGAAGTTTATATTTTTTAACAGGTAAAGTAAAAATACAATAGGAAATAAAATAGAAGTTTGAAGGCCCAAAAATTATTCAGAGAATAGCAAGAATGGTAAGGGCAAAAGGAAAAAAACCTAGTATATTTTTGTAATATGCTAAATTTGGAAAATGTAAGGGAGAGACTAGAGTAGGAAGTTAAAAGAAAGGAAGTGAGGTCAAAAATACGTGGATGAGTCTTTTCGATTACAAAGTCATAGTGATATTTACTCCTTATAAACATAAAGGACATTTCGTAATATAAATAAAGCAATCATATACAAAATAAAAGATCTTAGAGGGTGTGTGAACATGGAAGCATTAGTGTTTCCTAACTGAGTTTCCCCACATCCAGAGCAAGGCATCATTATGATTGGAAGTACTATTCTTGAGGAATGTCTAACTGCTAATGGCTATCCTTCCTGCCCGGTTTCCCACCAGCAACCCCAGGAAATACACCTATCTGAGGTTTTCTTCAGCAAGTGATCATGTTGGTGCTTTTGGTGGCTCCATCTTCCAGCCTGGATTTTATTCAATCCTTGCCAGTTGAGAACCCAGTGGGGTCCCCAGATATATCACTCACTTGTGCATAATGCTGCTACTTTGTTTCCTGATGTTAATTTTATTTCACGCATCTACATGAGACTGCAGAATGTGAACATATCATACATACTATCTTCCATGGGTAGATATGATTAATTACCCACAGTAATCATAACATGTTAAACTCTAGGTACAAATGAAACTTCATTACTCATTTTTCTCAACTGTTTCTCAACTGCTGAGAGTTGACAGTAATTATGTCACTGTAGGTACTATTTTCTCAGTCCTCTCATGATGTTTGCATCCCAAGTGTACAGAGATAAAATTAAGATAATTTGCTTGAAATAGTTATGGGTTGGAAACACCATGCTCAATCATTTTATTGCATTATAAGTTTTTACTTACAACAAAACATTAATCAGAATCAAAAACATGACTCGTCTGCTTCCTCAAAAATGCTAAGTAAATGTAGATCTATACCTGAATCTCTTGTTGGCCATCCATCATTCTTGCTACATCCGGCAGCAGTGCTATATTCTAGAACTTTATCACTTCATACTGCTCTCATATCATCTTACCTGTGACCTGAATGTCCTTAGAACTTCTCTTTCAATGCCTGGAAAGTTCTAGTAACCAGACTTCTCTCATTTTAGCATAATGATTAAAGAAAGAGACATGGAAGACAAAGGGTCTTTGTTTAGAATCCCAATTCTGTCACTTCCCAGCTTTGTAATTTGCTTAGCTTTTTCTTCTTAAATATTCTTAAATTTTTAATGAGCCCATTTTCTCCTACATAAAATAAAGTAATGCCAACTTCATGTATTTATTTTCATGTATTTCTTTTATATTTTAATTGTTATAATATATAAAAAATACTTAACAGGAATACAATAAATAAATAATGTTTTTGTTTCTTTTACTATAAGTTCAAAAATAGCTATTATTAATAATGTTGCTATTATTGAGGCAAAGTAAGATTCTAAAGTTCCTTTTAAATTATTATAAAATAATAAAATTACTTTCAAATTTTAAATATACTTATAAATACTTTTTCTTTTACTTTTTTCCTTCAAAATTTAGCAATCCTGATAAATTATTCAAGGTAATTTTTGGTAAGCCAAAATACCTGACAAATCAAAGTAAATAAATGTTTATCCATAAAAGCAAACAGTTTATCAAATATCTTCCTCTGATTATGCATGAATAATGATTGTTATAATTTTTTAATTATAAAAGCTGAACTCTTCTAATTATATATTTTTAAATATAATGTTTCTAGATTTATATTCCCAGATATTAACGTTTAAAAGATAACAATCTTGACAACTTGTGGGAGGATGGGAAAAATTATACAGAGTGATAGTGAAATTACCAAAACAAAGGTATCATAAAAATCCTATCTTCCCTCATTAAATGTGGTATAATTTTATATTACCAGAGGAGCTTTTATTAATTTTTTTACTAAAAACAATTATGACAAATATAAGGTGGTTTGTTTTTAAGTTCATGTAACTAACAATTTGCTAATAGATATTAGTAAAATTTTTATGGGCTAAATTGTATTCCCCTCAAAATTATTTGTTGAAATTCCGAACCCCCAGTATCTTAGAATGTTATTGTCTTTGGAGATAGGACTTTTAAAAAGGTAATTAAGTCAAAGTAAAGTTATTAGGATGAGTCCTCATTTAATATGACTAGGGTCCTTATGAGAGACAATTAGGACAAGACACGCACAGGGGGAAAGCAGCCATCTACAAGCCAAGGAGAGAGGCATCAAAAGAAACCAAGTCTACTGACACCTTGATCTCTGATTTCTAGCCCCCAGAATTGTGAGAAAATAAATGTCTGTTGTTTAAACCACTCAGTTGGTGGTACTTTGCTATGTCAGCCCTAACAAAATAATACAAAGATACAACACATTAACACTCCTAAATAAAATTAAATTAAACCTATGGACTTTTATAATATTAGCTTATATCAGATGTCAAGATATACATACAAAAAAGTAAGATTCACAGTTTTATGAACTATAGCTAGCTTCAGGCATGTGTGAAATGAAAAGACTTACACGATTAACCCATGTGGTGGAGGTCAAGTAAAGACAAACTATTAAAGTAAAAATCAGTATGATAGATATCTTAAGAGGTACTATCCTATGATAAAAAGATTATATATATATATAAAATTCTTGAGAGCAGTAATTCATAGTTGCAAAATCTCTTATAAGTTAAAAATAATGTTTTAGGTGTTGTTAACATTTACTCACAAAATATTAACCAAAATTAACAGAGAATAAAGATTGTTTCTGGACAGAGAACAAAATGATTCACTCCACCAGTATGAAATTATATATATATTCTAAATACAAAATAAATTAACTTTAACCTCAAGCATCTATCTGAACTCCAATTATCATTCACACTTAAATTTTACTATATTCTATTCTGATTAAATTTAACTAATTAACTTACCTCATTCTTTCTAATACATATTACAGTTAATGTTTCAAGGAACACTCCAATAATATCTATGTTAGCTGTTGACATTCTAAACAGCTAGTCAGTACTCACCAGCAACATGAATGAATATGTACATATGTCATACTAACTGTTCTGTATATTTTTACTCCATTTTTTTATAGATGTGCAAAAGAAAGAAATGTTGATTTTGAAAGGTCTTAATTTTACCCTTGTATATAGTATGTATATGAAAACAGTTTTGAATTTTTTATTATACCAATACTGGGTAATTTCATAAGCCATTTTTTACTTATTTGTCACACACAAACACACACCCACACTTACAAATATATACTCAAAAGTTTGAAATTAGCACAGTTATTCTGTTCTTGCATAATAATTTGACCTTTGTCAACAAGGGTATGAAATTCATTATTAGACTTAAAAAATATATAGATGTCTTACAAAAGATCCAGGTCTCCTGATGTTTAGATAAGGAGTTCCCAACCCACAGACCATACATAAATTGGTATCAATTCATGGTCTTTTAGGAACCCAGCTGCACAGCAGAAGGTGAGGGGCAGGCAAGGCAGCAAAGCTTCATCTGTATTTGCATCCTCTTCCAAACGTTAGCATCACCACCTCAGCTTCACCTCACATCATCAGGCATTAGATTCTCATAGAAGCATGGGTCCCTGGTGCCAAAAAGACTGGGGACGACTGGTTTAGATAATACTTGCCATGCCTACTTTTTAACACTATTCACTACTACAATGATGGTGGTAATTCCAAATTTTTTAAAATTTATATTCTCATTCTTTTGACTTTCCATAGTAATTACACTTCAGTTTTTAATCTTTATTCCCATATACATGTATTTAGTAATGTAATAGCTCTAATCCTTAAAATTATAGAGACAGCATAGTACATAAGCCTAATTAGAGCATAAGTTTTAGATTAAGAAAGATCTGAAGTTAAATCTAGCCCCACAACTTTGATGCAAGATGGCAGAAAGAGGACATGTATGTATCTCTCTTACATACATAAGTCTATCTCCCTTCCATGCCTAAGCCGAATAAGATTTACAACATTAGTAAGAATGATAGAGAAGAAAGAAGTTTAACAAGATGAACTGAGCATAGTGCTAGAAAACAAGAATCCAGAAGCATATCTTGGAAATACTCTAAGTTAGGAACAGGGTCCTGATACTGTTGATAGTTGGAGAGAACAGAATGAGATAAAATACAGAGCATAAAAGGTATGATGGTCTCCAACAGCGGAGCCCCATAAAACTCCAAACACGGAGTCAAGACGTCGTTTACTCCAGAAATGAATGAATTGCTCAAATTGAGGAAATTCATCAACATAATTCATTATCTTATAAATTAAAGAAGAAAAAGTCAAATTATTTTATTACCAGATGATAGAATGACATTTGAAGAAATTAATCAGCTAATCAACTATAAGCCCATAGTAAGAGAAAGAAATTACTTAGAGGGGATTTACCAAAATACAACAGCAAACTTAATTCTAAGTGGTAAAACAGTTTATTATAATCACAAACAAACAGGAATGTCCTCTATCACCATAACTATTAAGCCCTGCTTTTGAGTTTTGCAAATGCAATAAAAGAGAAAACTATTTTTGCTGATTGTATAAGTAAATATATATAAAATCTCAAAAATTATAGTAAGAAAAAACTTAGAATTAATAAAGGAGTTTGGTTAGATGACTGCTTCAACTTAAAGACATACAAATGCTTAACTATCTGCCTTTCCTAGATTAATATCTAGATGTAGGTGGAAGTAAACATTTCATTCTTTATATCATCATATAATACCTAGGAGTATATTTAATAATTAAGAGGCAAAATTTATATAAAGAAAACTAAAAATTTATTTTAAAGATGTAAAGCAAAACCTTAACAAAGAGAAAAGACATGCGAAGTTTTCTAATGGCAAGATCTGATATAAAAATATTAATTTTCCTAAATTAATAATTAATATAATTCCAAATATAAACTCATGGCTTATTATTGGGAGTAGAGTCAATGATATTAAAATATGTGGAAGACTATCAGAAAATAGATAAGAAAACTAGAAAAAGAAGACTAGCGGGGGTGGGAAGCAGCCCAAGGGAAATGATACTTAATCATGTATTAAAATATATTTTAAAGCCATTCTGTTAAAGTGATATAATACTGGCATAGCCAAATCATTCAGGAAAATCAAGGAGAGAGACCAGCAGTTAATATCATGTGTGTGTATGTCTGTGTGTGTATGTATACATTTACATATATACAATCGACCCTTAAATAATGCAGGGGTTAAGTGTCTAACCCCCCAAACAGTTGAAAATTTGTGTATAACTTGCCAAAACCTTAACTACTAATAGCCTACCATTTACCAGAAGACTTACCAATAACATAAACAATGAATGAACATATTTTATATGTTATATGTATTTTATACTGTAGTCTTACAATAAGTAAGCTAGAGAAAATAAGATGGAATTAAGAAAATCATAAGGAAAATAAAATGTTTTCATATTTTTTTGAAAAAAAAATCTCTATATAAGTGGGCCTGAGAAGTTCAAACCCATATTGTTCAAGGGTTAAGTGTATAAACACATGTATTTAATATATGACAATATTAGCAGTTTAATTCAGTGATAAAATCATTTTTAAAACATCATTATCATGTTCAATATAGCTAAAGAAATCATAACTTTATTATATGATAAACTATCCCTGATGGCTATTAAAAGGCAAATAAACCAATAGAATAATGGGCAATGCACCTGAATATAAAAGTCACAGAAGAGAAATCTCAAAAGAAATATGAAAATTTTTCATTCTCTGTATTAAGTAAGTATATTAAAGTATGAATAACATGTTATGTTATAATCATATTGTCAAACTTTAAAACTGGAAGAAAGGAACTGCCATTAACTGGAATGAGAAAAACTACAGAATGGATAGGTTTGGCAAGAGGAGAATATACTGAGCTATAACAGGAGCTTAGTGTGGATGTGTTATATTTGAGGTGCATACTGGACTCCAAATGTAGAGTTGTCAAGTTGGTAGTTATACATACCGGTCTGGAGTCATGAGTGAGATGTAAGCTAGAGTTCTATATATGAGTATGGATGCAATCACTAATATAACAAATGTAGAGTAGAGCTACTTCTTAGAGTCCTCTGACATTCTGAAAGAGGTGGTTTGCAGAATCACTAGCAAAATACTAAAGGGTAAGTTTGGATAAGAGAGTGAAGAGGTAAATTAGCAACACACAATGAAATAATACAGTTATTAAGAAGGAGTGGGCATTATAACATTTACTTTCCAGAGATTTCCAGGAATTATGATTAAATGCAAAAGTCAATGTACAGAAAAGTTTTTTTAATATTATCTCATTTATTTAAAATGAATTGTGATCCCATCTCCACCGACTCTTCCAAAAAAAAAGCTATATGTGTATATTCACACAAGTATGTGAGCGAGCAGCAGAAAGAAGAGAAATATGTACTTGATAGTTAAATTTGGTCACCAGGGGAAGAATGTAGGAGAGAATTGAGAGGGAATTAAACCAGAAATTTATATAACTTTAATATAATAATTTTAGATAATTTTGAGGTTTGCCCATGAATTTTTAAATGACTTTTATGATACTGTGGTAGAGGCTGTGGAATAACACCAAATCACTTGTGGTATAACACCAAATTCTTTCATTTGCCAGGAGTGATGGCTTTGACACCTCATGGCTAATTCTTTTCCCAGGAATTGCTCTTAGTAGAAGGAAACTGCCTCACCTCAGATATAAAATAGTGATATTGGAGAGACCAGGCAAATGGAGTAGATAATAGAAGCTGCATTCAACCCCTCTTTGAGACCACATCAAAATTGAGATGGAAACATAGAGCAAATGGCAAGGAAAGTCACCTGAGGTCTAGATAAACAAAATCACTACAACTAGGGAGAGAACTAAGAAATCACCCTGCAATGAGAGGAAGTAGGAAGGGGTGAAGAGAAGCTGCCACCCTGTCTGAGCAGTTGAGTGGGACAGAGGCTGCAGCAGCAGCAGATGCCACTAAAAGGGGCCATGACTGGATTTTCACAGTGATAGACCTGCTCACCCTGAGCACCAGCACCAGGTAGGCTGCTCAGGGAGGCACTAGAGACTTACAGGAGGATACTGAGTTGTCGGAACAAGGGCCGGAAGCGAGGCTTTGTCCCGGGCAGAAGTGCTGGCAGTATCCATTGTTCCTCTTTTGAGCCCTCCCAGAATGCCGACCCAGCACCACCATAGCTAAGACGTCATCGAAGTGGAAAACAGAGGTCGCTCCACCCAGAGGATTCCCTGAAACTTCGCCTCCCCCAACTGGTAGCCTCACCCAAACCACATCTAGTAGTGTCCTCCACAAGTCCTGTGCCACTTGCTGAGCAGCACCAAGACTCATGCTGGTGGCAGCTGACCTCAGTTTCTGGTGTGGCCTATTGAGGTAGTGATAAGCACAGCTTCTGTGGATTGCTTGTTGAATCTTAACAGGTGACCTCAGAGGGTCATAGGCTGGGGCTAAACTTGGCGTGCAGCTGAACTCCTCTCAGGACTGTGCCACTGGACACCTACTATAAAAAGCCTCACTCATAAGACCGGGAGACTCAGGAGCTTTGCTTAGTACATAGAAACAGACACAGAAAGGCAGCCAAAATTGGAAGACAAAGAAGCAGAAACTATATGAGAGAACAGAATAGAGGTCCAGGAATAATGGAATCAAGCAATCTAACAGATGCAGAGTTCAAAACAGTGGTTATAAAGATGCTCAATTAACTTAGGGGAAGTGTAGATGAACTCAGTGAGAACTTTAACAAAGAGATAAAAAACATAAAAATGGAAACAGAAATTATAAAAGGGAATCAGTCAGAAATGAAGAACAAATTATCTGAGATGAAGAGTATATTGGAGGGATAAAGAAGAGGATCAAACCACCGATATAAAAAATGGGGAAGCCCAGGACACCCAATCAGAATGGTAAGAAAAAATAACCAAGAATATAATAATTTAAAGAGCCTATGGGACATCTGTCATAGGAGTACCTAAAGAGGGAGAACAAGAAGTTGAATATATATTTGAAGAAATAATGATGGAAAACTTCTCTAAATTAGTGAAGGAAATAGACATACAACTCCAGGAAGCTCAGAGAGTCCCAAGAAAGAGGAACCCAAAGATGCCCACACCAAGATACATCATGATTAAAATGTCAAAGGTTAAATACAAAGAAAATCTTAAAAGCAGCAAGAGAAAAGCAGTTACATACAAGGGAGCACCCATAAAATTAACAGCTGACTTCTCAAAAAAAAACTTTGCAGGACGGAAGGGCTTGGCACAAAATATTCAAAGTGATGAAAACCCAGGATCTACAACCAAAAATACTTTATCCAGCAAAGCTATCATTTAGAGTCAAAGGACAGATAAAGGGATTCCCAGACAAAAATAAACTAGAGGAATTCATCAACACCAAGTCAGTATTATAGGAATTGTCAGAGGGACTTCTTTAAGAAGAAAAAAACATGCATCAAGAACATAAATAAAAAATGGTAATAACTACATATCTATCAACAAGTACCTCAAATGGAAAAGAATTAAGTACTCCAACCAAAGGATAGAGAAGCTGAACGAATAAGAAAACAAGACCCCTAACAATGCTGCCTACAAGAGACTCACTTCAGATTAAAAGACACACACAGACTAAAAGAAATGGGATGGAAAAAGATATTGCCTTGATAGACCTAGAGGGTATTGTGTGAATGAAGTAAGTCAGAAAAAGACAAATACCACATGATTTCATGTACATGTAGAATCTAAAGAACAAAATAAACAAGAACAGCAACAAAAATGGAAATAAACTTATAGATACAGAGAATATTTTGAGGGCTGCTAGATGGGTAGGGGCTTAAGGGTGACAGCAAAAAAGAGCAAAGGGATTAAGAAGTACAAATAGATAAAAAATAATCATGGTGATATAAAATGTAGCATAAGGAGAATAGTCAACATGTTGTAAAAAAAAATACATAAGGGGAAAGCAAGTACCAGATTTAGTGCGGTGACACTTTATGAGTTATATAGATCTCCAATCACTGTTCTGTACAACTGAAATTCTATATTATTATATGCCAAATATATTTGAAAAAACTCATTGACTTATACGCTGTAAATATGAGCAACTAATGATCTATTATACTTCAATAAATTTGGAAAAAATAGTGATAAAATAGGAATTGTGTACTTAGTCTTTGTCCCTTTTTCTTAGCAACAAGCTCCTAAAACCCTTGCAATTTTCCAAGTGATGAGAGTGCTAAGAGCATCTTTTGCTCTAATGTCTGGTCATCAACCCCTGTGGCTGACACAGTTCCTAAATCCCTTGAAATTTCCTAAGTATCTTCTGTTTTAATGAGATGACTTTGCTGGACTCCTGGATAGCTTTAGGAGGCTGATCACCAGAATGACCAAGCCATAATTAGAAACTTGAAACTTTCAACCCTGCTCCTTATCCTCTGGGAGGGGAAAGGAGCTAGAGATTGAGTTTAATCACCAACAACCAATGATTTAGTCAGCCTACGTAATGGAACCTCTATGAAAAACCTTAACCGGAGGGTTTTGGAGACATTTCCAGTCGGTGAACACGTGGAGGCACTGATATATGCACCCTGAGAAGGCATGGAAGCTCTGTGATCCTTGCCCACCCTTTGTCCCATACATGTCTTCTATTTAGCTATTCCTGAGTTGTATCTTTCATAATAAATGGTTAATAGTAAGCAAAGTGCTTTCCTAAGTTCTGTGAGCCATTCTAAAAAATTATTCAACAAAAGAAGGTTGTCATGAGAACCCTCAATTTATGTGTGTCTGTAAAAATAGGAGAAGCCCAGACTCATAATTGGCATCTGAAGCTGGGAGGTAGGGAGGTAGTCCTGTGAGCCCTTAACCTGTGGGGTTAACTCCAGATAGTGTCAGAATGAGTTAAATTATAGAATATCCAATCATCCTCCACCAAGAACTGGAAAATTGTTTGGTATGGGGAAAACCCAGAGATTTGGTGTCAGAAGTAGTGAAAATAACAGGAAAAAAACACAGTGTTTTCTTTTATAAAACTATATCATTTCCTTGAGGGCGATTAATCTAGAACCTAGTTGATAGAAAGGTACAACAAGGAGCTCTTCACTAAAGTGGTTGAGGTCATTGTGGTGACTGTTTTATAGTTCAATTTCCCTCACTGTCACTTCGTGCTTTCCCTGCTCCTTCATGTTATATTCAATTAATTTTCTGAACATAAACCCTCTTCTCAGTGTATGTTTCCTGGGAAACCCAAGCTAAGGCACATGTGATTCTGATTATGTGAAAATAAGCATGTAGGTATTTTTGAATGTGCATTATGTGTATGTTAATGTATTGACAAAGAATGACATGAAATACAGCCCCTAAAATATTAATGTAGTGAGGTGAGATTTCAATGAGGTGACCTTTATTTTTCCCCATACTTTCACCTGTTTTTTACAATTTTATGATGATCATATTATTTTTACAATCAGAAAACATTTATTTATTATAAAAAGTTATATAATCAACAGAATAATTAAAATCATATAAATTGAAAGAAGACTGAGAAGAAAATAAAAAATTAATACCTTAACTTTTATAGCAGGGACTCATAAGATGCTATGTAAAGATAATTAACCACTAATCGAGAATGAATATTATTTTAAAGTTAATGAGAAAGAAGCAACAGCTAAAACTATTAAAATTTATTACTTCTGGGCTGTGAACTTTTGGGTATGAAATGTGAGTAGGTACAGTGCCTTTTGTTTTCATTTGTGTTTTTCCACACTGTTTATATTTTTTAAATCATACCTGTTATTATTCTGGTAATTATTTCTTAGTTTCTTTGAGAAAAATAGCACACATTTTAAAAAAAGACCAGCAATAAAATTTTTTTAATTATAATAGTGATATTAGAGATATAATAGAACTATGGGTTACTCAGATCTTTACTGTTGAATTACCTAGTGTTATTTCCCATGATTTATATAAATACATAAATTTAAAGTCAGCCTTTGTCATCTATCTATATCAAATCTTGGACAAGTTATTTAACAACTATAAGCCATATTTTTCTCTTCTAAAATATGGCTATAATAACTACCTGATGTGAGAGTGAATTAAATGAGATAATGCATCTTAGTAGCATCCCCACCAAGTAAAAATGTTTGGTAAATGATAACTTAAACTAAGCTCTGATTTTTTACCTTCTTTACCAATTTCAGTTCTTTATGTAGATTTACCAATAGGTATCATATGTCCCAGGTAAAATCTACTGTTCCAGAGTACTTATTAATAATAACACTTTCATTTGCCAAATATCCTAACTTGATTGGTAAATTGTGTGGTTATTCTACTTATCAATAATAACACTAATACAAGAAAGACAAAGAACTCAGATACTCTTTTAAAGCTCATAATGTATTTCTCTCAGCACACTACTTAGCTAAAATATGGTGAATGGTGAGTGAAGGTTGTCCATTATATGCAATACTTATTTCACATGTAAGTCATACAATCTTTGAAATCATTCAACTTGATAGCATCTTTGAGCAGTCAAAGATGAAAACACCATTATTAAAGTTTTAAAACAATACAAATAAATTATTAGAAATTTGAACTTACTGTCAACAACTCTGGAAAATGGTTAAATTAAAACATTACATTATTTTTTTTTCCATCAAAGTACATCCTAGATCACCCTAAGTAGGAAAAACAATCACTAGGGGAACATAGGATGAATCCCGTTGTTTCTGTATTTCTCACTTTCACTATATAGCTTACTATGTTTCTTTGAAGCACTTTTAGGGTTACTGGGATACAAAATTATAAAACTAACATCCATTATGATGAAGTCCTATGTGAACACTAGGACATTATGAATTGACTCTCTTCTCATTTTAAATAGACTATATCTTTTGAAAGATTTTATTATCAATTTCTAATTTTTTAAAAAAGGCACATTATCTACTAGAATTACACTGATTGAAGAGAGAAAATTAGAATTTTACTAGTGCATTTTTAAATGACCTATCTTTAATGTCTAATCACCTCAGACAAACATATTATGCTCCAACAAAGTTGCACTTCGTGGTGCCTCAGCAATGCTAGTCTTAGTAATTAGGACTCAATCTTCCAGCCATTATGCACACAACTACCAGCGACCCAGAAAACTCCTGCTGACATTGGAGGAACATAATGAATGTATAATAGGCCATTTGCAATTTATTCCCTTTTCAGAGTCTGTGTATCTCTTCTTCACACAGACTTTCTTACACCTAAATGAAAACATCAAATGCTGAAATATATGCAGCAAGTTTAAAGAGAATAACATTATAAGTAGACAATGACTCTAAATAATCAATACTATTTAAATGGGTTTAGAATAAGACTTTTTAGTGTGAGCATCATTAAAGGATCTCTGCTCCATCCCAACATTCCTAATCATCTTTAGTTTTTCTTAATCTCTAAAAGAAATCTGCCATAGCCAAGCAAGTATTCTCAAACAAGTCATAGTCATTTCTGCCCCTAAGCATTTACAAACAATGTTTCTTCCAATGGGAATACATGTATCCACAATTTCTATACATTAACTCTGTATATTCTACTTATGAATATCACATTTGATGTCTTTCCTGATCCATATCATAATCAATATTTCTTGCCAACCATTTCCCCAGCCACATCACAGGCTGAGCTCTTCCGTCTCTATTTCTGGCACTATTACCTACTGCCTGATACTGCCTGATACCTGTGTGTCAACCTGTGTATTAAAAAAAACACGAGTGTGGCAAAGACTGGCTAGCTTTTCATCAAATTCATTTCCTTTTCTTCCTAGGCTGATAGCTGTACCACGCTTTTCAGGCTTCCTTGCATTCAGGGTTAGTATGCGATTTAGTTGCAGCCAATTAAATGTGATTGAAAGTGATGTGTGTCAATTGGCCTAACCCATGAAAAAAAACCTCCCTCATACAATTATTTATGTTTGCTGTCCACATCCCCCAACTTGAGTCAAATAATCAAACCAATTTTGAAAAGCAGGTATGGAAAGTAGAGCCACAATAGGGATTCACCTTGTGGGAAAGGTGGTCCCTAAACCATGAAGGTCTGCTTTGGACTGTTATATGAAAGTAATATAAATTTGTATTGTGATAATCCACAGGTATCTCGTAATCTTTGTGGCAACACTTGTCATTACCCAAATGAAAACAGAACTTAGAATTAGAAGTGGGGTTACGTAGCAGTAGGAGTAAAGGAATTGATATTGGAGCCTGAGAATAAGAGACTAGTGTTATACAATGGCAAAATAGTGGAAATGTCACCTCATGTAATCTGGAGTAAGTGCAAATAACATGCCTATCTACTGAGCCTGTAACTCAGGGAAAGTGATTGCAAAAAGAGCATGTATTACTTTTTATTTCTACTTTTTATAAGGTGTTATGGTCTGTGTCTTTGTGTCTCCCCAAATTTGTATGCTGAAGCTTTATGCCTCAATGCAATGATATTAGAAAATAGGGTCTTTGGGACATGATTAAATTTAGACAAAGTTATGAGGGCGGAGACCTTATGATGGGATTGGTATCCTCATAAAAGAGTTAGAGACCAGAACTCTCTCTCCACCATGTGAAGACACAGCAAGAAGGCAACCATCTGCCAGCCTGGAAGCGAGCTCTCACCAGAACCCAACCATGCTGGCAACTAATCTTCACAGCCTCGAGAACTATGAGAAATAAATGTTTGTCGTTTAAGTCACCCAGTCTACGATATTTTTGTTATAGCATCTTGAAAAGATTAAGACACAGGTATAACAGTTAAGAGAAGGAGAGAATTAGATGGTTTGAAGAAAAAAAATGAAGAGTAATAAATAATTCAGAAATGTGTGGCTTCGAAGGACTGAAACTGCTTTTATATTTCAACTATAAGAATAAAAACTTGAAAATTATTTTGAATGAAAGAAGCTCATAATGTTTGCTTTGTTAAGCAAAGTGTCTCAGCTTTGAACCAATCGGATTAAGAGCATTTCCTTCCCATGCAAGCCTACTGTATTTGAGATGTCCTAAAGATAGTCATATCGAATTTAGAAATAGAGGCAAGAGGTAATGAAACCCTCTCTCAAACACCACCAGAAAAACATAATGATCAAGCTATGATGAGTTTATTAAACTTACTGCAATAAGGAATAATACTGCCTTGACTAAGTCTTAGTAATATCTCAAAAGCTGGAAATTAGGAAATGATAAGAAGATTTTAGGGCCTGGATTGAGTGAGTTTAAGTCAGGTGTTGCAAGGCAGGGATCTGATTAAGAACTGGCTAATTATGACGTACCACTTTGGATTTAGGAGCATAGTAGGGCAATGGCCTTGAAACAGCTTTGATGAGGAAGCTGTTTCTCTTAACGAGTATGTTACTTGCTTTACTGTTTTATATTCTAAAAGGTGTTTTCTGTAGCAAGTAAGTAACGTGCTTGGTCTCAGTGCTTGATCTCAGTGTTATTTATATAAGGACAATCTCATCATTAGTTGACTCAGAGTAAAGAAATTATGTTCACAGGCATAAAAAAGTCTGGTGTTAGTATTTTTTAACATAGACACAAGAAATTATATTGGTTTCAATAATCAATTCCCACTTTTTGTCAATCTCTAGCTTAGTCTGGAAAATAGATCATCTATCAACTGAGGGACATGATCAATTCAAACTTACATTGTTATTTAATGAGTCATGGTTATTTATTAAGTTCCTTGTTGATTAATAATTTATTAGATTATTTGAAATAAAAGTGACTGTATAAGTTCATGTAAGACGCTGAAGTTAACACATGTGAGGACTGCAATGCAAGCAAATTCTAACAAAAAGATCATGACCAGAGTTTATACTTCACTTGTAAGCAAAGAGTAAAGAACACCTAGAATAAAGCAAGAGAATAGATCTAGTTTTAAATATGAAGCATCTGTAGTATACAATTCAGTTATTTGTGAGAATAAAAATTTCAGAAAAGTCTGTGTGATTGAAGAGAGTAATGTAATATCTAGGGCTGCTCTGTTTTGAATCACCACCAATCTGGTCTCATGATTTTTTTAGGTAAGGAGATTTACAGCCTTAGTGGCACTGTCATGCTCTCCTGTCACTAGGTGAACTATCACATGTAGGACATGCCCCTGCTTTACAGACACATTGTAAAGCACAAAATGAGGAGATGTGAAGACAGAAGAAATAGAACTAAAATTCCCTTTTAGTAGTTTAAGTTTTGGGGTCTCAAATCAAAACTCAGTTTTTCTTCTTTTTGAACCAATTTACCTAAAGATTTATTTTTGTGGTTTTTTTTCTTTTATTTTGTTTTTTGAGAGAGGAAAAATAGCATAGCAAAATGGACACTGGGTGATTTCAGGTACTATTCTGAAGATAGGCATCAGATACTGAGATTAGACTCTTGCACAGTTTTTCAGAAAATAGCCAAAATATTTTTCATGCACAAATCCAATACTATTTATTGTGAGTCATTCAATTTTTTTTTTTTAGCCCATATAGCTTTGGTGGTTGTCTAATTATTTTTGCAAACTTTTAGTGCCACTCAGTAAAAGTGAATTGGAGTCTGATGGTAAGATTTAAATTAGATAGGCCATCAGTTGGATCTAAAACAGCATGAGGTTAAGTAAGAAGTAAACCTTCTTTCAGGTCTGTAAAAATGAAGTGGTGTCTTAATCAGCTTGGGTTGCCTTAAAAAAAAATACCATAGACTAGGTGCCTAATAGCAGATATATATTTTCTCACAGTTCTTGAGGTTGCATTCTAAAGAGAGCTTTCTTCCTGGCTCACAGATGACTATGTACTTATTATGTCCTCACATGACAGAGAGAAAGAGTGAAAGAGAGCTCTCTTGTGTCTCTTCTTATCATGGCACTAATTCTACCATGAGGCTCCACCCTTATGACTTTATCTAAACCCAATTATCTCCCAAAGACTCCCATCTCAAAATATCATCACTTGGGGACAGGGAGACAGTGAGGTGGGGCTTCAACATATAAATTTATGGTAGATACAATTCAGTCCATAGCAATTGGCTTTCATTTGTTTACTATATTTTTCTTAGTCATATTCCAAGCTCTATTTTTATAAAAATTGTATTAAAAAGTCCAATTCTATGAGAAGTTTTTAAATGATTTTTAACAAACACAGAACCTTTCTATTTAGATATGATAGCTAAGAGCTTTAGACTCTTAGCTGTCTGTCCTGTTGCATTGTTTGCAAACTAAAAAGTTGCTTAGCAGATGACTCAATCAATCAAGACACTGGCTAATTAATTAGAAAAAAAATTAGCACTAACAGTCAGGACTAGTTTGATTTACCTTTCAGCCATATGACAAGAAAATGAGATATTGCAGGAAGTTGCTAGCAATGTAAAGAGCAGTATTAATGATAGGGACTTTATGGATATCATGTTTAAAGGATAACAAGTGAATGTTAGCAAATACAGAAACTTAAAGAAGCGTAGGCCAAGTAAAATAGCTGGAGAAAATAAAGAACAAGAGAATTCAGATTAAAGCTTGATAATCTGCAGTTCTGGTCAGCTGGATCTTGTTCTGTGGTCTAGGGTAGGACCCATCTACTTCTTCATGCAGTTGTCAACTTGATCCAAACACCTAGAAGCTACCTCTTCTCAAACATTACCTGATTCTGGAGGATATCTAAGAATCATTGTCTTGAGGCCTTTGACCAGAAGTCTTCTAATGAGCTGCAGATGGTTTATATCTCTTAATTTGGCAGATATAAATCAAGGAGCAACCTCTCAAAGTTTTGCTATGGCACTAATGGTTAACAGTGGCTGATAATGTCTTTTTCACAGGAATTTAAGGGCTGTCCATCTTTGACTTCTCTTCCAGAGAAGCAAATCTCTACATTTTAAGTTATGCAAAGATTTATTTAGAAAGATGTTGAGAAAAGGTACCTGTACATGGTGATAATAAGACTGAATGTAGTGCACAAATCTCATGAAGTATTTGCCCAAGTCTGCTTACAAAAGGACAGTCTAGAATGAAAGGTAATATGACTGAATTCATGAATCAGCTTGTTTCTGATCAATAACAAAAATGTTGATGAATGTGGAAAGTCAATCCCATTATCATTAAGGTCATTGGAAATACCTTAGACCATGGAAGTTCTAAGGAGAGTTTTAAAATTTTTTATTTTAGAATTCTACATGTGCTTTCATGCCTTCTCAAAAATCAAAGGTTTAAGAGACATGAAGTTTTTCAATAAGTAACGAGGCCTTGAAATCTCTTAAATGAGAGCCCCAACAAAATCACTGGAGAGATTGTGAACAAAAATCAAGCAGTTATTTCTCCATCATCACAGCTTAACTCTAGCTGGAAAACTTCTAATCAATCCTAGAACTAAATGTACAATGACCAAAATATATTTAAAATTGGTTTGAAGTGGTTGCTAAATTTTTGAGATTTTCAAAGCTTTGGGTTGCTGGGCATAGCAAGGTAAGGTCCGTGATGAGAAAGCTATAAAATGTGGCTGATTTCATTGTTTCACCATATTATCTCTCAGGAGCAAGAATGTCCTGGAGTAAGCAGCTAAGTCACTTTTGCTTGGTCTCAAAATTATTTAACATATGAATAGAAATATAGGATCAGTCTCAGTACTAATACAATAGGGACAAGAAATTATGTGTTTTCCACTTTCAAGAGCAAAGAAACAACACAAACCAGAGAAATATATCTAAGAAAGATTTGGGGAATAGTTCCTGGCATATGAAACTACTAGAAACAAAAAGATTAAAGCCTACTATGTCTCTAAGGTAAATATATTGCCAAAGAAACTTTGAGCCATAGTTCTTAAATTCTTTGGTGTCTTAAAGGCTTAGCACACACATTAGGCACAGCATAAATGCACCAGCACATAGTGATTGTAAAATCACACAACTCCCAAGGAGGACATACTCCCTAACTCTCACTTCTGTTGTGGCCATAATAGATAATAGAAAAGGAAGAACCTTTTATCTGATAGAACCAAGAGCTATAGAAAATACCAAACAAGAGAGTTCTTTCCAGAGAACAGAACAAAAAGCTAATAAATAAACTTTCTCCACAGGCCAGACAGAAGGTCTTCACTATGCCTGACACTAGAGATCGTTAATGTATGGGACTGGGGACAACTGTGTCCTTCCCAATATTTTATTTGGACCATGGAGTTTTTAGTGTGCTATTTTGTGTCTGCTTTACCACTGTATATCGGGCATGTGTGCAACCATGAGTGTGCAGTGGGGAGGGTAAATAGTTAGCTCTTCTGTCTAGTTCACAGACCACCGGAAAACATAGAGACACATCTAGATCTGAAAAAGAGGATGTTGCAAGATAAAGAGATCCTGAACTAGGAGTTAGATGACTTCTTAGGTAGTCTTTTTTGGGAGGTGTAAGGGCACAATGTCTTGTCCCTGTATTATACAATATTGAGATCAGGCATATTTTCCTGTCCCTGTGTTAAATAATATTGAAATCAAAGCAAAATTAATTTAGCTATCTACTTGCTCTGGGGCACAGTTGTTTCTAAAAGTTAAGTTCTGAAACAGCTATCAGTTGGTATAGATATATAGATAGAGATATATGTGTATAGATATAGACACAGATATAGATGATATATAACCAGAAGAGCAGAGTACGGCAGAGACCAGTCAGTGTTCACCAGACCCATTTCTTCTTCTTTCCAAGCTCACAACCAAACTACATTTTCCATCCTCACTTGATGATGAGTGTGGCATTTCACTGAGTACTACCCAATGAAACATAAGTAGAACTGATAGATGCCTGGGCCCTTATACACTTCATACATATGATCCCCCCATGCTGTCTTCCTCTGTGTAGCTTGAGGTAAACAACCACAGTGATCTTAGAAATCATTCAAAGAAAATTGTAGAATTACAAGATCCAAAAAGCCTCAGTGCCAGAAATACATGAAGGAAAGTCACCCAATTACCAGAAATATGAATTAGATAGTTTTGTAAGCTAGAAATAAACATTTATTTTGTTAAGTCACTGAAAGTTTGGAAACTGTTTGTTACAACAGCTACTAGTACCATCCTAATTGACAGATTAATTAACTGCCCTTTAGAGCAGACTTAGACTTAAAGATACCTGGCTTGGTAAGTAAGTAGAACGAAAGTAGAGTTTCCTCTCTACACTCTCCTCAGCCATGCCGCAGAGCTGAGTACTCTGAACAATTACACAGAGTGGCCCTCTACTGTCTTTGTTTGTCACCCCTCTTTTAATAGACTTTTGGAGCTTACAGGATGGGAATTGTTTTAGATTTCCATTTGTAGTCTGCCCAGTAAATCACATGGTTTACACTCAATACTATCTATTAAATTCAGTTAACTTTTCAATGTACACATTCAAACACAAACTACTTCTTAATAGCTTGAGGATTCTCAAACTTCTTTTCAGTAAAGACTATGTCTCACTATAGTTCCTCTACTATGGGGGAAAGCATAAATTTAAATAAATTTCTAGTGGAGAAGAAAAACAAAAAAATCCCTATCGGAAAAACAAGGCTTTCAAATGACAGGTCATTATTAACCTGTCAAAGTTCACTGTTCTTAATTCTTATAAGTTCTCTAAATAGGGTCCAGAATACTAAAAAGTATCAAGCAGAAGAAATTTATACCAAGTAACTGACTCTGAACTAGACCTAATAATAATTTTTTTTAAAAAATTGAACAAAATCACATCTGTGATTAGCTAGCCATTTCTGTAAAAATATTACACCTAGAGTTAGTTGGAATGCTTCCTTATGTACGTGTGTGTGTGCATGCACATGTGTGTAGTTTACTAGCAACAAAAGATCCAAGAAAACAAAACTATTTTAGTTGCAATATTCCATCCTACTTCTGCTTCATGCATTAACCAGAGAATCTAAGCAAACCACGCCTTGTGTCAGCGTTCTGGGGAAGACAACGAGGAATATCAGACTTCCTATTCCTTTAACTTTACCACATTAGCCAAGAATAATTAGCAATGGTCTAAAAGGGATTGAATTCTTTTTTTTAAGGCAACAATTCACACTTCAGCATTTATGCAAATTTGGGTAATTTAAATGTATGAGATGATTAAGAAAGAATCTTCTCTTTAATTCCCCAAGAGTGTACATGTTCTTTTCTCCTTATGCAAATTTCTAGGATAGTCTGTTCTTTGATTCTTTTCTTAAATCATCACACTGCTTAAAATAAAACATTGTAAATATACACTGTAGAATCAGAATCTTGTCTATGGCTTCATATGAGACTATGTAAACTATTGGCAAGAGCAGTATTGTAACTATTTTTGAATTGTGCAATGCTTATGTGGAAAATGGTGATGGAGGAAAATATAAAGGTAAATATCTATGGAAACTCTTCAAGATAATTTGTCAAGTCTGATCAATGCAGTGCCCACATATAAACTCTTTAAGTGCCTTCCTGATTTGTGCCCTTGCATCAATTAACATTTAATTTGACTTTTTAACAACCACACTTATCGCTCATTTTTTCATGCTTGTGAAGCTGTTCAAAGCTGTCAGTTTATGATTACTTATAAACTACACAATTTCAGGGTAATGCAATAGGAGATTAATGGCCTACAGGGTTGATGCAGCCACAGGGCTTGCTATAAAAAAAGAGATGAACTACTATCTTGGTGAATCCTCTTTTGAATAAATGTATTTGAAAACTACCTAAACCAATGTTAAAAGGAAAAATTTCAACCACATGATACTAACAGTGCTTCTAATTGTATACTTCAGAAGTGATTTAAGGCCCATGTTTATAAAAATTCTTTCATTCTAGCATTGGAAGTGAAATGAAAACTGTCAAAAAATTTTGATTAAACGACATAAGAAAGAAATAATTTTAGACTCGAATTAAAAACACAATATTACTATTTTGCTACAGGAGAAAGCAATAGATTTAAAACTGTTGCATTGGCGTTTAGGAAATATACTAAGGTATTAACTGTATTAAACTAAAAAAAACAATTGTCTCAAATCGTTAATACTTAAGAGCAGTCACTTAGCTGTCTTCTCAAGGATACTCAAAGCACTTTACACTTCTAAAGAAAAGTCTTTGAATAGAACTAGTATTAAAAAGGTTCATGTAAGTATTTGGATACCACATATTTATAAATATGTAAATAGCATTACTTCACAGAAAATCAATGAACTGGTACCACCACATGTTCCAGTTCTTCATATCCTTCAAGTTCTAACCAATAAATATTAGTTTTCCAGTGTCATTTCACTAACCCTCTCTCTAAAATTCCTAGAGCTTTTACTTGTTCTCCCTTTGTGCATTTTATTGTCTATCATAATTATTTGTGTAGAGGTTTTTTTTCCATCATTAGATTGTAAGTTCTTTTTTGCAAGGGCCAACAATAGTAACTGCTTTATGCATAGCAATTGATCAATGTATTTTTGTTAAATAAAAAGGAGAAATATATATGATATATATGATTATATGATTATATATGAAATACATATGATTAGATACTCAAACGAATGAACAAACAGCTTAGTGAGTGAATTAAAGCTCAAAAAGTGCATGTATTAAAAAACCTTTTTTTTTAGTTTCAAGAAACATGGTTTGATTTAAATGGTCTGAATGGATTTTCTTGAACGGAATATAACATGCATATATTATATAAAACATTGCATATAGACATTAAAAAGGAACATAGTTATTTTCAAATTAGACATGTGTTGAAGGTCTACTATTAGCCAGGAACTGTGATGAATGCTAAAGGACCTAAATACACATAAGACACACTCCTCACCATCAAGGAGCATTGTTTAGTTACAAAGGAAGACATCAGTTTATATAATTAATCAAGTCCGTCTCTCAAAGGTCAAACTTCAGCTCAAGAAAACTAGGAAGATGTCATCTATAGATAAAAATAGTATGCAACTAAAACATAAAAGAAGCAATAATCTTTGCCTCTTTTTGCTCCTATTTCCCATTTGTAAAATGGTATCATTATAATACTAAAACACTCTTGACCTAGGAAGCTATTAAGATTAACTATAATAGTAAATACTTCCATAATAGCTCCCAAATAGTAAGTTCTTATATAGTAATAGATGATATTATTATCATAATTTATTTGGGAAAAAGAATCTCTTTCAAAAGAATAGATCTTCCCAAAAGAACACTAAAATTGTCCCCAAATCAAAGGAATAGCAGCCTAGAAAAGAAAGCAGTAGAGACTGTGACAAACATGAGCACATGCCACATCTAGACAGACTCAATTTAGTTTCAGCCAGTTGTTTCCATTCAGCAATGTAAGCTCAGATTTGCTAGTTTCACATTTTCTAAAAGCGAAATGAAATCTCTAATTTCACATGAAATTTCCAATTTTTACAACAGTGGGTTGTTTGTGATCGCTGCTCCAAAGGAAAACTGACTACGCTGTGCTAGGGTTCAGAACATACTAAGGCAATATACCAATACTGGATATTTTAAGGAAAGGAGTTAGAGAAAACAGCAGAAGCAGGAAGGTCTCTCTGAACTTTCCCTGCCCTTCTCCCTTAAAGCAAGTCATAAGACTCTCGTGTGAGAGGTGCCTGCTCTATAGCAAGAGGAAAGGAACATCTTTATCTCCAAGGTGGAAGAACACCAAAAAGAACCAAAACAAACAGGCCTTGCTAAGTTTCCCCCAGTTTATAGCACTTAACCCAAACACTTTGTCCTATCACATTTCTCCACAATTTCCCACTCTTCAACAACCCTAACATAAAAATACTCAAGTTTAACCATTTATTTGAGTTCTTATAAATGTTCACATATCTATAAAACTTATATTAAATAATTTGTATGCTTTTTTCTTGTTAATTTGTCTTTGTCAGTTTAATATTCTGACCCAACCAAGGATTCTAAGAGGATAAAGAAAAAATTTTCACTTGCCTACAGTTGCATGAATTTTCCTGTTCCTCACACTCATCAAAATCTGCTTTCACCCTTAAAAGAATGGGATTCTCACTGGGACTGTAGATATATAAACCAGCTACTAATAAGCAAAATCCTCATCTATCTAAACAAACAACCAAGAATCACCAAACATTTGAGAAAAAGCAAAAGATGGTACCAAACCCACAAAGAGAAAAGGTAACTTCTAAGGAAACTTTATTATTTCAGAAAAAAAATAATAATATGTATAGTAAATATAGTCAGAGATTTGGGAGTATTACAAAGAAAAACAGGAGGAATCTATAGAGGAGGTGGTAGAGGAGTGGGGAAATAAAGAGAAGGAAAAGGATGCTCTGAGAAAGTTGTAATGAGAATTTTTAAAAGTCATATCTTATTTCCAAAGTCAAGATCAATAGATAGACTAAATAGTAGAAAAGTCAATCTAAAAATAAATTATTTCACCTGAAAAAGCAAACACAGAGATACTATTCAAACACAATATAAAAGGACAAAAATTCGGAAAGTTTAGAGTAATGTAACTATGTGTGGGAAGTCTACAATAAAACTAATAGGAGCTCCAGAGAAAGAAGACAAGAGGGAGGGGAAGAAATAGACCATGGATGAAAATTTCCCTGACCTAAAAATAATCAAAAACTTTATCTGCAAGATCCCTGTAATTAATTAAAAGAAAGTTAGCAGAATATCTCTTTGATATAAGGATTATTTTGAGAAACAGCAGATGCAAGAAAGAGTCTGAAAACAAAGTGAAGTTATCCTTTTGTAAGGGAAATTTACATTTACAATGGAAATCTCTATTTGCAAGGGTGTCTCCCTCTTTATCAGGAAGAGAAGGATTAATTTAATCACAAAAGAATCGAATCAATGGAGAAGATGCAAATTTATATCTATATAACAAACTTTATTCTTATTTACTAAATTTTTCTTGGTCTCCTCTTCATAATTGGCCTCCCCTACACCTTTTTTTCTTTTGTCTTTAGCCGAAGATGGTGTTTTCGCCAGAGTTTTAAACCACATCGAAGAGTTACTCATTTTTCTCTGGGTATCTCCCATTCATACACGAGGTATATATGTTAATAAACTATAGAGATACAAAAATATTATTAATATATTTCAAACATCTGTTTTTTAAACCTATGAAAAATGAAATTAAATAGTTTGTTAAAAATTTAAGATAAACTGCTGAGAAGAAAAAGAGAGTAGGAGGAGGTGGAAGAAGAGAAGAAGAAAGTAAGCATAACAAATAAATGAAACAAAAAATATGGTAGGAATACATTTAGAATCATCAATAAACATAAAAACTGTGAAAGGATTATATTCTATCGTAAAAAGATTATCACATTTGATTCAAAACTATTAATTCAAATGTAGATTGATAATGAGATGATCATTAAAACAAAATGACACAGATTGAAAATAAAGAAATAAAATATATGTGTATATATATATAATAAAAAATATATATCTCCAGACAAATGCTTACCACATCACCACTGATAAAAGCAGCTGCAATAAAATAGAATTTAATGTCTAGAAATTATTTTAAATAATTGAAACAATTTACAAAAAAAAATTTAGTTATAGTAAACCCTCACAGTTGCAGATAGGTTCTGCGACTCTAAGTGAAAAGATATATTTTAAAACCAATTATACCATAGGTTAATCTATATAAACAAAAGTTAAGTTTCTACATCATCTCATCAACAGAATTTGATATTTCAAATGTTGTAATGAAACAACATTAAATAAAATGACATTATTTGAGGACCTGCTATATATACCTTTATGCACCCCCCCAAAAAAACTAGCAGGAAAATATGTCAAAAATTTTAGAACTATAAAGAGAAATTTACAAATTAATATTCATAGAGACAAACTTACCATACATTTCTCCAAAAATAGTTGGATCAAATACATAAGAATTAGAAGAAAGAGGATTGAAATAAGTAACTTAAAGGTATGATATAAGGTAAAATAAAAAAATTTTACTCATAATATAGAGAATGCACATTTTTACATAGAAATAGAACTTTCAATGATTGTTCACAAAAACATCTAAAATTTCAAAAAGTACAAATCATATAAAACTATAATTTTTTTTACCAATACAATAAAACTAGAAATGAAAATTAAAGGATAGCCTGAAATATCTATGAATTGGTAAATTTTAAAACACTCGCCTTGATTTTGATCATCTATCCTTTATGTGTTTAAATTATAGGAAATGCTTAGAACTTGAAAAAAAAACTACTTTGACTGTGATTCCCAACACCTGAGGAACTTAAAAAATTAAAACCCAGGTCCAGCTCTTGAGCAGCAGTATTTTTAATAGCTTCAGTAGTGGGTTTTGAGAAGCACTAGCCTCTGCAATAGTGTGCAGACATTTTGCCATGTGGGATTGAGGCTTTGGGAGAAAGGCTACCTAGGGATCACAGATTTAAGAGTTGAAAAAAGCAAATCAGATGCTAAGGGCTGGATTCATCCAGCAAATTCTTTTATTTGGTCCAGGATGGTGGTTTTTCTCCCCTTAAAAAATAATTTTAAATGTCTTTAGTTATTTCCAGTATGCCACAGGCCCCATCATTTCCTATTGCTTGCACTGATCCAATTCACATATTTAATTACCTGATAGGGGTAGTTAAAATCATGAGAATATATAAGATCAGTCAGAGAAAAAGAGGAAAGCTAGAGGGCCCTGTAACTATATATATATATATATATATATATATATATATATATATATATATATATATATACACAACAGGAAAAGGAAAAGTTTGCAAAGTCATGGATTGAGTTCATGGTGAAGCTTTGACTAAATGCTCCACATATAACAAGATCTGTAAGTTTCTACCTAAAAATAAAGTGATTTAACAAGGTGTAACTTTTATTGCCAATTTCATTCTGCTCTTAACAGCAGTGAGCACCTGCTGGATTAGATGATAAGAGAACACCATCTTTTTCATGTCTAATTAATATTATTTTGCTTAGAGATTGTTGAATAGGGTGCCAATTAGTGTCACCAGACAGCAACTAAATTTTCACACAGTTTTAGACAATATGGAGAGTGGACAAGTTCTGGAACACCATTCTTGTTTGATCAAACTCTTTTATTCAGCTTGTAATAATTATGAAAATAATCACACATCTCTCAACACATAAATTTTCATACAATAATTTTAGGGTGAAAATACAAGATGCAGTAAGACAATGAACTCAAATGCATGGCAGAGTCAATACATAGTCTATCTTTAGTACCTGAATGCAAACTCCTTAAGGTCAAGGACAGGTCACCTTTGTATCTGTACTGCTTAGCACAATCCCTAATACATAACCGAAGATATTTGTTGTGTTAAACTAAATGCTGTCCAACTGTGAACCATAGGGTCTGAGTAACCAATGACCAGGCAACATTATAGGAATCTACAGAGGAAACAAATAGTCAGCACTCATCATTCCACTTCCAATCTTCACCTATCCTAGGCTTGAACCACATGAAAGTGTAAGACCCTCATTTGCATGCATTCTTGCCCTTGTCTATACTATTTCCATGTATTTAATTCACACCAATCACATCAAACAATTTCCACTTGCCCGGAATAGGTCTAAGGAAGGGCATGTAACCCAATTTAGAAAATGCTAAAAATTTAAAGAAAAATTTTCTTTCTTCATAAGACAGAGTGGCTAAAGAACAAAGTCTTTTCTACCCTAATCCTTCCTTACTGATGGCAAAGATGTCATGTGTAGAGATGATATTTGGAGTATCAATAGCCATGTGAGTAGGAGGAGATATGTCACCTACACTGAGGAGGGCAGGGCAGAGAGAGTGAATGTCTTTACTGATAATGCTGAGTCAATATGGATACTGCCTAACTCTGAATTTCTTGCTCAGCTACCAAGAAATGCCCATCTGGTTTGTCATTGTTGGTCAGATTTTCTGTTTCTTTTACCAAAACATTCCAATACCACATTATACAATGAGGCAAAAATTATTTGTTACATATCAACAAAAATTCTCCCATTATCTTCTTTGCCAGTAAAAAGGCAGTGGCCATGGGACTAAAACTATCAGACTTTCTTATCCACCTTAACTATTCAGTCATGAGTATATAATGTCATCCTGGTCACTCTTAAAGGAAGTTTTATGAGGTTTTTCTTGCAAAGATTGTCTCCTTCCTAAAAGAGGTGACTCAAAATGAAATATCCTTTCTCATTTTACATTTTAACATGCTGTGTGAACTTGGAGTTATGGCAGGCATTTTGCAGTCATGCATGGAAATCTAACAGAACTAGAGAAAAATCAACCAAATTCATGACAACTTTGAGCAGCTGAACTAAAATGAGACTCACCCATCTCACTCTGTACTTATGGTTGTGTCAGAAAAATAAAATCTTAAATTTAAGACATTGTTAGTTGGACATTATTTTATTGTAGATGAAATAATTCTAACTGAAACACTCATCTAATAGAATTGCTGAGAATTCCATGAGAAAATTCATGTAAAGTGCTTAGCATAGTCCCTTATACAAAATGAGTGCTAGAAAGCTTTAGCAAAGATTTCTAGTTTTATTAGGTATATATTATAATGTCTGCCCAGATCCTTTCCTTCTTCTGGTATCATCAGTCTCCTTATTTTAAGGTATTGCTCATACTCTTTTCAACTTCTTTCACATAATCTGATGTGACCTGCTTTTTTTAACAAGATCTAAATTCACAGGTCACATTTCTGGTCTCAGGAGTAGAAATTAGTATCAAGCTAAGCTAAGCATCATGTTCCATCACACTGGTTATATTCATTGGTCTAGTAATTGATATATGTGAATCCAGGATCTCCAGGCACTCATAATTTTAAGTTCATGGGGAAAGCCTGTCTAAGAGGATGAAGCTGACACAGAGAAAAACAGAGATAAGAGAAAATTTAAATTCATTCAAGTCCCTGTTTTCAGTTTCTCAGGTCTCATTGCTAAATTGAGCTCTGGTCACTTGATCTGTTAGAGTTCTGATTTTAACACATTGTTCTCTACCTTATGAAATTTCACTCACCCTTTATCAAATGTCAACTGTCAACTCCATTCAACAAATACCTATTTAGTAACTACAGTATTTCAGGCACTGTGACAAGCACCAAAGATACAAAGATGACAAAGACATACTTTCCCCTCAAGTTGTTTAATCTTTAGAGACATACATTGTCAATATAAAGTGCTTGAAAGAGCTGTAAAAATAGAGTTGAGGAAGCAAATCAGAAGGCTTTTTACTCGAGCCTAGGATGAAGATCCAGTGGCCAAGGAACAATGACAACTGAGAGTCTGAAAAGACAAATAGAATTTAGTCTGGAAGATTCCAATCTGGGAAGTAACTGGATCCGCTGTGTTTATTCACCAGGACTTAGTGCCCAGTTAAACAGAGGACTGAAATAAATTCTACTTTTATAACTTGCATTGACTCTTGGCTGCATCACTAAGTTAGAAACTATAGAAAGGGAATAGAAGTAGCTTGTAGGAGAAAAGAAGATAAATTATGGACACAATGAGTTTCAAGTACCTTTGAGAAATTCAAATGAAGACAGTGGAAACTTTGATATATGGGCTGGAACTAAATTTTTCAAAAGTATCTTGGCCTACAAATTTATATTAAGGAGTTATCAGCATGTAGATGATGATTGAAACTATGAAAGTGAAAGACATTGTAAGAAAAAAGTGTGGAGGAGAGAAGATGTACAAAAATAGAACCCTAGGGAACACATCATGCCTTGAAAACCAATAGAGGAGAATCTCAAGAAGAGAATGGTCAATAATTCATACCCAGAGAAAGAGTACATTAAAATTACTACTAAAGTATGTCCTTTGATTTTAGCAACAACCTTGACAATAGCAGGTTTAGTTTGTGGAATATGATTCTATGGATCGAATAATGAATATGCGGTGTTCAAGTGTGGGCAGGACTGTAAGTTACTGTTACTCTTTTGAGTGGCTTAGTTACCAAGGGGAGGAGGAAGGGCAGATAGAAAAAGGATGGAGTGTTTTCTTGGTGCCTCTATAGAATGGAATTCAAAGAAACTTTACTGTAATAAGGATTCCTATTCTACTTTTGATGTTTGACTGCTGACAGCTTATTTTTTAACTTTCCTCTGGCCTGTGTGATCTTCATCTGGGCAAGCTGGAAAAACAAAAGCTTGGGTGTCCATTCTTTTGGCACCAGCAGAAGATTCAAACCAAGCAAGTCCTGCCGGGCACAGCTACCCTCAGCCCAGAGCCATGCCCTGACTACAAGGAAAACCTCATGCCAGTCTCCTTTCTTGGCTCTCACAAGCCATTTTCTGACGAGCTTGGGAAACTCACCCTGCTCTCCCCCTAAAGCCTTATATAAATAATAAAACTTTTCGTACCTTCTGTGTACATGGTTGGTATCCTCAGTCCTGACATCTGATCCAAATTTTGGGTGGTGATCTATCCTGTTTCTGCAATGTGTCCACAAAAACTCAGGTACTAAGGAGATTTTTTAGCAAAGCCCTCACTGATCTCATCAGGCCGAATTAGTCATTCCTTACCTTATGCTCTCATTTATGTTTATTCATATCTTTAGTGCTCACTATAGTCTAATATTTATAATTGACTGTATCTATTACTCTCAAGAAGATTCTTGAGGATAAAAATGTTATCTTATATTCCCTGGAAATTTATGTAAGAATGCTTAATAAATATTTAATTTATTGAAATTTTCAGGAAGTACAAGGGCAGAGTGGCATTCCCTAGGGGAATTAAAGTTTTAGTTTCGATCTGAAGCTTTAAAAACACCTCCTAAATGTATTCTGTCTCTCCTGGGCTCTCACAGTTCATGATATAGTTCAAATCATGATATAAAAAGAGCAAAGCACAATATAAAGACCGCTTTAAAAGATCAATTCCTTCCAAGCTGTTTCCATTCCCCTTACGAATTACTAAACAGAAGGCTTAGCTGAAGATCTCTGGAAGTTCATTCATTTTCTGTTAGAGCTATGAGAATGCTCATAAAACCAGTTTTGAATAAGAACCCACCCATATGTTTTATGCTGTTTTTCAGGCAGTTAGCCTAATTAAGCCTCCTAGGCAGGTTAGAGTCCTCCTGTGGAAACTAAATTGAGTTTAAATACAGAATTATCTAAAAATCATGAGCTTTTGATTGATACCCCAGTTAATTTTGACAATTGAAGTGGCTTCCTGCTTATCCTCACTTTAGAAAAATGAATAATTATGGAAATGACCTCATTAACTCTTTAATGCTGGTCTTCAGAATTTATAGAAGTTATTATGCCTAAACTCAAGGCCAAGGAGAGAAAAATAGTCAATCATTGAGGCATATTTGCTTCAATTTTTTGTCTTGTTCCACTTCATTGTCATACCCACAGGCACTGCCAGAAATGTTAAATTGCATGTCCAATGACAGAGAAGATTAAGAAAGAAATCTTCATTCAGATGAACATGGCTCTCACTAGGACCAGGACCGTCTGGATGAGCAAACATTCAATCACCATAATAGAATCTTTACTCTGAAGAAAAGGATACTTTATGAGCCACCCAAAAGAAAAAAAATAATAATAAATAAATGCAATTTTGAGGCTAAAAAATACTTCTTGACATTAATTTAAAAGAGTCATAAGAGACAATTAAACAAGAAACAACCTAAACGGTGCAACTGAAGTTATGCAACTAATGTCTACTAGGTTCATCAAAGCTAAATTGCTACGGTTGCTCCATATATTTTCATTCATTCCTAACTCCTTACAAATAAAAGTTTCACTCATTTTACTTTTTGAGGAAGAAAGATGTATTGAGGGTGAATTTGAACAAGAACTCTCACATATCATATGTGATTCTCAATTTTCTCATTTAGTAAATAATATCGATAATAATTCTACCCCAGAGAGGTCCAGGGATGATCTCAGGTGATTTTAGTGAATGTGAAAGTAATTTTCAAATGGAAATGGCACTAAATAGATATTGGTTATATAAAACGAACACTAGGCAGAACTGCCCATTAAATACTTGAATCTCTGAAAGTGCAACTGGGAAAAAAAAAAATTTTGGAGTAAGATTTAAAGATTCAGATCTTTTTAAACTTTGTTGTAAGAGCATCATCTCTAAAGGCCAGGGTGTTATGATTGCAAAACTGGTGGGAAACGTTCCGCTGCCTATATTCATACCTTTTTATCCTGGTGATGCCTTCCCACTCAGTTTATGAAAGTTTTGGCTATAGAACTTGATTTAGCCAATAGAATTGTTACCGTTGCAGCAATTTGAACTCCGGTGTCACCCCAACAGCAGGAGTGTGGGGGATAACGACACAGAAGGACAGTAAGTATTTTTCCTCAGTTTTTCCACATTGATGCAGTGAAGAATCATAGATCAGTAAAATTTAGAAAAGATTTATTAAAATTATATTTTAGAAAGACAAAGCACGCTCCAAGGAGGCATATGATTTCAGCAGGAGAGCTGTAACCAAGTGCTATAACAACAACAAACATCCACAAGACTCCCAAAAGTGGGACTGTCTGCATTATATTTGGGCCATAATGGGTGGTTTCAAAGGCATTCCTAGGTGACTGATGAGGTCATTTTGACTGACATTTGGCTGCTATATGACATTTTGCCTAGTGCGCATGTGTTTACCCAAAATTCTACTACCATCGGAGTGTTCTTTGGACAGTCTCTAGGCTGGGCCCCTATTTCTTTGTTCCCCATCACTTGTGTCTGACTAGCCACCTAACAAAATGACACACAAGTAATGATGTGCCAATTCTGAGCTCAGATCTCAAGAAGTCTTGCATGCTTCCATTTGCTCTCTTGCATCGCTGTCATCACTCTGAGAAAACATTCAAACAGGCCTGACAGAGGATGAGAAACATGTGCAGAGCCCAGCTGTCCAACTTGCCCTGAACAATCTTAGCTCAGCCAATAATCAGCCATCGCTCTGTCATGTGAACAAGTAGAGCTGTCTAGTTGACCTCAGATTCATGAGCAAGAAATGGTTATTGTTATCTGTCACTGAAATTGCATGGCAATTTGTTATATACCATTATTGTGATGATAGATAACTGATACAGTCACCAGCCTCCCAGGCAAAATTATAGTGTTACTATGTGTCTCAAATAAAATCATATAAGTAAAAATTGTTTTATAAATTGTAAACTCTTTTCAAATGTATAATTAATAGAATTATCTGGATGACTTACCATATTAAAAGTCTAGGTAAAAAGTCTGCTATAGCTCCTTGGTAAATATAAGGTATATTTTTTATCAATATTGTATAGTACAATTTTATACAATTTATTCATGTATGAAAAGTCCAGAAATATTACAGTCCCAGATATCCAATAAAAATATAATGAAGTTACCAATAAATTATTTTATGAGATTGTTATGTAGTTTTTGAATTGGAAATAAAACACAATCATTTTAGAGAATGATTGCACCCATTTTATACATCCTTAGGCAATAGTGCATGTACAATGTTTCAAGTAGTTGTCTATAATTCTCTTTATAAATCATCTGAAAGAAAGGTTACATCATTTGTTAATTTAGCAATTAGGTTTTAACAATCTTTTCTTTCAGAAATATTACCAATTCAACTTAAATTTCTTCTGAATTCATCTATGAGACGTATTTTCTCATATTTCAAGTTAGAAACAAAAGTTATGTATTGAATTTTTATTGTGATTCTTTTACATATACCTCAAAACAACTAGCCTTTTGTCTTTAGGCTTACCAGTAATTGATTTTATTTTCATTATGAGAACATGTATTCTAACATATATGATTATTAACCAAGAAAAACTTTAATATTCTATCATATAATTTCACATTTTCAGTTCTAGATTTTTTTTAATCTATAAAATATAGGTATAAGACTCTCAACCTTGTAGGATTTTTCTCAGAGACACAGAAATCCCAGTATGTCCTTAAGCATACTCAATCTTTTATGTTCAGTGAGCTTTCTAAGCACAGTACCTGCTCTGACAATTACAGCAAAAGAGATTCTCTAAACCAAAGTGTATAAAAATGTGTATATGCACAAGGGGGAAAAAATGTGTATATGCACAAGGAATTTGCCAGAAATTTTGGAACAGGTCTGGTGGCCAAATAGCAAAATTCAAGCCCCCTTCCACAGTTATAATTTATGGACCTAGCATCAATGATCAAGGGTAGATCTCTGCTCTGACACTTTCCATCTACTTTCAGGGATGCTTATTGGTTGCTACTATCCTAAAAATTATTGTTCTATGAGATGATCCAATACCTTCAAAGAGAGACTTTGTTTAATGAAGGACAATAGAGTTAAACAGAATAATTCCTTTTTTCAGTGCAGAGCATGGGATTAGATAAAGTTCTAACAAAAGCACATTAAACAACTGTGTTGAACTAAAATTGGATTGTATTTAAGATTTTATTCAACTGGTTAAATGGCCTTATGTAAAATAGAGTACCTCTAAGAAATACAAGCGAAGATCGTGTTTCCACAAAATATTTAACTTGCTTTGGGCAACTGTACAAGAATTCATAGAAGTAGTAGAATTATGCTTTAATGAACCATACAGAACATCAGAATTGCTTCGTCCCATTAGAATTTTATTTAAGCAGAGAATTACAACTACTGGTATATAGAAAAGAATGTTTTTTCTGGAGTTTGGATTGTTAGGTTTTCTTTTTTTACTTTTGCTAAAACACGTAGGGCAAACTCTTTCCCAACTCATCTCTTCTCCCTAAGTACTTTAGTAAGTATTTTTAATTGAACTCTGCTATGTGCTCTCTAATAAGTGAAAAATAGAAAATGTCAGTTTCTATAACATCTATCAGCATTCAAAATTCATATCTGCATCAATATTTTTTAATTTTCTTATAAGTTACAAACCTACATTTTCAAATGTCTGCCTCTGCCAGTGACTAAATGTGTGATTGTAGATGAGGGCATTTACCTTTCTAGGCTTTAGTTTCCTCATATGTAAAATGGAGGCATTAAATAATAAAATAAGCTTTATGATCTCATACAACTTCAATAACATGTGATTCTAGTACCACCTCAATGATGCGAAAGGTATATTATACCCAAAATGACCAAAAATATACTTAGATATTTTATAAACGTAATTATTCTCAGTTATTTCCAATTTTGATAGCAACCAGGGATGGGATTCTCAGTGTTAAAAACTCAAGGGTGATGGATTTCTCATTCTTCTGTCAATTCTAAGGCTACAATGTCCATCAAATGCCACTTCTCTCCTTTCTATTTTCTTTGTAAAAGCCATATCTTCATTACCTTTCCTGAATTAGTAAAATAGTCTTCTGTCTGATCTATCTGTTAGCATTTTATTTCAACCTCTAAACCATCTGTCACCTTAATATCAAAGCCACCTCCCTCAATCATAAATTTAATGAAGCCCTTCTTACCACAAATGATTTTTCATGTCCTTCAGAAATAAATTTGCATTTCTTATCCTGGCATGAAAGGTATCCTAAAATATAAACCTACTGTGACAATTTATTTCTATTTATGCCCCACTTTATACCAGTTTTCATTCCTCAATCAGGGGGATGATGAAGCAAATACTTTATCATGTTGTTGTGAAGATTAAATGAGACAATGCATGTAACACAGGCTTACAACTATATCTAGTTCAAAGAGTGCTTGATTAATGTTAACTATTGATACAATTACTCCACTATGCCCTAAACTTTTCATCCCTACCTTTCCCCTGACTCATTTTATTGTAAGAAAGAGGCAAGAGATCTAAAATATTAATCAAGCTACATTCAGAGACTGCAATATGATGATCAACCAGGCCAGAAGGACACCTTCCGAACAAAGGAAAATTTCTGCTGGGATAGCTAACAACCCATTTCCCACAGTGTGAAGAAGAAAGAGGAACAACAGAGTCTTTAAGTGAGGCCCTACACAAAATGATTCATTTTCTATTGCTGAAACCATGGGGAACCTCTAGATCAAAGGCTGGGAATTGTCAATGGGCCTTTAGCACTACATATTCTTACCTTTTCACTCTACATATTTTACTCCTTCCTCACTGTATGTCCATATCAAAGAAAATGAGTTTTAAAAAATCTTAAACTATAACTCACAGGAACTAAAATTGATACATAAACTGAATTCCCCAAACACTCAAGAGTAGTCCCTTTCACTCTGGGTCTCTGAGAGAAGACCACACTCTGTCTGTGGAGTGTTATTCTTTTCTAACAAACTTTCCTTTTGACTTTAACCTTGGCGTGTGTGTGAGTGTCTCTACACTCTGCAAAGAATCTTCTTCTCTAGGTGCAGGACTTGGTCTCCCCACTCAACTTGGGGGAATTTGCCCTGTCCTGCATCAATTTAATCTCCCTAAAGTACTGTTCTCATTGACTTTCTACCAAATGCAGCCTTGCCTATCCTTTAAATTCAATTCAAATAATTGAATCGTGAAGTTTTCCTCAAGATGTGTCAAAATTAATTTCCCCTTGCACCATGTCTCCATAGCATCTCTTAAAAATCTATTGTATCAGTTTTCAATATCCCATACTACAGATGGTTCATCCATTCATTTATTCATTCAGTGAATATATTTCAAGAACCTAATACATAGCCAGTGAAAGAAAGCAGAATATGTGTCCCTAAAACATTCACTTTGGCATATTGATTATTTTGAGCTGAAAGCTATCAAGACCCAGCACACTCAAGAAAAACTGTTACCTCTTCCTAAACTACCTAAAAGAATTTAGATAGAAACCCTGGTTCAGAAGATAACTTTTTTCCAAATGACCCATCTGTATGGCAGGGCAAACAATTAATTAGCAAACATTTGCTCTTATGTTCTTACCCTCCTGCCCTATGAAGCCACAGGCCCATTTTTATTCCTTAGTTCAAGATGTCATAGAAGCCTCAACTGCCCAACTTGCCTTTGGGTCTCATATTTTTATGCAGTTCCTGTATATATGAAATTAAATCTGGTTTTCTGCAATTACTCTGTTTTGTTTTAATTTATTTATTAGACCTGCCGAAGAACTTAAAAGAATAGAAGGAAAATTTTTCTTCACCAGCACCATCCTTCAAGGTTTTAGTTATAAAGAAGTTAACGTCAAAAATGTACTTTCTGCTTTCATCAAAGCTCACATTATAATGGGGAGAAATGAATAATAAAGAAGTAAAGATGTAATACAACAGGTGTTACAAAGTATTCAGGAGAGAAGCAGAACCTACCCTATAGACTCAATCACTTCTTCCACACTGGAAGTTTCTTGTGTCCTGAGACAGTCTTTCTTCTTTTCTACCTCTCATCACCTAACACTGTGTTTGGCACTGTGTATAGTCAATGCACATAGGATTGAACTTGAGTTTGTAGTGAAAACATTTTTGGCAAAATGCCTAAACTTTCTGCTTCAATTTCCTCCTATGCAAAAGAAATTAGAAATACTTATTTGCATGCTATTGAGGAGATAAAATGAGCTATCTATAAAATATTGACATTTTATACTGTCATAAACAGGCTTTATCAGATGCCATTATTATTGTTTTATACAAATATTTCTAAAAGTCTTGTAAAGGTTGACCCATAAAAATATGACCTGATGAAAACATTCATTTAAAAAAACATTATTTTAAAAAAATATTTAATAGAATTCAGTAAAATATTATTATTCTGGGCTGCCTGTGGAGATGTGGAAATGGTCTTGTTATATCAAACTGGGCATTTTTATGGTGGTCATTAAAAACAGGTTCTACTCAAAAAGAAAAAATATTTTTAAACATTTCTAACAGATTTTAAGACAAAAAGAGACAAGATTTACTTTTTAAATGAGTTATTTAATAATAATAGCCAAGTTCAGGAATAGCAGGAGATATTAATGTAAATAGCAATAGAAAGGCCATTAGCCCACTTCTAGGGCTATGTATGATGAAAGGAACCTTAAAAATCTTTTTATCTAATCTTTATTTTACAAATGACTTGGCAAATGTCTTAAAAAGTACAGGCAGAACAAACACTAAGCTTTAACTTTCAGTAGTTCCTTCAAAGGAACAACAAAAAAAAAAACCCTCTGCTTTTTTTCCCTCTGATTAAATGGGAGTCTGTTGCCTTGTGAAAGAAAATTATTTCAGTTCACCACATTCTAAGAGTTTTCTGAAGTATGTGCATGTATATTTTCATATTTTTCTGCCTTTGGGTAAATATATGACATTAAAGAGTGAGTTTTTATTATTATCCAAGTGATCTGTTTGGACATTTAAAGGTTTTCTTGAACTTTATTCCTACATGGCAACATGGTGAACCATTTTTCTGACCAGCCTTTTATGCAGTGACCCAGCGCATGTTAACCAAGTCTAAATATTTTTTATTCTGAAGCATTACTAGAGACTGTTAGGTAGCTAGTCAGACATGTGTGACAGGTGGAAAAAAGGAATAGAGACCCAGCCTAGAGATCAGACCACCCAAAGAACACCTTATTGATAGTTAGAGAATTCCTCCTGCATCCCCAGAGACAAAGGACAGGAGGGTCATAGTTTTAGCTGGCCTACTCTGGCTACAGACTCCTGTGCAGAAGGTACTACCCTAATCTGCCTACAATTTAAGCTTCATTATAATACTATGTTTATGCCTGGAAATTTATGAGTCTAATTATAACAGACTGAATTCTGGGTAAGCACATGCACACTAGGCAAAGAGTTATATAGCAGCCAGATGTCAATCAAAATTATCTCATTTGCCAGTCACTGAGGAATGCTTTTGGAACCACCCCATCATAGCCCAAATATAAGGCAGACATTCCCACTTCTGGGCTCTCTTTTTTGTGGCCTTTTTGTGGCCCCTTTGTGTTGGTTACAGTTCTAGGATCATGTACCTTTTGGGGGCATTCTTTATCTTTCTAAAATATACTTTAAATAAATCTTTGCTAAACACCAATGACCTGTGATTCTTCACTGCGTCAATTGAGGAAGAGCCAAGGGAAAATGCTAACGATACTTCTGCTCTGTTCTCTCTCTCCCACCTCACTGCATTGGGGTGGTGACAAGACTACCTCTCCAAAAAACCAGAAAATCAGCACTAAACGACATAGGCTCTTTTCCCCTACATAATAAAGTCTTCAGGAGGAACAGAGAAGCAAATGGAGTTTAATATAAACACTGATTCACAGATGAAAGAATCCAATCAAATGCTGACAAAAGAAAAACATCTAAACAGGATAGGTAAGCAACAACCTGCATATAACATAAGCACCCTAACAATTGAGCTTTCTTACCTACTCTGGGGAAATTCAACATACCATTAAAGGGACAGGAAACAGAAGTCCTAAAGGAAAACTCTGTAGCCAGCAAAGACAAGTTAATGAAACAGTTTCAGAATCATCATCAAATATATGACACTCAAGATGTTTATGCTCCTTCCTCTTCCAAGTTGTTTGAGGATTTTATAATAAAGAAATATGAGAAATCACAAAAGTAATAAGCCCCACTCTCATATAGCTGTGAGGAGAATAAAATGAGGCCACTTCATAATTTTTTTTCTTTATGACATTTACCTTTCTAAAATATGAAAGAACCTCTTGAAAAATATTATTTTGGTAAAGGTTAACATGCATTTGTGTTGCTCTGAATGAAATGAAAGTTGTTTTATCCTAACAACATTAGAAAAAGTTACATGCAAAAATAAATAATACCAGTAATATTTGCAATCATACAATCTCAGCCACTTCATTTCTACTGCCTAGTCTTGGCCACCAACATTTTCTAAAAGAGACTCCTATCTGGTCACCCTGGTTCCAACATAGCCAACCTAACCTGCTAGTGATAGAGCTTTTAATTGAAAATTGAAGTATCGATTTTCCATTTACATGTGTAGGGGACCAGAATTTACCACCCCCAAATATGTCCCTTTGGCATGAGGATTATTTTTAAAACCCAGCAGATTCAGGACAAGCTCTTTACCTCCCCTTAAATTTACATTAGAAAGGGAACTTCTACCAGGAAAAGAGCTATTATCTTCATAACAAGGCACTCTTTGTTTTCTAAAGGTCTCCTCTCTTGCCTTCCCCACTTGTGTATGTATTCCCAGGCCCCTACTCTTCTTCTTAGCTCAGGACGGTATATAAGCCTCAATTATCAAGGCTTAGCAGCCCTTTGAGTCTCATATCTTTGGGGCTCCTGTATGTACATAATTAAATTTTCTTTTCTTCTATTAGTCTATCTTATGTGGATTTAATTATTAGACCAGCCAAAGAACCTAGAACGGAAGAAGAAAAATTTTTCCCACTCTACACATTCTACAAGGGCTCCTCCTTCTTCTTAAAAGAAAACTTAACATATTTTCCTAAATAGCCTAAATAGCCCTGATCAACCTATCCCCTGCCTGTCTCTCTGATCCCGTTCTTCCCTCATTGCTTACCATTCTCCTGCCACTTTGGGTATTTTACTGTTCTTCACACATGCAAGCTCTCTTTTAGCTCACTCAGGGTTTTACCTTTGCTATTCCCTCTGCCTACAACACTTTTCCTCCCAGGACTTTTATTCCAGTCTCTCTATAAATATCATCTCCCCATTAAGGCCATTCTTCTTCCCCCTAACCAAAACCATCTGAGCCTTCAATCCTCTCCATGCCTCACCCTGGCTTTACCATCACAACGGGGCTTTCAATCTCATTGCACTTATCACTCTCTGGAATTAGATTATGTATGTATGGGTCCACCTATCAATCATGTGTCTTTCCTCACTCTAAGGTAAGCAGCAAGCAGGGACATCTCTTATTTAACACCATCTCTCCAAAGTCCAGAATAATGCCTGAGACATAGTGAGTACTCTATAAATAGTTACAAAATGAGTCAGTGAACAATAAGAATTTAGCAAGTATGTACTATATGCTGACTGCTTTATTTATGGTATTTCTAATTCTAAACACACACACACACACACACACACACACACACACACACACACAACACTACCAAAGATCATTTACATTTTCTTATCTAAGGAGTCTGGAGAGGTTGAGTAACTTTCCCAAAGTCATACAGACAATAATGAGCCAGGAATGAAATCCAGATCTCCTGGACTCAAAAGTCCATTTTCTTCCTATTACACAAAACAATGTCGAAGACATCAATAATGTTAATTATAATAATAGTAAATATTTATAGATACTTACCAAGTGCCAGACACTATTCTAAGTCTTTATATGTATCAGCTCATTTAAAGCTCAGGACAACCCAGTGGTATTGGTGTTTTTATATTGTCTCATAGATGAGAAAGCTGAGGCTCAGAGCATTTTAAGTTGTTTGCCCAGAATAACAAAGCCAGTCAGTGGAAGAATTAGGATTCAAGCCTAAACCATCTGTTTTAAAATCTGTGTTTCTAACTTCTATGCTGTAAAGTGAGATCAGATGTTTCCTTTGTGTCATTTCTAAAGTGAAACAGGAGAGACACAAAGTGCTATCAATGTCTCCACAAAGGTCACACTGCAGCCTTCCTGCAGCAGCACTTCTGCCCACCCAGAGTGTCCCAGTAGCCAGAGCACACAAAAGAGCTGGGAACTGGCTGGAGAAGGCTGTGGTCTACTATGCTAGAAGCCAAAAAGATAGGAATAATAAATAATGTCTTGGAGAGCATTTCAATTTATATTTTACAAAGCACTTTAGTATAAACTTCCTGAACAAATTTTCAGAAGGTACTCATTTCACATAAAATTGTTGTACCAACCAACCTACTTTATAACAAATTGCTTTGAATTAAATTGCTTTGTACCAAATCACTGGTAGCTGGATTCTAAACCCATTTTTCTAGATGAGATAACTGAGGATCAGGGAAGTGAACAGATAGACATCAAACATGTCTTCGAGACGCAAAACTTAATTAACTGTTGATTTCAAAGCAACCCACAACTGAAGCAAGAAAGTTTACAAGAAATTGCTAACTACTGCCCTGAGACTATTCTCTTTGGTTCTTACTTTCAAGATCAGCTTTTGGCTGGCATCTGGGAACTCGGCTTTTAAAACGTTTACTAAGGTGAGGTCTGACTACTGTGTCAGCCTACTCAGACGGTTTATAGAAGCAGTATTTCTTTTATGATGAACACTCTATTTCTGTCTCAGAGTCTGGAATTTTGGTGGGCATGCATGCTTCTGTAATTAGCCTGCAGTGAAAACCCTGGGCAGACACTTTGCACACATGTAGATGTATTCCTAGTGCTATAGGGAGAATGTGCTATGTACAAACCCTCACAGGAGGGAGAGGGCATAGAAAATCTGCACAAGATTTCTCCAGACTCTGTCTGATATGTTTTTTTCCTGTATTGATTTGGCTGTGTATCCTTACTGTGCTGCTATAATAAATCTTAACTATGAATATGATGCTGAAAATCTGTGAATCCTTCCAGCATATCATCAAATGTGTGGGTGGTCTCAGAGGTCCACAAAACAGAAAGGCAATAGGAGAATCAGGGGAGCCCTTGACAAAGGGAATGGAGACAAAGGAGAGAAGGCATCTTTGTGGATAGACCTGGAAGCCAAGAGAGTCACTGGGGTTACACAGACTTTGTAATCTACACCTAAGGTAGGAAGCCAGTACCCATGGCTATGGAATTCACTGATACAAAGAGCAGGGCTCTAACTCTAATAATAAAAAAAAAAGTGTTAGTATTTATTCATCAGTCAAAAGTAGGAAAGGAGGCTACCTGAACAATTGAAGTATAAACCCCAACACTTTCCAAGAGAGTTAAAATTATAGGAGAGAAATTAGCTTTTCTTGGATTAAACTCTGCATACTGATTAGCCTCACAAAGAGGCAAATTTATTCAAATCTACCTCCCTAAAACAAATGTCATCTTTCCCGGGGGAGTAAAATGGTGTGGAACTATATATAGGGCACACCATTTAAAATCCCTTTTTCAGAAAAAATTCTCTACATAATTATTTGCATTAGATATACTTGTAACCTGGATAGCAATTAAACCTCATTTTAAAAGTGATGGCTAATTGATCCCTTGGGTCTTATCTTGATAGCAAGTTGCACAGTCTACACATACACTATACAATTTATGTCGTACAATCTCTTTTTCTTCCTTTGTAATCTCTTAATAGATAGCTACTTGATGGCAAATTCATATATCATTTAGTCAAGTTTATTCTAGTTCAAGACATACTAGCTTTCTTTTAATACTTTTACTATGTTAATATTTTTAGGAAGAAACTGACCTCCTCATATACTTATACAGATTTATACACAAATGTGTGTACACATCTATCAGGAGAGATTTGGAATCAAAAAGCACACACACACACAAAAAAGAGCCAAGGTCCCAGTGCTCCCATCACAATATTTACAAGGTTATTTCACAAAGGACAGGGCTGAAATCATGCCAGCAGGGAAAGTATCTTTTCCATATATCAGAGGAGACTAATTTTCCTTGAGAAAAAAAAAAATGGATGTCCAGACAGAAAAAAATATGCTCTCTTTTCAGGTAGTTAGAAGGAAACATCTATGTAATTAAGGTCACAGCATCTCCCTTACCCAAAGGACTGAAGCCTGCTAATGCTCCACTCCACCCTTAGAGTCATCAGACTCTGTGCTATGGAACACATGTCCCCCTTACAAATTCACACATTGAATTTATAACCTCCAACATGGTGGTAGTAGTAGGAAGTGGGGCCTTTGGGAGGTATGTAGGCCATGAAGTTAGAACCCTCTTGAATAGGATTAGTGCCCTCGCAAAAAGAGATACAAGAGCTTGCTTGCAGTCTCTGCTCTGCCATGTAAGGATACAACAAGAAAGCATTCTCTACAAGTCAGGGAGCAGGCCCTCACCAGATACGACATTTGCCAGTATTTTAATGATGGACTCCTTAGCCTCCAGAAATCTGTGGGAAAAAAGTTTGCTGTGTGAGACACTTAATACAGTATTTTGTTTCAGCAGCCTGAGCTGACTAAAATACCCTGATTATGAAAACAATATCAGTATCTTTTATTCACAAGCTACTAGAAAGTTCAGAAAGAGACAGAACCGTCTCCTTCGCTGAGAAGTGGAGCTTTCTGCAAGGTGGCAGGGTACATGACTTCATGGGCCTGAAAACAGAACTCTAGAGAAAGAAAAAAGAAGTGAGAAGAAAGGGAAGTCAAAACTGAAAGAATATGTAAAAAAAGTCTACTTTCATAACATCTCCTTCCCATTATACATCTCCATCAGTGAATGTAATTGGTTCTGAGCCAAATTGATGAGTCAGGATATAAATTAGAAAGAAAGGTTGAGAATTTCCCAATTATTTTATGAAGACTTCATCAGTAAGAAACAGAAGAATTTTTTCCCCCACTAAGATTACTCAAAGAACTACTATAACAGCATAGATCTCTAATTAACAGAAAAGACCCCTCCTGGAACAAAGACACCAGACAAGTCTTCTGGTATTGGAAGTTTCTAGAAGTCAGAAATTATGTTTATTCATTTTAAGGTCCCATTTTCTGCCCAAGGCAGGTATGCAGTAGATGCTTAACAATTTGTTATTGAAGAATAAAAGAGAGTTGATTCTTATGTCTAAAATGCTGCCATCTCTACCTCTATTCTTGGTCTGTTAAAAATGTATCCACTTGTAAATCCTTAGCAAAGTTTTCTCTAATTCTCCTGTCTATATATAGTCTCTTTCTCCTAGAGTGCCCATTGCATTATATTATTTTGGTGATAAAAAACTTAATCGAACTTGAAATGAATAAATTTGTTTATTTTATTTTCATCCTTTTCCCCTCCTTATCCCTGACCTTGCACTATAAGCTTCTTGAATATCATGCACAGCTTTCTGCCCATGAAGTCTTCTACTATGGTATAGAGCAGAGTGCTTTACTTATAGAGAGTTCAGTCTTTTAAAATTTAATTTTACACACATGCAGTATGGTCTGCAGATTATTTTTCCCTGTTTTCACTTCTCACATGAAAAGAATTATCTTTAAATAACATCACAATATTCAGTCCCAATTTTATTTTATAAAACAAGTAATTACTATCATACTTAGAATGCATATTCCATAGTTGTACCATCACACATGTTTCTATTTCTTTCCACTAACAACTAAAATCTCTTAATTCATGAACACTTTTACTGTTTTTAGAAAGATCTATTTCTTCCATCCTGTGCTAAATGGATATGCTCATTTTATCTGCTCACCTGATGTTACACCTCAGGTCAAACTGGATATACTCTGCAGGGTACCTGAGGATAAAGGTTGACTTACTAGATACTCATTAATCCACATCAGTCATAACACTGACTTTTCATTTGTAATATAAGATTTTAAAGCCTTCATCATTATTTATTAAGCATCCGCTATACCCAGGGAACTTAACAAAAGAAACTACACTCGAAGAGCTTAAAAATAAGACCTCCACTTGCAGTAAGGGGACATGATGGAAACTCACCTGGGATTATTCCATTTCAAGAGTTTTACATATTAAAAGTTTCCAACCATATATAGGTTCAGATGTACAATTTATAAGAAGGATAGCAAATCATTCCTAAGGGAATGTATCCTGGTGGTAGAGAAGTACCATGATTAGAGAGCCCACAGCTAGAGCAGCATAATAACAGAGGGAGAAAGAAAGATAATATTAGAAGTTAGTTCAGAGTATTAAAAGTTTTACAGGGAGAATAAAGCCATTTTCTTTTCAGGGATACAAACAAATTGTATACATGACAACAAATATTCTAAACATTTTCTTGTGTCACCTATATGAAGAATCTATTTAGTTTACACGCATGCCGAGTATAATAACCATCAACTCTTTATTCAGGTCACAAAATTCCACCCTAAATAAATCATGACCAGACTCCTAAACAAATATATATATTTTGAATTCTAATGTGTCTACTCTAGATGATGAGGTAGATTCTTTCTACCCTTAGGTCCTTTATATTAAATCAAGTCAGAGTGTTGACTTTATTTATAAAATTGATCTATTGAAAAATCTCTTGAATTAAAAATTTGTTTTTAATATTTGACCCTATTCCCTTTATTCTTTTTCATTTATCTGAGTAGGGTATTTCTTGCTTTCTCTTGCTGTAGAATGAATTAATTAAACTTAAGGTAATTGTTTTAATGTAATCAACACCAGTGCTACAAACTAATTCTAAGAATTACCAAATAATCCTAATAAGAAGCATCTATGGTGAAGTCAAAGTTTTTCAATATACAACTTTTTTCATAGTTTCTTTTTCAACTTATAGCTTAAAGATCTTTTTTTATTATTATTATTGTTTCTCCCTTATTTGTTTCACAGTCATAAAACGAGCTCAAGGGAACTATAGAGACCATATAATACAATTCATTCATTTTACAGGTAAGATAAAGAAAGACATTTAATAGCAAGACTAGGTCCCGTGATCCCAGACCTGGTTTCTTATTTCTTTATTGTATCTCCTTCCTGCTTTGTAGTGCTCCTAAGGGGAAAATCTTGAGCTTTATTTCCAACTCCCATTTGAAATGCAGCTTCCAAAGACAACTGTGACTAAAAGCCTCATATAAATCACGTATGGATGATTTGGAATGTGCCAATGGAGCTTCACATAGAAGGTTTACCTCTAAAGTCCATACTTCATATTCAGTAGTTAGTATTTCTTGGGCAAAAATGTCTTTCACTGAGAAATTAATTAATCCTGGTTATCAAAATCCACCTTCCAAGAACCTGAAGTTGCACTTTATCCAAGAGATTTAATTTAGGTAAATAATTTCCTGTTAATTACCCCTTCAATGCATTTTTACAGAAAAAAATACATGTTTACAGAAAAAAAATATTAACATTTCAGTTAAACTCTAGGAAAGTGTGCTATTTGTAAAATAAACCTTCTGATGAAATGTTATTTTCTGTGTTCTCAAATATAATTTGCAGCTGTGTATAAACAAACTTTCTGTCTGATTGCTATAGAAAGTCTAACTTTTTTCATTACCTTAAAATTGATAAAGTATGGAGCAAACAGCTAAAAAGAGCTATACTTAAAATATGTAAATTTCTATTCTGTTTTTGTAATATTTTTCTCAAAATGAAGCATCTTGTGTCAAACTCAAAAATTAGCACTAACTTTAAAAAGCATTGTTTCACTGTTGAGTAACGAAATAGTGTTCCAGGAAAAAATAAAATCACCTCATAAGTATAACAAAAGTAAATCAGATTTAGCTTTAAAAACTGTAAAAAAAATTTTAAAAGGCTGTGATAGAAATGGTTTTTTTGCTTATTTATGTTTCTATTTTTGTTTTTGAGTTAAAATGAAATAGTTTCCATTATTAAATAGTATAGAAATAAAAGACACACATTTATTTCTAAAATAGTGTTTCAGAATAACTACCTTTGTGGTATACATTATTAGTATACATTAATATATGATAGCCCAGAATATGTCACTTAGACACAAGAATTATTTTGAGCTTAAGACAATTAAAAAGAAGCAAATAAAAATAAAAATACTCTCTGCTCTTCCTCTATTTGCCTAAAAGTAGGACATAAACTTTGTAAAGAAGTCCCTCCTTTCCTTCCTACCAAGAGGACAGAAGCTATTCATCAGACAAAAACTCTAGATCCTTACCAAACCAGTTATGTCACCAGAATCTACATAACAAAACTTACTAACTAGCTCTTATATTTTTTTAGTTCACCCACATATTTATCTTTACACACATGCCACCCTAGACACTCAAGTCTTATCCTTGGTCTTATCACTTCTCTAAAAATGTATTGTTCTTTTGTTAGGATACTTTATAAACCCAAGTTTTAACCACTCTTTTGATTTACTCATCAGTGAGTACTCCCATGTGTATGTGCAATAAATGATAATCAACTGCTATTAGTTTTTCTCTTGTCAGTCTGTCTTTTGTCACTCTAATTTATTGAGCTCAAGCTGGAAAATATAAAATGAGTAGAAAAAAAAGAAAAATTTTTAATTGCCCATTAAACCAACATGACATAATTTAGGATACTCCAATCCTAGTTACAAATTTCAGTACCAGTCAAGATAGACTAGGTCAGGCAGCAAAAAGCAGTAAACAAAATAGCGAAAAATAACCATTAACTAACCCAACGAGAATTCATCTCTCATTTTTTCTACATGTCTAACTTAAGTTACCATGAGATTCTGCCCATTTTGATCACTGAGGAAGCCCCTTTGAATTGTGGGGGAGGAAAAGTAATTTTTCTTCTAACCTTTAAAATTCTTATGGCTGCTCTAATAATCAAATTGACATGAGACAGATTAACAGGAGAAAATAAGCAAATTTATTATGTATGTACATACAGGGGTTCTATAAAAATAAAGGACCATACGAACCTAAGCCAATGCTTTCTGTGGCTAAAATCACAAAAATAAGAGCCAATTGCCTCTTATAGAAGAAGTCACATTAGTAAAGGGTTACTGCTCAAGCTAAATTAAAACAAATCAGTGACATTTTCCTCTCTATTATGTGCACAAATCTCCCATAAAAATCAATGAAAGCCACATCTGTGTAACGAAGATCAGAACGCAGCTAATTCCAACTCTAACTTGCTATCTCTTCCAGGGCTCATAAACCCCACAATAGTTGCTCAGGCATAGGAGAACCATGTGATAAACACAGTAGCTTAAGCCAAATTCTGGATAAAGTGTCCAGATTATCCTGCTTTCTGGTTTATTAGGTAGCTGAGAAATCTTAAAGTTCATAACTGGAACAGACTCCAGGGAATAATCCCAAATTGAAGGAGGAGCCCTTGCACTTATAAAAACAGTTTGTTTCTCCCAATTATTAAAAGGTCTATATGTGCTGTAAACAATATGAAAATATAGAAAACTATAAATAAAAACATTATCTATGAATTCATCATCCAGAAACAATCACTATTACTTCTTTGGCAAATCCCCCTTTGGATGAAATTTGTCTATGTAATTCCTTTTTTACTTACTGAAAAACTTATTTGATGTATAATTTTGTACCATGGCTCTTTCAAGGAATATTTTCCCTGTGATTAATAAAATATTTTAAGTATTATTTTGGTGTATACCCTAAGAGTCAGTTACCAGGTTTATCACAATTTTTTTTTACCAATTGTTTATTTATTGTTGGAAATCTAGATTACTTATAATTTTTCACCATTCTTGACAATGCAATGACAGCTATCTTTAAGCAGATATGTTTTTTCACATTTTGCATCATTTCCATAGTATACAATCTCCATGGTATAATTACAGGTTATTATTTACACCATTTAAGACTCTCTCTCTCTCTCTCTCTCTCTCATATATATATATATATATATATATATATATATATATATATCCAATTATTTTCTGAAAAATATTGTGTTAATTTATCTTCCCTGGAGCAGTATATTCCCCCTTCACCACTCCATCAACTCAGCAGATTTTTAACTTTACGGTTATTAGGTACTTTGAAATTAATTTATTTCATCTTCTCCATCACAGAGGGAGGTGACAAAAGAAAGTGTCCCAGCAGGTAAAACTGTTAGGATTAATTTATCCTTGAGTTGATAATCATATCTGATGTTCTGCTGTCAAATACCATGCTAGGAAGCAAAGAATTTGAACAGCCTATAAAATATTGAACAAAAATTATAACAAGCTTATCTTCTAAATTAAGAGTTTAGGCTTCACCTGATTTTTTTAAAAGACCACTAAGTACATTTACATATATAAAGTCAAATACAATAATTTTTTTAAAAGTCTTAATGTATGTAGTGGTAAAGGCAACAAATCACCTCTGCTGTAGTGAAATGATTCAACTTTAAAGATGGTTATTATGCAGAGGTTAGTTATGTCAGCATCAGAATGGATGTTGAGAACTAGAAAATGATCAAGTTAGAGGAATAAGCTCTCTTTGATGGACTGAGGCTGAGTGTTTTGACCTATGAAGCATTAATTCCAGAAAGAAAAATTAAATTGGTTACCGTTCCCTTTTATATATTCTCCATATGATTATATTATACCAGTCCTGGGAAGTAGAAAATGGAAAGAAGACCAGGTACAGAAAAGCAAGATAGAAAGAAGAAAGATGGATTCCAGAAAACAAACAAAAAATGTATCAATGACATTGAGACAGAGAAAAAGCCTTCTAAGTAGCACAGAAAGCTAAAGATCAGATTTGTCTTGAGTAGTGTTTTATAATTTTAAATTAAGCTTATAATCTTTAAACCCATCTTGAGGACTGGGGCCATATCTCAAACTTTATTTTAGCTCATTGCAAAATACACATTACCAATGATAGGTGGTCATAATTTTATTTTTGGAGATAAAATTAATTTATTCAGTAATTTACAAAACATTTGTTGAATGTTTGTTATATTTCTAGCACCATTCTAAGCAGACACCGGGAAAAGAGTGAAGAACAAAGCATAATCTCTACTCATAGATCTTAAAGCCCAGCATGAACTTAAAATTTTATTGACTAATACAAGAAGCCTTTTGTTTGGGCCATTGTTTGCCAATTTGAGTTTTTAATAGTGCATTATTTTTAATATTGGCATGCATTAAAATATTATTTATTTGATCATGGAGATTTTTTGGTACCTAATGCAAGTGCCTCACTCAGTGTGACTTAGTCCCAGCCGTATTAAGCTATATCTTTGAAAAGCTGACAAAGCAGTCCCAGCCCTGGTGAGCTATATCTTTGAAAAGCTGACAAAGCAATTATAAATTGTTTTATTGTAGTTGAAAATTCCTTGGGGATGACGTGTCAAAGATATCAGTTTGTCCAGGCCGCAAAGCCACAGCAGTAGCAGCAGTAGCAGTTACTCATCATTGGACAACTTCTCAAGGAAAGAAAACATATTCAATAACAAATGTTTATTCAGTGCACAGTCTGTACGAGGCAATATTCTGGAACTGACAATACTGGGGCGAGCTTATTGACACAATTCCTGCCAATGTAGTCTTCACAATCTAAGCAGAGTCAAGGATGAGGCAATAAACAATGATGGCAAACCGTAAGGTACTAGCAGATACTAGTAAATGCTCTGATGAAAACAAAGCAGGATAACAGGATAGCATGTGAGCTGGTGGGAGGTAGGAGTTATGGTTAATCATTGACTCTAAGGTGATAACAACTGAGATGAAACCTGAATTTCGGGAAAAAACCAGACATTAAACAATCGGAGGGAAAAAAGATAGGAAAAGAGAAGAATTAAAAAGAATCTTTAGATATGCTCTGAACAATGGTATAGACAAGGTTACTTTGAGGTAGAAAAGATGGGAAAGTCTCAAGTTTAGGATAAAGCAAATCTAGAGTTCTCTTTTGGACTCGTTCATTTGAGGTAACTGTGGGAAATCTAAATGAAGATATAAGTCTAAAACTCAAGAAAAGGTTAGTACTGGAGGTATAAATTTAGGAGTCATCATCATACAGATGTGTTTAAACCCAGAGAACTAGAACAGATCGCCTAAGGAGATAGTGTAGGTAGATAGAGAAAAAAAAATTCCAAGGGCTGAGCCTTTGATAATGCTAAGTTTAGAGCTGAGGAAGAAAAGAGTCAGCAAAATAAACTTAGAGGAATAGTCAGGGAGATGGAAGTAAGCAACAAGTGTGTTATAGAAACCAGAAAAGGATCCTAGAATTTTCACACATACACATTACTTCATAACAAATGGTAATACTTTTTTAATAAAATAGAAGTTAAAAGCACAGAACCAATTTCAACTTCTCTGTAACAATGTTCCATACCTATTTCAAAATGTGGCAATAAAAATGTTGAGGAAACACCTTATAATTTGGTTTGGGATATATACTCTTTTCTAGCTTAAGAAGAAAGCCTCAGAACAATTTCTTCAGAACTCTATAAATCACTGGAGTAGAAGATAATGGATGCAATAAATAGAAATTATCATATAAATGTCAGGGCCTATTACGATATATATAAAATAAATTCCCAACGTGACTACAAAGATGTTTAAAAAAACAATGCATAACTTTATCATTCTGTTTATAAAAATCAATACAAGAGATTAATAGCATTTTTATTGAAAGCTAGATTTCACGTGACTGTTAGGTAATAGAAAGCATCTTTGAGAAATGCACATCATAAAAAAAAGTAAGTAAATTTATGAGCTCATATCTGACAAGCAATATACAAAGAGAAACAAATATAAAGTCCCATAGAGAGCCTTTCTTCTAGTCTAGAAGGACCTTCTACATGCAACAGACATGGCAATTGTTAAATTAGTGATAAGTATCATAGACTAAGCAAGGCAAAATCTTTAGTTTCTAAGGAATTTTGTGATTATGCTTCTTCATTTTCATAGTTTTAAAAAAATGTATAATTACATCTTTGGTTCATATTATACATCATTATTTTCCTAAATCAAATTATTCCACATTTATTTATACCTTGTCTTGTGCAAATACACACACACATAAAAAGATTGTTTAATGTTGCATAAAACACAAAAGAATAAATTAATTGAGAATGTAAGAGTCGAAGGAATTTAAAAGAAAACATAATTCTATTAGTAAAACTGAAGCACAGATATTTGAATCATTTTGTCTTGTATAGGTCTAACTAGAGTCACAAATTTGGGTTGACATTTCCAAGTCATTACAAGAAAGAGGAGACAAAATTATAAGATTCGGTTTTGATTAAAAACAAACAAAAGCTGAAGGAAAAGGACAGCTTTACCTGACATTAAAGCCTCAAACGAATTTTTATCTTAAGTCCCTAAATTTCATATATATTATTTCCTTAATTCTCACAAATATCTTTCTGGGGGAGACTTTAATCTTAATAACTACTGCCTTAATTAACTATGTACAATCTGGATCTAGATATTTTTAATACATTCTTATCTTGGAGTTCTCCTTCTATCTCATCTTCATATATCCTATCAATCTCAAATCCTATTGATTTTTCTTCCTAAATATTCCTCAGTTTTAAAAATTTCTTCTTCTTGCACTTATACCCACTACTTTCAAGGGAATAGTCTCATATCTGGATTCCATGACAACCTTATAACTGACATATCTCTGCCTACAGACATTCCTACTATCCATTTTTTAATGCCACTCCCTTCTTTATAATCTCTTCACTTTTTCCCCATTATCTTAAGATAAAATTCAGACCTTTTAACATATTTTATAAGTATTTCATGACTGGCTACTGCCTCTTTTTCTAGAATCATCTCTAATTCTTTCAAACATCCATTCTTTTCTCTCAACTATATTATAAATGTGGGGTTCTGTAATGTACCAAGCTTTCCCCCTCAAATCTCTGACCTTTGCACTGGTCTTTAATGAAGACCCCCACCATCACCTGAACAACTCTTCTTCAGCATTCAAGACAGATTATTTTCTAGAAAGCCTACTTTGACTCACCATCCTTTAAGCAAATGTCTCAATATAGCATTCTACAAAACATTGGATGTTCTCCTGTCATAGTCATTACTATTCTTTATTTAAACACTGTTATAGTTTGCAACAAAATGCAGAGAAGAAAACATAGGAACTAAACTCAAGGACTTTGGGCTTAAAGAAGATTTTATAAATTTGACCTCAAAGGCAAGAGAGCTAAGAGCAAAAGTAAACAAATGGGACTATTTTAAACTAAAAAGCCTCTGCTCAGCAAAAGAAACCATCAACAAGGTAAAGAGACAACCATTCGAATAAGAAAATATATTTGCAAGCAACACCTCCAACAAGGGCCTAATATCCAAAATATACAAAGAACTTATATGACTCAACAACAACAAATCAAAAAATGGGCAAAGAACCTGAACAGAAACTTCTCCCTAGTGGACACACAAATGACCAACAAATATACAAAAAGATGTTCAACATCGCTAGCTATTAGCAACATGCAATTCAAAATCACAATGAGATACCATCTCACACCTGTTAGAATGGCTATAATCAACAGGACAAGTAATAACAAATGTTGAAGTGGATGTGCAGAAATAGGAACCCTCATACACTGCTGGTGGGACTGCAAATTGGTACAGCCACTATGGAAAATGGCATGGAGGTTCAAAAAAACTAAGAATTGACTTTCCATATGATCCAGCAATCCCTCTCCTGGGTATTTACTCTCAAAGGCATGGAAACTCATATTCGAAAAGATATTTTTACACCAATGTTCATAGAAGCATTATTCACAGTGACCAGGACATGGAGGCAACCAAAGTGTTCTACAGTAGATGATTGGCTAATGAAGCTGTGGTATTTATATACAATGGAATATTGCTCAGCCATAAGAAGAAACAAAATACTGCCATTTGTGACAACATGGATGGACCTCGAGTTAATCATGTTAAGCGTAATAAACCAGACAGAGAAGGTTGAAAATCACATGATATCACATATGTAAGATATAAACCTAAAAGTAACAAATGAACAGGACAAACAGAGACTTGTGGACATGGACATTGGACTAGTGGTTACCAGAAAGGAAGGGGAAGAAGGAAGGGGGAAAATAAAAAAAAAAATAAAATGTTAAAAATAATAATAAAATAAAAATAAACATTGTTATAGTCTGAATGTTTATGCCCACCCTTCAATTCATATATTAAAAAACCTATGGCCAAGGTATTAGAATGTGGGGCCTTTAGGAGGTGATTAAGTCATGAGAACAGAGGTCCCGTGAATGGAATCACATCTTTACAAAAGACGTCCCAGAAAGCTCCCTTGCCCCTTTTGCTAAATGAGGATACAACAAGAAGTCTGCAACTCAGAAGACAGCCTTCACCCAACCATATTTGCACCCCCATCTCCAACTACAAGTCTAAGGATTTATAAGAAATAAATTTCTGTTGTTTATAAGATACCCCATCTGCAGTATTTTGTTATACTAGCTTGAATAGACTGAGATAGACTCTTTACTTATTACTCAGTTGTATGTTTCTATAACTACCCATACTCCAGTTTATTTTTGTTCAAAATTTGGTTCTTAGATCACATTTGAGATATTTATTTAAAAATGAAGATTTCTGCTTCCTTATGCTAGACTTCAATCAGAATCTCAGAGAATGGAATATAGGAACATACTATTGTAACAAATACCCTAGACCAGCTCTATCCAATAGAAGTGTAATGTGAGCCACAAATATAAGCACCCTATATAATCTTAAATTTTCTAGTAGCCACATTTAAAAAGATAAAAAGAAATAGATGAAATTAACTTTGCTGGTATATTTAACCCAATACATAGTGGGGGCTAAAAAGAAATAAACACTTTTTCTTCTACCTACTAAATTCTTCTAAATTCTAAACAGGAAAAAAGTCTTTAAGTGGCTGCCCTACACAAATAAAATGGTTCATTCCCTATAGCTAAAACCATGGGGAACCTATAGAGTAAAGCCTGGGAAGTGCCAGCAGGCCTTTCATGGTACATGCTCTACCCCTTTCCTTTACTCTCTTTATGTTCATATCTGACGAGATGGGTAAACAAAGTCTTTAAACTGTAACTCACAGGAATTAAAAATGATATATAAACTGAATACCGGAACACTCAGAGTCCCTCACTGTCTTTATCTCGATACTCTTTGTCTCTCTCACTGTCCTGGTTTCTCTTGGTCCCTCTCACTCTCTGCCTCTGAGAGGAGACCACACTCTCTCTATGGAGTGTTACTCCTTTTCTAATAAATTTTTCTTTTCATTCTAACTTTGGCATGTGTGTTGAATTCTTTCCACACTTCACCAAAGGATCCCCTTCCCTCAGTGCAGTGACCACCCCCCATCACTCAAATTCCCTGTCCTGAATCAGAATCAGTCTTGATGACGGTTTGCAATATGGCAGGTGGCAACAACACAAAGCTAAAATAAAAATGTGTCTATGCCCACAACTACTTCCATCCGGCCATATTACCCTATTATAATCATTCATAGCTCAAAAAATATAATGACCAGTTGAAAATGTCACCATCGGGGCCAATCAGAGTTCAGTGTCACCCTAACAGCAGTTGGGGAAGGAGATGGATAACAATGGCACAGATGTGTATGTAGCATTTTCGCTAGGTTGCTCCGCAAATGATGCAGTGAAGAATCATAGGTCATTGAGATCTAATAGTTTTATTAAAAATATATTTTAGAAAGACAAAGAACGCCCCATGAGGCACATGGTCCCAGCCATGAGAGCTACAACAGAGCACTATAATCACAACTACAACAACAAGAGGGCAAAAAGAAGGAGTCAAAAAAGAAGGATCCAGAAGGGCAAAAAGAAGCCAGAAGTGGGAATGTCTGCCTTATATTTGGGCCGTGAAGGAATGGTTTCAAAGACATTCCTAAGTGATTGGCAAGTGAGGTCATTTTGACTGAAAGCTGGCTGCTATATAACTTTGTCCAGTATGCATGTGCTTACCTAGAATTCTACTGCCATTGGGGTGTTCTTTGGCCTGTCTCTAGACTGGGCCGCTATTCTTTTGTCCCCCGCCCACCACCACCACCACCACCATCACTCATGTTTGGCTAGCTACCTAACGAAAATACCTTGAGCTGAGAAAAGTTGGAATAAGAAAATGAGAAAAGCGCAGGAAGAAACAACAAAATAATTATATACGTCACCAAAGATTATAACAAAAACACTCATCCACACATATATTCCAACTTCCAGTCTGTAAATTCAGCCTTACCTTTTGTAACAGGTTCCAGCTTCAAGGTTAATGGTTATTTACCCAGAAAGAAAAGAATCACGGAATTATGATCTAACCAGTGAGCTGTTAATTGTCAAAGATTCTGTTAAATCTCATTTTACCCTGGTAAATTTCTGTTTTCTCACTTTCTTGTAGAAAAAAAGAAAAGCAGCAGAACTGTGCTTACATGATTTATAACAAAGAATCTCATTTTTTTCCAAATGTCAGCAGATACTTTTCAAGTCTACCCTGAAAGAGTAACACAGCAACCTTGAGAAAGGGAAGGACCAGAGAATAGAAGCCCAGCTCGACCCCAACTTTTCTTATCTCCATTATTTTTAATGTGCAAAATAGCAGTAACAAGTAACAATAGATGTGTCTGCATCTTGTTAATTTCAATGTAAGGAGGAGGAAAAACTTGTCATTTTTCCATATAGTAATCCAATTCATGTGTTGTTTATGTTGTTTGGGGATGTGCAACACTTGAAATTAACATCTTCAAAAGTTCTATCAACATTTCTACATTCAAGAGGAGAGAAATTTATGTAAAAATGACCTCTGCTGCTCTGAAGATGATGAGAGAAGAAAAAAAAAATGAGAAATGCTGCTCTCAAAGCAAACTTGGAAAACACTGTGACATTATAGCTCTGCCTTTAGTTTCTGCTTTCTCACTTCCTTCCTTCTATACTCTTCATATTGAGATGAGGTGGGGAGGGGTATAAATCTCTTTTTTCTACCTAGCAGGAGCACATCAAAAGCTCCTGGCTAGATGGGAAATTTGCTGAAGAATCAAGAATTTTTTTATTATCAGTACCTATTTTTCTGCCTGGTTTCCCCAGCTGTTTCAGTTATTTGAGACAGTTTTCTAAATTTGTGCTCAGACTTCTGAACTCCCTTCTGTGTCCTCCTGGTCCTCCTCTGCCTAATCCCAAGGCATCAATCAAACCCAAAGGCTGGACCCTGCAGTTGTCTAACACAGCTATTTCTGGCTCCTCTCTGGGTTCTGCTTCCACCCCCAACAGTCCTGGTACTGAAAAACTTGACGTCAAAAGAATATCTGCAATGTGCTGTGTCCTAATGACAGTTCTAGTGACACTGTGAGTGGGGAGCAGAGTTTTGCCACACTAAAATATGCCTTAATTTAGAATATTGATTATTTTCAGCTGGATATTTTTAAGGACCAAAAGACTCAGGAAAAACCTTTAAACTTCCCCATAACTGCCTAAAAAAATTTAGATGGAGGACTTGCTCCAGGAAGGAAGCTATCATTATAGATAACTATAGTTTAATATGAACTAGGTCTGATAGACAAGAAAGCACCTAGTAGGACCCCACTGATCAAAGTGCTCTCTGTGCCCCATTGTTAAAGATGGCCCAGCCCAAACCACTGTTGGACAAACACTTGCTTTTTCATCTCCATGTGTATTCCTCCTGTTCTCTGAAGCCAAACTCCTCTCCCTTCTACTCTTCAGCTCATGATGATATATAAGCCTCAAGTCCCCTATTTGTCCTCTGGTCTCATATATGAAACCTTCATATATACATAAGTAATAAATTTGATTACTTTCCCCTGTTAATCTGTCTCATATAAATTTGATTATTAGATAGCTGGAAGAACTTGAAAGAGTAGAGGTAAAGTTATATTTTCTCCCTGACAACTACAAATGGAGCCATCAGGGAAACTGAGATAACAAAGGTACTCTGAGCAGAGAAAGCCCTTTTGCTTAAGGACAAAGCATGACTGAGGGCCAGTCAGATTGATACAAAGCTCCAACCTTGCCTATGCCTGCTGCTCCCAACATACATGACCTGTGCAAGAGCAAGGAGATGTATGGTGGTGGGAGCCAGCATGCTACTTCATTTTATTTCATGAAGATCTGAAACCATATAGTAAGGATTTAACAGTAACTTAGGTTACATCTAGGGCTATAGATAAAGTTTAATATTTGACTCCTTTATCACTCCAACTGAAATATGTCAACTATTGTTTCTTCATCTCCTGTTACATCAGTATTATTTTAAGGTTTAGGGAAATTAAATAATCTCTCTCTAAAATGAGACTTATAAAAGAGAATATATATTCTTAGAGTGGAAAATTGATTATAAAGCTTTATTCTCTACAATGTTGGTGCAAATTAAAACCAGCTGGAAGAGAAAGACTGAGAAGGGTCCCTTGTATAAGGTAATTATGAAATTACTAGTAAGCAGGGGTACCTTTTAGAAATAAAAGACAGATTGTCATACATTGAAAAGTGAACGGAAAATGTGGAAGCAGACTCAACAAATGTTCATTATTTCAAGAGCTTTGGCAAATTAAAAGTAGAGGGACTGCATATCTAGAAGAACCCAAAGTCCTGGAAGAGTTTTAAGAAAACTGTGACTTGGGCATTAACTAACTCAGTGGAAGGATAAAGTTAAATAATAGGTCTTAAACTATAAGGATTTTTGAAAGTCCATGACACATACAATAATTGGTTATATATTTATGCATGAGAAGGGGGCTTCCCTTTTTGGTTAACAGAATAATTAAAATGACATAAGGCAGATGTGGATGAAAAAGGGGTTCTTTGAAAAGTAACCTCACAGGGCGATCATAAATTCTTAACTGGGCAAATCCTGATGCATAGTCAGGCTCCAGGCATATCACTTTCTTAGTAAAAGGTTTATATTGGCCTTAAGCAAGCTCTGTCCCTTGTTTTTTGTTTTTTATTTTGTTTTTGTTTTGTATCTAGGTTAATACACCTTTGAAATAATCATAACCAGCCTCAAGGGAACACATAATTTTGTTAACTATCTTGTAATCTAACTTCTGCCTTATTGTCCTCACCTTCTTGTAATCTTTATTATGTTCCCTCCTTAATTACAAATGCATTTTTTAAAAAATGCAAAATTGATTCTCTGAAGGATTGGAGATCTTGAAACCTGGTATATGTCCTCAGTTTTGGCTCAAATAAACTCATAAAAAATTCTCTATTGGTATAGACATTTTGTACATTGGCACAAATTAATAGGGCAAATCGAATTTAATACATACAATTGGGGAATTCACATAAGCATAAAAAATTCCAAAGACAGTAGGCAAAATAAGGTACATGTGCCACTCTGGACTGAGGAGAAAGAGGTAAGGGTCTAAGGGCAATAAGGCAGTTGACATGGAGATGAAAAGAGTTAATGGTTAGGAAACAAATATTTGCTGGACCATCTAGAGACAATGGGACACAGAAAACTTTGATCAAATGGACCTTGATTTCCCTGTCTGCCTCAACTAGTTCAAATGATACAATAGTTATCTATGGTGATATTTCCCAAAATAGGTCTTCTACCTTAAATTCTTTGTGGGGAGGTCAAAGGTTCTTCCTGAGTCTTTTGTTTCTTAAAAATAAAACAATCCTCATGCCAGAGAGACACATTTTAGAGTGGCAAATTTTTCTTCCCTATATGCACAAACATTTTAAACAGTAAAACACAAAAATTATTAAGGTTTGGGGGACTAAGAAACTTTTCTCTACCCTCAAGTTTCTTTCAGCTGTTCTAAAGGTCAAATAGACTTAAGACAGATCAACAACAGAAAATAGCCAAATTTATACATATGTATGGGTACCGTGTGTCAAGGTAGGAAATATCCAACCCTGTAGAAAATATTTGTAGTTTATTTGAGCCAAACTAATGACATATGCTAGGAAACAAGATCTCAAATGCTCCTAAGAATAACAATTTTTGTTATTCTTAAATACATTTGAAATTAAGGAAGGAACGTAAGGTTATATGGAGGTAGGGGAAAGCCAAGCAGGAATTGGATTACAGGATAGTTAACAAGATCCTGTGCTCTCCTGAGGGTGGTTATTCTTATTTCAAAGATGTGTTAACCTAGATGCACAGAAATAAGAAACATAGCTTGCTTAAGGCAAAGATAAATCTTTTACTAAGAAGTTATATGCCTATGGCAAGGTTATCCACCATGACCTGCCCAGTTAGAAATTTATGATCAGACCACCCCGTGAGGTAACTTTCCATAGAACCCCCTTTTTTCATCCTCACCTGCATACAAAAGAAAGTCAGAGGCCCCAATACGTGGTAAGTTCAGGTAAAGTAGTTAAAATTAGGATGAGCTAAGGTGCCTTGTGGCTTCAAAGGTGTCATTGCAGGATAAGAGGAACAAATGTTTAGTAATTAGATGTTTGCCCTGCTCTACAGATAGGTCATAAAAAGTTATTTCTGGTAATTAACTCTCATTATGGATGAATAAGGTCCCTAATTCAACTTCTGCTAGGTACTCATGGGGACAGAAGTCTCCCTTGAACCCACAGGGTCTTGATTGCCTTTAACTGAAAACAATTCAAATATCTCAGAGGTATATCTTGGGGTGCTTCACTCTGAACTCCTACAAAGGCCATATATTCTGACCAAAATATAAGACTCTCCCACACACACAGACAAATAATTACCTACCAGAAAATTATAAATCTCATTCTAAATGAAATTATAAACTGTTTTAAATGAATGACAATGAGAGCACTGCATATCAAAACCTGTGAGATGTAGCTCAAATAACACCCAGAATAAATAGGTAGACCAAAACGAATTTAATAAAAGTAAGGAAGACAAAAAATAAATACACAAAGCAGAATTCAATTAGAGAAGCCAGATAAAAGAAAAATCAAATAAACATAAATAAGGTAGAAGAAAATTAACTTAAAGAAAACATCATATTTAATGGTGAAATATTAAAAGAGGCTGTATTAAATTCAGAAACACCATTATTTAACATTATCCTGGAGATTACAGTTATTGCAGAATAAGACAGGAGAACTATGAGGCATAAATATTGAAAAGGAAAATAAAATTGTTATTATTTGAGGATTGTATTGTTGACGTAAGAACACCCAAACCTGTAAATAATTTTTATGGGTTCATTTTAGCAAACTGACAACATATATCAAGAAGCAAGATCTCAAATGCTCCAGAGAGTAACAATTTTGCAGCTTCTTTTAAGCCTTTGAGATGAAGAAGGGAAAGTAAGGAAGACTATAGAGATGGAAAAAGCAAAGCAGATATTGGATTACAGGATAGTAGACAAGATTATGTGCTCTCTTGTGGGTTGTTAAGGCTTATTTCAAAACAGTGTTAACCTAGATGCACAGAAACAATAGACAGGGCTTGCTCATGGCAAAGATAAAACTTTTCCTAAAAAGTTATAAGCCTGGGGCCTGACGCCCACCATGATCTGCCCAGTTAGGAATGTATGATCAGATTACACTCTGAGGTTATTTTTCATAGAATTTGTTTTTTCAGCCACTGTATGATTGTCTTATTACAAATAGAAGAGAGTAAAGTTTAAAATATTAGCCTTGAATAGGACACCATGTCTTTAGTTAACTCATAGAGAAGGATGTAAAGAAAGCTGAGGCAGTACACCCAACTAGCCACCATTTCTTCTATGAATTAGATGAGTATCTCCTAAAAGAGAGAAAGGTAAGGGCTACATAGAGGACTTGAGAGTTTGTAAAAACCACAGAAGGCAATACTGGTTGACCAGATTTCAGGAATCCAGATGAAATAACATACCATAAATTCAATAATAAATGCATCAAACTCTATAGCATTGTTTGTATTTCTAGAATTTGTGTAGTGAGTCTAGAAACCAGTGTAATTCAAAAATATATTGTTTTAGGAGACAAAGGAAATTTTGAAATGAGAGGTAAAAAAAAGTAGAACTGAGGGAGAATTGTAACAAGTGCTATAATAATTGATTTACTTTGTTAGTATCAATCTACATGACTACCAAATTATCACAAGAAAGCAAAATGCCCCACAGTTATGTTTTACCTTTGTTCTTTTATTTTTTAGCTAATCTTTAATACAGATGAAAATTTACTTGGAATAATACTACTGTGTAATTGCTAAGCTTATATAATGGGATTTCTATAGTGGGAACGAAAGGGTGAATCTGCATTTTTTGAATTCTATATACATGAGTCTAAGGAACTGAGATCTGTTTTTTAATAAAACAGCATTCTTCCTTTTAAAAGTGTAAATAGAAATCTATAAATAGAATCTTTAATTGCTTTTAACCTATTTTTTTGAGGATCACAAATAAATTTTTTAAAATTACTTCTATTATCCCTACTATCCCGGATACAGTTTAACTGACCTTTATGCACCTGCGTACATACACTCACATGCACACACACACTCTCTTGCATCTCTACGTATAAAGGGTACTGATGTGGCTACTCATTGCACAATTAAATACACTCACCTTCTTCCCTCATTAGGCCATTAAAATTATTTAAGCATGTCTAGTATATTTCTCTCTCTGCAGTATATTGCAATTCAATCTCCTCTTGGTGAAAAGTGTGACAATAGCAGTCATCATTTTCTACTAGATTTGAAGGTGGTGGGCATATGTATAAACTAACTGAGGCAATAATTTCTAAATTTTGGTAGAGAACTTATATGCACAAACTTTCATTTCTGTTAACTAGATTTATGCATATAACTCTTTCAAAACTTTTTGAAATCTAGACACCAGGGACTGTTTCACATCAAGGTTAAGACCAATGTACAGGTTGATGTGAATTTCCCAAGTCCCCCAAAGCAGTCGCAGTCAGGGCACAACAGGAATCAGCTTCATTGTAATTCATTTGTAATTCAGTCATTTCATGCGAAACAGTATGCTGTAAATTCGAAAGTATAATCTGTGCTAGGAATGTTCAAGCTGCACTGTAAATTCAATCACATGCTTTCTAATGGGAATTTATCCTGGAGATGAGTACAGTATCTGCTGCCTGGGTGTGTAATTGAATGGCGCAGGGTCCAAGTGGAAAAAAAAATCTGCATTTAGATAGCCACCAATATATAAGAAGTCAAGGTGATATCATACTTTTAGAGACAAAATAATTTTGCATGTGTAGAGAAATGTTTAAATATTAATATTGGTTATAGTTCCATATTATGAAAACTAATTCCTCATCTTGTTTTTAAGGCTTCAGGAGACCTAAAGTCAACACATGCCTTTGTTTGAAAATTGCAGTGTTAACCACCCAAGTTTTAAAAACTCTGTAAAGGCTGCAGCTGTTAAAACTATTTATATCATACAGTTTATGAGGTATAAATTTATGTGATATACTGCATCAAGCTGATTGCTTGGAAATCTGTTCTCTTATTGACTGATCTTACCTATTATGATATAGCCTTGAAAGGAGTCACCACCCTTTGTTGTGGTTATTAATTTTACCTCCTGGGAACAAAGCTGCAAGTCAGCTAGCTATTCTTCCTCCTAAGACTAGCAGGAGAGTGGTCTCTGTGCTATAGAACTAAGTTTATCTGAAAATGTACAGTGACCAAACACAAACTGGCATCGTTACATGGATTATATAACCCAGTGTCAGCTGGGGTCATCACTGAGCTCTAGAAAAGCTCCAAGCCCCATTCCATGTCCTGTAGAGCTTTGCTACTCAAAGTGCATGCTACATACAATAACATCAACATCACCTGGAAGAAAAAGTGAAAACATAGGTCCCACACCAGCTCTATTGAATCCAAATCTTCATTTAAACAAGCTTCTAAAGATTTGTCCATACATTAAACCTGAGAAGCACTGCTGTGAAGTCCTCTCTGAGATTCCAGAGAATTCCTTGGGGGATTAATGCTCATGATCACTTCACTCTGATTTCTTCTTTACGCTGATACTTAACATTCTCTCTGCATCTTGCAACTGTTCTTTTATCACTTTTTAATTAAGAAAAAAAGTGAAAATCGGTTCCTTTCCTTGATTTACACAACACACACACACACACACACACACACACACACACACACACACACGTGCGCACAGAACCATGTCTGTAATTTTTGTGAAAAACAAAATGCAGTGGGCAATTAAGAGTATTTTATTCAGGCTGTTGCAATCAGGAGAACATTCATTAAAAAAGAAAAAAAAAGAATGTCTTAAGGAAAGGGAAGGGGACCTGGAGTTTTATGGTGGTAGGTAAACAAGGGAATCATCGTCAAATCTTATGAGAGTCATAAGACAAAATAGAAGTGGACCTTATTTTGGAATATGCAAGGACAAGGTGGTAATTACTTCATTATAAGAGGTCAGTTATGCAGCACGACTCACTGAGTTTCATGAAGCTGTTGAGCTAGGATAGTGATGCTATTGCTGTTATGTGGTTTTGGTCACCTCTCATGTAAGGGCATGCATAACTACAGCAAGCATTTTACCAAACTTCCAAAGTGGTCCAGGCAGTGATTTGTCACAGGAGAATTCTGGTCTCTGTGAGGTCTCCTGAGATGTTGTGAATTATATCAAATTCTCAGGGTTTAGCTCCAGGGCTTCTTTAGATCTTGGAAAAAAGGGCCAGCTACCAGGCAACCTAGTGTCCCAATAGAAATCTTAACAGATAATTTTTTAGTTCTCTATGATGCAAAGATAGGAGAGAAAAAATTTTGAAAATTTTGATGAAATTGTAGCCAGATTTAAATGACACTGGAAGAATTAAAAATTTAGTAATGATTGACAATTTGGGTAAATTATCAGATCCAGTTCAATTTACAGTTAGTCACCAAAACTGCTCTTTTTACAATGAAAATAAAATCAAAACTCCATTGACAAGATAGAGTTTGGAAACCTATTATTTACCCACAATTTAAAAGAGGTACAAAATATCTCAAAGATAATGAACAGAGTTTGTGCTTAGAGAGCATGCACAGTTTTCCAGTGAAACACAAAATTTCTTCCTACAGTCACTCCTCATTTGATATAAAATAACAACAAAAAAAGTTTATTCTTAATCATAAAATAAGAATGGTGTTATTAGATTTAGCTTGGGTGAATAAGGATGGTAATTTACCATATAAGTCTTCCTAAATTTGTTTTGCTGGACTTTTTTATACAGAATCTCAGTTTGGAACTTTGAAAGTCTCTTGACACTAGAAAGCCAAGCCAAGAATTCTCCACCAAATTTCACCTGCAGTATTTATAAATTTGGTAGAATCCCTTTCTTCTCTAGGTTCTCAAAATATTCTAAGTTCCTTGGTGGTGTGATGATCCCCAATATGACACTCAGGTTAAGTGATTCACCAAAAGGATTCATAGAGTTCAGAAAAGTCATTATATTCACAGTTATGGTTAATTGCAGTAAATGGATACAGAGTAAAAATAGCAAAGGGAAGTGGAATATAGGGCAGGATACAGGAGACACCACATAGAGCTTTCTGTTGTCCTCTCCCAGTGAAATCCTACAGACAGCACTTAACTCTCCCCAAAACAGTAGGTGGCTGCCAACCAAGTAAGCTTGCCCAAACCTTGTACCTGGTGTTTTTATCAATGGTCAGTCATACAGGCAGAGTTGATTGTGTGTGTTACTGACCTTAGCCTCCAGACCCTTCAGAGGTCAAGCTGATACCACATGGCTCAAGGTCCCCAGTATAGGTCACATTGTTACATAGACTATGTGATATGTCCAGGTAAACAAAGACACTTACATCAGCCAGGGTATTCTAAGAGCTTAGAGGCTACTTCCCAGGAGCCAGAGCAAGGACTAAACATTTTTTTAGAATGTACAGGGTATAGATAAACCAGATGCTGAATATATCATTTACTGCTTACTAAACCAATAAGGAAGTAACTTCCTTACTCATCTATAAAGCTAGGAATCTTATAAGCAGGGACTAGTTCAGTTTTCCAAAAGGGCTTTGTAAGAATTAGATCCATAAAGTCAAGTGATGTTCTTTAAAACTGTCTGGTCATAGCTGATTAAATGAGTATCACTATCAAATATGGCATTCCAGGTAAGACCTTAGTTGCATAATCAATAGTTTCCATTATGTCATCATAACAAGGAGAACAGATTCTTGTTGAGACCATGCAAATAATTTTATCAGCCTGAAAATAAGAATATTAGTCAGGCAGGAAGAAAAAGATGTTGACAAATGTTTCATTTTAGTTTACAAGAGCATATTCTACTAAATAGTTATGAGTTATAGATAACTCAACGAAAAGGGAAAATGGTTCTTCAGAAATCCAGAAAAGAGAACATTAAAACATCAACAGTATTCCAAACAAAATCCATAGTCAGCCTTAATTAGTTCATTTAAGCCTATTTAATTAATTTTTATTCTGCTTGATCTTTAGTTATTAGTCTCATAAACTCATCAGCTTCTTGGCTAGAATTCTAGAAATCTTGACTCAGCCAAGACTAGAAATCCTGGTCTTCAAGTTATTTAAATGATGTCATCAAAAGCTTGTACCCAAAAGTACCGTGTATAATCCTTTTTCATAAGCCTCCAAAACAGTTTTTTATTGAAAACAAAGGCTCCAGCCTGTAGCTGATTTTAAGTACATTGAAAAAGTGTTAAAACATAAAAAACTATCTGTAGTTGGCAAAATATTTAAAATAGCTGTAGTTAATCTATTAGTGATAATTTTCAATAAAGATCTGATAAGAGTCTGTCACATAAAAAACAAGATGCAAAAAACAATACAAATTTAAAATTATGCCTACTAATTAATATTACAGTACTCTGTCTTACCTAGACATGATGTAGTTATCCAATGAATATTTATTAATTAACTCAATTGGTTGAAGGCCAAGGTTTTGAATTATCAAATATCTTAGAAACTATCTTAAAACTTACAAACTACAAAGCAATTATTATTGAAATAAAGTTAGAATAATAACTCAATCTGGTTAAACACAAATTTGTGTTTTTCATAATAGACATTAAATAGAAGTAATGTTAGTTTGTTGTATGAGTAAATTTGTATAATTTTAAGAACATACTTAAATAGAAAACAATGTACATTCGTGTTACACTTAATGCTGATAACTCAAAGAAATATCTGCTTTTAATCAAACCAAAATTATTAGTCTTATTTGCCAAAAATTTACCAAAATTACCTAAACCTGAATTTTTATAACATTTCTGAGTTACTTTCTATAAAAACACCTTTTCTCATGTTAAAAATATTTTATTTAATTTTCTAATCTGAGAATTTTAGAAATATTCAATTATGTAAATACTATTTTATCTCTAGGTCAATCAAAATAAAAGTCTTTTAAGAAACTTTATAATCCAATTTAGTGATACTATCCAAAGATGAAAAGATGTTCAAAATGTTACACACACATAATGAAAGGTAAAGGACTTTCTAAATCACAAACCTAAAAACATACCAATACAGAGAAAAAAAGCTTATAATTTCAATTCTAAAATTTCAGCCATAGGTCAAACATAAACACAGAAATATAAAACTCACAAAAGAGCTGTTTTGTTCCCAATGGGTACAAATTCCTAATTGATTTGACATCAAAATATATAAAGAGAAAAGACTAACAAACCAGATTCTCTGTTTTTTATCCAAAAGAAATAAAATATTTTCAAACTATTAATCTGTTTACAAAGATCACCAAATGTTCAAACAATAAAACCTAAAGAAACCAGCACTAGAAATCAAGAAAGTACTAAAAAATAAAATCAAAATCAAAATTTTATTCTACCAGTGGACAAGAGTTCAGAACATAGAACCAGGAGCTAGACTCACTCTGGATTGAGTCCCAGATGGCCATTCAAGACAGAGCACAAGGAATTTACAGAGGGCTCTACCTCAGTGGAATAAATGAGAATCTGTCCAGAGAGCCAATTTGATCCAAGTCATGGCACAAAAAAAATGACCTTTTTTTGAAAGACAGATATGCACAGAACAGTTAAGACAATGAGTTACAAGTGCAAATTTTGTAGTTTTATAATTTCCTAAGGACAGTTAACATTCCCTGGGCTATATTTGCATGAAATATGATTTTATGCAAGCTATTACAGTAGGGAAAACATTTATTATTGGAAAATATCTCAAAGAAAAGAAAGAATATCTGGTGTTTTATAGAGGCAAGTAAACAAAGAGTCACCCGCAAATTTTACAAGTCATGAGGAAGGATGCAAAGGAATTTATCTTGGAATATACAAGGGAAAAGTTTTCTCTTGGGGTCACTTATTTCCTAGAACACAAAAAGAGTGGGAAGTTTTTTAACTTTCACTACTCTCTTCAAGCACAGAGCTCAGGTAAAATGTAGCATTGTGACCATGTCAGAGTCAATGCAAAAGGTTTAAGACAGGCATTCAGGGAGGGGTGCAATCCTCTTAGGACAATTGCAACTCCCTTGGAGTGTCACATGTTCTGATCATCTCTATTTCCTTCTCAATCAAGAAAAACAAAACTGATTAGACATCCCTGCTCTTAATTCTTTGGTCATTCTGCCAACATCCACACAAGAGAAAAACTAATTTTCCACTTTCTTATGCGGAGATATTTAGCTTGCCCTTTCCAGTGTAAACAGCTAGCTCAGCTCTGGGCCTCCCTCTGCTGAGCAAAGATTTGGACAAAATTCCAAAATTACTATTTGCCAGATCCTCAATAAACTCTTACACAACATGACACCTTCCACCCCACCTTGTTAATCCCAGAAGTGAAAAATTATACAAAACATAGAGGTCATGCTGGTAATTGGAGTTAGAAAATTACCTTAGGGGCCCTTCTACTCCTCCTTTCGTTGTATGTATCCCTCTTATCTATATTCCTTTAATATTCCTCCATACACTCAGGTAAACTGAATTTACCATACTGTACCCCATTGAATTCTGAAATTCAACCCCATTGAAAAGTTCTAAAGCATGTTCTCTTATTTGCCAGATCTTAGAGAACCATCAGCTGAAAAGCATTCTCATATTCTCAAGAACTAATTCTGTCAAGTATTAATGAAAGACAATCTTGTCAGAAGCTAGAAATGAGACAGAAGAATTGTAAAAGTTCATCTCAATTAACATTGTTAATAAGAGAACAATAGAACCTTTACTCTGCCTTCCATAAACTAGGTGCTCCTTGGTTGCTGCTTATGCAAGGAAGGCTCTGCCATCTGGAATTCTCTCTCTCCCTCTCTATCCAATGCTGTAAGACACATTCTTCTCTTGGTTCTTCTCTTGGTTTCTGCCAATCCTATAGCAAATAGAGAAGCAAACCTACTGAGACGTAGAATCCTCCAATGCCAAGGAAGGCCTGTGGGTGGTTTGCAAAAGGTCTGGGCCTGGGTAAAATATTTAGTCAAGGGCTAAAATGGGAAATCCAGTTGGTTTGGGGTCCATGCAGTGTTCTGCAATTCAACTATAGCAGTAGTGCTGATCCTCTCCTACAGTTTAAGAACTTGGAATGGAGGAGAATGTGATTATTTCACATACTTAAACCCCAACATCAGTAACTTCTGAACCCATTTTTTACAACACTCATTACACATTTTTTTAACCAGCTTCCTATATGAATCTTTCAAAACTTGGCCACCATAACTTGGATAGGCACACATTTTTTCTCATAAGTTTGCCATTTCAGTACTGTTTTCCTTGAACTGCTTCTTGTTTCCAACCTGAAATCTCCAGCTGAATACTCACTCACAGGCTCTCCTCCCATAGTAACTAGTCATTATTGTGACCAATTTATACTTAAGTATTAATAACTGATTCAACATAAGGTGATAGTACTTAGAATTTTATTATAACAGAGACAATTTCAAGATTTAAAAAATTGTTCATTGCGAAAGTGTATTCCTCTAAATATTCACTTAACGTTATATATACATATAATATTTATTATAACTAATAACTTACTGAACACTAATATGCTCAGAAGTATGCTAAATATTCTTTGTGTATTAACTGATTTAGTACTTCCTGAGGAGAAAGGTATTATTTTTAAAAACGAGGAGACAGAGAAATTAAAATTTCTAAAGGCCACATAGTAAGTGGCACAGCCATGCCTCCAATTCAGGTCTTTTCAACTCCAAAGATTTTTATCTCTCCCATCATAAGAGTTGTTAATCTAGATGGAATTATTTCCATGTATATCTTTGCCTCAAGAATGTGAATTTTTTTCAGAACTCAAACTCACATTCTTTTGGGAATAGGTGAAAATATTAGGAAATTGAGAGATGAAAGGGAAAAAGTCAGGTAAAAGAGAAGAAAAAGTTGAAGGGATTTGCCAGTGAAGGCCTGAGAAGCATCAGAGCCCCTAAGCTCTGGTTGGTGTGAGTGATCTGAGCCCCGTGCAGAAAAGACATGGAAGGTCATGTCTTTTAGATTTAAATGATCATGAACAGAATTAAAACCATGTTTTCACTAGAGGGTTTAGAAATGCCTAACCAGCTATGCCAAATAAATTAAAATCCCCAGCCCATGCTTTTGTATACCATATAAAGGCCAAGTATTCCTAAATACAGATGTCCAGCCCTAGCCTTGCCCCTGAGCTCCAGATTTTTATATTCAACTAGTTGCTTGTTATTTCTCTTTAAGTGCTTAAAATATTCATCAAATGTAATACACTCAAAAGAAAAAATTTGACATACCCCTCCCCCACCGCCAAACACACACAGCTCACATCTAACCTTTTCCTTATCTTTTTCATTTCAGTAAGTGGCTTTGCCCAATTTCTACTGTCAAAAACCTAGTAAAATTTCTGGGTCTCAGTCTCATTCTGGACTTCTCACATAGTTTGTGCTTTTCCCATAAGTTTTTGCAGTTCTAGCTCCAAAAAATAACCCAGATCTGCTTGTTCTCTCCTCCCCACCACCACAAACTACTGCCACCTTCTACTTTTACCAGGACTCTTACAAAAGTCTCCTGACTTCAGTGATGACCCTCTCCATCATACCCTTCACACACACACACACACACACACACACACACACACACACACACACACACACACTAAACAGATATATAGTACATCTATAGTATTAAAATTTCTTTGGTTGGGAATTAGCAGTTAGAAATAAGTATCTAAGGTCTTTTTAAGAGTGTGCTGTTCAAAAAAAAGGTTAAGAAGCACTGTTTTAGGTGAAGGGCGTATTTGTGTGCATTGTACTATTCTTGCAACTTTTCTAATAGTTTGAAACGGGAGGCCCTGATCATGATGAAACTTTGTTTCCGTTCATCTTCTTCATTGGATAATACTGGATAATACCAGATGTTCTAGATATCATTTATAGTTAAACATGTGTAAACATTTTAAAATGTTTTTTTTTATAAGCAAAACCAAAACAAAACAAAACAAAAAAGCAAAATTCCTTATAGCCCAATCTGGTTGTCAATTGCTTTGATAGCCAAGAGAGAAAGAAAATAACACAAGAGCAAGAGTGAGTAACTGGAAGATTGGGTACCTGAAACAGGCAATTTAGTGCATGTGCCCTGAAGTGGAGTCAAAATAACCATCCCATTTAATGCCCTCATACTGGTTGTTGAAGCCAAGAAGCAACGAGTGTGAGTTTCCTGGAAGTCTACTATTTTTTTCTGAAATAGAAGTTTTCTTTCTTTTGAACCAGGTGTTTTAAGCTTTTGATTATGCACTAAGAAATTGATTCCTACAGATTAGTTTAACTTCTTGCTGCAATTGTACACAAATATTCTGTCTCCATACTTACTAGTATGACAAAGGTTCTCTTCTTTCTGTGTTGATTCTTGATTGGCATAATTATATCCCAAATCTATATTTGTGAGTGTGTATGTTGTGGTTTTAAAGCCATTCTTCATTTACCTTCTTAAAGTATAATCGTTTAAAATTAAATCTTCAACTAGCGAAAATATTTGGTGGTGAGAAAGAAATACTTTGAAGTATAGGTTAAAACCATTAAAAATAAAGCAGATGATGGGAGAAAATTCACAACAAAATTCAGCAAAGGTGAAACAAAACTGACATTGTTTCTAAAATTCACAATGAGTTTGAGACTAATTGATATGTTGGCACCAGGCTGATCATAGTAACTACTGAGTAATAGTGGCACAAAAAAATGTACGATATATTAAAAAATTTAAAGATGAGATTATCATCATAGAAACACAGGTGAGCCGAAGCCCTGGTATCTCTTATTTGTATTTATAAAAAAAAGATTTAAAAAAACCCTTGTTAGTGTCAAATGAATAAGCTTATCACTTCTGCAATAACATTTACAAATCATAAAATATAGAAATAAAATATTATTAAAAGTGAAGTATCTTGGCTAGAAATAATATAATAAAAAGTCCAAAAAGTAAAGTCAAGATATTTTTAAAATTATGATAGCCAGTTTTAGTTTCACTTTTCAAGGTGACACTCTGTGATAGACATCACTGTGTGATAGAAATGGCTGAATCTATTTTGGATCAAAACCAGGCAGCCAAGCTAACAAAAATATTCCTTATGAAGCATTGCCTGTTCTAATGTGTTCAAAAGGCATGCTTTCAATACTGATTGAAAGACTGAGGTTCACTTGGATAAGAGCATAGATAATAATAGTTTAACTTATTTTTAAAATTTGGCTGTGTTTGCTATCTTTATAACAACGTTTATTAAGAGAGGTTATTTTGTAAAATGCTTCTTGGATAAATAAATTTTCAGTAAGGGGATTTTAATAAAAACTGTCCAGACATGCACAGATGGGCCATGCCTATAAAAGGAAAAGATGCTTTAGGAACCTTCAATACACTGAAGGACACCTCATCACTTACACCCTACCTCAGTCTGCTTTCTGATCTTTTCATTGTAAACCAAGGTTGAAGGGAAGGTGGAAGAGACAAAAATTATACATTTTGGGGAAATAGTTATCTAAATGCTTAACTGTGGACAACTTTATAATGAAAGAAGATATGTGGAGGGCTTGCTCTGTCATACTATGGAAGGAACTTGTCAAAAGTTAAGATCCTTTTTTTTTTTTTTAATTCCAGTGAAAAGAGAGATTAAGACAGAGTCTAAAGGACGGATGGCTAAAATGAGTGAATCTGCAATTATTAATCTGAATACACTCAACCAATTGCGAAGTGCTGTTTTGCTGCAATAATAAAAGAAATTTGAGAGTAGAGGCAGACAGTTAATTATGAGAACTATGAGTTATTTGAAATCCTGACGTTGTAGTGAGAATTAATGAAGTTAATGAATATAAGATGAGATGCTCAGCACAGAGCAGACATTTAAAAAAGATAGGTGTTTCATTTTATGCATGTTAAAAATAAAGCATTAATGAAGTAAAAGGCAATTATTTATCTTCAGTAAAAATATCATTGCATGAGTATTTTTCTGAGCTAAAAGAACATTTGGTGGACCTGAGTGACCTGACTCCTAAGTAGGTATAGATATCAAAATTTTTCCTACTGGTAGCTGAAAAATTATGTGACATATATAATTGATAGTGTGTTGAAGATAGTTCCTTTTAGCTTGCAAGAATCAATGGTAAAGTTCTCAAAAATTTTTGTAAGTTGGCTGACATCATATTGGTAGCTTAAAATCAGCCATAGTGGGAATATTTATACCATAGAAATTGGCAAAAGCTGTTAAAATTTTTTTCTCTTTTTTTAAGAAAGTGGTTGTTAACCATTTAACCACTGCATACAGTCTCTGGAAAATTCTAAACTTCTCTCTTTTGTGGTTGACTTGGCATTTAGCAGTGAAAAAACTTATTTTTATTCTCAAATTTTAAAATATGAATTTTTAAAGGATAGCAATACAAAAGAGAAAAAATTGAATGCTAAATCTGATATGTAGTTCCATTTTTATTAATTTAGCCCATTTTCTAAAATTGATACACATAAGTTTATGTATATTAATAAAATAGAGTTATTTTTCTGATGAAAATTTAAATCTCTTTTCTTTAAACAAAAATGAATTTATTGCAAAGTAAAAATTAAATATTTATATAAATTCATAAGCTAAAACTAGATAGTTCAAAAATATTTTTGAATAATGGGTGGACCCATTCTAGTTCTATCTTTGAAATTATTGAGAAGGCATAATTATTCTTTGACCATTAAATATTCTTCTAATAAAATACTTAATAAGAACAGATATACATTAAATAAGGAAACTACTTAAAACTCAAATTTATAAGAATATATTATGAAAGCAAATTTTATTTACACTTATGAAGGCCTGTGTTAGTTTTCTGTTGTTGCCATATATTGAAAGCTAGCCTCTCTTTCATAATGACTATGGATAGAGATATGTTAAACTGAAGGTTCCTAAATGGAAGGTTATGTGTTTTATACAAGATAAAATTACAGCAGAAAGTAAAGATAACTCTCCTTAGTTCTGAGGCTTAGAAGCAGTTCCCTTAAAGTGACAAGAGATGAGAGACGCTGACCCATTCAACTTCCAGCAAAGTGTACATTTATTTGTTAAAACCAGAGAGGAGAGAGGAAAAGAAAGTTTTAAAAAATAATAGTAAATTAAGCAACATAAATTAACTGTTCACAAAAAAAGGAAACAAAAATGGCTTATATTAAAATGTACTAAGTAAGCCTCACTCACGACAACATAATTGTAAATTAAAACTACAGTGAGATTCATTTTTTTCTCTATCAGAAAGAAAATACCAAAAAGTTTGAGAACACTCTCTGTTGGCATGTAGATGTGGTAACAGGTGTTCTTATACTTTGCCAGGCAGAGGTGTAAATTGATACTTGTTCTGTAGAGGGCATGTGGCTACATTAATCAAAAAATTTAAATCACACATATCCTTGAAGTGTAGAATGTACTTTCAGAAAATTATCCTAGAGATATATTTGCACATGTGCACAAAAACATATATATATATATATATATATATATATATATATATATATATATCCACCAACAAAGAATTGTAGAATATTTTAACAACAAAAACAGCCATAAGCAAAATGTTTATTAATAAGGTGATAAATAATAATAATTGAACAATATAATGAAATATTGTTATAAAAATAAAAGGCAGTACTACACGTATGATTATGGGACAATCTCCAAGGTACATAGTTAAGGTTGTTTTTAAAAAGCAAAATACAGAAAAATATATTTTGCTATCTGTCCAAAAGTATGATTATAATCATTTAGAATTATATAGACAGAATATTTCTAGAAAAACACAGCAAGAAACAGGTAACAATGGGGAACAAGAAGTCAAAGAGTGAAATAGAAGCTGACTTCCCGCTGTACATTCCCTTGTACCTATTGAATTTTACACCATATACATGTGTCACCTGTTCAAAAATAGAGAAATAAATACAAATTTTAAAGATAAATGAAACTTAGCACATCAAAGGTATAAACTTTGGTGTCCAAGTGACACCAAAAAAAAGTAATCAAGCTGAGTGACTAGAAAATTTTTTTCTACAGGTTCTGATAGTACATATTTTTGGCTTTATGGACCATAGGTCTCTGTCACAACTCTGTCAGTTCTTCCAAAGTAGAATAAAAGCAGACATTGGCAACATGTAAATGAATGAGTGTGGCTGTGTTCTACTACAATTTGACAAAAACGAACAGTAGGCTAGATTTGGTCTGCAGGTCATAGAGGACTGAGCTCTGT